>CM042076.1:48940852-50190852 GCA_023509865.1 Trypoxylus dichotomus | reverse complement strand
TGAAAATATCTAAATGTAATTTGGATTGCAAGAACTGTGTGGATGTAAAATTCACAGGTATAGCAGTAAACTCCACTCACACAAATTAATTAATTATGCGGAACGCAGCGTTTCGAGAGCACGTTGACAATGGGAGCCCACGTGCTCTCGAAACGCTGCGTTCCGCATAATTAAATAATTTGTGTGAGTGGAGTTTACTGCTATACCTGTGAACTAATTTAGATTATCAATTTTAGTATTTAGTATTTTAGTATCAATTGAGTATTAGATGAGTCGCATCAACGCCTAATGTTTAAGATGGTAGATTTAACATGCCCTTCACAGATATCTTTGAAGGTAATTTTGTTTCCATATAAATAATTGTTGTTTGTAATGAATCGTTTCTAATTCTTTCTTTGAGTCTTGCTAGTTATTAATATACAAGAATCTATGTCAACGATACAATATTTACGGAATGCGAAAATAAATTAATGGTACATATAATACAAATGTCCACAGATCAACTGTATAATCAAGTAGACAAATTAAGAAGAACTTCGAGTTAATGAAAGTGAATTTCAGAAAGTTTATAGGAAATGTAGTACACGCGCTACCGCCGTGGAATTGTAAAAGAAATTTGAGTTACAAAAGGATCGGTTTATAGAAGTTCTGCGGTAGTTAGTTATGTGTATTATTGGCCTTGTCGATTGTTCTTTAAAATAGTAACATAAAATTGTAATCGAGAAAATTTCTTACCTTGCACATATTTCCAAACGCTGGGTTGGAACTACACCTATGTGATAGCATCCCTTCCATTTTGTTCCGTATAACTGTTATCTAATGTTATAAATTGGTTAGAACACATTGAAGAAGACGATATGATAGGTGTACTTTACGTCCTCTTAGTATTTTAGTGCAAGGATTGACTGCGAATTGTACACCCTGCTACATATAACCACGTTTATTTCCAACAAATTATCGCCGGAACTTAATGAAATATTGAAAGGTTCGAATGCAATTTGCTCGTAACTTGTACAAGCAATCACACAGTAGGGATATAAATCTCTGGGAATCACTTCGCACGTTGCACACCAGCTGCACATTTAGGTCCCTACATCCATACATTACTGTGGTTACAAATTAACACATTTCAATTGTCACAGTCAGATTTTTCAAAAATGTGATCGAAGGTAATTAACCATGGTACTACGTCAGTTATTGATAGTACTGTAACATATAAAGTAGCTACAAATTGAACAGTAAATACCTTATTGGAATGAGTAAGTTAAATATATAATACTGTGCAAGAACTACATTCAACATTCAATGCAGCTTCCTTTAACTGTTATGTCTTATAAAATGCTGCTCAGATGCCGAAAATTGATATAATTTGGTTATTTATTTATGAAAAGCATTAAATAATAATACACATTCTCCACTTTATTGCTATATATTTATTCACCGATATTTATTTATAAAATATATTACACAAGTATCTACACTGTACAGGATTTTTGTTTACTAACAGTCAATGATAATAAATAAACATTACATACAAAGGACAAAGGTTTAAATTATATAGCACCAGTCGAGACTATAAATACAAATATATTATATACCTAAAGGGCACTACCAAAAAGACACTCAACCAACAGCTATTGGATTACATTCATATTCCAATTAATTATGAAAATATTGAAACCATGGGTACCTACAGATATTATAATACTACAGACATACAAAGTTATATGAAAAATACAGATATAGGTATACCCAAGTCAAATTTTTATCTGCAAGTGATTGTCTAAAAAGTTTGAGAAAATAACCGCACTAGTTCAACACTCTAGAGCGATAATATTGTAAGAAAGCAAGAGAATGGATTTGCCGGAATTTACAATATTACGCTTTAGAATTCCCGAAACGCATCAACAGAGCTTCTATCGCTTAGCACATATACGCTACGTACATAGATTATCACAAGTCTCAATATCATATCCTACACCTTCTGTTATGTTTTCTATGTACAAATTTATTTATCACAGCATTTGTTTCTATGAATTAATGAGTATTGCCTGTCGTATATTATACATTTTGTTAAAGACTGTTAATACCTAAAAGAGTATATTGCGTAAATCGTGAAGGTATCTATATGTATTTTGTGTTCGTATATGTAATGCTTATGAAAAAATTCAAACTTGGTATATTTGCAGATAAAAATCTGAGATCTGGGCTTCTACATATTTTATTTGTATTTTATACTCGTTATACACATCTATGCGACACGATTATCTAAAATTTACAGCGTTATACGCCAAATATAGAAGTCACAAAGGATTTCTATCACATACACGTAGAACGAAAAAACAAGTAATGAGGAGAGACATTGCATTACTACTTGCTCCATTTGTAATTGAACAAAGGAAAGTTATATTTATCTAAAAAGAAACAAATATATACCGCAAAGTAAAAATTTAGATGTTGGATATAGATTAGAAATAATATTGTAGTATGCTAAAGAGTTGTAATTCAAAACATGATTTGTAAAAATTGCAGTAATAATGACTTAACCGTACAAAATGGGAGCAGTCTGGTCAGTTTTAGATAAACTTACGTAAAACAGGTTACCTCCATTTTAAACAAGTACTATAATAGAAATGTAGTTCCAAAAAGGGCGATACAATTTTTATTGCAGTAGCACTCGATAGGTACTATACTATCATTAAAATATTAAATGAAATACACTGCTGGACGAGAATGTAGAAACGAAATAACATTTGGAATATATTTTTTGTTTATTTAATAAGAATTTATGGGTATTTTTAAAATATTGTGTTTGATATGCACTTCCCTAAACTTTGTTTCAGTCTAAATCCAATGAGTACAAAACAGACATGTAAATTTGTGAAGAAATAAATTTAATTAATACTTTGTGATACAATACATACAAGATAGGACTTCTTCAAAATTTTTAAAATAAACCCTACCATACAAAAAATATTTAGAAAGAAATATGTGAAAGCAAAAGAAATTTCGCAACTAGTGGGACATAAAAGAAAATACTTTGAAATACAAGAAAAAGATTAAAAAGCTTAGGAAGGCAACAAATAAAGTTCTGTGCGTAATAAGATTGATAAGCCGATCCTTTTATGTTATCTACATATATTTTGCAACAAATTGGTATAAGTATTACTTCGCGCATGATTATACGCTAATTGCACTAAAGTCACAACAGATTTCCCAAGGATGCGCGTTTACTGAATAAAGAAAATTCTAGGCTGGGAATTAAATTTTTGAATAATCATATTGACTGAAGGGGCAAAAAACGAGATACTTGTTGTGAGATGATAAATTTAGATGCAACACACATTTACTACGGAAGATGGGATATACGTTCGTTAAATGGTAAATAAAAAATTATACATGAAAGCGGCAATATTATAGTGCAAATATGTTGTTCTATTGCATTGAGATTTGATTGGTGGTATGACGGCTACTTGGCTATGTTTAATGTTCTATTGTTACTATGCGGATGATGGTATGCCCATTATTTGAATAATGTGTATTAAACATTTTATTTTAATAAAACTCGGAATAAGTTTTAAGTTGGTCAGTATAATTCTCTAATCTAAAGTCTCAAGCGCAAATTATTGAAGGCCTGTGAAGGATTCATTGTATGATAGAAACCAAAAATGCGAATTAATTATAAAACACTGTCAAAGAAAGTTCCAGGTCCAAGAGAAGTGTGCAAGCATTTAATAAATTTATCGCTTAGATGCTGTAAAGCAATAACTCTAGAAAAATGCGTTTGTGTGCATTATTAACAATACTGTCTTTTCTCAATTAAAAACTATACTCATACAAAATTTTTGGCATTCATATTTGGTTAAGATCAATGCTTTTATACTGATGATACTAAAGCAATAAACTTTAAATCAAATACCAACATAGACTTGTTATCTAGCTACCCATTAAATTTAAATTATTCTTTATTCACCTACTTTTTATTGCCTACAACCGCACTTTTTCAATACATATGGCAATTTTCATTTTGAACGTATTACGGCAAAGGTTGCATTACGAAGATATTTTTTTCTAACTACCATTCCATACGTGAAGTACATTTTGTAACAATATAATTAAACTTTAACTTCGTTAGGGTTAAAAAGTATTGTATGTAAATTAGTATTGTATGTAAATAAAAATAAACTAAGAATTCGAAATAATTGGAAGTAAAAGTGACCATTGATAAGTAACAAGTTAAATAATTACATCTATCTCTTTTTTCCCCTTTATTCCTCCTTATTTTTGATTTGTTGCACTGGAACTTTGGAACAACCAAACTATTGATCGAAACGCAACCGCACATAGGATTTGTAGATGAAAGTGTGACATATAAAAAATCATACGAAGAACAATTATAATAAATAAGCAAGTTTTCATAAATATTTATTAGACCTCTCTTGATTACAACAATAGCAGAAAAAATCGGTACTTGTATTTATTAATAAACTACGTAACTAATGTACTCATTAAATGAAATATATAATGGGTTTGCAATACGCATCAAACTATACGTAATATTATTGAAAGCTGCATGAGCTTCATTACACATTGCGAGCATAAACCATCCAACAGGTAAAGCTCTTAATTTCAGCGCATAATAATATAAATACCTTTATATCGAGCAATAGAATTTATAATAAGTAGATAAATGTTTATTGCTTTATTGTTGATGGTAAGTATTGACTGCATTCAGACGGTGCTAAAAGAATAAAACATGATTTTATTGGTATTGACAATATAGCAAACTATGAATATTATTACGTATGCGGTTGTTTCAGGGACAAACATCATAATTATGTATTTCATCGTCTTTCGCTATGTTCTGGATTCAGCGAACAAATGTTGGTTCCTAGTCAATTTGGTTTAGAGAACTTCATTTTCGAACAGCCAGTTTTAAGTCCAATATTGCATTTTGTGACATGTAAATGCAAAATGTTATAAAATAATTATAATTAACCCAATTCACAGTCTATACCTACAAGCTATTACATGATTTAATTATTTCAATTCATATAATTAAAGTTGCTTTTTAAGGACGTATATATTATAACCTTCACAGTTACTACAATGTGTGTGTATGCATTAAATGTATCCCAAATAAAGGTTTATTATTATATATATTGCATTATCATTCTATATTTGAAAGAGAAGTTTGTTAATAGTCGTTAGTTGTAATGAAATGCCTCATCAAAAAGATATTGAGTGTCTCTCCGATAAAACTCTGTACAATTGGAAAGAATTATACACATAATTACAAAAATTCACTCTGTTACAAGTGAAGGTAACAAGTATTGTTGAAGACTAACAATCAATAAGCAACCGAAGGAAATACGTACGCAGGGAAAGTAATAGGGACTCTAAGTGCTTATTCTACTTGCATCACAGCTTCAGACGGCGGCGCAAATGGCGGATTCGTAGCCCATGTCGCGGAGTAAAGAACACGTAAACGTAAAACTCTATATTTCTTCTTCGTTCCTCCTTATATATGTCGGGAATTATCCGCGAAAGGGATCGTACGGCAACAGCGATTCCCCTTTCTGCCACTAACACCACGAACAAAACAATAACGTAGTACAAAACCCACATTAAATTCAAGGAAAGATTCGAACGGAAAGCACTAATTCCATACGGAAAAGAGTATCTCACATATAGTTTTATGTCCTTGAGATTAGTGCGCACTCAGTGCCGTTTTTTTGCCACACACTTTATTCATGCAAATATTTATTAACTCCGAAATCACTCTCGCTATTTATCATTAGTGTATATGTAGTTACGATTATCCACGCGCAAACCGCACTTCACCACCGTTGATTATCTTCACAGCAGGCCTCCTCTTTCTCGCAACCGACACGATAAAATATTTAAACGGTTCATTGATTCGGTTCACTAGATCACACTCAACGGTCTAATAACGCCAGTAGAAGCACGAGCGCCGCTAGTAATAGAGAGTTTGTTACACCCACGTGAAATGCGGAATTAATTCGGCTGAGACCTAAGGATTCCTCGACGGACGCGCTGCTGCTGCTGCTCCTCGAAACTTTACTCCGGGCAGCTCCTTCTATATGATTACTATCTAATTCCAGCAAAGGAGTTCCTCCAGGCCAACCTTCCGTGCTATACCTTCTGTAGTTGCACTGATCTGTGCCGCTTCGCAAATACGGTCTTGTGATGTTGGGATAATGGGACTCCAGCGAATCCGTGTCCTGCAACAACCAATTACGGGGATTAAACGTCATACATTGTACATATAACATGCGGTGATGAGCATGACAAAAGTGATCGTAAAATCTGATGATAACGCCCGAAATAACGACGAATATATTGTTTTTATACGGTTCGTTTGAACAGCCGACGAAAGTTCCAGTCACGTAATATTACACTGATTTGCAACATCTCTACCGAAAGACTGGAGACAACCTTTGTTGTTTAAACCTATTTAACTATTCATCGTTCAATTCTAAATAACAGTTACAAAAGTATTACGACGTTCATGAAGAATATGGTTCATATGCTTGTTAATATGTAATTTAAAATTAAGACACAGACAACAGAGTATTTTATAAAAAAATCTTGAATGTGTTTACCATTTCGCAGTAGAAAATATACATAACACATGGGCTGAAAGGTCCCGGGCCTAACAAAGAAAACACGTTTTTTTTTGGTTCAATATTAGCTTTATTCATCAACGTACTTTCCATCAAGAGCAACGCAATCATTCCAACGCCGCTCTAACATTTCAATACCACCTTTGTAGAACGACTTATCTTTTGCCTCAAAATAGGCCTCAGTTTCAGCGATAACCTCTTCATTCGTGCGAAATTTCTTACCGGCGAGCATTTTTTTGAGGTCTGCGAACAGCCAGTAGTCGCTGGGAGCCAAATCTGGTGAATACGGTGGATGTGGGAGCAATTCGAAGTTCAATTCATGTAGTTTTGGCATTGTTTTGATGGACTTGTGACACGGTGCGTTGTCTTGATGAAACAACATTTTTTTCTTTGCCATATGCGGTCGTTTCTTTGCAATTTCGACCTTCAAACGCTCCAATAATGCTATATAATATTCACTGTTGATGGTATTTCCTTTCTCAAGATAGTCGATGAATATTACACCACGCACATCCCAAAATACCAAGGCCATAACCTTTCCAGCCGATTGTTGTGCTTTCGGGCGCTTTGAACGAGGTTCACCAGTTGCTGTCCACTCAGATGACGATCGTTTTGGTTCCGGAGTGAAGTGATGGATCCATGTTTCATCGACTGTCACATATCACAATTCCGGTTTGTTACGTTTAAACATGGCCAAACACTGCTCAGAATCATCAACACGTTCTTGTTTTTGGTCAACAGTGAGCAAACGCGGCAGCCACTTTGAACAGAGCTTTCTCATAGTCAAATGCTCATGCAATATAAAGCCAATACGTTCTTTTGATATCATTACGATGTCAGCTAACTCACGCAACTTCACTTTTCGATCATTCAAAACGATTTTGTGGATTTTTTTTATGTTTTCTGGTGTTACCGCCTCATTTGGACGTCCACTGCGTTCTGCATCATCGGTGTCTCTACGACCACGTTTGAAGTCAGCAAACCAACGTTTTATTGTTGTTTCTGATGGAGCGGAGTCCCCATAACACATTTCAAGCCATTGCTTCGCTTGAGCGGTATTTTTTCCCATCAAGAAGCAGTGTAAAATTAAAACACGAAATTGTTTTTGATCCATTGTTTTGAAAATAACAAAAGTAGCGTGACTCTTAGCACAATAACTCACAAACTAATGAATAGAATGTCATGAAATTTTAACAGCTGTCTTTTGAAGGTTAGTACTAACTGAGAGAAAGGTGACTGCAATAATACTAGCGTCATCTATGTGTTAGGCCCGGAACTTTTCAGCCCATGTGTTATACATCTACAGTTCGTATAATGCAAAAATTAAGGGAGATAATGGTAGACGCTACTAGATGTCCAATTAAAAGAGTTACCTTAAAATAGTACGTTGGTAATTCGTACTATCGTAACAGAAATTATTAGACAAACCTAATGCACTGGTTATAGCGTAATGATTTTTTTTATAAATAACAAATTTAGATGTATGGGAAGCGCACAGAAACAAAATAAAACAACTTTTATATTGATTGATGCATAAACTCAAACGCAATTTTACTCTGTCCATTGAAGGAAAACACATGTATTTACAAGTTAAATATAGCTCACCAATGTTATAAAATAGGTAAATTTATAATAAATTGAAAATTACTTCCTCAAGTGTTTGGAGTTGTCTTAATTAAACTCATTCAATCAAAAGTAGATATATATATATGAATAGATAAAAACGTACAAAGAACTATTTAAAACAATAGAGTAATGAGGCAACAAACGATGAATCGAATTTTACAAAATGTAAACGGCGTATTGGTGCGAGTGTTCCTAACAAACTCCAACATCCGTCTGTTAAATGAAAATTGAATAAATTTCTGTAATAGAATAAATAAATTTGTCAAGTGGTTTAATGGGTTATGCATACTGTCCGCTTCTAGAACAAAAGATACATGAAACAGGTGCACCAATTTTGGGTCTACTGACTAAATAGTATCAGAGCGCTTTAACGTAAAAAGCAGTTCGGTAAAAATTGTATACGTTAAAGCTATAGTTCTTTTTTTCATTTATTCAAACAAACACATATTTTACCGGATCTCTATCACATCTGCAATTTTTTAAACAAAAATAAGCATTCTTCTAAACAATTAAAATCCACTTCCTTTTTCGAATGGCATTAAATTTTCCTGGGTATACAACATAGCCCATTCTTATTAAATTGTATTGGTTTTCTTAGAAGAATCAAGGTTATCAGCTCTTTTGGCCAAAACAAACAAATGTTTGTCATTAATATCACTTGATATCCTGTTTACAATTACTGTTTAATTTCCTCTGTTTAGGTTTTGATTTGCATCTATTTCTGAATGAATCAGTTTTTAAAAACTACCGCTACTACTTTTAATGATTGTGTGTTTAATGTTGTAAGCGCGTTGAGAATTATTGTACTTGTTGATATCATATGCAAATTGTGAAATTATAAATTATTCGTGAAAAGGCAATTACTTAATACCTTGACACAATTTCCAAAATATACGTGTTTACAAAGCAGGGACTAGTAAAGCACTATACTGTAGTAAAGCGATTGTGTATTCAGTTTGGAAGGCAAACGACAGACTATCATCTACCTGTATCTGTAAACGAAATATCATCTGCTAGACCTTTTACGCCTTGTGCAACAAACGCATAAACGCCTGTCAGATATGAAGTTCACAGTTTATTTCTAGGGAACATATATAATGCAACGTTTAAAGTAAACAAAATGACCAGATATCGAACAAAATTGTAGCAGTATCTTTGCTGAGAACTTAGAAAACTTTTACTGCTTGCTCTTACAATTAATTTTAGTCAAAGATCATACGATATAAATTTTACTATTTTGGGGCAATCCCAAACATAAGGTTTCCTATTTAAAACAAAAGATACGGTAATTTTAAATAATGTTTACTCTATTTTAATGTTTGAATATTTTGATAGCTTTCTACATTATCACCATTTCGCTCAATGTATCTGTATAGGCGCTGTGGTAGGTTTTGCATGCGTAGCATGTCGCCATGTTGTTGAGGAGGTGGAAGAGCTGAACATCATCTTACACCTCGTCGTCGTTGCTCAAACGCTATCCAGGCAAATGCTTTTTCAAGTTCAACTTAAGAAACAGATGATAGTCGTTAGATACCAAATCCGGTTTAAAGAGTAGGTGGGTGATCATGTGCCAGTCAAACTGTTACAGGAAAGTGTGGTTCTAAATCGCTCGACTGGTCGATGTCTCACAATACTTGTTAGCGTTTATTGTGATCCAAGAACGCGCATTGTTTGGTCTCAATCCTAAAGTGAAACACTCAGGTTTCATCGTCCACAACAATCGAATCAAAGAAGTCGTCGGTCTCGTCTGCACATCGGCAAATAGATTCGAAGAATGAGTAAATCCGTTGCTGTTGGTGGTCTCTAGTGAGCATTCGCGTGACTTTTTGCGCATTTTTCGGTATTGCAATTTTTCTGCAAAAATCTTATAAATGGTGCTCCGGGAAACCTCATGAACAAAAATACAGAGAACGTGCAGAGCGATCTACCCATCACCACGCATGCTTCGCTCAACCTTCGCTCAACCTTCGGTGCTTCGTCGGATATTGACGTTCTGTCACTTCAATCGTCAAGAATTTCAATACGACTAGGTACAAACTCCCTATTCCACTTGCAGAGTTTTTTGACATCCATGCGTTGGTCGCCATATAATTCCATAAACTAGCGATGAATTGCAATTGATTTAACGCTTTTTACGTTTAGATTGCGCGAATGTCGCATTTAAGGGTAGCGCCAAGCTTCAACAGAAGAAACTGCTAAGCCGAGACCAAGCGTGCCAATGATATACGTAGAGACTTGTTTGAGAGTTGGGCGAAGCAAAAACCACAATAGTGCTACCAACAAATCATTTCCCTGTGTTCCCAGCGCATTGGTGGCCTTACGTTTAGGGATTACTTTCGTATATCTACCTCTTTCTATATTTCGCAAAATTTTGATCATGATTAGAAACAGAGAGAAAATACGTTGTTATGATGCAGTATATACCTTACTTAATAATAAATATTTTTAGATTCCATTTTCAATTTTTCTAATACGTCAAAAATAAGAATGAGAAAAATATGTATATTGACATATGTAATATCTTAGTTAATATCATGAACACCATAAAATAGCCAAATTCAAAAATGGAATAACACGACAAAAATACTTTGATTTACAGGCAATCACAAAATATGTATTCTCAAATTCGTGCACAACATAAATATGCTCATAATTTTTATTGAAAATGTTTCGTACCTATAAAGGAGTTCATAATAGCTAGTGGCCCAGAATAGAAGGATGGAAAATTGTTTATTCTGAATGAAATTAGAAGATGCACCTTAATAGATAAAAGACATTGGTATCTACAATATCACCCTGCTTATATTCGGGTACACAAGGGTAGTCGGTATTATGTCTTTAAAAGGAGTGCATTCACTTTTTATTGTGCATGGAAATATTTCCATTATTAATTTTAAAGCTGATGGTATATGATACATTAACACGTCTGCATAGCAATAATATTTCTGTGTCTCCCTCGGAAATCTAGGTAAATACATTCATTATTCTGTTATCTCTCAGCTCGTATTATGTTTCGGAAGTCCGTAATTGCAACAGTAGAAATAACTTCCGCATTCATTTCAATTTGTACATGCAAAAGTTGGTGTTCTCATATGTACATTGCCATTGCAAGAAGAATGCGGCATGGTTCCCAAATTCGATTTCACGAGCAACGTCTGTAGTCGTTTCAGAACTCCATTCTATTAATTGAATTTGTGCGGAATTATCCGTTTCAAAAACTATTTTCGAAGCTACATTTTAACGGAGCCAATTTTCGTGCAGGAAATGAAGCTCACTGACCAGATTGTGGGAGGATGGCAGTATTTATGGATGCTGATTTCGTACAATGTGCGATGCATTTGAAGTAAACATGTTGGTTGCTATCTTTTGGAACAATGATAGCTATATTTCCTGTAGTAGTATCTACTTTTTAACGAAGTTTCAAAAATATTTTCTACAAGCTAGTAATTAATATTACGTATTTTTCATTCGTATACACAAAAATTAGACAACAGCAGGCCGTATTTCATTTAATGCAATCCCGGTTGCCTATTTAAATAGAGCAAATGGCGCATTTAGAATCTCGATTTCTTTCGATCTGATTTACATCATATCAAAAATGTAGAACTAAAAATGTGTTCTGAGTCGGTGTGATTTGATAGGCAACTTTTGCATACAATAAATCCCCCATTTCTTGTCGTAATAAAACGTATATAAAGCGATCTAACAATTGAATATCGTCAAAGTTCAAATGCAAATAATGGACAATAGCATCATTCATACCTCATATTATTCGCATAGTACGAGGTGCTGTAGAAGTGTTAGTTTTTAAACTAACTACGCAAATGATGTCTAACAGGATCGTATGCTGCACATCTTCGACGCTTACAGAATAACCTTTCCAGAAGAATTTCTAGAGGAACTCGGTGTGCGATAACTTCCATAGCCCGCACGATTTCTCAGCTTATTGCAGGCAGGATGTCTCAACTTTCATGGAAAAGTTTATCATAAACTAATTTTCGATCAGAGATCTCCGGACTGGATCATAGCAGAATGCAGCAGGGGATGAAAGTAAAAGAAAAATAACACTTGTTTGTCTATAAGTGGTTGGTCTGTCTATACTGATACATGAGGATCCAATGTTTTGTAGACCATTATATGTACGAACTGTAGAAAACGTCCAAGAAGTGATAAAGTTCGTACTTGTAAATCGACTATTGAAGGTCTCCTCTATTATCAAGAAACTAGTTTTAACCAAAACGAGTGTGTGAAGTATACACATTGACTTGGAAATAAGCAAGATGTCCTTGACTAGATTGTCAGACTACCTACATTTGCATAAAAGCAGTTTAGGAAAGAAGCCCTGCTAAAAATTTCGATTGCTATTGGTATCTTTCTCTCAGAAATAAGTTTTGAATGGATTATTGTCAACCACTTGCCCAATAAAAATGCATACAATGAGTTCTGAGAGCCTTTCCCTCGTTGGAAAAGCAAAATTCACTTATTAACGGAAATCCAGCCAAAGTTTGCAATCAATGCAGGGGTGCGATGTAAGACCATTCAGAACTGAAAATTTATCATGGAAGAAAAGGATTTAAATTTTTTCAGACAGGACAAAATTGTAGCACGACAGGAAAGACAACGTGTAAATTTACATTATCGGAGATTGACAAAAGTTTATTGAATTATATTGTCCGAGTTATAACACCTAGTTATTACCTAAAGCTACGTTAGGAAATAAAATATTGTTCAAATTTTATAAGTCCGTTTTCATAGCCAGCACCTTTTTAAGTTGCCATTGCACTGAGAGGAAAATAGCTACTTAAGTAATGCGAGGAGTGCAAACTGGGCACCAAGTTTATGGATTTACCTGCCCTGCAAAAGAGATTGCTTAATCCTATAGGTAATCTATGTACCATGTATGTACCCTTAGAGTATGAGGTAATCAAATATGAATATCTGTCAATCAAGGAATTTACTTAATGACCAAACAGATTATTTCGAAAATATTTTTATTTGTACCTCTATCGTTTCTTTTCTCGAAGACACACATAGAAGACGATGATCCCTTTCCTTCATATACTGGCCTATTGCAACTCCATCGATCATTAACACCACAAATGAACCATTTTATTCAACACATCCATCAATTTATGTTTTCGTAAAGAAACTTAAGGAATTTCAAAAGACACCTATGTTAAAGTAGTGTGCACATACCAGCGAAAGTTAAAGACACACGCGCAAAACAAAAATGAAGAACTCTAAATGAGCTGCGTGAGCAATTAAATAATGGAACAATGCTACGATTAGACTTTGTGAAGTGTATATTATTTTATTCCTCAGTTTGATAGTGCTTAGCTTCTTTACCTTGCACATCTATATTACTGTATAATTAAATATTTTCTTATTTTCTACCTGTTTGATAATAGGTACATTAACTTGAAATACATTATGTTTATATCATTATTTCTATTTGATTTGTACGGTGCCCGGTTTACATATATTCTTTGCGAGTACATTTTTAGTTAGTGCCCAAACTGCCAACAAGATTAAAAATTCAACTAGATTAGTGACCGATTTACATCCATTCAACGATGTAAGTGGTTTAATCTACATAATATATAAGCTTTAATTTTTTTGTATTATTCATAATATCTATTCATATTTTTCCATTTCCAATAGCCGTCGAAAATAAAAACCTTTACTCTCTCGCAATAACGTATACGGTATATGGATGTACTAAAATACGTTTAGCGTTTCGACAGTAGAGAATGAACAAAAGTTGTATATCTTTCCAAAATAAAACGGTCGCGGAACTGAATTCTATCATAAAATGTCAAGTGAAATACTTCGTTCGGCGTCGGTAATCTCCACTCGAAACAATAACAGACAACTCTGGAATTAAATGTCGATTTGAAGAGGACGTGTCAATTGGTTACCCGTCTGAGCGGGTGAAAAAGCTCGGAGCACACCGCAGCACACAATCGGCTACGGCTGAATTTACCGCTTCGCCCGCCGGTTGCACGAACACACATGCATCGTAATATTGAGTACGTTGAACTTCGACGATCGTCCGTAAAAGATGATTAAAATGAAGATAGACTATCAAAAAATTTAACGTAATTACAGGTACTGTGCGTCAACAGTTACAAACGCGATCGAATCTAAAAAGCGTCGCATGCAAAAAATTGCCGATCGACGATAAAAATCACGTACAACGTACCACCTATTTCACTATAAATTTAACTTCGAACGCCTTCGATATTTCGGTGTGCCAAGTGGCTACATGGATGTGTGATGTATTTTACATTATTTCGATACGCTGATCGCTAGCTAATGACATATTCTTTCGAAGTAGTAATGAACGAAATTTATTAGGATAACATAAGCACAAAACATAATTAGGAGAAAGGGATAACACCAAAAGAAACTTAAACACGAAATAACCTTAAAAAAAGTAGTAAACAGATATAGAAAAAAAAACTTCTTATCGAATGAGAGGAACTTATTAAAGATGTAAACGTTAGAAACAGACGAAACGCAAAAAAAAATAGATTCAACGAGATTAGGAAAGAAAGAATAAATGTCAAGAAACCACTAAGACTAATGTTCATACAAACTCAAAGTGAATTATTAATCTCAAAGGAAAAAGGCTAGGACATACGAGGGAAAGTCATTAAATAAGTCTCAAACTGTTGTGGGAAAGCTGAAAATGGCTTATCTATCACTAGGTGTCAGCACAATCTAGCCTTAGGATGGTGAAGTGACGGTTGCCGTCCGCGAAAGGAGGCAATGTTAAAATGGTGACCGTGCTCGAAGAGCGTACTACAGAAGAGCACCGTGCTGTTCTGCATTTTTTGGACAAAAGGATTTCCTGCAAAAAATATCCATAAAGAAATACCACCTGTTTATGGTAAAAAGTGTTTATCGCCTAAAGCCGTCTATAACTAGGTCAAGAAATTCTCTCAAGGCCACTCGAAAGTTGTTAACGATTAGCGAATCATTTCAGGTAGCAACTCAAATACTTTTATGCAGCAGGCATTAGAGTATTGATAAAGCGATGGCATAAGTGTATTAATGTAGATAGAGACTTTGCTGAAAAATAAAACATTTGCTTTGGTTAACTATGTCTCTAATTATTTTTATAATAGCTTTTTGTGACTTGCTAACTGAATCTGCCTCGTACATAGAGTAAAAATACAGAAAACGAAGAGACATTTCCAAAACAAATAAAAATTTTTAAACATATTACAAACAACTAAGGAGATAGTATTAAGAAGAAAGAAGCATATTCTAATGAATCACCCAATGGTAATGATAAAGGGGGCAATCCGAAAACATAGAATGAACCAAGAAATTCAAAAGTGTCGAGCAACAGAGAAAATTGTCTAAAGGAAAGAGTAAAAGCTTAAGCAGGCATAAAATAGCTGCGAAACCTATTAAATATAGTGAATCTAGTGAATCAAGTTTTTCTACGATGGCTTAAGAATTGTAAGTTCCGTAATTTCTATTTTCGATATCATCGAATATTAAGAAAATTACATGTAATTTAATACTTTGTGTCATTATTTTAACTGCACAAAACCTTTTCAAATATTATAATGCCGGTAATGTTAAGGCATCCTCTAATGGTGGGCGGTATAAAAAATTAAAACGAAAATAATACGGTGAATTATATAATGTGTTGTGAAAGAGTATATAATGAATAGGTTGAAAATGGGGACGAGATGTTTCAGATAATCGAGGTATTTTTTACCTGCTTTTATTCCGTCCATTACGGTTTGTTTCATATATAGAGTAAGATCTTGATAAGCGTACCTTATTTTAGACGAAATTACGAAAGATATCATTTATTATATCAAACAAGCGAAACTACCTTGATGACATACCCTTTGCTCGATATTTGGCGCTCCTGTTATTGTAATCAACTGTGTTTCTGGATAAATATATCATTGTGTGAAGTACGTAAAGAATTCATATAAATAATAATTTCCTAAGTATAGCCACAGTGAATTGTCTTTTACTAAATGTATTGAAACTATTAGTGTGCATAATAAAAATTGTGTACGAATTTTCAATCCAATTCCTCTTATAAATTTGTTAACTAAGGGTGACATATAATACCATTTTATCATATTAATATTTTTATTTAGCACCACATTTTCTTTGCACTCTTATTGAAAGATTGTGTGTATTTCTGTTGATTTAGTACACCAAATTCAAATTGAGACTTGAACACAGAGAATTACAGGTTATTTCTGACATGATTAAGTATTATATGTATACCATTATTGAAACATTTGTTGAAATAATTACGAATCCCAAGTGCCTTTAATAAAACAGGTAACTATAAAAAATGGACGAACTACACCATTAGCCAAATTATCTGCCCGCATTTATCTTTAAGTAGATTTTGCATAACGATTTATTTTACATAATTATAATCGCGTTATTATGCGCTATACATTATAAGCGGAAGAAAATAGCTCATTATATAGTTCGTAGAAAAAGCACTCTCAAGGTTAGTTCTTTTTGAAATTCCGTTTTCTGATAAACACGTGTACAGATATACGTAGTTGCAAAAAAATGCTAGTAAAATTAAAATTCATGTAATGTAATTGTTATTGATAATACAAATGTAATGTAACACAGGTAGTGTTTACAATCGCGTGTTCATATCGACATAAAATGTGAATTTGAATTTAGTTATTGTTTCACCTTCGGACTGCGCATATTGCTAGGAAAATAATTTAAAATTAGTACTAAAATGGAGAAGTGGGGTATTGTCGATCGAAATTTGTGTATTGATATTAGTAGAGAAAGATCATTTTGCGGCATACGTTCGGTCCACAATACTACATATCTTAATCAGTTCGCTCACATTACTTGCTGAATATGTATTCTTATTATTATGCGCTTATCTTTCTCTATTAATGCCTAGATACCGACAAAAGTGCATTATAACATAAAGAATTGACATAAAATTCCAGTATGAATACACAGCCTGCCAATTATATAACCAAACTTTAATTTAACTTAAAGAACACTTAATATCATGTTGAAAAAGGTAGCAGCATCAGAAATACACAGGTTTCCTCTTTTAAATTCACTGAAGTTCGAGCAAATCGGATGATAGCTTATAAATTTACACGCATTTTAGGGACTGTAGATTAGGTGCTCATGTGAAATCACAAAAGAACAAAAAGCAAAGTATTAAATTTTGTTTTAAAATAGGAAAAAGATGCTGAAACGAGCGAAAGAAAAAAGTGTATGGTGATGAGTGTGTGCGTCGTACCAGAGTTTATGAGTGGTTTACACGATTTAGGAATGGTCATGGATACTTAAATGATTATGTAAGACCTGGACGTCTACAAGGTGAAAATCGCGCTGAATTGGTGCAAAATATTCGAGAAATCATTCCTATCGGTAGGAACTTCGCTATGAAAATGTTGGCTGAAGAATTAAATACCACTAGAGAAACTGGATTTGGGTAAAAGAAAGACGTGTACACTCTTTGTTCCACATCAGTTGAATGAAGACCAAAAATTCGCTCGTATAGCGCATTATAGAGATATTATTCAAACTACTGAAAACGACCCAGATTTTTTTGATTCTATCATAACTGGTGATGGGACATGGTGCTTTAAGTATGATTCTGAAACTAAGCGCTAGTCTACACAATGGAAGTCCAAACGCGACTCAAAACCACAAAAATTGCGCTTTCAGAAGCCAAGAATAAAAATAACGCTGATTACTTCTACGAAGTATTCGAAAGGTATTGTCCGAATTTGTTTCTGAAGATCAAACTGTTGTATACTATCTAGGAATTTTACATCGTTTCTGGTTGATAATTTTAAAGTTAAGCCTTAATGTCCAGCAGGAAAACATCTGTTGTGATAATGCACCTTTAAAGTTCGTGAGTTTTTGACTAAAAAACAAATTTGTCCCATCGCCCGTCCATCGCATTCGCCTGATCCGTCACCCTGCGATTATTTTCTTCCCGAAACTAAAAACTGTAACAAAAGTACACGTTTATCATAATGCTTGATGCATGGATATATACATATGTCGTCATGTGCTATATGCCGTATTGAGTCTACAGGAACAAATTTCAAATGAAAAAATTGTTCAACAATAATATAATGTGTATTTCATTCGAGTTCCTTTTTTCAGTTGTCACACTGTGTATTGCTTCCATTAAATATCTGTTTAACCTTCTACGATGTGTTGAAAATACGCCTCTACTTATTTAAAATGTTTCTCACAGTTTTTGGACGTGCTTTTAATACGCTGGCTTATAAATTGGATTTTCTGCAAATCTGGATTTTTATTTAGAACGGTAGTAGCATCTAGTGAAACTTTTACGAGATGCCTTAATTACCCGTTAACTTTACGAAGAACTTTTTTACATCATCGACTATGCTAAGTGAGTCTGATAAAGATGATACACTATTGGAATTATTCAAGTGATTCTATAACTGAGAACGTCATTTTAAAAAACCGGATCATAACATTTGTTGTACTGTCTTTGTTAGTACCTGCTCGTCTACTTATCCCCTGAACGGAATTTTTAACTTTTAGTTTCACACGTAGGAAACGCCTTTTTTCACAAGAAAGTCCGGAATGGATTTATTGTTTTAAGTTTCCTTTGTGTTTCGCTGGTTTCACGTGCCGTTTGCAATCCTGCTCTTCTTAAGCCACTAGCTTCACATTGCAAGTATAAAATGTTACGGAACTGCTGCGATATTTTAAATTAGGATACAGACATATACATTTACCGATCTTCGTTCACCAGCGGTTTATATTATGATTCTAAAATTACTCACTCAAAAATAAAGCTACTCCGTATATAAAATAAGCACAAATATACCTACATCTCTATTTAACGATGAGTCTAATGATTTTCTTCTATATTAATTCTAACCTTTTGCAGTGGTAAGCAAGTAAGTAATTAAAATTATAGTTTTTCCACTGAGAATAATTAGAACAATTCACCACAACCATGGAATTTTAAATTTTAATTTCGTTATCTGTAGATACTGTCTTCATAGTAACTTAATTCACAGTACGCTTTATAAAAATGTCCCAATGGTGTAATTGTGAGAGGCAGGCAGTACTTGAGATAGCTACTAAGGTCAAAAGAATGTAAATTGACGAGGAAAGGAAGGTATAAAAATCCAATACCTTTTAGATTAAAAGGAAATAAAATATAAAGTAGAAGAAGCCAAATCGAAGTTATCTAAAATTTATATGGCAGAGGACGACTTTTCGAACGCAAAGTCATTTACATCAATGATATCTCAAATACGTTTATTTCACGAACCATAAGTGCAAATATTGTTTATGTAAGGACGGAAAGTTGTTATTAAAGTGTTTATTGATGGTTCTAACTGTCTATATAAATGAATAACTGTGTACTGATGTAAATTTATTTTCATCTAATGGAATGGGAAAATGTGGATGATAGATAAATTTTCTTGGAGATTTCATTGCGTCTATTTCTGGAGATGTAAACTTTTGCGCCTTCAACAACTTAATGTTAAACTTCCTTCTTAGAAATAACCATTCTGTAACTTTTCTTGTAACAAACTTTGAGTCATTTCGCACTGCTCTTATTGCCTTAGCATTACATAGTGGTTGTTTTGTGTATTCTCTATGGTCTTTGACGTTTTCATTAGGACTCATTCTGTTTTAAGGGATAATTCTTACACATATAACGTTCTTTCCTGTAGTAATCTATGAGACCTTCTTAAAATAGGTATTTTACAAATACCGTTAGAACTCAAAATTACGAATAGAATAGTTATTAGATGGTTACACTATACATAAGTACATCTGATCACGATTCAGTATATTGATTTAGTTAGTACTACCTTATTTGACAACCTTCTTTGTCAAGATTTTGTGCAAGCAATCCAATATTCTCTTTTCTTAGAAACAGTTCGTATATAAAACCATATATTGTATACAAGGGAGAACCCTGACTCAACTTGTACCCTTGTTAGGGATTAGTCATTATGTTATATACACTCCTTCCGTAGGATCTTATAAATTGAGTGTATACACTATTAATGCATTTATTTACTAGGGTAAATTAGATACACTATCGGTCATAAATTTAAGGCTACTTTAAAAAAAATCTCTATTAAGATTTAATTAAATAAAGCAGCATGTTTCTTGGTTATAGAAAGAACAAAATATAATAATATAATACAAGAAATACGTAAGTTATTATTATACAGTTAAGTGGTAGTTTCGAAACTACAATTTTTGTAGGTTGGACGACCGGTGGTTGATAAACCACATTCCATAAAAGTTTTTACAGAACTTTGAAGAGTGCTTGGGAGCGCACTGCTAGCACCTTTTTCACATACAAAGTGTCGAACTGAAAAGAACCTTACACCATCCCAGAAAAGCTTATCGCGCCGGTTGTTCTTGAAATTACGAAGGGAGGTCCAGAAGTTCGTGGAATGAAAGGGTTTTAAATAAAATAAAACAATAAATATATTTTTCCTTTTCAATATAATCACCCTTAAGCATAAAACATTTATTAGATCTATGAATTAATTTTTCTAAACCATCATAAAAATATTTTTTATCTTTCGCCTCAAAATGGGCCAAAATTGCCTTCTTTACCTCATTGCTGTCGGGAAACTTTCTTCCACGTAAGTCTTTTTTTAAATTGGGAAACAAATAAAAATCACTAGGTGCCAGGTCTGGACTGTAGGGTGGATGGACCATTGATTGAAAGCCATGTTTATGCAGAGCAGCCATTGCAACTTTGCTCTTGTGAACCGGCGCATTGTCTTGCAAAAGCAAGACACCTTTGGTCAACTTTCCTCGACGTTCTTCCTTGATGGCCTCCTTTAATTTTTCTAATATCGCTGCGTAATATTCTCCGGTTATGCTCCTACCTTTTTCTTTGTAATCAATCAATAATATCCCCTCACAATCCCAAAAAACAGTAGCCATCAACTTTCGACCCTTTTCTGACACTTTGAATTTCTTTGGCGGTGGTGTCCTCTTTTTATACCATTGCATGGACTCTTGTTTGGACTCAGGCTCAAAGTGATGAATCCATGTTTCATCTCCGGTAACAATCCGCTCCAAAATCTGTGCAGGTTTATCTCCACACAGCTCCAAAAATTGTTTGGACGCACAGACGCGCTGCAGTTTCTGCAGCGGCGGGAGCATTCTCGGTACTAATTATATACTAATGATGAGTCGCCAATCAGAATGACACCTAGCGAGCGCCCCTGTCCCCACTCCATCCCCTTCATTCCACGAACTTCTGGACCTCCCCTCGTAATATTATGCTAGGAAAATAAGTGGGAAAACTAATTTCGAAGATATATTTACCAAATAACACTATTAGTCGAAGAATGTATCGTATAACTCAAGATCTCAATGACCTATTAATATGGAAAATGAAAGGCAAGAAATTTATTCTGCAACGATGACAGCAACAAAGACGCACACTATATTCGTTACGTATGCTTCCTGGGTGATAATATTATCGTTGAACTTCTGTTCTGCAAAAGCATCGTTGAAAGCGCGACCTATTTGAGATGTTTGACAAGTTTATGACCGAAAATGATTTGGATTGAAAAAAAAGCTAAATACAACTAGGATAGATTTTTGAAAAAAGTAATGCATGGATATGATAACTGAATACACTATCCTATTATACTGCTGCAATTCACGACGGCTATTACAAGGCCATACATTATCCCGTTCATTCGAACTACGTTAAGAAATTCACACTTTTCTACAAGAGTAGAAAGATCATGAAAGCTTCAGGAACTTTGCGTAACGCGAGTTTTTCCGGAACTAGTGTATTTATGGGATTTATTTGATAAGCTGAATGCCTTAAATCTGTCTGAGCAAGGCAATTATATGCGTATTTTAGAACTTTTGGAGAAGATTAGGAAAATTTAGGAAAAGCTACAGTTGTGCTAAGGGCAATGAATGAGGATGGACGTCAACATTGTTCTACTGAATTGTACAAATACGTGACCTGCAGAAAAGTTGGTGTATCGCAGGACTTGCTGGCTACTTTCAACCAGCACCCCGCAAATTAAGTGGTTTGCAAAATACTTTGAGGGAGATAATGCCGAGAAATTTGCGTGAATCTAAGATGTTTCTGATGCTCCAGCTTCACCAGCGTTCAATTAGCAACACGAAGAGAATTTAATTTAATTCTCTTGCAACAACAGCCTGAAAACAAAATTTGCTTGTTCCAGTTTAGTAGAGCTTTGTATATTAATCAAAAATTAATATCCAACTCTGAGTTCAAAAATTGTAAGAATCCTTATTCCATTCGCAACAACCTATTTAGCCGGATTTCAACTATTGCTGTATAAGGAAACAAATATTGCTCAAAAATCGACGTGGAGAGAGAAGTCAGAGGGGCACTGTCAAATCCTATTCCGAGGTAAAAAATAATGTGCGGCGACCAGCAAGCTCACCTGTTACAGTAACCTACTTTCACCATTTATTTAATTCTTTTGTATTTTCATACTTTAGTTTGGTGGTTCTTACGATTCAATTTTAATAAGTGTGGGATTCACATTATGAGGTTTATCGTAAGAGCTCTCTTCATTGTTCTCGATTTATGTCATTTCACAAAAGCGCCGGGGTATCTCTTACGGCACGGGCTAACAATAAGTATGTACATACATATGAACATAACATGCATAGCCCGAGCTTTAATATTTCACTTAGCTCTGTTGGTCCCAGTATTTCCTCCTTCTTGAAAATTGTACTTAAAGGGATGTAATTTAAGGAATTAATCATAATTTATTTCTTTTACGCTTAACCATTCATTTGTCAGATATTATATTAAGTGGATCTAGTAATGCTGCAATTTATTACATTACATCAGTCTAATAATGGGATATCTAATAATTATAGACATTCTAAAAGTAGGGTTTGTTTCCTAAAATGTACTTTTTCTGTTTTAAGAGAATATATTATTTTTACCATTCCCATATGTATGTATATGATTTAAATAACTAACTCCATAAATAATATTATTTTGTTAATTATGTGTTCATCATAATCTGCGTAAGCTTCAACTGATAAAATTGGATCGTTATATTTTTAGGATTAGATCGAACTTAGCACACGTTCGCAAGTATGTAATAGCGGTTTAGTGATAAATAGATATGCATTGTAACTGTGCAAATAAAAAGCATGCGTAAATTTGATTGCAAACTCCTGGATTACCATGGATCGCAATATTCAATTTTATATTCAAAGCAATGGCTATAATGCACATGCATTTGGAAATCCGCACGATTTTACGATGACCTAAAAGATCATGTAATGAGTGTTTCAACTCATGTCAAATTTTCAAGCCTTCGATTTCCATTTATTTATTTCAGTATATAAGTCTTTAAAGGTTAAAAGAATAGTGATATTGGTATCTTAGATATTGAAGGACTAATATTAACGAGAATATTTGCCCAAATATAAGGAAGCCTGCAGTTACATGATAAAAAACATTTTCCCACCCTGTTGAGCCTGAAATACATTAAAAATTATATTACGTCCATTTTTTTCCAGTTTTGTATTCGTATATACAGATGCTGGTGGCTCAGCAACTAGTGCGCTTGGTTATTAAAGTCAAATCGAACCTCAGAGTTGTTGCCAGAGTTGCGATTCTCCGTTGCCTTCCTCACTCCATAGCGAATACTGAGAGTGACTATATAAAGACGCACAGGAGACACCGGTGTAACAATAATCAATGACCGGCCGATGCGAAGTCATAGATTGATATTATTACTAAATATGTATTTCATGCAACGATGTGAAAACTGCGATTTGACTTTTATGACTAAGATTATTACTATTTCGTTTATGGGCTCATTTCAATATGACGAATACCAACAACAGCGTATATTTATGTATCCACTTTTGAATAGGGAATGAGAAAGAAGTTATTTTTAAGTAATTAAGACTTTAACGTTACATTCGGAAAATTATTGATTGTTTTAGTTATCGATGCCCAATGAGTAGTTCTATTATTAACGACTTCATTTCTTATCATTCTCATGCCTTCATGCATGCGTTACAATAATATAACAAGATTTACAAATATGCGCAGATCGGCACAGAACTTAGTGCGGAAAAGAAACCTATTCAATGCTTTATGAAAATTTTAGTTCTAGCAACTGCTAATGCTTAAAACAGTAGTTGTAAGTTGTTTGGTTGATTCCTCTTTTTAAAGCGAAAAGCAAAGGGTTTATCCAAGACATGGAAACGTTTTACTAAAAAAAGTTGCTTAAAAGTATAGTTTAGTGTCTTACTTGGTAAATATAGTTAAACATGTACTAGTTAATAAATAATATTAAAAATAGAATTTAAATAGGCTACTTTCTTTTCAGTAACGAAATTTTAAACGCAATAGCAAATTTCGTTGGCTTTGAAACCAGAACGGCTTTTAACAAACGTGAACAGAGTAATATGTTTATGCTGAGATGTCTATGTATCGTATAAGAAAAACACTTGAGCAGAATACTAGCGTCATATAACATTTTTTCTCAATTAATATTTATAAATGCTAGGATATTAAGGTTCTAAATTGTAAGCGGTAGTACAATTCCACGAGTGTATTTCGGCTCGTCACGCGAAGTTTAATTCGATTTTCGCACGACAATAGTATGAAGGTAAACCTTACCGGTAATAACTTAGACTGAGCTGTCCTGCAAATTGGTTTAAACGATCCCTTCATCGTTGCCTCTTGAAAACTGTGGAAGTGATTGTCCCAGTCGTAAGAAACCAGTCTAGATTCCAACGTCATACCAGCTAATTCCGGCGGAGCAGCTATTCTAACGGGATTCGAGCCCCTATAAGATTAAAACATTAAGTTAGTACGAACTGCTATGAGTTTTAGCAGGAAATGGCTGCAAAACCTTCGAGCAAATTGCGTGTAGATTGTAATACGTACACGATTGTAGAAGTTTACTTTCTAAGAGTAAATTTTTATTTGAATTTATTTATGCGTTTGTTATGGTAGGAAAAGGTTAGAATCTTTTCTGTTAGAGGCTAGATATTTTGCTAGGATGAACGATAATTACTTGAAGCAGAAAAACGGGAAACAGCTAGGCAGTTTGTATATAAAGTTATTTGGTAACACATAAATGTTACAAGAATCTAACTAAATAAATAATGTGAAAGTAATAAATAGATTAGAAATTAACTGATTTTCTAAATATAAGAAGTATTGCCCTCCAACGTAGTTTTCTCTAACACATGGTTGACCAACGATAACTTTTGCAATATTAAATCAAATAAAATCACGAACGTCTAATCTCTTCTCCATATACACTATTGTGCAAAAGAAAGAGGCACCTAGATAAATTTCATAGAAAGAAAATTTAAGAGAAAATGTGTTACCGTAATGTAAGTAACTATATTATTCGATGAATGTTTACAACTATTACTGAATATTTTCAGAATTTTTAGTTTTTTAATATTGTGTACGGCTGACCTTATTTTTGATAGCGTCTCGTACGCCTGTCTGGAGACTAAAATGCAGTGTTCTGATGTAATACGATATATACGGAATACGATACCGCTTTTATTGCAATATGTTCCACATCTCATTTTAAAGTCTTTGGAGCCCTTTCAATCTTTTTACGGTCAAGATAATCCCTAACATCATAGTCATAACGGTTGCCGGGTTCCGCCGTGTCACTAGGTTTTTTGTCCCTGACGTTTCGTGCAGTTGTTCGCGAAACGTCAGGTACAAAAAACCTAGTGGCACGGCGGAACCCGACAACCGTTACGACTATGAAAAACGCCCATGAAAGTTTGAGATACTATTTAATCCCTAACATGTTCGGTAATATTTAAGTGCGTGTGTGTGCGCGTGTATATGGTGTTTGTAACCAGACCATGGACTGAACTACTCCGTCTTCTTGTAGTTGATTTAAATAGTTCTTGAGTAATCGAGAAGTGTGTTTAGGGATTGCTATCTTGCCGTAGGAGGAAGTTATTAGCAATTAGGCGATGGCCGAAAGGCATGCCGCACAAATATTGTTCGACATTTCTTCGCTGTAAGCTTCCCTTCAATTTTAATAATGTCACCAAGTCCTTGCGATGAAATGCAGCCCCAAGCCTAGATATTGCTACCCTCCTGTATGACAGTAGCTTGTAAACATGGTTCTGCAGGAGCTTCTTCAATACGTCGTCAAACATAATGACGTCTGCTCGATCTAAGTAATTGAAATTTAGACTTCCTGTTCCATAATACTTGATTCTACTCGTCATTTGTCCAATTTAGATGGTCTTTAGCATATTTGAGTCTTTTTATTTTATTGCCTCGTTGGAAAAGAGGTTTTCTAACAGTTACACATCCACGTAATCCCCATTTATTCAAAGACCGCCTTACAGTCGAAGTAAATAAGTAAGTATCTGGTAAGTTTTTTTGGTTTTCAGGCTTCAGTTTATACACTACGTCGTATGTTTCGTTATATATCTTAAAATTATTTTGTACACTGCACTGAAACTTCATACGCCTTGCAATTTCTGCTTAGCTGTAACCTTCTTGATGTAAAAGAACAACTTTATTTCTGTTTAATAACGATATTTTCGGCTTTTCAAAATGTAACGCCTGCATCACAACTTTCAGCATCAGCTTTCACAGTACACTCGCTTCTATATTTTTTCTGTTTGAAACTGGTTTATGTTTACAGATTACGATTTCTAAGTATTTTTTCTATTTATGTGTTGGTATAGCATTTACCAGAATCAAGTAAATCGTAAATATCGTTACAATTAAAATATATTAAGAAATATTTCCGGAACCCTGACTATTACATAATCTTTTGAAAATATGTGTGAATGTATATATATATACATTCACTGGTGTGCAAAAGAAAGAGACACATAAGTATATTTTCAAAAGATTATGTAATAGTCATGGTTATATACCGCTAATAGTTTCGATCAAAGAATTCTTCAGACCGAATCTATAGCAAGACAAAATTATAAGAAAGCAGAAAAAACAAATGCTAATGAAAATGTTGATAGTGTTAAAACCAATACTATTAATCAAATATTAAGCAAAAGTAGTTAAAACTCTCGGCGTTGCTCGGTTAAAACCTGTTTACTTTTTTAAAGGAACAAAAATGTTGCTGCTTGGACATTAATCAGGACAATATTGAATTAACTATAAAACTTAGGTTACGATTCACAGTACTCACGTGAGTGTAGGGACACCCTTTTCGTACAGTAAAGGAATTTATCATATTATAGATTACTTATATCAGGAGTAAAGATAGTTAATAGTATCACATATCTTAAGCTTGGTGCAGGCATTCCTGAAGAAAGAAACGCAGAACAAATAGCTCATTGGGAGATTAACTTTTGTTTGTATTCAAATCTATTAAATAATTTAAATTATTTAGATGGCTATGGATTGATTCGTTGAAACACGGTTATGGAGCATATTTCTTAAATCATCACAATATCTAGAAAAAATGCCTTTTTATATTATTACAACATTGTAAATAGTTTGTATATAATTTTATGACATACATTTTCCATATTTATAAAGGAGATCTTTTGAAAACCACAAACGTCTCTAGTTATTTCCCTTCTTCCATGTGCTTAGTCCGCCATCATTCATTCCATGAGGCTATTAAATTTATCACCTGCGATTAATGGCATTAGTAATTTGTAGTTAAATTAGTTAAGAAAATATTTAAAAATTTCCTGAAGTATTCTTGATGGCACTAAAAGCAAGATAGAGATTTTCAGTGGATTATACCCCAAAGATTACCACAATGATAATATAAAAGGAAGCGGTTATATGGCTTGTAACAAGTACAAAGGAATTCTTAAGAAGCGATCGAACTATTTAAATAATGAACAGCGCATCACTTTTGCTGCAAGTGCTATATATTGCAACTTATCGAAACTTGCTTACTCCTACTGTTCAATACAGCCAATCAAAATACTTTAATAATTCTCCTTCGTATAACCGAAGTATGAAAATCCACTATGAAATATGAAATTAATTAAGTACCCTCATTTGCAAACTTACTCTTATGCGAGTTTCGTCTAGCTTGCGAAGAGGATCCTTTATGAATTGTTCGGTCACCTGACGATGCAAACTATGAAGTTCTAATCTAGTGTAAAGCAGGTTATGAATAATGAGTGGTACGACAACATATATTTTAAAACCAATCGTCTTCAAAAGAACTACTCAAAGTTTCTCCTTGCACCAGTATATAATATCAATAATGCACTCAATTATAGTTCATATATAAACTACAGTATGTATTATATTATCATTCGTCACTTAGAATCGATGTGAGTAAACTACCTGGCTTAGAACGATTTTGGGCATGCATTCGTCGGTACGGTGGAAGCGATAAATTCGCTGCGTCAAATCACAGGCCATTGACGTCTGGTATTAATAAAAGTCTATCATCTAATGTATGCAATGTATGTTAAACAAATCTTAAATATCTTCTTTGGAAACTTTGATTTTGAACAAATGGAGACGTTAAAACCTTTTTTTTTCAATACGAACAAAAGAACGCACTTCTGAGTACAGCTTATATTTATGGATAAATTGTGCTTCAAGGTCCACACGTTCAATTTCATCTAATACCACAAACTTATGGATGATTTTCTAGATGTTTTAAGGTAACGGCATACAACATGGAAAAGGAAATTTGAGCCAGGGAAAGGTATATGGATAGCGAGTGAAACAAGAATTCCTAGGAAGAGGTTCCTGGATGTTGCAAAATTAATATAAAACGGAAATGATTGTTTCCTTTAAATCAAATATTGTGAGAGGTAAATTGATCGGAGAGGATCAGTATAGTAGCCTTTCGGCCCCCAGATCTTACACCACATATTTTGAATCATAAATCTCCTGTAATAGAACTCAAAATCCAGAAGATCTGAGAAACAGAATTTGGTATGAAATGAGTCAAATTAGTTCTGACATCATTTGCAAAATGAATGCGTTTATGGATTCGCCTATTGTCAAGAGCTCAGTGGATAGTATTGCGAACATTTGATTTGAAGGAAACTATATGGAAATTTATCTTTTCCACTGCTTAATTTACCTTTATTCGAAAATGTTGTCACGAGAGCTATTAAAATGCTGATGGTATCATTTAAACAGTCAAATGATCTATCAAAATAAAAAAAAATCGCAAGTTGTCATGTAAAAACTTGTCAACAACATCATGTTGGGAATCAGAAGTGGGGAAAACTGATGTTAAAAAAATAAATAGTTCTAAAAAATAAAATTGACCTGTCGAGCATTTCTTCTAAGAACAAATTGCTTGAAATTTAATGACTCTATTGCATAATTTTCGTCATTTTCACTTTTTTAGTTGTCTTTACAATATGGTAATATTTATAGTAATATAAGGATGTCACATCGTGTACATTTGTGGGAAGATTATTCCTTATTTGAATAAATTGAGATGCACCAATAAAGTATATTGTAATATGTTATAATAAAATTTACATGAAATATGAAATATTTTATTTCCAATTTTTTTTCTGAAAATTGAAAAAAAATAGTCACGCTATTGATGCAGTAGAACAGTAAACACTAGAGGATTTCTCAATGCAGCCGATTTCTCTCTCTAAGATCAACACGCACGTAATGTTACTCGTATTCCATTCCTTTTTATTCCTCTCATTCAAGAGTATTATCGAAAGACATTGTGCAATCAAGAAACATGATAACTAGTGTCATCAGATATATGCATAAGTAACTAAATCTGCAACGAAACCTCCACATTTGGACCTCTATTGTTTTTAATATTGCTCCAGAACGTTGTAGAGCCTTCGAATTGTCTACACCATCTACGTTTATAAGAATTCGAGTCTGCACTAAATATATTACTCACAATGAAGTGTTGAAACGGCAGATCATTTGAGTTTCTCACTTTATTTCCTTTAAGCTGTTCTGAGCGTTATATACTTTCCGCGATGAAAGTTATGGAAACACTTATATTACGCCATGAAAGAAAGACCTACCGAAGAAGCTTGATTCCTTTCAAATTTATTGCTTCCACATGACGTTTTTGTTTGTGCTTGGTACACAGTGTGTACGAAGTATACATATGCATTTTTCACGCTTCCGATCTATTTCTAGTTACGAAGTACTTTTAATTATAAACATCACTTTGAGATGAGTTGCTTGAAATAAATGGAATGGATTTTACTATTACTGTTGCTGGTGCATATTAATGTTGTATGAATTTAATCGCTAAAGACGTGGAAATATTTCGAATATTCTGTAATGAACATAAGTAAGCGTAAGTTAACTTTAAATTATAACGAACGTAATGAGTAAAAAAGGATTTCCTTAACATAGAGAAATACCAGGCTGATTATATCACATTTATTATTTCATTTATGTCACGAGGTTTCATATTTCAAATATATATGTCAGAACGTGCATGGTTCTTCTAAGAACCAATGGCGAACGCGGAACAAAACCCAAGACGCTAACAAGACATATATATATATATATATATATATATATATATATATATATATACCATAGGCACAATCAGCTATTGATCTTGTGTGCAGAAGGAAAACTAAATTAAATATTTGTTAAATTTTAGAAATCGTAGTTAAATCTTGATATCAGAAAGACAAAGATTGAGCTGATATTTATCCGAACGCGACAGAATTCTCTTACCAATTGCGACGGAAGAAGGTTCTACAATGAAATTACATTGTTATATTTTTTATATGTACTTTTTACTGTCAATGTTTATGCAAAACTTCTCAGTTAATTTCTATTACCGAATTGCCAATACTATTTTCAACTTTTACTAAGTATCTACGTGTTTTCTTTTAATTCGTACTGTAAGAATTAGACAAAACAGTTGATACTAGATAATTTTAGAGCACTTTCCTCAATGCAAATATTCCGTGTAAATTATCATTATGGAGAATTAATTCGGTTGGCTATTTAATTTGGATTATTCTGTCAATTCCTACAATAAGGAGGTTTCCAGATTAGGATAATATTTCAGTATTGTAATTACCTTCGATAAGACTGATTTCAGGTAAGTTGAAAAACGTACAAACCTATAAAGACTGCTCATAGTAGACTACTCTTTTTTGGAGAATTTTAATTTTAGTTTAATATAGCAAACAGAACACTTTAACTAAAAATTAGCACTGTAAATAAGGAGTATATCACCATTGGCAAGTGTCTAATTGACTCAGCCTATATCCAAAGTGATAAAAGTTTTGAAAATCTAGCAAATTAAATTTTGTTGAAACGTATTTGGAAACAATATAAAGAACTTGTGTGACAAACTTAGTTTATTTTTCCAGAACTTACCGTCCCACGAAAGAACAAAAACGTCCAGCAATAATTAATAATATAACAGCAAACCTCATCTCATAAATAACAACAATAACAGTTTCGGTTGGGAGTTATTTCGAACACAAATTACAACGAAAGTTACATTAGTGACTCGAACTTTTTATCTTCACTACATGCTTTCTTACAACAACGATGTTATTGGAATGAAAGATTCCCGCATAAAAATTGAAATCCGAAAATTCAAATAGATGTGAAATTTTCTTATGATAGAAGAGCTTATCGCCATCTTTGCTTAATTTGTACTAAATTTGGTACCAAATTAATCATCTAGTGGAGCTTCCATAGTATTTATAAGATATGTATGGCAATGTCAGTTGTACCACGAAATTTGAGGAGTAGCTCCTGCATCCGAGTTGAAAGAAAAAATGGAAGTTGGAAGTACTCCTCTTATTTCCTTCTAAATTATCAAATGAAACTTTATCATTAAATAAGTAGGGGAAAGATTTGTAAATTTCATCTCATTATGTCTAAGGCGACATTTAGAAATAAGTGAAAGGTTGCAGACTTTTATATCTACCTAGTTTTCTTTCTTATACTATTATTTTCTGTCTCAAATTTAATTTTCCTCGCGGGCGAGAGTCCCTTTCATTATACCCTTGTGTTGCTACTAATAGAAATACTCAATAAAAATAAATAAATGAAATATTTGTAGCCGCTGTGTAGCGCGCATGGGTCTTTGCTGCATTAAACTAAAACTAAAACCCTTCAGAATGACGAACCATTTGCCTTTGCTTTTTGATTATCAAATTTATTCACATCTGTTGTTAGGCTAGCTATTACATGTTACTATCGTACCTGTTGACTGCATATTTTTTATTTTATTAATTTTGTGTCTACTTTTGCATTAAATATGGTTTTGTAGTTGTTAATATATGGTATATAAGAGAAGGGCAAAATATATCTGTGATGATTTAAAGCCAGAACATCAGACGTCCGAATGACATAGAAGCCAATGACTTTCAGTTAATCAATTTCCGTAGTCACTGAGAAACATACTGGAGTTACACCATGTTACGGTGTTCAGAATTTCTGAACCATAGCATGCGTGTACCCTGTTGCGCGTAAGTAACTTGAACGTAGCGATACAGATCATCGCATGTGGTTTTAATGAATTACTTCATTTGATATTATGTGTTTATGAACTATAAATTTAACAAAAGCATTGTGCCAAACTAATGACTATAAATTTATACAAAGGAATACATGAAACAGTACGAAAAATCAACGAAAAAAAAATGAAACTAAACTTTTTTCCAGTACTCGACAGCATGTGGGATATAAGATATATCCTTCCTGATGTTGTTCATACACAGATAAAAGATACTTACTAAATAATTATATTGCGTTATATTTTCTACCTCCGTACGCGAGTATCGGTTTCATCGGTAATTACTCAATTCGCTCAATATTTAAAGGTCTTATGTATAATTACGTAGATATATTCGCACACAAAGCTCGTGTCATTAAGATAACCGCTTAATTAGAAAAAAAACATGATCTTGATCTGAACCTTATAGGGTTAGTGGTTCCCCATTATGTGCGTTACTCACGCACAGTTATACAAGTAACAGACTTTATATATGTACATGTATTCCTAAAATTGTACCTACGTTTTGTAATATCCGAGGAACAAAACAAAGTAACCTTCAAATTTTATTAATTATACTCTCGTACGTATGCGTAGGGATTAAAACCGTGAGCAGTAATAGTGCTTCGACATGGTCATTCATTTTAAGAATCAATGAAACTGGGCATTACTAGTGTCGTTTATATCCTTACTACAATTCCATCAGATTTGCTTTGTTTAGACTAATTATTGCTAAGTTACCTATTTCTGAACACAATTTTTAAAAATTTAATTATTTAAATTCCAACCTTGGAAACTAACAACAGAGGTGTAATAAAGTAATATGGTTACAATGCTTGATGTAATAGCATAAAATTTGATGTTTATTATTAGTTATAATTTTATAGCCATGATTCGGTACTCTACTATCTTTGCCAAATCCCCAACTCCCAAGTAAACCTGCAGAAACAATGGCAGCGATTATATATTTCGAAAGCGGTCGGACATACCCGATGTCGGGATTCATACGCGTATAGCTGGTATGTGTATAAATGCTGGATTAAACTGATGGTAACCGATCGACAGAACTTGTTGTTATATTCGATGAATGTTAATGAATTTCTTAGCCGATTTGCGACACTAGTACTATTACTAAATGTATTGTTTGCAATATCAACGTTACACCGTACAGTATTTTTGTGTGAAAAAACCATGTTAATAGCAAACAACACCAGTAAATGCGCAGCGTGATGTACCATATTATAAATTTCTATATAACTATTTATATGTTAAGTGGGTGCAATATTCCACAAAATATTGTAGACAACGAAGAATTTCAAAAATTTTGGGGGAAATACGTTTCAGAATGGAGATTGCCAACAAGAGGTCAATTACAGTCAATTCCATCGGGTGAGAAACACGATAATGGATCAAATAAAAGTTAAAGATCAAAAAATATGGTTGATGGTAGTTGAAACAACGGATGCAAGAAACAATTGTATTTTAAATGTGATACTGCGCACCTTAAAAAGCGGTCAAACATCCTTACCTCTTCTTTTACGTAGAATATTACAGAAGATAAATGCGGAGGAGATGGTAGGAATTCGAATATGGTTATACTGGAGAATTACTAAAACAATTTTATCCTCAATTACTTCCTGTAACATGTTTTCTCAATGCATGTCATCTTGTAGCGGAATTTATTAGAGACACTTATACAAAAGTAGATCAATTTGTAGCTTCTACCACAAAAGTTTTTATTAAATCTCCAAAACGCATTTATGAGTTTAAACAGGCTACATCTAATTCCTGGACACCTATGACTGAAACTAAACCTTGAATTTCTTTGAACCAGATATATCGCAAAAATTAGCATAATTACACTATAAATAAGGTACCCTTACGGTTAATAAACTCAAAATGTCTAAAGATTGTAAATATTATATTATTAGCTCTTGAAGTAGTAATAGTTAGACTTGTGGTACCGCCATGCTGAAACCACGTAATTTGTGTAAATCGAAACAATTTTTCCAGTTCCTCAAAAGTGTTGTGACCATGTTTATTTACCGCACTGCAATAACGATTGCAGTACTGTGTGTTGCTTATTTATGTTTTAAATTTGATATAAACTCAGTTTCCTCAAATTTTTAACACCCAAATGGCATAAACAGATGGTACCCGCCCATAGTGCGAAACATTGATTGAATCCGAAACAACCTTAGTTGCGATAGAGTCGCTATTTTCATAAAATGGTTCCATACAAAAACCACGATGCGCACCTGACCACTGTTCCTTATTGACTAAGTAACTTTCAATAACAGACAAAATATCACGTTAGTCAAAGGAATCACTAACCTTTCGAATTTTTCCGTTTGACTAACGGACCCTGTGCGATTATAATCACAACTTTGATGTACACGCAGCACTCTTTAACCACCAACTCTATCTTATGTCCTGTGTTAGTCATGGAATAATTGCCAAGCTATAATATGTAACAATCTTAATTGTCGAACTTTCTTTTTCAATTCTTGTTTCTTGCATTTTAGAAATTAACAGCAGCTACTTGTCTCTGAGCTCTTCTACATTAAACAACTCCCAATATTTGCTAATTTAAAAACTTGTACATTTTTCAGTACAAAAAACTAAAGGCCTTTTTGATTCGTCATGTTTCCTTTTAAATTTAGATAGTCCCATTCAGTATTATAGTTCTTCTCAATGTATTGTATCATCATTTATGTTATATTGCATCATTTAATTATATTATTTCATAGAAAACTGCTAACGTATTTCGTATAATTTAGTATTATGCTGTTAACGCTTCTAACCTTGTCAGACTACCGAAATCGTATATCAACTTTTGCTCATAGGCAACAGTCGCCAATTTCTTGTCGAACCTTGCCAAAATCGTGATATCCGTTTTCATTTTTAAAATAGTAACTTCACCAAAAGACCAAATCAGCGAGACCAACATTAAATCAAGATCGAGTAGTTACAAACCTGTGTTCCAAACCACTACAAAAACCGAAAAAACAAAATTTAGCAAAGAGGTTAAGTTTCGTTGTGACTAAAAGAAATACCTCCAGATAATATTATCTGAACCGTGGAAGCTTCTGTCAACACACTACCAAAGAAAGAAATAGAGGAAATTAGATCAACGCATCTCAAAATCAGCCAAATCATTCGCATTAAAGCTTTCAAGAGAGGAAAGAAGAACCGCAATTTTCGCAGACAAAGGGAACGCGGCAGTCATCATGGACATAAGGGATAATAAGGAAAGATCGAGTGCTATTACTAGATTCTATCTACCGTAACCTTAAGAAAGATCTATATAACTAATCTATATATAAGATATAACGGTATTCTAAATGTGCCTAACAGTATCATCAACAAGCGTAACAGATTTTGGATAAGTGTTAATTGTTGACTTTCAATAGTTATTGAATTTTACAAAGTTTGCTGGAAGTGATCAAGTTACAATGATGACTAGAGACTGCAAGTTAATTAGCGTTAATTAACTTTAATCAGTGTAAGACATCTACGAATAGTAAAATATAATAAATAAATAACATTAAATTTTTGCATATAATCCGGTCTCTAATGATTACAATTATAATCCTAAATATTTTTGAATTTCCTTTTATAAATAAAGCATAAAATAAAACCTGACATATTGGAACTTAAAATCTCTCAACAAGAGTACTTTATGCTTTTATGACACAAATAAAAATAGCACCCCCCACAATCTAAGCAACAACATAGCCCAAAGGCAACGTTTGAAGTTATATGCTACTCGCAATACGCAAGTGCCTCTCATGACATACGCCAAGTGTAGAGGATTCCTCCAATATGAAGTTATAGTTACACTGTGGTGTATTATTTGTAATTGGAGAATTAAATTTAATATTTTTACAAGCGTAACGTTATTCAATTTAACATTTCAATTCCATGGACGTTACTATTATTACAACCTACAGGTATTACTGACACAACTAACGGGCGTTTCTTGTTTACCATAGAATTAGACAATGTTCAACACTAAACAGGGGTACCATTACGCATTAAAAGGTGCAAATTTCCATGATTTTCTGCATCGTGCAACTTTTTTTTCTTGGAAAGATGCATTTACACAACGAAATTCTTCAAAGCTACTGTTTCGGAGCAGTTTTAAAATTAGCTAGGATTTTATATTAGTTGTAGTTACGTTATTAATATTATTACAACACAAATTTAGGGAGAAAAATTAATACAAGGGACTCAGAAAATACACGATCTATACGTCAATCAGTTGCAACAATATGGCGGCCGGCAGTATGTCAAATATCACGAGTGTAATTTTTGCCGAAAACTGACCAACAGCCTACTTTTTGGCGCTTCAATTTAAAAACACTCCTCCGAATTAAAAAATAGAGTACAGAAGAATAAAGGCGTACAAGAGGTGCCTACTAGTTACAACTGGTTAACCAACATAGATAAGAGCTATGAGAATACACGCTACACAGAGTATTTGAAATAATTCAAAAGGGGAATATAGGAAAACGTAGTGTCGGTTATAGGAACTTCAATCAATATATGATTCACTTTATTGAGAGATTTGCTGTTGCTATCTAAATTACTTCCATACACATGCTTGGCGCGTTGGGGTGAGTTTTTCAATATACTAAAATAACTGGAAAGCGCTGTGTACATTCAGCAACATATTATTCATCGCAGTGAATCTAAAATTATGGCTGAATGCTACTCTAATTCAGAATTTCCGTTCTTCAGCGCGATCGTACGTTTCGCTGAGCACATTCTTTCACGCACCCCCATAGAAAGTAATCTATGACGCTTTTATCGGGAAACCCGAGACCTAATAGAGTATTTCAATGCCCTCGTGCAGCACGTCGATAGCGTGAATTCTAAATTAAAAATGAAATGTGTCATACCCTGATCAATATTGACTTTATGCATAAAGCATGGAGTCTCAAAATTTGATTGTTCAATTAGGGCCGAATAATTTATTGCGTGTCTGTTCCAGTAATGCTTAATTTATTAAAAAGAAGGTAGACTGATATAAATAATCGAATAGCGGCATGGATAGTTTTGATGTATGTAATGATAGATATATTAGACGAAATAATGGGGCAGTTTCCTTTGTTCCCTTCTATAAACGACGGAATCAGCAATTTCTTACAATACGTTCGATATTTCAGCTTTACATAATTCGGATTATCTCATTAAATTAATTTAAATTTAATAAATTTTACATTTATTTCTTAATAATGTAAAATTTTTCACTACTGGCCATAAGTGTTTACCCATCCTTAAAATATTATTATTATATTTATAAAAAAGTAAAAATTCTAGCTTGGTATTTTTTTACTAATACTTTGTTCAATATGTCTTGGACTATATTATGGCTGCAGAAACGAGTGCTGTTAAAGATGCTCCTCAGTTACTATCAATATTAAAAATTACTTACTAGCCTGCATGAAACTAAAATAGTAAGTAATTACATTCATTATTTTTAATATTCATGGTAACCGAGTCGCACACTACTCTAACAGGACACGTTTATGTACTCTTAGATTATATTCTTTCGCTATTACTATTTTGTGGAATATTTCGACTAAATACACATCAAGTATGGAGACGAAATTATTTCCGGTACATACAAATTACATACGCAAAACTCGTTCTACGAAATCAATTTACTTTGATACAAACATTTAAGTTCTGTCAAAAGCACGCCAAGTAACATAGAAACAATCTCAAGTTTGCGTGAAATTCGTCTATTAGTAGATGTCGTTAGAAGGAAATGATTCCTTACGGAAGATATTGAAATACACAATACACTGAGAATGTTTCTAACTTTAATATAAACTACGTCGTATGCAACAGCAACAAGTTAATCATTTTTCAGAAACTTCATTTTTCAATCAGTTTCCGTGATTCAAAAAGTTAAATACTTTTGTTAGTGTAGAGTTATCGTAAAATGTAGGGCATTTATATTCTAATGGACTGCATATCTCATTTGCATTTACATAACAATAAACATTTCCTTATATTTTATTTGCTTTTATAGATATTTATTTCGTTGAATGGAACTAAGATAATTGTAAATAAGTGGAGTATTAGCATAGTATTTTAAAAATTTAATTGTTTTTTTCCGAAGGTGGAAACATTTCTGCGCATGTGAGATTTCATTAATAGCTCTATTTTTTTACGAAATTATTCTTTTGATATCCTGACGATTTAATAATGTAATGAATGGCTTTATACCAAAAGGAATGAAGAGAGTACTGAATATACTGTTAGCAAAGTTGTAAGAACGAGTATCAGGAGTATAAAGAAATGAGAATTGGTTAAAAAGTTTGGTTTTCGAAACACTGGATTGAAGAAAAGGCGGACAATGATCAAGATATGTCAAGGAGAACAATGCGTAATTTCTACTTAAAGTAAAAGACACCAACCGTAAAAATTTATCACTCAAAGTTTTGTAACGATAAAATTATACTGGGTGCGCAAATAGTTTCAGAAAAGCAGTGAACGATGTTGGCTTCAATGACATAAAATAAGATCCAATAGAAAATTGTTAATGGAGCGCCATGATATTTGAGAGATGAGATTGAGTTATTTATTCCTTAAGCAATTATTTAATAATATTGTGGTAATCTTCAATGCATTTATTTGAGTAGATGTGCTTGGAACCAATCTATTCTCACTACGCATCATGCAAACGTACTCCTTCTGCTACAGATCTTAGGCAACTACAATGTGAATCATCACTCCAATCTTCCTCACGAATATGAGAGGAATAAATATATGTTTCTTCTATATAAATTATTGACTTCTTTCCTTGTCGGTAGCGATGAGATTGAATTATTTGAACGTTTGTGCAGTGCATACTGAGAGCAGATTCGTTCCAAGGACCTATACTCGCCGGAGACCAAGCAAACACAATGACGATTGCTATAATGAAATGAATTTCTCTATAGCCAGTGGAAAAACTGATGCCAATTTTTTTCACAAAAGATGCTCTCTTTCTAGACAATGCTCAGTACCATAACAAAGAAATAGAATAGTAGTCCACGGCAACATCCTAAAATGAACGGGAGAAATACTTCATACGATGATAATATGACAAAGACTGATTTATACAGTATAATAAAAATGCATAAAGCATGTTTTAACCATATGAACATGATGAGTTTCTTCACCCTACCACCCTGATCTTAATCCTATAGAACTAATATGGATTAGTTTGAAATAATAATTTGTCTCAAAGCAACTGATTTAGGATACATATGTGACGAATTATTCTCCAAGTTTACTGCAGACAAGCGGAACTGAAGGAGCAAACATGCGACAGAAGTAAACGGAAAGTTTGTAAGTAATGAAACGTTATTAGACGCTCTTCTAGATGAGCTTAAGATATATGTAAGTTTTGACAGTGTTAGAGACTTAAACGATACGTGCGCTTCTGCTGATGAACTATCAGATGAATAAGAACAACTTACGTTTTCGTGAAGATGCTATGGCTTTTCATATTAAGAAGGTAACGTAAAGTCTTTCCTAATAGTTTTCTTTTGTGATTATAAGTTTATACAACAGTAATAAATCTATACCCTTAAACTGCATTTCAATCGTTGAGAATCTTACTTTGATTAACTTTAATTAGTTTTCGGTTGTTCTATTATGTCAAATCCTGTTATCAAATTACTTGTTTTCGAACTTTGTGTGTATGGAATTACTATTGCATCAATTACATGAATTAGAAGCAGTTTAGTACTATTAAACTTCATGTATATTAAAAATTCGTCTATTTACTTTTGTCGAGGACTGCACCTCCGATACTAACGCAATGGTTGCTTCTCTAGGTATGCGATCTCTCCTTCCGCTATTGTATTTTCTACGGCGTATCCGATTCTCACCGCTTTGATCTGTACTACAACAGCTTTGTTCGCAGAGATAATTTCTGGTTAATTGTGGATCGTTTCTGATTTTCTCTACACGCACGCGCTTAGTTTGAAATTAGTTTGGTATTTTGCAGAAATTCGTATTATGCGAGAACACAACGCAAGGACAAGATTACAGTATATCTCTTTACACGATGTTTGGGAATATTTGTGAATTCTCGTCTGCTCTTGTCATTTGTTAATCGCCGTTACTGTTGTAAACGTACAACTTTGTACATGTACATCATATTTTCTTGCATTTAACCAACGTTTTCAAATTCAAATCCTACTCTGACGTCAGGAATTTAAAAACGTTTATTTCATGCAAGGAAATTGTAATTTTATCATTACTAATACCAACGAGAGTTTCAGATTAATATTAATTTGTACGTTATATTCTTTAAGTTATCTATTTCACAAGCTACTCAAGATTCGAGTTTGCGCTGTTTAAAATGCATGTTTTATAATGTATATTGCCTTTTTTAACTTCAAACCGTTTATTTCACAAATTAAAAAAAAAAAACAGCCAACTGCAAACATACCTGTAATACATAGCCACATGCGCTCAACATACGTATAACGTTTGATATTTACGCATAACTTTCTGTGCTATATAACCATATGTATCCATGCACATATGTATATATCATATCGTAATCGCATTCATAAATTTATTGCAGTAGTACGCATGTACGATTTTCAAATCAAAAATAAATAACCCAATACTTCTAATGGTTCGACAACCGCTTCTTGTTGCAATTTTGAAAACATTGCGAGCAACGGAATGCAATTTGAAGATGGTCACAATTTGGAATTCTTTCTGTGCGAACAGCATTTAGCGCACACGCGCTGGATGATTTGCGATAATTTCTTACCGCTCTATGAACAAAGCTAATATTTTGTGAAGCAGGTATTTTAAGTATATGAAGTCTTAACAAAGTTTATTACACGATTGCGTATCCATATAAACTGAATTGTCGTATATAAAATATATGGATAATATTGCTGATACTTACGTATACAACTTTCGTGTATTCGTAGTTTGATGAAAATTACTTCACCGCGACATTGATTATATTCTGAAATATGTTCTTAGTACTTTCGATTAGAATTTTAGGACTGTTTATATTTTATGAATACGGCCTTATGCCGTACTATACGAAATTAGTTGATTAAAGCTGGTTCCTGCTATTTACCTGAAGCAAATATGAAATGAAAAGTATTCTATCCTTACCGAATTCTAAGAAACGCTAGTAAATTTGGATATCTCTATTGTTATTAATAGAGACCGGATTATATGCAAAGTGCATATATTTTATTTTATTTATTTATTATATTTAACGTCTATTTGTAGATGTCTTACGCTGATTAAACTTAAGTGAACGCTAATTAACTTTAATCAGTGTAATACATCTACATATAGACGTAAAATATAATAAATAAATACAATAAAGCATATGCACTTTGCATATAATCCAGTCTCTAGTTATTAAAAATGTAAATCATGAAGGTAACAACCACTTCCTTATTTTTTTTCTATAATTATACATATTTTAGTGTTCAGTAAGTCATTGGTTCAGAAAAAGGAAAGCATTGTATGAAACGTCTACTTCACGGATCCAGTCAAAACTTTTAAAAGAATAGTTTAACAAACGACGAGAGATTGAGATAGACGTTCAAAGTTTTTAAATATGCTCCTCGATTAAAATAAAGTCTGCAATTTCGTGCTACTACGAACTTACTAAAAGTGTTCTTTCATTCTTTCTAGTACGAACGAAAGAAATAAAATAGAAACGAGTTGACGTTTTCACGAAATTGTTGTTATGGATTAGATAAAAGTATGAAACGTCTGCTTTTATGAAAGTAGTATTTTACCAAAAATTGGTTTCACTAGTCAAAACTGTTACAAGTTATACTGTGGAATAATTAAAAGTATAAGGCTCCGTCACCGGCATACATGTAACATAACACAAGGAATGTAGTAAGTTCTTAACAGACGCCGACGGCACCTCCCGAATAGAGCTATAAAGCAAAGCATAATTTTTATATTTCGGAGCAGAGATTTTTATTGAGCCATAAGTGGGTACCTAAAATATTAATCCGACCATCGCTGTACGAAATATAATACGAACGTCAATCTCTCTCTTTTATTGCACGTCGTATAACTATTATGTGTCACCGTAATGTTATTACGAGTGGAATAACAAAAGTACTTACGCACTGAGCTCTTGGATTCCGAGGGAGTGTAAAACGGTAGGTAGGCTCGGCAAACTGTGACAGGAGGTCAGGGTTCTTTGTCTAGGATAATACAATCCCATCACCAGACAAGTTTCCTGACGATTTGTGTAGCCGCCGAGAGTGATGGCTGATCTTCCGGAACTGTTATACGTGCACTCCGCTATCAAGTGGTCTCCGGGGAGTATTTTAACGGGCGTCCCCAACCTTCGGTACTCTTGATAATCCGAATCGAGATTATCATCCGAGGCGATGGGCGGCTGTTCAATGGTACCCCTGACATGCTTCAAAGCCACTTGTCTTCCTATCTTATGCGTTTTCATCACTACAGCGAACATATTAATTCCGGATCCGGGAAAAGCGTGCCTGGTGCATTCTGACACGCAATGTCCAGAAGAAATGACTCTCTGCTGACCGGGCGGTATAATATGTCTCCAATTAGGGTCCATTCCGATAGAAATTACGCCAGCGTCATGTCTCCTTAATGTAGGGGTATAATAAAGTCTCAAACCCGATCCGTCCAGGGTACCGAGGCTGCCGTCCGTAGGACTAACGTAATGGGTTTCTAAAAGATAGTAACGCGATTTGCTCGGCTCAAGGGGATATCCGGCCTCGGGTGGAAAACTAAAGCCTTCCGAACCCCTTGCCCAGCTAGCCACGACCGTGCTACACGCCAACGGTTCAAAGTCGGACTCGAAACACTGCCTACCCGCGGTCTCGGAGAGCTTTATTACGGCGGGCGTGTCCTGACATTCATACAGAACGACATGTTGGAGTCCCCCCGCGTCACCGCCGACCTCTTGCAGTGGTTCGTACTGGAAGAGAGAAATAAATTACTTCTAAATTAATACCTTCGGCGTATTTCAAGCGCATGCATGAATTTCACGAAAAAGCAACCTAATTTTTAAAAGGCCGTGTTTTTTCCGTTGGTAATGATATACGAGGTTCACTTCGTGGCGTGGTATATAGCGCTCGAAATCGACCACACACGTCTTTATGCGCGTGTAACGAAGGCATTAAAATTACTTTATTTTGATATTTGTGGTATACAATTCGCTGAGCGTCGTAAACATTTACGTTGGCGTTAGGAAATGGATGCAAGAATTCAAAAGTGTTGTGAATTATATGTTACGGGAGTATATCTTGCAGTAAGATACCGTTGTCTATATGCAATCCGTGTAATCACGTGCAGGTTGGCTTTTAAAACGTGTAGATTGCATTAATTTACTTTTGGTTTTGATTTACTAGCAAATACGCACCGAATTAGGTTTCTTGAACTAGGGAGGCTCTTCTTTAGATCCATAATGAAGCCTATTACAGTATCGTTGTGACATTATGTTTAAGTTCTAAATTTCACGTTATTTATGCAAAACATAAAAATCTCAAAGAAAAGATAATTTTAATGCTTATGTTATAATTAGAAGAAAAAAAAGAAGACCTAGTTTCGATAATTAACTTAAATACTCAAGTAATTTCTATTCAAACTTCGAAAGGATTGAGTATTACATTGTCACAATGGGAGACATATGCAGTTCTTACACCAGAACAAACAGTCGCTAAAATGAGTGGAAAATGTTTGTTAAATTAAGAACAAGGCACTAGATACCAGAATTTCGTTTGTTTAACAGCAACCACTAGGCTCACAATTACTTGTTAGATTTAGCGATACAATTAGTTATCCATATTTTTCATTAAAATAGTACGTAATATATAATTAATGACATTTAAAGAATATTATTAAATTGAAATTTGAAGGAAGCAAGAAAAAGCCTGTGTGTCTTTATTTACCAGGACTCAGAAAAGGGAAATACTAAACTTTAAATCCTGATACCTACTTAAACTTTTAGAAGTATAAGTAAATATTGATGATGAAGAAATTTATTAAGTTTTACTATGTAGCAAATTTATGTATGCAACTTAATTTATGTCCGAGCAGATCGGATACCAAAAGTGGTGTTCTGAAAAGATAATTTATCGTTGAATAATTGATTACGTTTTTGAATTTTCTATTTCTAAGATTAAATTTTTGGCATTTATGTATCAATTAAACATCTATGTATAATTGGTAGAAAGACCAGCTTATATTTCAAAATGTTAGAATTTAGTATCCATCTATGCTACGTAAGTGGATCACTTATGTATGATGTTAGTTCCTCTTTTTTTGAAAATTGAAATTCTGGAGCTTGGTTCAAGCTTTTCTACGTTGCTGCAAAGTATCTCAAAAAAAGTCAAAATGGGCCAAAGAAACTAAAAGAAAACAACTTTTTCATTCACTGAGAATTGCTCAAGTTGTTCTAAACATCTCCCCAGAGAATTTTAGATCCACATATCTTATATATCGAAGGATATGGTCAAAAAATTAAATTTGCATGGCCCCCATTTCTTACAAAATCAAAATTGTAAGAGTTGTTCTAAACATTGTTCCACAGTCTCAGAGCTTCTTTTTCTCTTACAGACCGAAAGATATGACAAAGAAGTACCAAATCCGTGTAGCCCACATTCTTTCGAAAACAGAAGTTCTGAGTTGTTCCAAGTTCGTCTAGTTCTAAATAGTGTTTCAAAACTTATTATAACCGTATTCGCTATAGATCAAAAGATAGGACTAAAAAATGAAATGCGCCTGGTCTTCCTTTTCTTGAAAATGAAGATTGTCAGAAACACTTAGATTTCAGTTTTTGGTTTCAGAGAGAGTTAGAAGAGAATGGATTGTTTGCCAAATTTATCGATTGGAATAATAAGTTCTCTAACTTATAGACAAGAATCTGCACATCGTTGTTGAAGTTTAGAAACAGTATTATTTTGAAATTAATATTGCTCGGATATTTAACAATAAAATTATTTCCCAATATATTTTAAAGGGGCCTTAAACTCAAATTCTCAATTGTTTATGAAATCAGTAGTTTAGTGGAATTGAAAACATGATTTATAATAGCTCGTCAATCCATAATGGAATAGATGGTAATTTGTTGAATGAGCTTTTTCTAAAGAAGTGAATTGGTCGGAACTTTGAATATGCATGGCTCCCACGCTTACCGTGTCTGACTCCCTATGACTTTTTGTCTGGAAGTTTCTTAAAAAAAGAGTTTACAAATATCGATATTTATATATAATTAACATTCTGAAGATACTATACGAGAACGGGTAAAACAAATCACACCAGTATTCAACAGAACGCAAAACATGTTAAAATGTAATACCTACCGACCCGACTTAAATTTTTTATTGGTGTACTTTATAGGTAGATCGATCTATCTTATTTAATGTGTTACAAGTGTTAATTATAATAAAATATGCAGGTTTAGTTAAGCTCTAACAAATAACGATGAAACTTTGCTGAAATCCTTCGTACTTTACGAAAAACAATATTACATATTTTGGTTTCGACTGTTCTTAAAGTGCCATTTATACTAAAACAAATAGTAGCCTGTCAAATCTGTTTTAGGTTTATTACAGTTACAACAAATAGCATAATTATGTTTTAAAATCATACGGAAATAAACAATTTTCCCATTTGATGTCAACTTTGAAGTTCATTTTACTACATATATCAAATTACTTGGATTCTCACAACTGGTAGAGCAACAATTTCGACATCTAGTAATTACACATGAATTAAACTCTAGGACCATTCTTAGTTGCTGAGAGCCCTAGGCCTGATTTAGAAATAAGTGCCAAGTTTTGAAATTTTACTAATTGTTGAAAGTAAAATCTCTAATTAAAGTGAAGTAGATTTTGAAAAAAAATAGCTAGATATTAAGTTTTAATTCCCCAAGATGCTAGTGCTAGTAGATTCATAGTAATGTATGTAATTAAAAAAAATAATAGAATGGCTATGATCTAAAACAAATGAAAATACTTTAGAAATCGCCGTAACGGTGGTGTATGAGTTATGCATGCCTATGTTTTCTCATATATTTTCACGAAATTATATCCTTCATATGATTTACCATAAAGAATTTCGGTATAACCTCTACGATAACGGTTCATATTTATTATTTATTTATTTTGCAACGCTTGGTTAACCGGTAAAAGGATTTTGTTTAAAAGGATTTGCCCAACGAAACCAAAAGGAATACCGAACATAAAACAAATAGCGCGCGATTGAAATACCGGAGAATATGGCGAATATTTTTTGTGAACGCACGCCGCCGCGCACACATCCGCAGCTTCCTGATCAATTTTCTTTGATGTCACGTCTCGTTAGCTACATCAAAGGCAAGACAAATTGAGATGACTGATTCCACCGTATGTCGTCATTGACACAGAAACGAAAACGCGAAAACGAAGCCAAACCTTCTATTTGTAAAGCCGCGATGCGTAAAATTATAAGCTTTCACGTACCCGAATAAGATGATGCTTGTCTGTTAAAGCCGGTAATCTAACAATACGGCACCAATAAAGCGTATCGCCTGGGGCCGGCGGTACAGTTGCCGGGTTACGTATTTCCCAAACATGTACGGCTTCTTCTGGACTGGGAGCATCTTGATCAGCACGTTGGACTAGATATAGTGATTGGATCCCGTGGGATTCTAAATCGTGTAACGGAAGCGATCCAGGTCCGACAGCACCGCCTACGGGCTCCTGCTGGTGGAACATCCATAATATTCTCATCGTGTCATTCTGAAATAAAACGAAGCAAACGTAGAAATTAATAAGAATAGTATGATAGTATACGTTTGTACAGATGTACATACTTGCAATTGTAATTTAATTTTTTAGCTAAATAATTTTTATTGAAAATTCTGTGGCAAGTCGATTTTTATTTTTAATATACTGTTTTTCTCTGTGCAAATAGTTTCAAGTATATATACGAGGCGATTCATAATGGACTCATAGTGTCAACAATAAATTCCGGAAAGCCAAATTTTTTAAATTTAATATTTTAGCTTCAGCTCCGAGTACGTTACGACCGATACTCTTTTTTAGTAATATCACCATAGACAAAAACCTTACAAAACTCACATCTATTTAGCAGTAGACCTTGATCAAAATTGATTATCGGAAGAAAGCAGTACTATTCTGACTTTCAAAATCTCTGTTGTAGCATCCATAATTTTATATGTTTAATATGTGAAAGTATGGAAAAAATTGTATCTTTGTTATATTTGTAGAGAGCATGTTTCTATTAAATGTTTAAGATACAATCAAAATATGTAATGAAAAATGTCAAATGCATATCAATGTATTATTTCTCACATTAACGTATACGTATGTGATTTGTGCATGTTGAAACACTAAACTCGTTAATAACGGTACTAAGTGCTTTAAATGGTATGCTAGAGTGATACAAATATACTCACCACAATAATACATATACATCCTTTTGCACACTATCATCCACAGAAATTTGGTCAAGAGAGAAAGTTTGACAATACCTTAATTTAATAAGATTTACTGCATTCAATGATGATAATCTTAATGAACATCTATCTTAAGCACATTTGCAGCTCAAGTAATGAAAGTATTACGAAGAAAGGAAGTAATTAAGCACTTTATGGCCCGGAACAGTCATCCTCATTTATAGCGAATTATTCTAACCTATTTATTAAATAAGTTGTATCGATGAGACCAAGTAGGTAAAGACTTTATTGTATTATCCCCTCTCCCTCTTGGGGATGGTCTCCGCCCGGCTCGAACATTTACTGCTATTACCAAACTCGCAAGAGTTTAGTTTGAATATTATTCTAATCAGCGGCAGAGTAAGTAAACACACTGTTCGAATTGCCTTGTGGTAAATCAATAGGTGTTGCTAAACGATCCGGTATAATAACTTTGCATAAAGAAAGTTTTGTTAGCAGGCAAATCGGTGAGAAATAAAATCTAACCGCGTCGACAGTATAATGCACCATTTGACGATGTCAAGAAATAGGCGACTTAGAGGACCGTGACTGCCCAGGTGCCTCAACTATCAAGTAAGCGAAATCATAGAAAAAGAGCACCAGAAATAGCGAGCGAATTCAATCGCGGACGTCAGCGCCTGATTTCAGTTACCACCGTCAAATGTCGGCTGGCCGAAGGAAATTTACACGGTCGAGTGGCAGTAACCGACTGAAAAAGCTATAGTGGGTCCGTGAATATCGGTATTGGACGGTAGAATAATGGTAAAGTGTTCTATGGACTGACGAATCAATATTTAAAGTGATTGGCCAAAGCAGGAGTTTGTTCGACGTTCCGCTAATGAAAGAATACTTCCTGACTGTACTGTACCGACAATAAAACACGGTGATGGTTCAGTTGCAGTTTAGGATTGCTTTTCTTATTCAGGAACAGGAACGTTACATGGAATCCCAGAGAAGCAGTACCGCGAAGCATTGGAGACTCACGCCATTTCTTCTGGACTGTGACAAATCGGAGCAAGAATTTTACTTTTATGCAAGAGAACGATCCGAAACATAGCCAAAATATGCAACAGTGAAATCAAACAGATACTTTAACAGATCCAGATAAGTCCAGATCTCAACCTTATTGAATTAATGTGAGATGAAGTTGATAGAAGAGTTCGAAGTGTGGGTCCTACTTCCAAGAAACAGTTTTGAAATATTCTTCAACAAGAATGGAACAACATCCTAGGTGAAAACCTCAAAAAATTAATCGAAAGAATGCCGCGAGTTGTTCGAACGGTAACCAATACAAAAGGTGGATTTCTTTACAAAACAATGTTTGAGAATTTTTGTTAATAATGAACAGAAAAAATAAAACTTTTCATTGGATTCTGATAGTTGTTCTTTTCAAGACTAATACATTTATTACTTTAACATTTATTGCCTATTTACTTTTTGAATTTTAAAATTTTTCTTACTTGGCCAAACTTCTATGGACGGTAGTGTACATTGGGGTCACGGCCTTTAAGCATTAGTTCCATCGAGTTTAATGTATTTGGATAACTTTTAAAAGATGTAAACGCCTACACGCATTAACCTGTATGATACCATTTTTAGAACCAGCTGTTCGCGAGGTATACAAAAGTAGAAACATGTTCTATATAAAGGAAAGTGTTATATACTATAAATTACAAACATTTATCACCTTAGCAATATTATCCGAAAATTATTTATTCATCTAGAAATGAATTCCTGCGTTAGTTATGGACGTAATCTATATGTTTCAAGATACAATTATAAATGTAGCAATGCCGCACTTTCCTGTTTCAATGAAACATGTATGCTTGAAAAAAGCATGCTATACCACATATTTCCAACGGAATGAAATAGGTTTGTTTTATTGTCACAAACCCAGTTTTTTGTACATTTACGGGGATTTCGCTTGATCTCTGAAACCGTATAAACCTTTTTAGCGCTAGGTAATAAGCCCTGGACGCCTGCTTCCGGATATGTGTCCTTTTTTGTTCTATCTACGATATATCTTTTAATACGGTAAATACTGCTTTATTTAATAATGCATGTGCTTTAGTAATAAAACCCTTTATCCTTCCGACCTTTTCAGATATAGAAAATAGAACTAAAACTACTTATAATAAATTGGCGCTCGTTATTGTAACAATGTGAGAGTAATTAATTGATTAATGCCCATAAAATTATATACCTTTAACTGTTTCAAGAATAGATATTCGCTGAGTCTTTACCCATACGTCATTAATCAAGATAAGTTTATCAATTTGGAAATTGATTGAAATATGATGCTCTTCGGCAAATAGAGTAATTAAAAAATAATTATTAATTAATAGTCAGAATAAAAATATATAGGTAAATGACAAGCTTCATGTCACTTATTAAATAATGTTTAAAAAAAAAATTCAAATATTCGTTAGTAAACCGACCACATGCGGATACGATAGCTATCATGATATTAGATCCTAAATATTCATCTGATTTACCACGGATTAATATCTATTCAAATCTGTTGTGTGCGTTTCAGAAAACGATTTTAGTATTAGTTTATTAATGTTTTCTAGTAAACAGATTCCAAATAAACGCATGAAAAATGTTCGAAGAGGAATTTGTTGCAGTGCAAAGCGAGACTTTGCCAAACACAGAGGTATTCGTGTTGGCGGAGTTTAAAAAAAGAAATGAACGCTACTGAAATTAAAGCTGTTGAAGAAATCTTAGGCACAAGTTAAATCAAGGACATTTTCCAAATATCCGGATAATGCAATTCCGAAACATACAGTAGGAGTGAAACTGCCATTTCGTACTAGTAAAGAATATAACTATAACTTAACATAGCGAAGTTAAAAGTTAATAGATGTATTTTCAATTTGAAATATTAGAGAAATTAAGGAAGCTAAGTTTTTATATATTTAAAAATTTCGTCAAGTATACAATCGGGGTAAACAAAAGACTATTTATAAATGGAGTGTAAAAGGCGTTGCGTTTTTATAAATCTGTTAGAACAGTTTTTAACTTAATCACCTCTTATAAACGAGATGAATGCTGACAAATCCTTCGTTGAAAAATTATGCCTTCCATTATCTTCAAAATACGCTCAAACTAATTACTGGAAACGGAAATTTTATTAGACATTCGATTATCGTTCGTATCAAATATTATATTCATACCTTTATGTAAATATGTATGCGTGTCATACGTATATTCATGAAGATGCAGCAATGAGGCATTAAGATACTGTGATGCTTTGAACACACTCGCTACAATACCTATTATGTTAATGCGAGTGAATGCTGTACGTATAGTATCTTCACTTAAAGTAACAGATAATGGATTTTATTCCCAAAGCTAACGAATCACGCCCAAAGAATGCACTCTCCCGTACATATGCCAATCATTTCTAAAAGGCTATCGATGTGGCAATTGAAACACAACGCAGTACTGTTTCGAACACGAGCACTAGGGTATGTGAGTGCATCGTCAACATATATTCAAGATGTCAGTGGTTAGTTCCCCTTCGTTAAAATAACACCATTGTAGAGCATCGAAACACATCACTCGCTCTGTATGGTCAATCGGTGTGGCCAGATGTTGACGCATCATTCTTCTTGACAATCGGGCATGATTCTCCCCTGATTGATAGATTTCAACGTAATGTAACAAGACTTGCAATACCATTTCGCGTTCTTTACATATACATGTACTAGCTGCTCAGCGTCGGCAAAATCGGCTTCCGATAAGAACGCGAGTCCCCTTTTCGGGAAAGCGTCTTATCAGATTTAGCGCGTATTTGTTGTTAAACGTTTCCAGTGAAATCGACGAATTGTAAACTACATACATATTAAGAGTTTCCTTTTCGACGAAAACATGTATTAGATATGTGTGCGGGCTGAAGATCTGAAGATCCATTTCTACGCAATTTATGTAGAATAAATTTATGGTAGTGAGCAAGAAATTCTGTTGGAAGGAAAACATAAAGGAATAGATAAAAAAACAAATATGAAGTACTAACCTGATATTTAAAAGCTGCGCACATGTTTATATGACAAAATGGATATTTGTATTATCTTTTGCTTGCTTTACATTCACTTATTAGGATGAATGGGCTTTGATATGCTAAAATATTAGTATGGCTTTCCCAGATAAATATTGCTTACTGCTATAAAGTTCACTTCAATAAACCTAGCAATGTAGGTGTCGTAATATCAATATAGTGGGTGCCTGTCCCATCGGAGCTTTAGCCTCACAAAGTGATCATAAAATATGAGTGGGCATCTGATGGACTTAAAAAAAAGAAGCTTGATATAGTACACGGACAAATCAAGGATGAGAGTCGGAACAAACATACATTAGAGGTAAAATTCCACATACAATGTCTAATATACAATATTAAACGTCATAGAAATTTATACTCTTAATATTGCAGTAATCACTAAAAGGTTTTTGTGGCGTAACAATAAATATTTTCATAAATAAATTTGAGTTCATACGTGTACAATATATACAGAACATAAAACAAGTAGAACAGGAAAACTACGTGACTATGGTGGATTTCAAGTTATTAAAGCATACTTAAGAGTAAACATGCCTTTAAACCGGACTTCTACTCTGGTTTACAAAAAGCTAAAGAATTGAATTAAAAAATGGAGTGTCCCTCCATGGTATTAGGAAACCCAAAGGGAGAAAGTCGGACATTTATATCAGCTTCAGCGTAGTAGCAAACATGATATCTTTCAAACAAAGGCAATTCAGAAATACTGACGGGACATGTAGCTCCAAAACATAACTTACATGTTAGACTAATTATATCGTTTACATCATATTCCAAATGTGTCACCACGACTGGTATGCGGTGACAATTTTCCAATAGGAATACCTGTTGAGTTCTGAAGAACAAGAACTTTTATTCTCTGCCATACTCTTCGCTCGCTTATGTAGATAATACTAAGTTTTATATTCATGCCGCTAATTTTCATGATTCAGTACTACAAAGAACAATTGGCTTTGTTGTGCTTTACTCTAAAAATAATAAGCTTAATTCTAATTTTAAGAAGTACTCCATTGCCAAATACTCTCGTAAACTATGCCTCGTAGCCTGTAATTATATGATGGGAGAGTACCTGTTCTAAGGGTCTGGTAGTAACCTTTGGGAACCATATCCAATACTGTCAGCACCAAAGCCTCCAAAATTCTGGGTTCTATATTTAGAAATTCTAGATATTTCAATGATATCAACCTACTAAAAAGTTTATATTCTACTGCATTGTTAGCCTGCTGCAGTATGATTTCATAATCTGGTGCCCTATACATTCAATGCACCAACATATAATCGAATGCGTATAACATGGCTTTCTGAAATTGTTGTTGTCTAAACTACCAATGAGTATCCCCAGCACGGTCTTATGCTAATTAGTTGCTTCAATGTGAGATAACATCTCCCAGAATGAGACGTGCAACCGCAAATGCCGTTTTACAACTTAAACTTATGTCTAATATTATCTATTACCCCTGTTTGCTAGGCAGCGTTGATTTCAATATTCCACGTCGCTCCGCTAGGTACTTAGCTAATTTCAATCTGGGTGCAGCGCGGACAAATGCCTTAGTACAGGTTCCTCCCAGGCATAGAAAAATTATCATGCCGATGTTTTTGTCGGAGAAAGTAATTTGTAGGTAGAGTGGTAGCTTTTTCCTTTATTTGCATTCGTAAACTTCCTTATTATATGTATGTGTACGTACATTTGCGTATGTTGCAATATTGTCCTCAGATTGTAACTTGTTGGGCAATAAATTGTATTATTATTATTATGTACTTTGTTTATTTAAAGTTTCTCATTTGTTGTTGTTGGAGGTAAAACCCTGCTGGTGCTCCCTCTACTACTTTTCTAAGCATTTGTTTTAAATTTGTAGAATTCTCTTTTCTAGGATTAATTCTATAGCTTTCTATATTTAATTACATTGCATACATATACGACGTAATACTAAAAAATAATTAGAAAAAAGTGTGTTCCTTCAATTGCATGCACAGTGGAGACACACGCGATATAAAACGGTTTATTCTTTGCAATCCTTTTTTACCTAGAAACATGATTTAAATTCGAAGGAACACAGAGTGGATGGAAGAGCCAGGCAAACAAAAGTAATACACGTCCGATGCGGTGACTCCGTCAAAATTTGTATGAAAAAGTTCTCCTCCAATTTAGAAGAATTTGAATCAAGTCAACTCTCGAAAAAGTTAAGCTGTTCGCCAAACTGAAATTTATGTCTAAACAGATTTAGGTATTTGTTTTATTGTTTAAAACACAAAGTGCTAAAAAGCAATATATTATTGGCGATATATTTTATATGCTTCCTAATAATCTTTTCTTTAACAGGAGAACGCTTTTTAAAAATATTTAAGTAACAGACCCTGTAAATTAGGAAACTTTGCCTGAAATTTTTTACTACAATATGTACAAATTACACATTTTTGCCTTTACTGTAAACATCAGGTATTTGTGAATAAAACTATGGTTTTATTAAGTGATTAATTGTCTTTATTACGCTAAAGATATCTAAAAATATATATTCTCCATTCAGCTGTATAAGCTACTTAACAAAGTCTCCTAAATAATATCACAACGCCTCTAGTTACAAAAACAAATGACTGTGTACAAATTATTGTAAACCAGTAGCATATACTTTAATTTTATAATCAATTTTAATACCATACACAAATCATAAACTTGTAGTATTTGTACTTCTTTCACCAAAAGAATTCTATGATTCAGGTTTATTGCTGTTATTACCTACGTAAAAGCTGAGCAAATTATGTAGCACGTACATTAGTAAAATGTAATTTTAACGTAATCCTCCGAAGATACTCCGATTTTCATCTCTTCATGAATCGATCCCCTAGCGCTGTATGAGAAGGCGGAAGTGTGTGTGAATATATTCCTTATGCGTGATAATGAGTCGTTTGTTGGAAGAAATGGATAGAGTGCTGCGTGAATAATTAAGAGATGACACCTCAAACCCAAGCTTGTTCCATAAATAACGACCCCGTTGTGCTCCTCGCTCGAAACAATGTAATCGAGAAAACTTTCATATTTGAGATACATTTCACGTACACATTATAATAGGTATACATACCTATGCGAGATATAATATAAGTTACATGGATAAAATACAGGCCTCCTTATATGAAAATTGCTATAAATAATGTTAGAGTGTATATTCCCGTCTTGTTCCTTCGACTTCGATTGCTTAGAAAATTCTTTAGAGTTAAATACATTAAAACTATGCGGTACTAATAATGTCGACTGTAAAACGACATATTTTAAAATGCCAACAAATCTGTGGATCTTGTTGGATCCATATATTGTATGGGGCAATGTGATTAGATGAAGCTTGCTTGGTGATCGTATCGTCTTTGTCCTCCTTTGACCACGTTCGCCAGGTAAAACTCACCGTTTCGACTGCTATTTCGATTATGACGTGTAGTGATTAATACAAGTCTCATCAACAGTCACATATCGCCACAGAAACCATATGGGATTGAGTTTATACAAACACTATTGCGAAGTGGTCACTCGATTCCGTTTTTTTTCCAGAGTGAGCAAACACTGCACCTATCGCACTGAAAGCTTTCTCATGTCTAAATGTTTCGTACGCATTTTTCCGATATATTTACCATCCTAACAATATCTAAACCTTCATTCTGCGATCAACCAACACAATATCATAGATTTTTATCGATAGTTTCCTCTGTAGTCAGTTCAACCCGAGTACGAAGCATCACTTGCGCTCGCTCGATCACATCGAAACTCCTTAAACCACTTATGGACCATAGAATGTGAAAAATTAGAGTCCCAGTAATATTTTTTCAACTTTCTCGTCGGTTTACGTGACGAATTTTCCATGAAGAAAGTGATATCCAATTAGCACACGAAGTTCTCTTTTCTTTATTATTGTAAAAATGCTTACAGTATTCACCTTCGAAGGCTGTCAAAAGAAAACTATCTGACAAATCGATATCAAATTCATCGACTACTCTTTGTGATTCCACCGCCATCTATTAGAAAGTACCTGGCTGTCTGCTCTAGCCTGATAAGCCCCTTTATATCGGAGTAGTATATTATAGCTGTGTTTTACTTACTTTATCTACTTTATATTCCTTTATATATAAAAATAAATTCTATTTCAAATTAAGACTCAACATTGAGCTTAATGCGGCCATAATGTTTTCACATTGAATGGAATAAGTGACGGTGATGTCTCAACGATCTCTGGATATAAGTAACATTACTCGATTTATGCATTTACATGAATCTTGTCTTGATTCGGGGTGTTCAAATGCACAATTCCTATCTGTTCGTTAACCGCTACGCATAAATTGATAGAGCTTTCGTGCAGCTCCTTTGTTTCTGGTAAGCACATTCATTAACTTAACTTTTAAACAAAAATTAGCACTAACTAGTATTTACTTGTAGTTCTATTTGTTAAAACTATTATTGAATACGAAATGTCACCTCTGTTGATTGTACAGAAAGGCATCCGTATTGAAACTACAAATTCAACTTAAATATTTATTCACGCCGGGAGTCCGTGATTTACGTGATTATTATCGATTGTGTTAGGGTGAAGGTAAGCAAGGGCGGACGAATCGCAAACACTCGGTAATTGGGCGAACGCGGCACATGTAACACGTACGGAACTTTGTAGAAGGCGACAACCCTGCAAAATTGACGTGCCGTGAGCGGGGGTAAATTTTAGTCCGATACTACAAAAGGGACTTCTAGCTTTTAACCATATGTTTCGGTGCAAAGCCGTCCATTAAACTGTCACTGTTTTTCTGGTACCTCCTTTATTTTCTTCTCTTCAAGTTGCTACGCGCCTTGCTAAACATCCACTAGTCACGATGATGAATTTGCAAGCTATTAGTGCAGAGTGATTAAAGATCTATTTAAGCTGCCGGAAAATACGTCAAACAACTGCTGCGAAGATACCGAAACGTACTTGTGCGCCGAGGAAAAGACCAACCGTCAAACGGGCGCATTATCTCCGTAATATACGTATTTCTACTCTTCTCTTTTTCTGTCGCTCTCCCATGTTAAAGTATCGTCTTACAGGTTTTGCGGTTCGGAATCACCATGAACGAGTTCGATGCTTGCCTTAATACGATGGAAATACCGTAACGTATTTTGTAGGGATAAGAGAGGAAATTGATGTTTTGGTGATCATCTCGAACAATGCATCTAACGCGGGATCACTTTCAGGACAAAATTATTCACCGAGCTTAGTGACAAAAAGGCAAAGATTAAGGCTTAGCATCGAGTATGGAGATTTGTCTAGATCGACTGTAACAAAATAATCTAGATCGTCTTTAATAATCTAATATTTTCCGTGCTCCACAGGCTTCGAGAAAAAAATCATCAAGATCCAGGAGTAAACTTCACAACTAAAAGTTGGTAAATAAATATAAGGGAAGTTTAGTTGCTAGTATACTATTTAGCAAATGAAGTCGCAATTGTTATCAAATAGGATAAAATAGGTAGTCATCTACAAATAAGTATTACATAACAAAGAATGATTAAAATTTTGGAAACTCTAACCGAGCTGATAAATAATATAAAATAAGAGTGTGTGTATTTGCTTAGAATTATGAGCGTATTAACTATAGCAACGGTTCAAAGTGACCGCTATTTATAATTTCACTGTAATTTATTCCATATTCAGAAACACTGGCAGAAGATTTAACTCTTTTGGCTGGAAATTTACAAATTATGGGCGATTCATATAAACCGTAAGATTGCATTACATCTAATCAAACAATTGAATTAGTATCGTCTGTTTATTTACTGCTATATTCAAATAAAATGTTAGTAATTGGACGCTACGAAGTAATAATATATTTTATATTAGCAACTAATTAGTACTAAACGAGCTGATATCAAACGATGTGCCAGGCTACCAGTGCGCAATACCTTTTATTACGTCATAAAACATAAATCTAGATTAATGTAGATTTATAGCAGCGTAGTAATAAAACGTTAGAAAGCCTAAAATGTCTAAATATTTCGTTTCGAAATCTACTTTGCATTTCCAAGCAGTTACTTATACGCATACACTGCGTTTGGAAAACTGCTACAAAAGGGAACAGCTGCACTAACTAAAAGTAGCAGTAACAGGTTTTAACCGCTAACACAAATGAACAGTTTTACACATCACTATAAAACATTACTTCGTCTGGAGGAATTACCAATCTTCTATATCGACTATTGGCAAAGTTTTTGATCCTGCTATAATTTGAACAGGTGATATTTTCTATTCTTGTTATTGCGGTGGATCGTTAATTTTGAAATTCCATGTTGTTCAAATAATCGTCACAAGTTTCGTCTCTCTCGGTTAAATGCACAGTTCTCCATTAATAAATGGATAAAATTATTCTCATCAAACCAAATTTATCCTTAAAAGTAGCCATATTTCCAAAAAAAAGTTTTTACTTACTTCTTGCCTCCTCAACCATAATTAGTGTCACAATAACTAAAAAATGATATAAGACACATCCAACCCAAAGGGGAGAACTACGAAAAGTTTACAGTCTTGATGATTAGTGCAGATAAGAAAACCCCGGGTTATTATAAATCGCACGTTCCCTGCTGGAATGAAGACTGTATGATGAGTTCGAAGAAACAGGTGACACTGATTTAGGCGAACAGTCCTGGAGTCGCTAAACAGCAAGGGAACGGCTAGATGGAGAGAAACATTGGAGGGCCTGAACTTCACACATAGCAGCTGAACTGCTCGCAGTCTACTTATAAGATTAGACAGCGGATTCCAAAAGCCAACGACGAGCCCCATATACTCACGAAGGCACAAAAGAAAAGTATGTTATTAGCTTAGAGAAATCCGCAACAGTCAGAAGCAAACTCTCTCAGTCATGGACCCCGTAACTGCAAAAGAGCTTGGTACCGCACTCCAACAGATAATGAGTCGGAAGGCAGCAGGAGTAGACAACATATTTCCGGAGTTTGCAAAGAATAGTGTCCCGAGAGTTCACGCATGGCTTCTGGAGTTCTACAGATATAATAGATAGGTGTAAAATTTGTTCAAGTGGTGATCCCGCCCTCCCCAGTAGCCACAGACCAATTGCCTTATTACTCAGTAAAGCAATTGGTGTGCTATAAAGATTCTGGAAAGAATCATACGCAACCTACTCCTTCCATTAGTACAAAATTGCATACCCGTAGAATAGTCTGGCTCTATGCCTGGGAGGAGTTGCTCTGAGTAGGTTCTCTCCTTAGCCACATATATCGAAAATGGATTCCAGGGAAGGCTTTCATTAATCTGACTTGTGCTTATAATACTATATGGAGAGAGGGTTTACTCCATGAACTGTATGCATTACTGCCACGTAAGGCATTCCTACAACTTATGAACGAACAGCTACGTGACAGATTCCTCTAGGTGACGTTGAACAATGGAAGAAGCAATTTTAGCAACTTACAAAATGGCTCAGGGGTGTGTCCTGTCTCCCCTACTGCTCAATATTTATATATCTGGCATTCCTACTACTACGTTCCGCAGATGATATAGTGCTGGCAATACAAAGCTTATGCTTTACGACTGCAGAAAAAATGCTTGGCAATAATCTCCAGGCTTTGAACGAGTACTTTAAAAAGTGGGGTCTCCAACCGAACCTGAGCAAAATAGAAGTGTCGGCCTTCCACCTTAATAACAGACAGGCTCACTTAGATCTAGATATCGAGTTAGACGGCATAACATTCGAGCACAACCCACGCCCAAAATATCTTAGTGCTATTCTCGACCAGACCCGGGATCCCTTGCAGAATCCACCTACAGAACGCCGCTAAAATCAGAACTTGGTCGAACATGATCCAAAAACTTGCTAATAGCTCGTGAGGAGCCAATGCAGAAACCATAAAGATTTATATTCTTGCTTTAGTTTACTTCTCCGGCTATTGATCTATAGATGCAGCTTCCCCCAATTTAGGCGTCTCTCCGCCCTGTAGTCCCATGTGGATAAAATTGCTGATAATCCTGAGCTACTCATCCACGATGACTCCACAATACACACAAACTCCCAAATGTGACGAAAGTTGAGACTACAAGCCATCAAAAAACTCCGCCTAGACAACCCAACGGTAAGAGTGGCCGGAATACGAATTAGCGATTGAATCTGCAACAAACCCCTCACGCAATGGGGCGAGCTAATGACCCGTCCTACATAAGATATAACGCTGCCGAGCAGTCGACCATGTGGTGTTGGAATATCCCAACACTCAGTTCGAGGGCAGTCTTCGAGGCATTCGCAACCTTGCGTCTGCCGCTCTTGCGTACCTGAGGATCTGCAATTTGCGGCTGGAGAGTGTTATGCTTGCTTATATTTTTATTTCTTTTTCCTTCTATTCTGTTCTTTCCTCTTTTGGTATTACTGATAACGTGTACTCCTTTTCTGTACCCTGTAGTAATGTGCAAATTCATACGAATATATATAACACATGGGCTGAAAAGTCCTGGGCCTAACACATAGATGACGCTAGTTTTATTGCAGTCACCTTTCTCTCAGTTAGTACTAACCTTCAAAAGACAGCTGTTAAAATTTCATGATATTCTATTCATTAGTTTGTGAGTTATTGTGCTAAGAGTCACGCTACTTTTGTTATTTTGAAAACAATGGATCAAAAACAATTTCGTGTTTTAATTTTACACTGCTTCTTGATGGGAAAAAATACCGTTCAAGGGAAGCAATGGCTTGAAAAGTGCTATGGGGACTCCGCTCCATCAGAAACAACAATAAAACGTTGGTTTGCTGACTTCGAACGTGGTCGTAGAGACACCGATGATGCAGAACGGAGTGGACGTCCAAATGAGGCGGTAATACCAGAAAACATAAAAAAAATCCACAAAATCGTTTTGAATGAAAAGTGAAGTTGCGTGAGTTAGCTGACATCGTAAAGATATCAAAAGAACGTATTGGCTTTATATTGCATGAGCATTTGACTATGAGAAAGCTCTGTTCAAAGTGGGTGCCGCGTTTGCTCACTGTTGACCAAAAACAAGAACGTGTTGATGATTCTGAGCAGTGTTTGGCCATGTTTAAACGTAACAAACCGGAATTTTTGCGTCGATATGTGACAATGGATGAAACATGGATCCATCACTTCACTCCCGAATCAAAACGATCGTCATCTGAGCGGACAGCAACTGGTGAACCTCGTCCAAAGCGTCCGAAAGCACAACAATCGGCTAGAAAAGTTATGGCCATGGTATTTTGGGATGTGTGTGGTGTAATATTCATCGACTATCTTGAGCAAGGAAATACCATTAACAGTGAATATTATATAGCGTTTGAAGGCCGAAATTGCAAAGAAACGACCGCATATGGCAAAGAAAAAAAATGTTGTTTCATCAAGACAACGCACCGTGTCACAAGTCAATCAAAACAATGGCAAAACTACATGAATTGAACTTGGAATTGCTCCCACATCCACCGTATTCGCCAGATTTGGCTCCCAGCGACTACTGGCTGTTCGCAGACCTCAAAAAAATGCCCGCCGGTAAGAAATTTCGCACGAATGAAGAGGTTATCGCTGAAACTGAGGCCTATTTTGAGGCAAAAGATAAATCGTTCTACAAAAGTGGTATTGAAATGTTAGAGCGGCGCTGGAATGATTGCGTTGCTCTTGATGGAGATTACGTTGATGAATAAAGCTAATTTTGAACCAAAAAAAACCGTGTTTTCTTTGTTAGGCCCAGGACTTTTCAGCCCATGTGTTATATGTATATATATTATCAATTTCTGTGCAGAAAAATTAAGAAATGTGATCTACTGCTTAATACAGGGCCAATGTTACTAACTCAGTTTAAAAAGCGTGATGCTCTCTTTTCAGTAGATTAATAAATTCGAAAATCTGAACGAAATATTTCACGTTAATCGACTGTAAATATGCAGGATTATCAAATTACTGCAGCATATGTAGTAAAATGCCAACAGCATTATTAGCGCTATTGACGAACGAATCAACGTTAACATTTCGAAATGCGTGCTATGGTTTGCAGCAAAGCAGTCTGCGATGTCCATTATTTCACTGAAAGACGTCGCTTTGCGTACATTTCATGCTGAAGCTTTAGCGATACGCATTGATTTGACGAAGTATTCGTCTGTTCTATGCAACACAGTGAGCATCACGAGGCATTACCGATTAATATCGGATATAAAGCATTGAGAATTACAGCAGTATATCATTAGTACAAACACTGTGTTCCCTTTCACAACCGACAACGGTTTAGTTAAGGCCTGAAATCATTTATGCGGATGGTATCGTTTGGGAGACGTTGTTTACAATAATAAATCAGATCTGTAGAGCTATTGGTTTAAAATGGAATCCGTTAATACTATGATCTTCTACACTAATGCAGAAGCGCAACACAATTCTAAATATCGGATCTAACATATAATTGCATTGTTTCGTAAAATTTTAAATACACATTGGCCAAACTGCAATACAAATGCTTCACGTAATAGACATATCTACTAAAATATATTCATTATATAATATACTATATAATAATATAATTTACTGATTAAATGAGCATTCTGCATTACTTATTTATTTAATCATATAAGGAATGAATACACTCAAATGATGTAAGTGACATTCCTATGACGCATCATTACTAGATAGACTTCTCCAAAAAAAACATTCGATTCGAATATTACAAAATGTCAATTCTCAGTCTAATCGGAAATCCTAAAATACAATATATAGAAATTATAGAATTAACATTTTCGCTACTGGCGCAGAAGACACACACATCATATTTAATCATAGTGGTTGACAAACCTGTTGGTGTAACATGCCATGTCGCTTAAACCACAATTATGTATTTCTGTTGCGTCCTGTGTTGTTTCACGCTTTTATTCGTTTTGTTGCTCTTTGCTGTTTTCGTAAGTTCTTAAGGATTTTGCTAGATGCCGAAAATGTTTTATCGCCACTGTAAGCCACAAGTTATAAAACGCCGAAGTATTTTATCGAGAGAAAAGATAGAGGTTATCCAATGTTGCCAATTAACGTTATAATAGAGGTATGCATACTTACATCTATCTACGCATTAGAGATTTCAGAACATTTGTTTTAGCGCGTAGTAACTGCCTTAAACAACAGTCTTCATTTTGTTTCTAACATAAAACAATAATTTAAAATGAATAGTGGAGTACGAAGTCCCAAGAAAAATTAAGTTGCTGAGTAACTAACACCATTGAAGCAAATGAAACATCAATTCGAGATACGATCTGTTATATTTGAAGAAAAATTGGTTTTTGCTGGCGATAGGACAATTCTAGGGTAGGTCTTATATTATACCCAATATTCTGTTAACAAGATTTACAATTTTGATAGAATATGCAAAACACATAAAGATACAACTTTCTGAGTTTGTTTATTTATACAACACCTAGGTATTTGAAAATGGCACTGTGCATCATGGCAAGACAACGTAGCATACATACAAGGAATGGTACCATACTAGTGGCTCGGTAAATATTTTCATTGAAAGCAAAAGATCTGATTTCCGTGAAGAAACTAATCAAATAATTATCCTGAAATGATTTAGCTAACAGTTGTTACTGAATTTATTAATTATGCATATCGATAGCATAAGTAATGAAAGCTATTCTTCCTGGAGCAAAGAAGCAATACAGCAGTGGTTAACAAATAACCACATTACGCTTAAATAAAATCCATACAAGAAATATTTGCCGCAGTTAGTAGCGATGAACAAATCACGGAATACATATGTGTGTTGCGAATGAACTTGCAGCGCAGCATGGCCATAAGGTATTTCGTTTGCCGCCTTATCATTGTATATTTAATTCAATCGAAAACATTTACGGAATCACAAAATTATATTACAATGTGATTATACTGTGCATCACAATATGGAAAGAAGATAGAAGCGATAACTCGGGAAATATGGTCTAACACAGCGAACAGTACCAAAAGGTAATTCAAGAGTGGTGGAAAAACGAAGCTGATTTCGAAGTAGAGGAGATCCCAGAATTAATTATTAATTTAGATTATTCTTTATATGACTGTTGGGATAATTCCTTCATGGATTGAATTCAGACTGAAATTGGAATAAATGCATAAGTATACGCACGCATTTTACGTATTGTGTGACTTAATTATATTAAAAATATAAAGAAACTAAATATGAATATAATTAAAAATTAGTTACGTTCGTCCACAAAGTTTTATGTGTAAAATAAAGTGCGTTTGGTCACATTTATTTATGGGATTTCTTGTATCTTACTCTTATGTTGTATATTACCAACTTATTTAGATAAATAATTGAATACGAAAGATTTAAAGTAGAAGACTGGTGAATACTTAATTTGAATAGGGTACATAACATTGCCACACCGAATGAAAAACAATATTATTCGCTTCAGGCTTTCAGTAGTGGAAGAGCGATGGTTACGAAATTTTATTTAGTTTTTTATTTAATAAAGTTGTCGAATTGGTGTGAGTTCATGCTATTAAATAGACTAAAATTAAAAGGAGCTAAATCTCACAAATACCTTTACTAGAAAATAAGGCAACTTGCTTCGTACGAATTTCACACATTCTCACGGCCAGGTGTTCTAGACTGCGCGACAAGAACAGTTTCGCGACCACTGGAGAATGTGTATAGCTACACAGGATAACAATTACAAGTAGCAGCTGTGTAAAAATGTAAAAATAAAAACAAAATCGATTAAAACAGTTGTGTAAAAGGATACAACAAACGCATTATTAATTTGGCAAACTTTGTTTTCACGTATTTGTTCTGTCGGTTTACATAACTGTTTTTAACCTGCTTTGTTTCTACATTTTTGCGTAGTTGTTGGTTGTAATTTCAATATTATTCTCCATATTCTCCAATGATGGTGAAACTGTGCTAGTCTAGAATACCTGAGGCTCAAGATGTGTGAAATTCACACGAAATCGGTTGCCAAATTTTTTAATAAATGCATTTGTCATATTTACTCCATTTTTTTATTTATATTTAATACTTTTATTTATGAAATTAGACTATACTGCAAATAGTGTCGGCAGAGGTAACGCATTCGTACAACAGATAACTTCTTTATAAACTCAAACCAAGCATGTTGTTTGATTTAATTCTTGCACTAGTGTGTTGCTGAACGTCAAACACCTATGTCCTAGATAAAACGCGAACTCCGTACAATTTGTTTTAATATAGTGGTTGATGTGACCCACTACATAGTTTTGCATCAGAAGGGCAATAAAATTGAAGTACAGTAATTAAGATAAAATCAGTTCTCTTCAATAGAATCCACACCGTGTGGTAGTATTTGTAAAAAGATCGTTATTGGGTGTTGCTCGTGCTAAACTACGTCTCGAGAAATTTCGTACCAAGTCCTTACTTTGCAATAATTGTATAGTATAGTTACTATAATTATTTTTATATTCTTTGAATTACAGTATGCTACAATACGCATCGTATTTAATTTTTCATAAGCACAGCATAGCTATGTATGTACCTAGCCTAGCAGTAAATACTGTTACAGAAGTTTAACTTGAAATATCGATTGATAGTAACTACTCTGGTTTTAATATAACATATAAAATTGACAGTTCATATTTTGAGATTTTGTTCGTTTTTCGAATTTAATGAACAAACCCTATATCCTGGTGCAGTGGGATGAAGAACAAATTCAATTCGTTGCAGCTACATTTGATGCCATAAATCGATTTATTGAAATTTCAAATGTTTGTGATCGTCGACGATCTGGTCCTTCATAAATTGTTCTTACCAAAAATAACTTTTTTGCACCACGATATTTTTCTCCGAGAAAATTTTCTTGTTGATGTGAAAACTTTTCTTTACCAGTGTAAACCTAAGCACATAATTAGCGCTGACGTCTTGCCTTTCTTGTTAACATCAAAATATTCATAAAGTAAGTGCAGCAGGCCAAAGAAAGTTATTTTGAGCTTTTTTAAGTTTGATACGTATTTGTAAAGGTATAAACAGAAAATTGTTGAATGAATCAACTTTATTCTCGTGTTATGATGAAATCTTTACGTTTATAGCTAGACTAGGTATTGGCTATACCGAGAAAAAAAACGATTGCTGCATTAGCTATTGAATAGTTATGTAAACATTACTTATTTGTGAACTATTGTAGTTGACTGAATGATAATAAATATTCAAATCAATGCTTTGCGTATAGTTAAGCTATAACATGCACATCTGATTGGTAGCTGAGTTCTGAATCGCTTCCGCAAACAAGGCCAAGGTAAGTATTATGAAACTGCAAAAACTAGAAATGTATGCTAATCTTCTTTAAAAGTTGCGAATGTTACAGTTTAATACAAAGAATTTATTTTATCTTTATATTCCATAGGCATTTCAAAGTCGGTCAATAACTCGGTTGATAATGAAGTCCACGTGCTCTAAAAACGCTGCGTTGCGAATAAATGATTAATTTGTTTGGTCTAGAGTTTACTGCCATACCCGTGAATATTAATACATGCTCACTAGACTAAAATTTATGAGGGTACTTCAACACTTTTTTTGTTGAATCAACTTTAAACGAACAACAATAAAAATGGAATTCCGTTTAAAATAGCACTATCATCTCTTTAACTGTAATTTGATTGAAACAATATTTGATTACTTCCAGGAATATTGGAATAAATTACTTATTTTTCTCAGTGCAACCAGTAATTATTCTTCTTACTTATTTGCATGACCCGTCTGTACATACAATCCATTTTAATATATATTTAAAAAAGTTTATAACTGTTTTCGTTTTCCAAGCATTAGGAAGAAAAAAAAAAGGTAAACTGTGAAAGTATTTAATACTCCTATCTGACGATCGGGCAGCTAAAGAACGTGTTCGTTTTGTACTAAAGAATTTGTCAGGCTGTAAATTCTCATCTAAATCTGTATTTTCAAATTGTTGGTACCTTATATTTAATTTAATTGGATATTTACTGTATTAATTACGAATTTTTCATATTCTAAACGGCTATAAGATACTTACCGTGATTGGTACGTCGTGACGATCGCATGTATCTAACCGCCTACTAAAACGCAAAACTGTATGCGTGTTATTTTCATATCCGAGCAGGAGTTGATAGTCTTGACTAGGATCAACTTCGGGCTCCACACTAGCCGCGTTTCCACTTGAAGACGATTTTATGTGACGATCCTAAAACAGAAATTCCTTATTTAGAGATGTCGGCGCACATACAAGTAAAGAAGAGAGTATACAAATTTAGTGAAGACGGCTCCTCTAACGCAGGGAAAAAGACAAGGATCACGATGTCGTTTAAGGCTGGGGCGTTAATATTAACAGCAAGGCTGTAAATATATATATATCCCACATGCTCGTATTTAAGAGCGACTTCCTTATTAAGGCAGTATCCTAATACCGTTCATATTTGGTGGAATTAAAAGGTCTTAAGGGTGAAGTTTATGAGGAATAGGGGATTATGAAGAAGGACAGCTTAAATATGTGTTAACGCAAAATAAGCGGTTAGTGGAACAGAAGCTCCTATGTTATATGCATACATACGTATACACATACATATGTAAAAAATGCACGCACCATCTGGTAGACGGGCACGTTTTGTGACCAATTCGAGAAAATGACTTGCGAAAGAGTCGCCTGAAATGAAATAGCCGGCACTATTTTCTCATAATTTGCACTATTTTCTGCTATATATGTACCTACATATGCCGTCACAAATATAACTGCCGTATCAAGTACAAAAAAGTATTTATGTAATATTGGTCAGTCGTGCGTTTATATTCGATTGGTTCTTACATCTATTTTCCATAATTTTCACTAATTTCTAGTAAAATGAAGAATGTTTGTGTGTACTTAAATTATACTATAATAATGAGTTTAATTCGGTGACAGTTGTATTAGACGCAAATTTCACAAGGCACTGTTACACCAAATTTTCTCGTAAGGGTAGGAATAATATTGACGGATACTCATACCCAGATAAGTGTAGAATACGTAGGATGCTCGCTAACTTGTAATTGATTACGTCCTCAAAAAGAAAGAAGGACAAAGAACAAACAGCTGCCATTTATACATAATATAATGGTTTTTCTTACAGTTATACATATATACATATGCAGTTGACAAGAGCGTATTTGAAGTGTAGAATACCGTTCATAAGTTTGATCGCACCTAATATATTCTGTTGCACAGAGAACTACCTTAAAATATTTGGGGAAATGTGTACTAGCTTCCTTAGAGTATTAATAGTATACATATATTCATAACAACAAGACTTACAAAATTCATTCAAACACGAGAACAACGTATTCCTGTATTAAATTTTATGATGCCAGTGAAGCAATAATGTGTTAATAGTACGAAATTGGGGATGGATGCATTATAAAAAGAAAACCTGTGAGAACATTTACATTACTTATTACTACAAAAGCAAATTATTTGCGCTTATTCACTGAAATTGGAGTATTTTAAGCTTATATTTGAAGCAGACAATTCGTATGTTAAATTAGTACTGGACCCTTGAATAAATTACTTTTCATCGTAGGTGTGTGTATGTTCCGGTCATTTAACAGTACGAATTTACGTTGAATTACTATGAACTGCGCTGAAAATGAACTACTTGGAATAGTATATAGCGTCAATAAAAACCAAAAAATCGGTATGTTTATCAAGTAGAAAAACAAAGTGCATCTAGAACTATATTCATCAGAATTTATACGTAAAAAATGTCTGTCGCCATTGCTACCTGTGTTCGGAAATTATTTTATATATATAAATTATTACTATTAAGTACACTTTCTGTTAGAGTATAAATCTGTATCTTATTACCTCCAATAATAACATACGAAGGAAAATATCTTGGTATTATCTTACTACTTTAAATATTATTACCATATTTTTGATTATTCCTAGATTTTGTTGTCGTGCGCATTTTAATTCCAGTATATTTTACGTAGCTTACGCATTAATTTTTATGTACATTATATATACGATTTTATTACAATAAAATATGTAAAGATCTATAGATTAACAGATTTTACTGCATATCGTGATATAAATGAGTATTGTTACAGCAAATATCACTACTATGAATAATAACAAATGCATATATTCTCTAAAATCAAGTAAAAGTTATATTGCGACAAAATAATCCTGCAGTATTGACTAGATCTGGAGTCTCCCAACTTTTCACCTTAAGAGCCACACTGACTTCTCCACTAAGTTCCAAGGGGCAAGCTCTTCATACCAACATGTAATTTTGAATTACGCGCATATGTCAATCACGATACAGTGGTGCAGCGCCATCTTGTGGGGAGCTACGAACCGGATTGGCTGTTTTCGTGCGCTGGTGTTGGCCGGGGGGCCATAGTTTGGAGACTCCCGGACTACACCATTTGATAAGAATTACCTCAACTTTTTTAGAAAAATCTACTACAAATTATATTTGGAGCCTACTATGCTGTACATTATACCACACAACAAAATTAAATTTGCTTCGGATAGTAATATTTTCTTGGGCGCACCGTGCCGTAATTGAAAATACCTAAGGAAAAACTGTCATTTACTTTAATAGATAGCAGATAGTGATTTTTGTGCGCACTCTATAGATTTTATTTGTAGGTTAATAGCAATTGCTTGATTTGTTTAGTGTTTGATGTCTTTACGCGTAGTAAAAGATGTGCTCATATATACGAAGTTCTAGGACGGTATATTCTGAATCAACTCAAATGCGAAACTGCTGTTTAATATGATCGTTACTAATACAGCAATATAATTACGCTTTCGCTGCTTAATATTAAATTTCGGAGAGTTTCGTAAATCTTCCCTCTTACGATAACAGTTAAAGCTGTTGACTTTAGATGTTATGTGCATATACAGGTAAATAACGTTAGACTGATTAATGTAATTTCAGGCGGGTTTTCTAAAATCCTATTACAGTGACATCATCTATGTGCAACTGTAATATATATCGCAACTTGATTACCCGGTTAGTAGTTTAGAAACCACAGAAACATCAGCAACAAGAGGAAATCAGAGCTTTCCGACCTCTACGAACTACTATTATCGTAGTATCTAAGTACTAAAACTTGAATTAGTGCAGAAATACTAAATTGAACCAGGAGACTGTTTAGCCGTTCTCAGATTTACTGAGTGATTGCAATACAGACGGTTTAATTAGTACGCCGTGAGGTGAGTACAATCAACCCTGGAATGTGACTGCGATGAAAAAATATTGTCACAGAGAGCTTAAGAGTGTTTAATCGGAAAGGAGGTCAACGTTGAATTAAGCTCAATTCCGCTACGGCACCATTGTTATTTCGTTAAAAAAAAAACGACTGTAGATATTAGTTTAGCGTATGCATCTTTCACTAGCGTGCAAAAATGCGCAATCTAATTTGTTGAATAAAACAAAGCCGAATCGGTAATGTGTTTGTAGATATACAACCTCCGGAAATAGAATTAGAGCCACGTCTGACGAAATTGCATTAGAAACACAACATATAACATTTTAGAGTTGTGAATGCATCGATTGTTGAACGAGTTAAGTATTCCTAAGGATTCCATAAGTTAAAATTCTGTTTCTGAAAGCACAGTTCCATAAGTTATAATTCCGATAAGTATAAACATACCGCAACGTAAAGCACGAGAGAACCGAGAATTAGCAACTACACCTTTGGCGTATTTCGCGCTTATACGTATAAAATCGAAGCTGTCATTCCCGAAGCGGAAAATATGATTCAAAATTAGTACGTATGTTAAAAAATAAGAAAGGTTGGAAATAAATTACACTTATATTTATGTTTCAACATTTTCTTTTCTCATTTTCATAAAGATGAAATGACCTCTGTGTTGACACCTTCATAAATATTGTGGAGAAATTTGCGCATAATAGGCGTAAAAAAGTATGGAGTTGAACGGGAAAATAGTAGCCCCTTGACTGTTCGACAAACGGTGGTTTTATACACACCACTCTCATCCCCAATCATAATTTGAAACGAAGTTAAAAATATATGTTTTGTTTTGAAAAAGACATACACTAGGGTGACAGAATAATATAGACACCTACTAATTAAAAAAAGATTCTATTCTCGCTATATATACAAAATATTTTAAAATTTTTAAATTAGACTAATATTTTGTCAATCCACCTTTACTTGCGAGAAGTGCTGCGAGTCGTCGTGGCATAGAATATATATTAAATGATTAATGGTGTCTTCTGGAATATTTAACCACTTTTCTGTAACAGCTGCCACGAGTTTTTCCCTATTGCTGGGTTTTCGGGGTCGTTTCGCCATATTTGTCTGGATTATGTGCCAAACATTCTCTATCGGATTCATGTCTGGTGATTGGCCTGGCCATGGTAAAATCCGAATCCCCTGTTCCTCTTTCCATGTGATTGTTGTTCTTGCTTTGTGGCAGGGTGCTCCGTCCTCCATAAAAATGGCGTCTTCTTTAGATAAAATGGCGTTGTCGAATATCGGTAGTAGTCCTTCTATTAATATTTGGATATATTTTGCCACATTTATATTTCCGTCGCAGATTACTAATTGCGATCTTGCACCATACCATATCGCGCCCCACACCATGATGTTCACACCGCCGTATTTCACCGTCTGATGCAAAAATTTCTCGTCCAGTTGCTGTTGCGAACGTCTCCATACCCACGTACGACCACTATCACTGAATTGGCAGTATCTGCTTTTGTCTGAAAAAATGACAGACCGCTAAAACTCTTCGGGATCGTTCGCATTTCGATTGCCCAAGCCATTCGGCGCCGTTTTTGAAACGCCGTAAGGGGAGGTTTTTTCTTTGCCACCCTTTTATACATCCCCACACTGCGGAGGTATCGCAGGACGGTGCGCTGACTTTTCTGTGAAGTTGCCGCAAGCTCAGCTGTACTTTTTCGCGGTTCTCTAACACTTCACGAACAAGCGTCCTTTTACTTCTTTCAGAAGGTCCGGCACGACCTGATCTCGGCTCCACTTTTGTTTTTTCCTTGCGTTTAAATTGTGTAATCACAGGGTTAACTGTGGACAACGGAATATTTAAAAATTTACTTATTTTACGTTGCGAAGCGCCGCGTTCACTCTGGCCAACGATCCGACCCCGGGTGAAGTCGCTAATATCACTCGAACCTTGTAAACGAGGCATAGTTGTAACGATACTAAACTATGACGAATTCCTTTCGATACATCTACCCCTATCCTAATGACAAGAGAAAGTTCTTAATTCGTTCTTAGAATTTAACTGTTTACATATTTATACCGCTTTACCTGGTGTCTATTTTATTCTGTCACCCTAGTGTATAACTTTGATAAACTACCTGTAGGATTAAAATGTATTCGACAGCTGAAAGCAAGTGATTCCTAAAAGTGACTGAAGAAATATCATTCTCTAGTAAATTTACGATTACAGCCACAGTTTCTTTATTAAAACTGTCCCTGCTTCTAAATTTCTCCTGGCTGTATATTTCAAACGGATTACCCCTGATTCTAAAGAATTGACCAATATGGCCTATTCATCCTCCGAACTCGACGAAGATGTCATTAATTTTAACTAACAGTGTCGTATTTTCAAAATAAAAAAGATAATGAAATGAACCGTTATTGAGTCAATGAATGGTATGTACTCTTTCAGAAACGATTTCTGCAATTTATCGAATCCATAACTTTGTTAAACTGGTATAATAAAATGCATACGAATAATGTGCAGTTTTAGCTTAAACTAGTACTTCCTTGTATTATGAAACGTGCCGGTGCATTTTAATAATATTGCTGTGAAATTTTGTCTTCCTTCGAATTTGTTGTTGAGGATATGAAAATTCATTTGGTAGAGGAAAAACTAAAAATTATTTATAGTTTGGAAAGAATCAGAAAAAAGACATCATTAGAAACAAGCAGGTATGTCTACCTAAGAATTGCAATAATGTAAAAGTTTCACGGCACACATTCGATCGGATTATCGCATTAATTAAAGAAGAGTTAACGTCAACAGCGTGCAGTTGGGATCGCTGATGCGGTATTGGTAAAACCACCAAAAGGAATTATCGACTAATTATAAAAACACTACTCGAAAATCCACGAACTTCCGCCAGAGAGTTGAGGTATTTAAACGCATTTTACGATCATGGTTATATATTGTAGGAATCAACAGTCGCAGGTAAAACAAAAAAGAACAAGAAATCTTAAATAACGATTGTAATGAGTTAGAGATTGGAATAAGGTAAATTAGTACAAGCTTTGTCATTAATCAATTATTTTCTGAATGTAGCTTGTAACAAGAAATGTAATCATTGCTACATTAGTTCTTAGTGATCTTTAATAACTAATCACAGCGTTAAGCGATGACAGAAAGTTATCGTTAAGTTTATCAATCGAAAATAGAAGAAACATTACACTGACGAGCCATATATATGAAAATTAAACATCCACCCAGTGTATCATCCATTTGCAAATGCTAGATCTTTGTATGTAGAGGGAACAATGAAACAAATATAATGTAAAAAGCAATTGAAACAGAATCTTTGCGCTTTCTGAACCCACCACCATAGGACCATATACGCACCTCTATGCAAGATGAAGCACTGAACTATACCGCGAAATCGATCCAGAATTTCTTCGACGATAATTACATTGTTTTATCCTTGCCTGGAAACTTACCAGATCTAAAACCCAGCGAAAATATATGGACTGCTCCGAAAAGCCTCACGTGCAGGAGAAACCAAAGCTACAGGAAGAGGCAAACGAAATTGAACTTTAGCGAGTCAAAAAAGGGCTGAGCCTGTCGTTAAAGCCAGAGCATGTTTAACAAAATTTTAATGTAAACTACTTGCAGGGCATAATGATCATGAACAGATTGTAAAATAACAAAGTAACACACAAAAATAATTATAAAACAAAAAAAGCAAACTAGACCACAAAACTAAGGACTGATTCATTTACATTCTAACAAAATGGCAGATAACCGCCACTAACTGTAAATTTCTCAGATCTCACTTTGGTTTATTTATCAAATTTTACCTGAAAGGTAACAAAGTACCTTTTTACGACTAAGCAACGGGTAAAAGTGAAAGATAGACTTAAGTACGCTGTAATGAGTAGGGTAAACACATAATTGCAGTTTCGATTTGAACATAATCTTATATTCGCGCAAGTAGTAATATCACACCTCACGTGTTTACATTCTGTATTAAAAAATATATAATAGTAAAAGAAAAACTCGACCAATTTTAAGAATTGTGAAATAGAATAATTGGACACCGGAAATTTTCAGAAAAGTAACATAAAAAAATACGGATGGAAGAACCTAAGGAATAAATTCATGACAAATTTGTAAAGTTTGTTGATTGGCGATTAATTCTTTTAAAACAGCAACTAATAATTACTGACAGTAGTAGACTGTAGTAATAGAAGTCAAGCACGAAACTAAACTAACAACGATTACCTATGTTTTCAATTGCTTGAACTTCCTCTGCGATAAAACCCTCATCACAATCTATAATAAATTCTATATTCATTCAGAATATCACTATTTTATATACGAAAACAATCGCACAAAATAAAGTGAGGTTATAATTTCCAAATAGTTATACTGCTCATTGGGACGATTTAAAAACAGATAAATTTATCCCTGTCATAAGTAATTTACCAGCTGTTTATTGTGTGTCAAAAGGTGAATAAACACATTTTTGTGTTTATCCATTAGTTGTACCACCTGGAACTTCATCAGAATGTGAATAAACTGGGCCTAAAAGTAAAACAGAAACAAAACCTGATCTTATTACAAATGAAGTATATTCCGAATTAAAAATTGTATAATAATGTCCGTGTTTTGTACCAAAAGAAGAGTGGCGCAGGAAGATAAGAAATTACAAAGATCCTGAAGAAATTCCTCTCGATATCTGAAGAAATTAGAACATTCATATGCGACATAATTGATATATTATATCAGCTAAAGTCGCATTGCCATACGGACAGTAAGGGCTATCAAGAACACCAATCTTATGGAGATGTGTATATAATTCGCTTTCACTTGCTATTCCAGTCATGGCCTGATGATGTGCAATTAATTGTGTATGAAACCGGCCACTGCTCCTTTAAATTATTTGAGATATTGTGAGATGGGTCCCGTTTCTGGAATTAATATTAGACCTCTGAAGTTATTCTAGATCCAAGTGTCCATGTTATGCTAAACTTCAAGAAGTCGACAAAAGCGGCTCATTATAACCAAGGTTCGTTTTGACTAAAAACTTTACAACTTTTTTATTATTACTTTTTTATCTTATTGCCTATATTTACGTAGCACAAGTACATATGCAATGGGGACCGATTAATATAACAAAGGGTGCTAATTTCACAAAATTGTTATCAACATGGATATAGAAAGTCGTTAAAGTAGTAATCATCCAAGGTAAATGTTTCTTTGGCCATCCATCGAACTTTCCTTTTGTTTTATGTTATATCAATCGTGATGAGTCACCCTTTGAATCAAATTTATTTTGTACTTCGGAAATATATTAGGTGTATCGTAAGCAATTAACATTCACTTTAGCTGCCACTTTTACTGTGCTATAGAGTGCATTCAGGATATTAGTGTCAGTCGTAATTATCCTAGCTTTGGCAGTAGATCGTTATAACCAGTTATACGAATTCATGAAACTAACATTTGCCAGCTTTAACCAAAATTTGGGTTTAGTCAGGTACTTCAGTTAAGTAAATTTTACGTAACAATTTGTTTGTCTTATAGGAATAAGGAGAATAGTTCTCAAAAAAGTGTTTGAAAATAAGAATCTTTCTCAATTAACCTCATTGAGAATAAATTATTAATACAGTTTACTCCCAAATTATCGTTTAATTAAATGTTTAATTGTAACTATAAATACGTTATCTATAGTAGACCCTACCTATACACCATTTATTGTAGATTCAATGTTGAAATTCCTTTTTTTTGCATACATTTATCGCATTAAAACAACATGCCATTATTACTATAAAACTTAATCATTTCCATCATAATTCATAAGTTACATTTGCACTTTAAACCTATAATTAACTACTATAATGCAGGCTTATTCTCACTTAAATTTCGCAGATTTACACCTCCTACTTTTAGCTTTAGTTCTACATTAACATATACTACTGTAATCATAAATCCAAACGTTGTTGTTGGCACAATCTGACGATGTAAATAAGAGTTTATACTTAACATTTTAACTATCTTTACTGAAATTAATTGTAATTAAACAACTTACACACGGGTCATATCCGTCGATTTCAAAGTTAAACTGTGTGATATGTTTTCCTAACGTTATCTGATATTACGCCAATATTCGCATTTGTACATTGAAGGAAGCAGCATGGATAATATGGCATTACATTCTAACAAGCATAAGACGCCAGAACGAACGCATTCACTTTTAGCAAATACAATGGGTTTAATGCAGCATTTGATATACTAGTATTATATACAACGCTTTGTAAAAACGTTTCGTTCAATTTTCTATTGAACGTAATTGCAAGCACGTGTAACGTATTTATAAGCATATTTGTGACATAGAAACATGATCCGGAAATTTTTAAAGACGAAAGAAATAGCTTACGTGAGCCATGCTATTCTTCATGACCGCAAACGATAAAATTAAACATACGCCTGTACCTTAAAAGTTCCATTAAATTGAAACACACGAACAATGTCTTAGGTGTAAGATATGTTTCCTTGCAGCGGAGCAAAATCGAAGCGAATGCATTAGGTCTCGGAAGCTCCTTTGCAATTTGTAGTTAAGTGGTTTAGTGCTTTTAAGTTGGAAGTTTTTATGACGTTAGAGTGGCTCTTTAACCGGAAAATATTCACCGAATAAAGGGAAGGCCTGAAACTCGTAAAATTCCGGATATAAAAACAGGAACGCTCTAATTTTCGGCAATGAACCCTTTTTGGAGAATTATGCGCGTTATCAAAAAAAAAGTAAGGTTCGAGCGGAAATTTTGTCGTTGTAATTTATGGATCTTTTGAGTTTCAAATATATGAAATTATACTGTATCTGACGTAGAGATCAAAGTAATTTAATTAGTGATAAAATTACAGAAGCAAAATTTCGTTTCTATTTTCACCTTTTATGTGAAAGCGTTGTGACACAATACTAAAAAGGTTTGTAATTTTGTATTCCCTTATTTTGCAGAATTTTGATATCGTCTTGTTTCATTACGTAATTATGTTACATCACCCAAACCCTCACACAACGAAAAACAGGGTAAAGCCTTATCAAATGATAAAATGTAACGTAAGCGTATCTTCTCACGAAACAAGACATTAGAGCTTTCAGTAGGTGCTTGGCTTGATATAAGTTAACAGAGAATATTTGGACGCGACTAAAGAGAACCTTTTTGCTTGTGTAAGCATCAAATGAAAGGGAAAGAATGTGTACTATTTAATTATTGCAGACTTTTGCCAGGCAGTTTTATCCAACACTGCTCGTTGCGTATTTCAATTATTTAATCTAATCTTCTACCGCGCTAAGCTTTTTCGTACACATTTCTTTAAAGTAAATGTATGGACAATTACTCGTGCCGTTTTTTTTGTATATGAAACAAAAAATAATACAGGTTTTATTGATTTTCGCTTCTAGTTCCAGGACAATCGCTAAAATAATATTGGGCAGTAAAAATATTTTACTGGCATATTCCAGGTAACTTTTACGGCTGGAATATGATTGTCTATTTGTATGCAAACTTGTTAAAATACGTCCCCGATTGTAAAATTACAGTTGGCATGTGAACGATGAAAGTTTTAAATTTCGCAATATAAGGTGTTAAGAGAATAGAATTATATGATGCAATAAAATAGCTTTTCTATGTAACAGAAAGAGAAAAATGAGTATGATAATATGAATTATATAATTGTGTATAATTTCTGAATAATTTCTTAACCAAATCTATGCTGGATCTAGCTGCATCAACGAAGCTACTATACACACATGTCTATATGTATTTTCAAACATACTTATGCTCCTGTACATTAAGAACCAGAAACATTTATGGCACAAGACTGTAGAAACCCGCAAATGTACGTATTATGTAATTGTAAAGTATACATCACATGTAAAAAACTGTAAAATTTCACAAGCATTTTCTTGAAATCATATAGACATTTTTACTGTGCACCTTCGATAATTTCTGACAGCAGACATTTTTATTGACTTATTTATCTTCGAATTACCGGTACAGTAAAATCATGACACACATTAGCAAAAGGAATAAAATTAATAAGCCATAGAAGAGAGAAAAATATGCGGAAAACGAAAGTTTAGTAAACATATAAATAAATCGAATTAGTGAAACGATAAAATAAAGAAGATGGCAAAAGAAAAACACTGCTTGGCAAAACTACATACAAACAAAAACAACAGGAGATAAAGAAGGTTACAGAAGGAAGAGAAACCTAGTACAGGAAACTCTAAAAGAAAAGAAAAAGAAGTCATGGAAGGAATTTAGGGAATAGATAACAGAAACGTACAAAGTGGACAACAGAAAATTTTGGGCAAGAATAAAGAGATTAAGAGGAAACAAAAGGAAGGAAATAAAAGCAATAAAAGGCAAGAATAATCGACTACATACAGGAAGAAAAACATACTAGGAATATGAAAAGAATACTATGAAGACAAATTGAACGCTATAACTACAGAACAAAGGATAAGCAGAGAAGAGCTGAACCAACAACAAGAAATAACACAAGAAGAAGAGGAAGAAGCCATACAAAAAATCAAGATAGAGAAAGCAGATGGAGATGATGGCATACTACCAGAAATGATCAAATGGCTAGGACAGAAAGGAAAAAATGGATATGGGAGATGTTAAAAGCAATATGGAAGGAACATGAAATACCAAGGGAATGGTAAAATAATTTGATAATGCCGATTTACAAGAAAGGAGAGCAAACCCAATGCGAGAACTATAGGGCTATATACTAAGCACAAACAAACTATAAACTATACACAAAAATACTGAAAGGAACGACCAGGAGTTTCTTCATACAGTAAGGATGCAGATAGATAGAATTACATAGAAAAATAATGGAAACAGGAAACAGGAAACCTAAAAGAGTAAAGAAGAGGAACACCTAGGAGGAATTGGATGGAACAGATAAGAGAAATGGGTACAAGAAAGAGAAGCGACACGAAATCAATGGCAAGAAATGGAAGAGAGTGCAAAAGATCGGTACAAAAAGAACCGGAATCCTCATCCGACACCTGGAAAGGTGTAGGGATATGAGAAGAAGAAGAAAAAGAAAAAGAAAAAGCATGGCTTGGTGTACGATCTTAGCTGACTGCTGTAATGTAAACACTTCGGTAATACGCATTTATCACTCTCTTGAAAAATCTATATTACATGTATCCAACGAAAACATTAAAAATACATTTTTTGCAGCGGTAACCAAATGTTAGGTGACGTTTACAAGTAACGTGTAACAAATATCAGTATTCAGCAAAACGACGTGACAGTAACTTCTTATATGTCGTACAATCATCTAAATGTCATCTACAAGCAATAAATGTAATACGTTGCAAAATATACGTGGAGAGTAAGGTCTCGCATAGCGTTGAAATATTGTTTAGAATTAATGTGAAAGCAACATTATCACTGATTTTCAATGAAACTACTAGCAATAATTGTTCTTAGTGTCATTAATCTACTGTTACAGATCATTGCCATTTGCGCCTCTGCAAGAAAAAAAAATATTACATTAACCACTAAACAGTTATTTTAACACTATTTATTTTAGAACGTGAGCTATACTCACCCAGTATTTATTCAATGCGTAGAAAAGTATCGAACTATTTTAATTGAGTGAATGGTAATTAATATTCAGGTCAACGTTTTGGAACAAGACCAATATTAGTGTGAAATTGCAAAAACTAGGAAAGCATGGTTGAGAATGGAAAGATTGCTGTATGGAACAGTAAATTCCACACTATACAAATAAATGTTCTTTAAATAAAAATAATTAATTTTATCTAAAACTAATTTAACACGAAAATAAACAATAGCGAATGATAAACTACAACCTATTAACAAAAATTCTAATGTTAAAGAATATTTATCCGTGTAGAGTATTTATCTTCTGTATATTTATATCGCGGCACTTTCGTGACAATGTTTATCCGACGACGGTGTCTTTACTAGGAGTGGTTCGTACTTGTAGTCACTAGGGAATATGTGCTTGAAACTTTCAGTGCGTTTCGTTGCTGTTTCTAGTGCTAATATTAGTTATTTATTCGGGACACAGTGTTTCGAAAGAACGTGCGGTTCCATTGTTAATCGAGTTACCTCATACAATTCCATATTTCTTGTTAAGAACTTAGCGTGCGCATTAGAACAGCACGAAACGTTTATGCACTGAAGAATCTAAAAAAACGTTTTGTGTAATCGGAATTACTGAGCTTAGGTACAAATTACCGCAGCAATATTCTAAGACAGGAAGGAATAATAAACCCTTTCTGTGCTTATCCGTTAAATAAAATATTTAGTATTCCGGTAAATCACAGCCGTGCAACGTCTTTCCAGGGCATACGTTTTCTTGTTCCGCTTATCATCGTAATTATGTAAAATAATTACATACGGCATAAATTTATCCTTTATCAGTTAAGAGTCACAGGCCCGCCGCTTATCCTTTATGCTGATAAAGTTCCAAGTTCCGTAATTACGGGCTCGCACAACGTAATAAATTAAAGAGTTAATGACAAAAGAATTATCTCTTCTACGGAAAGTCGCCGGGGCGCCGATTGCGATCATTTGCTAAATATGGTTATTTTAGGAGCTGCAAGCCTACCACGGAAAATCTGTCATCTAATCCGATACACCATTTCATTCGTATATATGTACTCGAAGCTATACATGCAATGCGTTCGTAGTCCTATGTTCTATATAATTAGTAATAAAAAATAGTGTCGGTTAATACACCTACAAATATTTCTATAAACTAGCAACAAGGTCTTAGACAAGGAACGTCAACAGTATCAAGTGACGATCGATATCTTCGTAACTCGCAAGTAGAAATTGCGCTCTTATTATAACCCCGTATTGAAGCGTGTTTTTTTGCTGCCACTTAACTTAAAATCTAGCACAAATACAAACAGTTATAAACCGTATGTAGAGCACTGGCTTACGTACCAGAAAGCCGTTCGTCTGTCCGTGGCCCGGAGAGCATAAAATAGCCCGAAGAATGTCACAACCAATGAGGTAAATATTCAGTTACAAATTTAGACTTACGTAGCAACCAGATAACAGACGTATTCTGATTTGGAGTGAACCCGGTACAGGGAACAACCCACAATTTGTCCGGAAAAGGGTTTAATATGAGGGTGGTTGTGTAATGCTATGGGCTGGTATAAGCCCTGGAGGACACATCGACTACACAGAAAATAGTTTCAACTAAGCAAAGGTATCTCTATGAAATTCCGCGACCCATTGTTCTTCCATATGCAATATCAGTCAGAGAATAATTCATTGTAGTGGATCATAATGCCCGTTCTCATGGCATAAAGATTATGAAGAACTGTTTTGCTGAAATTGGTATAGAGATCTCGCTATAGAGCAGAGTCCAGTCAACTTTCTGTAAGGATTATTACTACAGTAAATTATCTGTAAAATTGAATATTTTCCATATTAGAAATGTATATCTTCCCATCATCACATTGAAGCTTAGCCAGACAATTTTAAAAGACAGTAAAATGTTCAGGTGCTTGTTTGCAAATATTGAAACGAGAAAGTGTCAAATCAAGCTTGATTTGATATGACCCTAAACATTTTAGATACTACATATGTAATGATGTACACTACATGTATTGATATGTATAGAGGGGCTCAAATAAATTCGCAATCCATAATAAATCCACTTATTAAACAAATGCTTTATGTCTAATGCATGGACATGCTCAATGATAATTATATTGTCTATCGAAGCTATAATAACAACTGTGCTTCTGCCAACTGATGCATTTAAAGCGCTTTGCTTTTGTGATTGATCCGAATTAAATGGAAGTTTTCCACTTCAAAGATACAACTGCTATTCGTATTCGCTAAGTTGCCGATTTACATTCCGTAAATTCGGCGCTACATAAAGCTGTGGCTTTGTGAGGTTGTCCTTTGTTTTCACAGCATAGAATTTAATTTAGAACTGTTGTCTACGAAGTACACTATAATCTGTTCGATTACGTATTCGCGGAGATTACAGTTTAATTAAAAAATAAAGCATTAAATCCCCTATCCACGATAGAGTATTTGTAATGCTGCAACCAAAATAGGAAAAAACGTGGAAGTAGTAATTAACAGAAGTTGGTAGAGGCTGGTTAAGGACGAGTAAAAGTAATTCTAATAACAGCGAATAAGGCAATAGCATGAAATTATCGAAAAGTTAGGAGCGATCCCGGAGTTGTCTTAAAGGATATTTTTAAACGGTAACTAAATAAATATGTTATCAACATCATCCATTAGTTTTTAGCTATAGAATTAGAGTTAACTTTCATGTACCATGCATTTTTTATCTCAATGCATAGGATCGCTAGGCTTCAATCCGTTAACTCTTATCAAACGTAGAATATTTGTTACCTGTTACAATTGATGGTAAATACTATAATATCAGCGGCAGGTTGTTACCTTTTGACGACATGGGCACGATTGTAACTTTGTCGTTATAATCGACAGTATATTGTCTGGGAACTGACCTCTACTATAATATTTGCTTTGCTTCGTTTCTCTATTTTAGTGGATAGATGATGAAAAGGTCTTTCATACTACTTTTAGCGCAGTTGATACCTAATGATCCAGGAACAGTGCTATAGAACAGCATACAGGAAAAAGAATATAATAAAGTCGAAACTTAGTATTCAAATATCCAATTACTTTTTTAATAAATTTCTATGAAAGCACATCGTGTGAATGTTTCATTCTCAGTTCTGCTTTCAGATATTTTTTCCAATTTTAGATTCATTTTCAAAAAATGTACTAATTCTTTTCTTTTTTAAGGTTAAACACATGCACTTGTTGCGGATTGGATTAAGTAGTATAGTATAGATTAAGTTATCAAAAGCATCATTCAATTTCAAATGTATATGAGACTTACTGTAAAATTACAAAAAAATTAAAGTATGTTCATTTTTGTTATCACAGCTCAAAGAAAAAAGATGTAGGATTTACTTAATTCCATAATCTGGTCTCTATTCAGGGAAGTACTTTTTGTCAACTTGTTCCTATTACACAAATTAATTGTCAAATTTATATTAATCAGGCTATATATATTAGGAAATGATAGGCATACCAAAATTGGATATAGTTGTATATATTTGGATATAATTTTAACAAAATATAGAAGTAGGTGCAAAATATTTCTTAGGTGTTCTACTAATTTACAGCATTTAGTAGCACATGAACAATTGAACAGTTTAGTAAAAACAAAATTGAGCATACATTTCTAAATAATAGTGTAAAAGATTAAAACAAAATTCTAACAAAAAATCTCAAGTAAAAATTAAATTAACGTAAGGGTTCTTTACCGCAAAATTTTAAAATATGTATAATCTATGCCTAATTAGCCTCTACTTTTAATTAGAATTACTACAATAAAACTTCTGTAAAATTTAATATTTTTGTATTTCTCCTAGATTAAAATTGTGGCATATATTTTCCTGATAAGATCATATGTTGTCAAAACAATAATGTGTCCAGATCCCTGTCTAGAAATACTGACACTAAAAAGTACCAGAAACCCTTTCTTTTTTGATATAAGGTTATATTTATGAAATACTCATTAATTATTTGGAATAATATATTTTTCTTGCTCTTTCTTGACTAACTCTAGTAAAACCAGCTGCATTTTCAGTTTGGGGTGCTATTTCTTTCGAGTGTTACCAATTAATTGTATACATAAATTTAATATAATAGACGATAACACTTTTTGTGAATGGTAGCGTGTATTGCCCATAACAATTACTTTCTACAATTTCTTTCAAAATATTGCTAAGCCATTGCTAAAAACTTGTCGAGCTCATGCCTCTGAGGTTAGCAACGTCTTTTGGTTTTCAAATACTAGCGATAATCCCTTGATGAAATTATACGCGGTGCCTATATGTGACATCATCAATATTTTCTAGTAGGATTTTCAACAAGTATTTGTCTTCGATTTTGCATACTACAGTGTTAACAGATATCTTTCCTTTCAAGTGGTTTCTTCTATAAGATCTAATGACCGTTAAATACTTATACTGGTAGCTTCTTTACTTCATTTTGCTTCCGTTTTGTTTCATCTAACTACAACGGCAAATGTTGGGCGGTTCATGGAACATCGGAACGACTTTATTACAACATATATTTTGTTAAGAATAGCAATCTCATTTTTATAAGAGTTATGTGTAACTTGGTATATGCTTTACGGCTTTACGCTTCCATCAAAAGAAGCTACAATGAATCGCTCATCAACATTTTATTTAGGACTATTAAGTTCCCCTTTGCTTTTATTCTGTTTTATCATCATGTATACATTATTGTAAGCATTTACAATTTACATTTAGCAATTCGAAAGCCGTATCAATATATTATCTACTGTAGTTACTATTTGCTATTTATACTGTACTGTATTGATACCAAAAACAGATTGCTTTCTATTGTTAACGTACCCCCGTGTAATGTTCATTAATGTCTATAAACAACATAGATAACAGAACAGATAATGATGAAAACCTGAATGATTGTAAATACTACATCTAATATGTTATTATAGAAACGAAAGATTTTGCTTAATTGCTTCAGTAGTATAGTCCTTATACCTACCCCAGGTTACCCATCTTCAGTATCTTTAACATACTAAGAATTGCTTGTTTCTTGATAAAGTGTAATGACTATGGTAACTACGTTTCTTCGGAGGAGTAGGAGACAATACAGTTCGATAATATCTAGCACCGATTTCGTAATATAAGACAATAACTATAATAGCGCATAATTATTATTTCTACATAGAATTGTTGTCTATTAAATAGTAGTCAAAACCTAACTGAAGAAGAAAGAGAACTAAAAAACAAAGAGAAACAAACACAATGGATGCTGTTAACTGTCCATTTTTAACTACGTTGTAAAACCGGATTGATTTAAATTAATTGGAGATTTCGTTTTTGCCACATAATTTTGAAAATATTCGAGGAAATCAAAAACGCAGTTGCTGCATTATATTGTCTACTAGCAGTACAGCATTAATTTAAATTATTGTCAGCATACGTTTTCTTTTATTCTTACACGGCAGCATTATTACATTCTGCAACACTCGCACGAGCGTGTATATATTTCGTTTAATTAATAGCGCCGAGATGTAAGGATAAGACTAATTAAATAGATCTGAAACAATTGGACCTACTGACAACGAGCCAAAAAAGGAAACACAGATGTAATAATATGTCAGCTTTGAGTGATATTCTAAATGAGATACTTACTTAATTGATGATATATTTTTTGAGACAGTCGTCTTTTGTTCTTCACATAAAATGTTATCAGATGTAAAATGTACAAACCAAAATCGCAGGTAGCGACCACATCACAACAAAATAAATTAAACCGCTATCTTGATAGGATCTAAGGTTGACTTCGCTCCTTCTGTTTCGTCGAATTCTATTTAGCTCCCCAGGTTCTGCCCCACACACGATCACACGTAAGATGGCTTTGGTATTCAAATGGAAATTTTACAAGCGCAACCTCGACTCATAAATAAACAGGCATATGTTTCTTTTTCCAGAGCAGTTGTGTACAATTACAGACACACTTGGATTGCTTATCTCTTTTTTATTGGATCCCACACTTTTACTAATACGAGATTGGGTTGAAATCGTTGTTATAGTTGACCAAAAATTTTGAATATGTCTATTAAAGAAAATAAACGGGATCACAATTCTGTAATCAATTTCTTATGAAATGTTACTTCAGTTTTGAAGACATTTTTTGTAATCACCATTAGACAGTAAAATCTAGTGCCCTATGTGTAAACATGCATACTTCTACAGCTGCGGTTCATCAGAAAAACTGTGTCAATGTTTTGAAAACCCTACTAACGCAAATATGCTGAGTATAGGCATTTCATGTAAGAGACATCTTTCACGTTGCAAGGTAACGATAAAATGATTTTATCCACAGTATAATATGTAAGTAAAAGCGCGAGAAATAGAGCTGAACAATTATTATTACCAAAATACAAAAAAGCCGTTATTACTTCTTTTCTAAGAAAAGAGAAGCTTGCTTTAATTATGAAGGTCCACGCCATGCAATTCAGTATTATTTCTGATACCCTCACCTCCGTTCATAAGAAATTTGTATACGTAATTGTATTGCATGTGATCATGCACTACTAGGATCTAGGAACTCAGCACTACTGTGATCATGTGCTGATGCACATGCTGATGTAGCAACATTACTAATATTACAAAATAGGTACTACAAACTGTTTAAGCCATCATTGTTGGTTAACGCGGATTCTTCTAATATTCATTCTTACATGTTCGTTGTGATGAAAGAGCATTTTTTCCTTGGTCAAATGAGGGTGTTTTCTGATCAAATATTCCTGAACTCTGACCAATAGTCTAACATAATACTTGCCTGCGATCGTTTTCCCCTTTTGCAATTTTTACAAACTGTATGTTGCGAGTCCTAAGGCAGAGTAGCAATTTCGATTCTGTCGTGTAATCTTGAATCCAAGGTCAACCAGTAGTCATGCAGAACTCACTTTGTATGATGCTGATACATAGCCAAGCACCGCTGTCATTCGATTCCATTTTTCACAATGGACAAATGCGCCACCCATCGCGTTAATTCGAGATGTTTACTATCTCAACAATATCTCTAACTTTTACTCTGCGATTGGCCAGCACGATGTCATGGATTCTATTGATCATTTTCTTGATAGTCACTAAAACGGACCCTCCAGGATGCGGAACAACATCTTACGAACTAAGTGTGGAGAAGCAAAGTTGCGGTAATAGCTTCTATTCGGTTTGCATGGTGGTTTTTGCTGGTTTTTTTTTTAATTAACACACTGAATTCGCTTTGTTTCTTTATTTGTTGTTATTTACAATATTCGCGTTTCAGAGCGATCCAAACAAAACTCACGAAAAAGAACGACATAAAATTCATAGAGTGTTCCTAGGAAATGGTCACTATCCACATCTTTACAATCGCACCGCCATCTATTGAAAAGTATCTAACTTTCCGTTCTAGCCTCGTATGTAAATTTCCTACAAGTGGCGTATGTTAATGTTTTACAATGGTCTCCCAAGTTTCTTCAATACGACGTTTGCAGGTTCACCACAAACTCCTAAAGCTCTCTAACATAAAGTGCAACTAGCCTGAGATATATCACAAAGAGTTGGTATTTTAATTCATACTATGTATAAGTAACCAAGACCTTAATAGAAAAAAATAGGAATCGCTTATTTTGTCCCCTCTTTCATTTATGGTTTATGAATACTGTACTACCAAATAATTATCAAAAGTAATCCTCTGATGTAATAACGGGTTTTCCAATCGATACACAATGAACGCACAATAAATGTTTATGTTAAAAAAAATAACGCAGGTAACTGAAAGACTATTCTTAATGTTGTGTGTATATGTAAGTACCTTGCACTTTTACTGTTGTGTTATTTGTTAAACAACAAAAAAACTGTAGTCTGAATGTACGTCAAAATCTGCAGTAATGCGTTTAGTTGTTTATAAAATTTAGTAATAACATCTTTATTGCTGTACGTAAATTAAATAAATGTGGGATTGAAAAGAAAAGGCAACGACTATTAATAAGCTCTGCTTAGTAAATAATATGCTTACAATCCAGTAATTGCATAGTATAGCTAATTATCAATGTTTTACTGTTGTCAATTAAATACTAGCGTTAAACATGCACCTTGTCAACGTTTAATGGCGTTTTGTTCACTAGATGTTGTTGGTAGAGTTTTTTACTTTTTTACTGTTTGACGTCTTTCGTCTATCCACTATTTTTTCAGTTCCTTGTAATTTACGTACAGTAATAACGAGAATTCTTTCTTATCGGTACCCGAGGTTACCTTTTATTCGCGCAAAAAATTTCGTCGATATTTGCGATTAACTTGAAAAAAATGTTAGAAAAATTTAAATTGCTACGTTACAATAAACAGCTCACATAACATTACTATTATGTGGTACAGTATTCATTCATAGTTTAAATATTTTTAGAAATAAGTTAAAAATAACCAACAAAGCTTTTTACATTACTTTAAATTAAACTATTTTGATTGAAGGTAGCCTGGTCGAAACTAGTACCGAAGTAAATAAATATATGGAATAAGGAGGTTTCATCATTTTCCATATAATGTATAGGTTAACAATTCAACATTAAATTACATAAAATTGTTTGAGTGCATATACGATTAAAAATCATTTGAAAGTTATTACACATGTTCACCCCCCCGGAAACCAGCAAATGTAATGCATAATCTAAAAAATCTGAACTTTTACAACGGGCACATGCAGCCGTTCTAACGCAATAAGGTTTTGAAAGTCAATTAATTACCTAATCAAGACGGAACAAAGGTAACTATATTATTGCTATCTATCTCTCCGAAATGCAAGTAATTTCCTATTTAGATTAACTTATTCGAGTCCTGTATCTCTTATAAATCTAATACATATAAAGTAATACAGCGATACCGACAACTGTCAATTAACAAGATTAATGAGATGTCAGAGCAGAACCCGGTCTGTTTACGTCACAACATTATATCTTCTACACATTAAAATTACTCAATAAGATACACATTAGGACATATGCCTATTTTGTCAACGCATAGGGTTTTTCTGGACCATTCTAGGTTGAAATTAATTATCATGATCAAAAAAGCAGATAAATGGCTGTCATTAAATCCGTTTGGCGGGGTTCAAGACGCATTAGAAACTTGATACTATCTCTTTCAGTAGACGCCATGAATAAGTATTTGACATTTGTTAAAAGTAAGTTTTGATATTAAATTCGTTTTAGTAACCGCAGTTCACAATGTATATTTTAAAGATACTTAACATATCTAGCTACTTATATGCAGTTAATTGTCACTCAACGACGTATGTATCTGTTTAAGGAGTGCTCGAATTTATATCTGAGCTTATAATTTTTCTTGTTTTAATATATAATATATAACAAACTAGCACTAATACTAATATAAAGCTCCTACTTTTCATAGTTGATATTAAAATATTTTATAAACTATATAACTATATAACATACGTTTTCCTTTGCTGATGATGTACTAACTTGAGATTGTAATGATCTTCAGATAGATATTAATGGCAAATCTTGGCATACAGATAATAACATGATCTTTATATTAACAAATGTAAAGCCATCACTTTCGCTATGAAGAAGAACATTATTTTCGCCCTTACTTAGTAAACGACGTTACCTTTGATCGTGTTATATATATAATATATAATGTATAATATATAATATATATTATATAATATATAATATATAATACATAATATATAATATATAATATATAATATATAATATATAATATATAATATATAATATATAATATATAATATATAATATATAATATATAATATATAATATATAATATATAATATATAATATATAATATATAATATATAATATATAATATATAATATATAATATATAATATATAATATATAATATATAATATATAATATATAATATATAATATATAATATATAATATATAATATATAATATATAATATATAATATATAATATATAATATATAATATATAATATATAATATATAATATATAATATATAATATATAATATATAATATATAATATATAATATATAATATATAATATATAATATATAATATATAATATATAATATATAATATATAATATATAATATATAATATATATATATATATATAATATATAATATATAATATATAATATATAATATATAATATATAATATATAATATATAATATATAATATATAATATATAATATATAATATATAATATATAATATATAATATATAATATATAATATATAATATATAATATATAATATATAATATATAATATATAATATATAATATATAATATATAATATATAATATATAATATATAATATATAATATATAATATATAATATATAATATATAATATATAATATATAATATATAATATATAATATATAATATATGTATATACAATATATATAACACGATCAAAGGTAACGTCGTTTACTAAGTAAGGGCGAAAATAATATTCTTCTTCTTCATAACGAAAGTGATGGCTTTACATTTGTTAATATAAAGAACATGTTATTATCTGTATGCCAAGATTAGCCATTAATATCTATCTGAAGATCATTACAATCTCAAGTTAGCACATCATCAGCAAAGGAAAACGTATGTTATATAGTTATATAGTTTATAAAATATTTTAATATCAACTATGAAAAGTAGGAGCTTTATATTAGTATTAGTTTGCTGTCCTTCATTATACCTAATGCAAACTAAATTAGGAGAATACAAAAACCAGACATTTTGGATCGTGGTTGTTAATATTCTATGTTCATTAGCTTGACATACAAATTTAACTGAATTTAAAATCGGTGGTGATGGCTGAATTTATGTTGGCTAATTACAACAGTGCGACACCTAAGATCATTTCAGAAGAAAAAACGATTTCGGGATTTACCATAAGTAAATTGGTTACCAAATTCGCAGGAATTTGTACTATGGAAGATTTGTTCCAACCAAGTCAATATGTAGTAAGCGAAAAAAAAAATAAACTGAATGTAGTTGAGACGGAAGAAAATTATACTTACGCAAAATTCCCAAAATAATAAGATAAACTCGCCTCTTGTTACAAAATAATTTAAAAGAAAAGCTATTACTCATTTGCCACAAGTTAAGGAAGGTTCAGGTAGGAACTTGTAATTTCAATTCATACGCGATCTTTAGTTTTTCTAGTCAAGTCAGATTTTACCTAAACGAGTCGGTGCATCACCACAACTACGAATTTTGTAAAGGCAAAACCCTTAAAGACCTATCAAGTTCATTATTAACGCCAAAGCATGCTAAATATAGAGAGGGATTAATACAATACATTTTAAAATTATATTTTATTGAAAGCAACGTACCTGATCGTGATTTAGACTTTTTGATATTGTAGTTGTTGCGATCTCCACTTCCTTCTCTTACAATATTTGGCAAGAGTAGGAAATAGCAGCTGTTCACATTAATTATCGCAATGAAATACTTCCGGGGAAATAGATCCAACGATAGAGACCAAATGAATGCCAGCATATTTCCTGGATTTGAACCTTTTACATTTTTATCTGTACACGTTATATAAGACCAAAAGCGTACTTTAAGACTTTAGACTCAATATGTTGGAAACCTTATGGCAGAGGAGGAACTTTTGTTTTTGAAGAAAATATGTATTATCTATTCATCTTCTAAGTAGCAAGAATATATTGCGGAAATTTAAAAGAAAATATTGGAAGTTTCCTTTATCTTTGGTTCAGAAGTAGCATTATCTATGAATGAATGTTCACTACCAATACTAATACGTTAACTACAAGTAGAAAATAGTTCCATTGTTCCAGTGCAATAAACCTGAGGTAATTTAAACTAATAACATACTTTAAAATCCGTATACTTTCCCCCTACAAACACATACACAGTGAAAGAACATCTTATTTGAAAACAGAAACACCTATTTCGATTCCGGCAACAGGATAAAGCGCAACACTTACAGAAAAAGTTCTTTCACGCTCGAATTCGATTAATTAAAGGCTCTTTTTATTTATGAGCTTGCCGATAGAAAAACCAAAACAGAAGAGGAAGGAAATTAATAGGAATAAAGCTTAATTAAAACTATCAGAATCAACGGTGTTCATCACATGCATACACATTCCGAGACCACAACTACATGACAAAATTCCCTACAGTTGTTTTCGTACCTCCGTTCGAGGTCCGGTCGGACGATTATCGAAACAAGTCGCCCTAATCAACTCATTTGAGTTCGACGTCTAGGTGGCCGTAAAGTTCTTGCGTCAATTATTTCTTCGTATAGGCTTTTGTATAGACAAAAGCCGGTGTCAAGGAGGTCGTAAATTAAGGTGTGTCTCATGCGGACCGCACACGTTATAGATGTGCCACGGAGATACGCATGCGTACCTCAGCGTCACAGATAATTGGATTACCTATGAACATTAGCAATTGTTACGGGAACGTACTCTCCTGGTGTACGCTTAAGGATTCCTTATAAGGAGTAATTAATATGGGAATATGTACGCGTTAATTTAAGATACTCGGCGGAGTTGTAATTTAGACATTGTCTCCTACTTATGAAGTCAAAGGCTCGCGCGCCATGGACTGAATTGCTGATGAGATTTCCCTCCTTACAAATGTGAAATGTTAGTAGCTGCAACGAAAATCATGGTAAATATATAATATCTGATGCCGTGATCGACCCTTTCTGGTACCGATGTTTACACTTCCCCGTCTAATATAATACTCGGAGGAGATAATATCAGCTTGGTACCAGCGAAAAATAAACTGTGTTCATGAATAAGTAAGAATTTCTGGAATTTGAAAAAAAAATAAAAAAAAAAAAGGTTTACTCTTTTAACACTTCACTTTACATTCTACGAATAATAAAAGGTACCCTAATTAAAGTAAATTACTGTAGGAATAAATGGTAATTTCTAGATACAAATGATCAAAACCCTAATCTACCGTAAATGTTTCATTAAATATTTTGAGTTATGTTATGTAATCGATAATTTTCGTTTGCCATTCTTTTACAGTATTAGGTCTATTGTTTGGGAAGCCATAATGATAACTCTATCAAAAATTAATTTGAAAAAATTATTTTTATTTTTGCTATTAATATATTACTACTACTTATTTAGCAATCTGGTTAAATAGTAGTAATATACTCCACACCATCGCAAAGTAAGAATTACTTGTCTTTATATTTTGTAATTCTTTATCCTAACCTACATAAATGTGTCCACATTATGAGTTTCAGCATAAAAGACATTCTTTTGTGCCTTGATCTCCATGCGCATATATAATTTACGCCCTTCAAATTGAGATCAAAATACAATGCTTACCTTATTTATTTGATAGTTTACACTTACACCGATCAAAATGCTCCAGGGAACAAGCTAGACAACACGGTTAGTAACTAATGATTGGTTGAAGCAGCAAATCCGAATGTTGGCTAATATTCAATATGATAGAAATACACAGTGCAGCAAATAGATTCTGAGACTTGAACCATATACGAGTAACTAGTAACTCCATCTATATGTTCAGGCCGACGTTTAAACTTTGCGCCAATCGGTCGATAAATAGCAATGTTATGACAGCTCTCCCAAAATAGCTTTTGTATTGATGTTGGAATATTAAAGTGGAACAATGAGCAGTCACTATATTTAACGCAAAACTTGGTAAAAGTGAATCAGAAATATTTCAGTTTATACAGCAAATGTACGGCGATGATTGTTTAAGTAGAGTAAATGCTTTTCTGTGGCATAAACCCTTTTTGGAAGGCAGAGGAGGATGTCATAAGGCAATAATCGTGAAGGAAGATCAATTTCAGCTTGCACACCGAATATCGAAAAACTGCGTGATTTTATTGAGATTGGTTGCAATGTTTCGCTGAAAATGATGGAAAAAGCTTTGAACATCAACAAAGAAACGACCCGAATCATTCTTCGCGACGATGTGGCCAACACAATATTTACTCCACATAATTCGACGGATGGCCAACAGTGAGTGTGTGTCAATCATTCCTCAGAAGTCGTTGCGGTAGCCAGAAATTATCCAAACTTTCTGAAATCAATTGTTACGGGTGACAAAATATGGTACCTTTTAAAAATAAGAAATACGTAATTTTCTCTCGATTTTGCTCATCAGAATTATGATAGCCGCAAGAAAATTTGTTAGTTTTGGTTGCACTATACTCCATTTGATTCCATCGTACACAACATAAACGCCTCTTACCCTATATTACACAAAAACTAACTATTACAACGGATCTGTTTCTTTCCCACGGAACGAAGATGAAGACAATGAAGAATAATCGCGAACCAATCTCTGAATTGGCACGAAATGGGACTTTCTATTAGCAAATCACACAACAATCCGATCAATATACTTTTTTGTAAGCGAAGTACGCTTGAGTTATGGAAATTGTGTTCGATCGTAATCTTTCTTATGTTGTAACGGGAAAGACGTTACTGGCGGTCAAGGAGAAACAAGGGATCCCTCGATAATTAAGTTCTAAAAGAAATATATTTTTCTCTGAGGACGAAGGCAAATCCTATTGCTACAAAAAAGGGAGAGTGGATATCGTTCGAATTTAAAAAATAAAACTTTACAAGGAAAATATATTCTTCAAGTGAGGTTTCTTGAAACCTCGTATATATTTAGAAATCCAGTTTGTTTTCGAAGTCTTAAAATTGAGAAGTCGAACATTGTAACGATTAATGTAGTATTTTTTCTTCTTTATTTTCTAAGACTAAGTTATTGGATTACGTATATATATTTATTGGTGGATGCTATGCTAGAAAAAATTAAAAAATCGCAAGCTGATCAAGCTTCACCGCGACATGGTAACAATTTTTTGTGGAATTGTGTGTTCCAATTGCAATAACCGTGAAGCTGTGGTTATAGAGAAAATACATTTACAAGTACTATCATTATTTGCCATGAAATATCTTGTCTTCTTATGACTAAATCAACAAGTATAGATATGTAAATAGAAAGTAAAGTTTTCAGTAATTTGTAATTCGTAGGAAAATACTTTGTATGGTTTCATACCTTATGCAGTTTTACCATAATTTTACCATAATTTTGAGCAATTAAACATTCCGCAGAAATTATAATAAAATTAAAACAAATATACCATTGAAAGAAGAAAAAGAAAAATTTCCTTTTCGCATTTGTCATTGCAAGTACTGAGTAATTTTTCATAGATCTTCATTTCAGGGATCTCGCAAACCATAAGAGATAGAAAGGCGGTTGGACGCGAAAAGAAGTCTGCTTTTGTGATCTTGATTCAGTCAGTTTTCTTTTGCAGAAAAACTAAAGGCGTTCTAGATATATGCAAAAGCTTAATACCTTTCACTTCCTCAACATTTACTTTTCTTGTAATGAAATTTTGAGAAAAGGAAGTAGAGAGAACATTTACAAATAATGATAAACGATTAACATTTTTGTTTAGTTTATATTTTTTTCGTTGTTATTCAATTTTTTTTTAATGGAAACTATAGTTGGCTATCTGCCCGTAATGAAATTTGTCACTCAGTTTATCAATTAAAAAAGCAAGGTACATACAAATATATATCAAAAAAGTAAATGTTTATTATACATGATTTGATGTACACAGTGCGATAAATAAGTTCTGAGTCTCGAACCTTATCTGCAGCGCCATCTACGTGTTCTGGTTGATGTTAGAAATCTGTGGCAGTCCTCTTTCCAATAATATGAACTTTACTTCGATCGGTCGATAAATAGAAAAGTTATAACAGTTCTAAAACAACTGTCGTGTTGATCTTGAATTAGTAACATAGAACAATTATCAAATTTCAAGCTAAACTTAGTAGTTCATCAGAAACATTCCGGTTGATGCAGCAGGTATGCGGCGATGATTGTCTGAGTAGAGTAAATGTTTTCCTATGGCATAAACGTTTTTTGGAGGTTAGAGAGGAATTAAACGATGACAATCGTGAAGGAAGACCAATTTCAGCACACCGGAAATTATCGAAAAAGTACGTGGTTTTATTGGAAATGATCGCAATGCTTCGCGGAAAATTATGGGAGAATTTAAACATCAACAGAGAAGCGATCTGAATCACTACACTAGGATTTGGGGAAAACAAAGGTCTGTGCAAAATTTATTCCACACATTGTAAGGGATGGCCAAAAATGCATACGTGTCAATTATTCCACAGTAGTCGTTGCAGTCGCCAGAAATAATCCAAACTTCTTGGAATCAATTGTTATGGGTGACGAGGCATAGTCCTTTCAGCACGACCCAGAAATCAAGCGTCAAAGTACGGAATCGTAATCGACAAATTTACCACATGCAAATACATGAAAATTTGTTCCAACTGGACAAACAATTACTGGCAAATATTATCTCGAAGTTTTGCAACGTCTGATGGCCAGAATCCGCCGTATTTCACCTGAAAATCCTGATCCAAAAACCTAGTGGCTGTTGCACGATAATACACCAAGTCACACCTAATCTGTCGTATTCACCTGAAAGGATGTTTTTTATAGATATTTTGACCATCAAAAACAGCTACAACACAAGCACTTGAAGCAATTCCACCAAATGACCTGGAATACATATATGAATGTTGAGTCGCTGTATTGAAGCAGAAGAAGAATATTTTGAATAAAAAAAATTGAGAAACATTCTCATTTCTGGTTTCAATGGTTTTTCCCACAGCTAGTCTCTAAACCTATTTGTCGCAATCTATAGGTGTAAGCAATAAAAGAATTAAGGTCCATTGTGTAGTATATCATTGTAATCAGAAAAAAAAGAACTTTATTGTGGCACAAAGGTAAGTATGATTTTTATTAAAAAAATACCACTTTAGGTAGTAATTAGAAAGGTTAGCAGACTTCACAATTATATAACCTAATTAAATACTTATCATTTAGTTAGTTACTCAGGAGAACAGTTTATCTACAATTTTAATTTTGATGCAAAGTGCAATTGAAAAAGAAAAAAACCCACTCGAACAAGTAGTGCAGGCGCTACCAAATAGATTGCAAATATGCTTAGAATCTGTTTGCTTCTACTTTACTTATTTAGGTCATGGTATTATTAACTTACAATTAGTTAAATATCTAAATATGAATCAATTCTGTCATAAAGTACACTGTAATTTAACATATTTTAATGTATTTTATTTTAAATTATTTGGAATAACTTGGTTTTTCAGTGATAATTCGGTTTCGTTATTATTATTAATTAAAAATTCACAAAAGAGTAATCCTATTAGATTTAACGTTGATAATAACAAGGAAATTCAATTATCATATATTATTTTCACAATAAATAGTTTCAAGAGCAAATCGCATCTTGAGTAAAGTGGAGAATTTAAAATGTAAAATTCGCATTAGCAACATGTTTTCCAAAAAATATTACATCTACTGTTACAATAACACACGAGTATAGTGTTGCCAAGCGTATTTTTCTTTCAAATGATTCCTGGAAACATCTGACACATTTTAATATCAAGACTTTTAATTCAAAATCGGATGAAGAACGTTGCTGCGTGTATTATTTTGCACTAAGTTACACACACCTTGTATATGGACTCGTAGCGTAAGCGAGTTTTGAGATACATTGATTTAGGGAATAATTGCCAAGATATCCAAAAATATTATTATTGTAAACAGCAGTAAGAATGAAAATAGTAATTTTTCAAAATAGCTAACTAATAGTAGTTCAGAATTAATAAACAACCTGTTATGGTAGCTTCTCTTTCCTAGTCAATACGGTAGAAATATTAAATTATGGTGATTGCCTAGGTTTCCATAGCTGCAATTCCAAATCACGTGGGATAAATGAATGATATACACACAGCGACAGTTTAATTACAGCGCTTTTGAACTATATTGTTAGTTTAGTTAAGTAAAATGACTGTGTAATTAATTAATTGTCATGTGCTTTGTTTGTATTGAAGCAGCACTGAATCGGTTCAAGCTTATTATTTACGTTTTGCATACAGGGTATGGGATTGCAATCCCGCAAGTCCCGTCCTGACACACGCAGTATATTCTGGCAGCGTGAGATAGTACTGATATAAATACCCTTGCAACAATGTAACCCCACACTATACTCATGCGGATGTTCTCCAAATGTAAATTACTACCTGTAATATATATAACAACTAAAAACAAGAAAAGAAATAGTTTAAAAGCATTTTTGACCAAATAAGTTCAGTAACCATCAGTAACATTAAAATGTTGTAGCTGCTGTGTACGCGCGTGTTTATGCCGAGCTTTTATCACCAAACATTGAACAATAAATAACGTAAAACATGCGGCAACGGTACGAGCGGGAAGCATCCTAATTCATTAATATTTTATCTAGCTCCTAAAATTCACCTACTATGGTATCCCAAAATGTATAATTAAAATTTATTACAACGAGTGGTTTTTGTACGGTCGCTTTTCAGGCAAAAACGGAATATTGCCAGTGAAAATGTAAAACATACGTGGCCTGAAAACGTTCTTCTTACAAAAACGCTTTGAATGTAAATCTGGAAACAATAGAATGAAGTGGTCGTAAATTTGAAGTTCACTGCCATATCTTAACATTAAATTTTGGGTTTAGAATTATTAATAACGGGGAGTTTATTCGTATAATTCAGTCCTCGTGCCTCGATGAAATAAAATAAATAGACAGCTTTTTTAACATATTTAATTCTTTTTCTTTAAAACAGTTTAGCTTGTATTTATATTTATTGTGATGCCAGCTTGAACAAAACTACCGCTTACTTTGTTACAGCTTTCATTTTACAACAAGTTACATGTTTCGTGAAATAATATCGACAAACTTTTTGCTAAGCTAATTGTACTAGTATCACTAACAATAACTAATATGCAAAGCACTGGAAGAAGTTATTCCACTCGTTTCTTGGTAGAGTCAAAGTTGCGTTTTTGAAGGTATCGACTGCTCCTTCTGGCGACTGGAACCTTTGACCACGTAGTCCGTTCTTGATTTTCCAAAAGGTATAGAAATCATTGGGACTTAGCAATTCGACGTTTTGTTGCGTTAGAATTTCAATTATCTTGCGTGCTGCGTGTGAACCTTTGTGGATTCGTCACAATCGTGACAATCTTTTTAGAGTCACACGGATGACTTTTGTCCATTTTTCTTCACCTTGGAACGCCCAAGCAGACGACTGGCTCCTATAACTAAATCCAAGACTCATCAACACTGACGATATTGTAAACCTTCATAGAGTTCTTGACGTTTAAGAAATCTAGAGTTCTTTGACACCAACTCACTCCAGCTACTTTCTGTCCTTCGGTCAACAGACGTTACCAGGCAGACGAGCTAAGTTATGCATCTACAACATTTGATATATTTCTATAGTTGTTGCAGCAAGCGATGCTTACAGTGACGAGAAATGTTCTTATATGAGGAAAACGATCGTTCGACATCTAGCGATGTAGTATTGGCATAATTGAGGTAATTTGTTAATGAAAAGACACTACATATACGTTTTAATCTGGAAAAATCAAAATATTTTTAAAGTGTCAAATTTCGTCGGAACATTTGTTACGTATCTCTGTATGTACGGCGTCCAGTATCCATAGCCCCTTGACTAATAACGACAAATTTTGCAATTCTTCTATTGCTTCCACTAATAACGGAGATTTTGCAATTTTTCTATTGCCTCCACTAATGCTTTGTAATTGTTTCGAACAGTTTGTAAACTTGGCTGAGATTTAGGATCTTGAAATATTCCTTGATCTTCCTCAAAGATAGTTGCCCCTTTGGAATCAATGCACAACAGACTTTATTTTGTGGAAACGCCTAAAATACTAAATTGCTGCTTTTAATCAAATTCTCGAGTGAGTAAGAAGCGACTTGAATACGTTTGTATTCAGTAAATTTTAGAAATATCGTTTCAACCACAAGATGTAGCCCTTGAAGTTTAAAAGTAATATATAAGAAGCTCTCAATGCTAACACGCACTTGTTTAAGACGACGGACAACCTAACGCACAGCTGGGATATCATCAGTCACATGCATTAATGTTATCTTTCTTGAAAAGCTCAAATTATCTAATGTATTCAACACCACCCATCGCCATATATGTCTTGTTATCCTCTCGGGTTTTGTCGACTGCGGTCGAAATCACGACCTCTAGAAGAAGATGCATGCGACTACAACCAAACGTCACACATGGTTCTTCTAAGAAGCATCGTCGAACGCGGGACAAAACCCGAGAGGATAACAAGAGATCCTTTACCCGCGAAAACATACGCTACAACATATATATATATATATATATATATATATATATATATATATATATATATATATATATATATATATATATGTACATATATCTAATAGTCACCAGGTAGTCGAATGTGATGATTGTAAAGGTTCCAGCGTACGCATTATTATATTTGTTAAGGAAGTAATTCCATACAACTGCCCAGTGTTAGGGGTCCTTTCGTTAAAATAAATATTTAGTAGTATTTATGGCTGGTGTAATATTCCTTATGGACATAGGGCGTTCAAGTAGTACATGATTGTAATACCCTGATAGCTACCATGTAACACATGGGCTGAAAAGTCCCGGGCCTAACACATAGAGGACGCTAGTTTTATTGCAGTCACCTTTCTCTCAGTTAGTACTAACCTTCAAAAGACAGCTGTTAAAATTTCATGATATTCTATTCATTAGTTTGTGAGTTATTGTGCTAAGAGTCACGCTACTTTTGTTATTTTCAAAACAATGGATCAAAAACAATTTCGTGTTTTAATTTTACACTGCTTCTTGATGGGAAAAAATACCGTTCAAGCGCAGCAATGGCTTGAAAAGTGTTATGGGGACTCCGCTCCATCAGAAACAATAATAAAACGTTGGTTTGCTGACTTCAAACGTGGTCGTGGAGACACCGATGATGCAGAACGTGGAAAGTGGACGTCCAATTGAGGCGGTAATATCAGAAAACATCAAAAAAATCCACAAAATCGTTTTGAATGATCGAAAAGTTAAGTTGCGTGAGTTAGCTGACATCGTAAAGATATCAAAAGAACGTATTGGCTTTATATTGCATGAGCACTTGACTATGAAAAAGCTCTGTTCAAAGTGGGTGCCGCGTTTGCTCGCTGTTGACCAAAAACAAGAACGTGTTGATGATTCTGAGCAGTGTTTGGCCATGTTTAAACGTAACAAACCGGAATTTTTGCGTCGATATGTGACAATGGATGAAACACGGATCCATCAACGATCGTCATCTGAGTGGACAGCAACTGGTGAACCTCGTCCAAAGCGCCCGAAAGCACAACAATCGGCTAGAAAGGTTATGGCCTCGGTATTTTGGGATGTGCGTGGTGTAATATTCATCGACTATCTTAAGAAAGAAAATACCATTAACAGTGAATATTATATAGCGTTATTGGAGCGTTTGAAGGTCGAAATTGCAAAGAAACGACCGCATATGGCAAAGAAAAAAAAATTGTTTCATCAAGACAACGCACCGTGTCACAAGTCAATCAAAACAATGGCAAAACTACATGAATTGAACTTCGAATTGCTCCCACATCCACCGTATTCGCCAGATATGGCTCCCAGCGACTACTGGCTGTTCGCAGACCTCAAAAAAAATGCTCGCCGGTAAGAAATTTCGCACGAATGAACAGGTTATGGCTGAAACTGAGGCCTATTTTGAGGCAAAAGATAAATCGTTCTACAAAAGTGGTATTGAAATGTTAGAGCGGCGCTGGAATGATGGCGTTGCTCATGATGGAGATTACGTTGATGAATAAAGCTAATTTTGAACCAAAAAAAACGTGTTTTCTTTGTTAGGCCCGGGACTTTTCAGCCCATGTGTTAATTTATAAATTATAACAGCGCCGGAATTTCTCAGAAGCCGTAACTACGCTCAGCATTAGCCAAAAAAATTACCTGCATAACTCAAATGATATCATTTTGCCGCCCACGTTCGTGGTTTCTTAATTTTTTAAGTTATAAAATCGTATCAGTTCTTCATGACCAATCTTTATACTATTTTTAACTATTACATCTTAAGAAGAAACACAATACAATAACCGAAATTACAACTGTACTTTCAATAAGTATGGTTGTATTTTAAGCGAATTTGCCTTCCCCCATACCAAGAAAGTAAAAATTCAGCGTAAAAGTTCTCTACTGCATTAATAACAGAATCTTTTTAGGATAAGTCATATCGTTTGCCCATAACCACAAATTATATTATATAATTCAAATTTTATATTGTTTTGTATTTGTTCCCGCATACATAATACATCCGGAATGTCTTCCAACATGGTAACTTCCTGGTGCGATGTTTATTCCATTGCTGAAAATGGTTGTGAATCTAGTAAATTGGTACTGTGTGCTATGTGTAGTGTTGTTTATTTTATGACAAGAGTCAATTGCAAACCGAATGAATTATTTTCGCCGCCGTCGTAATTAAAGTCTGGAAATTCCTATATAAATTGACATATGTCAAAACCACGTACTCGTTTCCCTTTTCATGTGTGCATTATTTATTTGAGAAACACTTTACAGTAATAACATGTACCAAAATGCATGCTTAACGATCGCAAACCTGGAATAAGAACGGTTCCTCCGTTAAGCGATATGGCGAGTCACGAACCTCCACTGCGATGCGGATAAAAGTGCGCAGCTCTAGTTATCATGGTGCAAAAACAATGTACAAAAGCTCAACTAGATTGGAAAAGTGGAAGCCTAAATTCATTTCGGCGTATATATGTACATATGTGATCACAATAGAATAAAATTAAGGAACAAAGTCTACCTAAAACTGCCATTAATATTGAACCTACTTCCCTACGCTAAGAGCTCAAAAGCTAAGCTTGCGTACGCATTGTTAAACGAGATTCCGGAGCGTAATGGCGGGTATATAATATTATAAGCAGACATTCGGCTTCGTAAACGGTACAAAACAAACCGAGTAAACAGTCTTGCTTCGGAGTTCATCTTTTATTCTTAACGTCTCCAATAAAGTGAACAGAAAGGATTCTGAAGAGGACATATTATACACTTGCCGTAAAATATCGTCTCCGCCCGGCTAACTAATACAAATGGAAATCGAATTCTCGAACTTGTTCTTATTTTCTTTTATGCGATGAAATCGATTTCAATAAGAAGTAGAAAAGAAAGAGGCAAAGCATCTTCCGTGCAGGGCCGAATATCATACAATATACGTATTTCGCTTAAAACTGCTCCAAAAATTAATAATGTATATGTACCAGTATTTTAACTTGTTTGCTATGGCATGGAATTTTACCGCACTATCAACCCAGGAGCTTATTATTAATGTATACAGCACATTAAAAGTATATCCACGGTCAACGTTTTCATTTCCGCAAGTTTCAATAAATAAAGTATATACGTTATAAAAGTTCCCTTAAGATCAAAATGAAAAAATGTACACACTTATCTGAAAGCAAAAAGGAAAACTATAAACAGGAAATACATATTTTGATGATTTAAAACTAGAATAAACTTTCTTTCACACAAAGTTTGCTTTTATGATAAAAAGTTTCTAAGGATCCGAATATGAAAAAACTTGAAAATATATAACAACCTGTGTTCAAGGTCACTTATTTCAGATGTTAAAAAAAGCTCTTCAGGTGTTGAATTCAGAATTGGATGAAACTTGGTAGAAATGTACTGTATGTTCAGATGTGTAAGGGTAAATTTTTTTAACGGCAGGAATCATTTTCAAGGCTTGAACTCCCTCCGAGGATTAATTAATTTTCAGTTTTTTCCGATGTAATTCTTGAACGTAAGAGGTAGAGGTGATGTTTAAACGTTAGAGGTACTTGGTATTAGATCTGTCATAAACATTTTTCCACATTATTACAAATACGGCTAATAGTAAAAGTCCCCGTATATCTTGAAATTGTTTCTTGGAATTAGTACCATGAAGTACTAATGTGTCTTGTTTGGTGTCACTTACTTCTAAAACGCTCTGTATAACTAAAAATGTATATACTATTGCAAATGGATTCTAAACAGCAAACAACTTCTACCTAAACCTTTTTATGTATTACTATAAACATGTCCATGAATCAAGTATTGGATTTAATTACACCCTGTATATTCCTACAACACCCAGTATATTCCGCAGTACCGTGTTATCAAGCAACTTCGATATCAAGCAGCTTTTACACCTAAAAATCATCTCTAACCTTTATTACTCGAGAATTATATCGAAAAATCTAATAATTAATCAATTTTCGGAGAGAGGTTTCACCCCCTCAAAATGAATTTCCGCCGATAAAAAGGATTCCTTACGTATATGAATGTAGTTCACTAGTTGTTAGTCACTAACATCGAGTATTAAAAGAATGTAAACAGATAAATATGTTGCATAAATATCGTACGGATACTTGCTATAGTATACACCACGTCTATTTTATCTCTAGACGTCTGTGTGAACCAAGTTAGTCGAATAAAATACCCAAAAAATATACAGGTTGCAAGTACGTAGACTACTTGAAGTATGCTGACTGCAATTTACAATAATGTATAGTCTAAAGTAGTTACGCACAATTCAGAATTTTTAAAGCTTATCCCGCCTTCGGAGGCGACGATGCTACATACCGATGTAACTACATATGTACGCTTTTGCAAAAATGCTTTCATTAATAATATTTCCGTGGTCTTGTGTACACATAAAGTTCAATTTACAACATGCCCAAGAAAGTGCTGTTAATATATAGTTAATGTTGAAGAAAAATAGAGCCGGAATGTTTGTTCGTAAGTGTAATGTGGTTGAAGCTGCGATGAATCGTGCTCGTCATAGCGGTTACGATGCTACAATTGTATATGCGTAAGTTTCAATAGCATGTCTTACTATAATTATTAGGATATTACTTTTATCTTCGCGAAAGACGTACACACATATATTTAATTTAAAATAAAATGCCTTTGCGCAATTAAATAATTTTGATGACTGGTGGGTTGGTGAAGTGATGTTTCACGTCAATGCATTTACCGCACGTATGTAGTTGTCCCAATTACCTCTACAATTCTCTCTCAAACAGTGAATTGTATATGATAACTCATTATAAAAGTTAATAGCACCGCCTAGCAGAATAATTTCCTCAAGACTTCAGATACCACAGTAAGTAGATCGTAAACATTAGAAACAATTCATTTTAGTTTCCAAAATATAATTTCAATTATATGGTCGTCGATTAATAAGATAATCATTCAATTATTATCATTACTAGTACTACCAGAATTGCTTCTTTTCATTTATCAGCTACAACAAAAAAGCGAAGCCTTATTCTGCGGTCTATTAAATTCAGAGATATACACAAAAGAGAAAACTTTTACTTTGCAGTATTTTTCCTTGCACGATGTATATTTTATTGTCATTATATTCGTCTTATAAATGCTAACGTTTAGACCACTCTACGCAAGCAAATGTCGTTCGATTATCGTTTTTCATTAGGACAGTCGCTCAAATTTACTTTTTCAAAAGCCATTACTTTTTTAACAAAACCGTACTTCGTAATTTATAGATTCGTGGGTCATAAATTTCTGAAGATGTTTAATAAATCACCGGAGAAGAAAAAAATTAAAAATCGAACGATTACAAGAAAGGGCACAAAGGAGTAGGGCGTCCCTACAGTCGGAACTTAGCCTGAGACACAAATAATTCATTGAATTCCAAAGTAGGCAGTAAAGGCTCCAGGCAATCCAGAAATTGGTCTTGGTTTAGTGGATGTACCGCAACATTTAAGCGGTGTGATGAATCACTCGTTAGGTTGAATCCAGCGTTTGAACTAACAAGGCCCAAGACATTTAATTTCCCGAAAACATTGAGGCGCCACGACAAAGCAAATTATGTTTGTATTTGTGTCGATGCAATAAGAAATTCGTTGGATGTATTTTAATTATTATACAATAAATTATAATGTTATAAAATATACAGGAGTGCTGCTTAAATTAATTTAAATGTATGGAATTCTAACTTGAGTATTGTATTTCTGGATATGTAATAATATCTAATAATGCCCCTACCGAGCAGATGTATTTTTTAGAATTTAGTTTTGCAGTCTTTTATCTACCTTGTAAAAGACTATCGACTTTAGATTATTATTATATTTATTTTATTCAATTAGTCCATTCCAGGCAGTTGCCCTAAATGTATCTACTTTTATATTATCGGATAATTTATTTTACCGCTTGTATTTTGCTTACCTACAATCGCATTAAATAAAAGCTATACATATCTTACGTTCTTGTACAGCTGTGGCCATATGTATTCGCCACTCTCGTTTTGAACGTGTTACACGAATATTATTGTATTTCTAAGAAGCAGGGTCGATGATGGACTTAACTAGGTACCTGGTAATGAGGGTTTAATGGTTTATTGTAGGCCATTCTGAGTAAATTAGAAAATAGACGTAAAATTGTAATTTCTGAATATTTCTTTAGTCTTTCTTAAAAGTTGTAAGAGTAAGGTTGAGCTAGTTAGAGTGAAGATATTGTGTCTGTGATTTTGTCTGTGTAATACGATAGTATACAGTAAAAAGTAATGCCGAAAACACGCGAATTGACGGAGGTAGAGCGAGGACAAATTGTGGTGTTAGAAAAGCAAGGGTTGTCGGTGTCTGCTATTGCCCGAGAAGTGAAATGTGCGCGATCGACAATTAGAATGACGATAAAACGATACAAAGAGAGTGGATCTTTGACAAGCAGACCGAAAACTGGTCGAAAAAGGAAGACAACTAGCAGTGATGAGCGAGTCTTAGAGCGGATGTCTTTGCGAGACCGGAAAAAAGGGTCTAAACAGCTTTCCAGTGAGCTTTTCCGGCTACATAATGTTGCTATTTCTCCTCGCACGGTTAGAAGACGTCTTTGTGAATTAAATTTAGGTGGATACAAAGCTCGACATAAACCATGGTTGTCTCCGCAACAAAAGAGAAAGGGACTGCTGAGGGCTAAAAGTCACCACGACTGGACCATTGACAATTGGGCGAATGTTATGTGGACGGATGAGTCAAATATTGAGATAAGTAATACATAATTATTGTATTTGCGGTATTCTGTATTCAATTCCTGGTATCTACAGTGTTTTTATTCTTTTTAATGGGTTCCAAAATATAACGGTATTCATGTTTTTGTAGGTAGCTTTGTGGTAAACCTGGGCCTCAATACGTGCGACGCAGGCGAGGAGAGGTCTTCCATCCGGACTGTATCATCCAGACTGTCAAGTTTGGGGGTGGTAGCATAATGGTTTGGGGTTCCATGAGTGCAACAGGCGTCGGAGAACTGTTCGTCTGCGAGGGCCCAATGAACAGTCGGACGTACATCGACATGTTGGAAGAAGTTCGGGATCCGTGCGCGTTAAAATTATTCGATAAGGATGAGCCAGAGTATTACTTCCCACAAGATAATGCACCGTGCCATAAATCTCGCGAAGTAATGCGCTGGTTCGAGGAAAATAACGTGCAGGTCCTGAAATGGCCGGCACAATCCCCGCCAATTGAGCATTTATGGTACATTTTAAAGCAAAATGTAGCTAAATACTCATGTACCACAAAGCAATGCTTAAAAACAAAAACATTCGAAGAGTGGAATAAAATCACCCCCGAACAGTGCTACAACTTAGTGAGCAGTATGCCCCCACGAATCCGTGCGGTGATAAAAGCCCAGGGAGGAGCTACCAAATATTAAGCAATATCTGTATATATCTGTATACACTCACAATGAAACATTTTCTTCGATCGATTTTCTTTTATTTCTTATATATTCGTCGGAATAAAAAACAAAAAAGGGTGGCGAATACATATACCACAGCTGTATATCTTCTTGCTCTCAATAATCAGAAAAAAATGGTTTAAAATATTTCTAATGCTACATAAAAATGGAAGCAGTAGTTTAAATGGATTTGAAAACATCAGACTTTGCCAGGCTGTTTGTTGGTGTAGTGCTTGATTTCTCTCTCGTTGTTTATTGTAAAGGATGCTGTTTGAAACAACAATTACAGTTGTCGAGGTTCAGTCGGTGCAGAAAGAAAGCATCTTCAGCCTAAGTTCATTTAGACGTGTTTTAACAAAATATCATCATATTACATTTTATAATCTATAGCATGAAAAGTAAAGAAAATCAAAATTAGAAACAATTTGTGATCAACATTATAAAACTTGTTAATTTTGCACGCTTTAACGTTTTTTTTGACTACTCAAGCTTTGTAGAAACAAGTAATTCAACAAAATGAGTGATACATTACTGTTTGAAATATTAGAATGATTTAACACATTGTGATTGTAGTCTATATAAGACATTTTTAAATTGAGATGATATAAAAGCGGCTGACTTTCGAATAGTATCACCGATACCACATGATTTTCCTTCCATTTTCTGTGATTCCTTATAACTCTGGGCCCCCTCACGATGGAGCGCGTGAAATACAGAGAGTATTCTAGGAAATATTCACAGAATCTTTTCAGATAGCGGAAAATTCATAGAGTTTGCTTATATACAAGAGCTTTTAATTTTTAGCTTGCAACACCAGCATCCTCACCAAAAAAATATATGAATTAATAAATACATACATGCGTAGAAATAATATGTACTTGTTTTTGTTTTACTCCATATTGGAATAGAAAATATGTTTCAGTTAATTTCTCCTGTAGTGTCCTCTATGCCGAACAATTGTATGACCAAATCAAGAAAATCTTTAACGAATTGATACGTAAATAGATTTTTTAACTAAAATTTCTTTAACTGCTAAATATTTGGAATTGTGCAATACTTTTCCATTTCTGAAAAATTGGCAACCTTTCCCTGCATTGCAAAGTTGAATTATTCTTTGTATTTATTAGTGTCTAAGTATAAATAAAAAAAATATTTTCTCCAGAAAAATGTAATCAGATTTATAAATGACTTCCTGTAACAATGGAATGACTTTCATGGTTCTTCGATTTCCGATTATTGACTTGAATTGGTAATTCTCTTTTGTAAGGATAGTGGATAACACTTTCCTTGTATCTGTGTGCTTATTTTACGTATAATACCGAACATCAGTATGCAAAACTTGAGTTAGATTGTCGTTCATATATTTTAATATAAGTCCGCAGCAAGATATTGGTGGTTTTATTATATTCCATTCTAGGTAATTATTACAAAGATGTTTCATATTTCCATTAGCTTACAAAGGTACCTGTGTACGCTACATCTTATGCACCCGCATGAAATGCTGTATAATAAAAAGCTAATTATTCAGACATTATATCTTTCACGAAATTATTCCAGGAAAGCTATCCGTCGATCTGTAATCTCCACACTGATTAAGTCTACGCGGCTTACATCTTAAATTTCGTATGGTCCCTCTTGACATACGGAATAAAAACAACTAATGATTGAATTATTCTGGGTACGTGCTAGCAGGAGAATAAAGACACAGTGGAAATGGATAATTAAGAGGACACAATGTTTTTACGACCGATTTATTGTACGGAACACGACCAGAACCATTTTATTCACCAATAATTTACACTTAACGACTGAATTACATTTAGAATTACCGCAGCGTTTATGGCGTACTTCAGACTAAAATGACCCAACAGTATTTCATAAGAAAAAAGTCTGGAAGTGAAGAACTTTGATACTGTTAAAAAGATCTAATAAAATACGGAGAGCAAGCAGAACAAGGAAGAGCGATGGCTAGCTTGCCTTGATAATAGCACATCAGCGACCATATTTTATACGCCGTTGAACGAATTAGTTAAAGAGCTGCTGCATGCTTAATTTAGTGATATTATTAGAAAAATACGTCGAAATCTATTTCAATTACATTTAAAGCGCATTGGTTAAAAATATCCTATTCGGTAGAATTTTAACATTAGTTTTTTTATTGTAATAAGATTATAAGGAATAAATCTTCATTGCACTGCATTCTCTTACACATGTACAAAGTATTTGGTGAAATTTCCTGTTTATAAAATGAAATTTACCAGATATGGGATTTTCATATCAAATTTATGTAGGGAAAAATATTAAATTTGTATAGCAAACCACAGATGAATAAGCAGATAGTTTCCCTGCAATTGAAAAATAACAATTGGGTTAGTTCGCTTTATGAGATCGAAGAGTTTATAGTTTTATATCTATTTGGATATGCAGACATAACTAATACATATTATATTGTTTGTATAACATAATTAATAAAATGCTTTGTAAATTATTATTACTGAACGTAAGTACTTTAATTTATTATTATTGATTATAACTAAGGCATGAAATTATATTGGAGTTTTCATTAGTACGAAGACGATACTTACGTGTTTATCCAAAAATACAAACAAGTAAATAAACAGAAATAAACATTTGTAAAATAGAAATCAGAAATCAAAATTGTAGGTTATTTACGTTAACCCCTAGTTAGTTGCAATAGGTAAATACGACCCGACGCTCTATTTACCTACCGTTTCAAAACTCTCCCCCATTCTACCTTCCTATCGTATTAATTCTTCTACAGTAAATAGCATATTGTGCTTGTTCATTTCGGTATCCATACTTCTAACTACATAAAACTTGCGCATCAGTGCTTATAGGCAAGCTAAATATCCAATACGTATATATTATTTAAAAAGCGTTGATTTATTCCATTGCCGTTTCTAATAACAATATTGAATATTTTCGCATGTAGGATTGATGAGTTCCGTAATCATTAGATACTTTCTCTGAATTTCGTTAATTATTTTATCTCGGTTCAAACTAATCTACTCTCTAATCTAATATAATCTACCACTAGTTGAAGCACTTGCACATAACTGAAATTACAACGACGTTGATCTGAGTCCACACCAACGAGAGTGATAATGATTATCTCGATGAATCCAGTGAACGCCTATCTGATGAAGACCTGAAGATAGTGAAGACGGACAGACACAGTCAACTAATTATTCTTACTCAAAGACAAAAGCATAAGCTGTACAAAAAAACACTTCCACCAATAAATCTTAGAAACAGAAAACATACGATCATTTCTGGCTTACCAATTATTTCCTTATTCTATGTATATTACGTGCATGCGAGTTAATTTCGAAAGAGAGAGAAATGTTAACACATCTGCTGAAGAAATTCGGCCACTTGTAAAATTGATTATTCTTGGTGGTCTACTAAAGTAGTCCCATTTAAATTTTGAGCAGCTATGGATAAAAGATGCCACGGGATTTAAAATGTTTCCTCTGACAACGTTGTCCAAAGGATTTCTGCACATATTCAGGAAGCGTCATGTTGATGTCAAGCGTACACCATAGTAATAAAATTGACGCCACGGAGAATTTGCATAAACCAAACTAATGAATAAATGTACTCAGTATATGTTTTTCAGTTTTTTAAATGTTGCCGCACTCAATATGCTGGTTATACATAAAAACCAAAACATCAAACGTGATGGAAACTAAGAGACTGTTATTTTTAAAACATCTATTCAAAGAATTTTGAAAAATCACCAAATATCTCGTTCCTGGTCTCAGTATTTCTCAAAAAAATTATTTACAGAATATATCTGAAAATGTAACGTTAACCAAACGTACCTAGATCTTCTAGCGGGAGGTGCTCAAAATGCCCAAGGAGAAATAACAACAACCATTCAATTAGATATATTAATCTACTAATTTTATACTCAAAACCCGTACAATGTCGATTTTATGCGCAGATCGTATTCAAAGCGACTGACTGTTCTGTAAAACTTTCTTGTGATAAATTAAATATTTTTGGTATAAATTTCTTTTCTGTCTAGGTAAGGTTCATTTGCAGTTAATGCTTTGTAGTGTTTCAATTGAAGAACATGATAATTAAACGTCCTATCTCATATTGATGCTTTCAAATCTTCAAGGATGATATTTACCCCATGCGACCAGTTACGTGATTTGCTTTCACGCGAGTTAACAAACGGGGTATTTCATTATTTGTACTTTCGATTCAAGTAAAAGTAAAATACAAAGTTACTTAAGCAATATTTTCTCTAGACTAGCATTTACCACTACATACAATGATCACTAGGTACTGTCAAAAGACACACTTCTATATTTGTTAAAAGTTAGTTATTTCTTACAACCAAACTATGCCAAAACTTTTGACTAATATGTCGAAAGAGCTAATTGTTTTGCTGATCGCGTATTTTAAACTAGAATGCGATAACAATAGACGTAAGACTTACCGTTGCTCCTAGTTTATTTCTGAGAAATGCACATTCTTATTTATCGATCTATTTGTTAATTGTTCCTTATTCCATGAGAGCAGCTTTAAGTATTCACTTTGCTTCTATCAATACATCATTTCGCTGAGCAATAAGTTTAAAAAGAAAAGATCTACGAAACAGAGCTGTTGATTCAATGTGAAATTAGAAATAGAACTTATGGTATGTATAAAAATAGTTACTGTAAAAAGATGTTTCATAAACTATTTATTAAATGTATAGTGTTTTTAGAACAGCATGTCATATAGAAATGAATGACTAATATTCTTGAAGAAAAAGAAGTTCTTTCTGATTGCGCTGACACCATTAAGTAGTATTGGCTCTTAATTTGAGAGAGATAATCCTAAACGTGCATTGATGGAAGACCACAGAAGGCATTAAAATGTATTAGCTTCCTACAGCAATGTATTCACATGAAGAATAAAAATATTCGTCAATTCGAAACTTGGATCTCTCAAGATAGGAGTGTCGTGAAATAGCAAGATGACAAATGCACAACCCGTAAAAAACCACTAAAGTTGGTTGAAAAACATATACTAGAAACACCATGAAATTTGTATCTGGAACAGAATTAACGTTTTGAATGTTTAGATTATCATGGCGATGAATAGGGGCAATTTCTTAAATTGATCTGAAGATTATATAAAATTATCGAGAGAAGCATAGTATCAAAACAATTGCTGACATTTGAAACAAAAATATTCAACGCACTAAAGAAATAATTCAAAAATGGTGAGATGGAGAAGCTAGTTTTGAAAGAGGCGATATCCAACGGTTACTGCTTATGCTCAACACAGCATCGAATAATTCTGAATATGGCTATGAAGAAGTCAGTAGTTTAACAACATGCTAAGCATATAATAAATTGTATTTAAAGAATTAATTCCATACGTGTTGTAAATTTTATACGCATTACGACATAAAAGCAGAAGAATATCAACATCGATAAAATATTACATATTCTAGTACAGGTTTTCTGTTTCAAGGAAACGTTGAAAACTTATATTGGGGCATTACATAAATGTATTATACATTATCTCAGAAGATATCAAACGATGATGCTGATACAGTTTCCCTACACATTACTAGAAATCTATGTATACAAGAAAACTAAGAATGTTTGCACAACGAATTCTTTTTATAAATGCAAAGTAGTATTTACTGACATTGAAATTCTAGGTTAGGCCGGAAACTATTTGGCGTTTAGTATGATAATGATGACAGTAATAACTGTTACATACTATGTGTACGTATATACGTATATACAAAATATACAAATGATCCTATAAGTCAATTAAATCGCAATTGATGGTTCAGATCAATCTTGTTTAGTACCATTTTATTAAATTAATACGTTAACTAACATTCTGAATTGCTTCCGCGTTAATTGCATAAAACACGTTTCAGGAGATCGTTGTTACGTGATACTTTAAACTTCAATGGGACTTCAAACTCTTTTCGATGAACTGGTTATTGCATTACATCGCAATCGTCGTTGAACTTCGAAGCATTTGCTCTGTAGTGTCTTTGCAAATAAATATTTAGGTCAGCTTTATCAACGCTTCGCTTGCTTTTGAGGTACAATCGTCAAAGATGTAGTAGCAATTATAGACACTAAAAACGACTTGATGTTCTTTTCAATTATCGACTATTCCCGACTATACACTATTGGGGCAGTTAGAAATTGGTTAAAGGAAGAATAGTTTTTTAAACGCCAACGTAATTTATTGCAAGCGTTCTACCACTAAGCGAAAACTACTTGCGAAAATGCACATAACTTTCGAATGTTTCTCGCATAAAGAACAAAACATAAAAGAAGCTTAAATTTTTGCATAAAACCAGGTAACGTTCTCTAATATGTTATGTACGATATGATATAACTGAACGCAAAATATATATCACAAGAATATCTATTTTTTAGGTTACAGAAGCATATTAAGAATAGGACGTTGGAAGAATTAAAAGATTAATCCCAAAGCAGTATGTACCTACATTTTTATCCGGATTACTTTCAGTCCATATTGTTTCTTCCTTCATTTCGTTTTCTACCTTTTCTAGGACTTTCTATCCTTCTCTTTCACAAGGAGTGATTAATTCCTCATACTAGAATTACGTAATGCAAGGTCAACCACACAAGTCTATAGGAAAATTTCTTACCACGATTTCAAAACCAATGAAATCTTTCTTTTAATTTTGCAATTAAAAATCAATTTTCAATTTTATTTACATTATTATTAAAATAATGGCCTCACTTTCGAGACGGTAAAATAATTTCAAATTATTAACTAATTACTATTGGTACAATTTGGCGTAATCAAACAACAACAATTTGTTAATTTATTAAGCTTTTTATGAGTACTGCAACAAAAATATATTGATACAAAAGTTAACTCCTAACATGTAGATAAATATGAGAATTAGTTCGTGTAACATACCAGCGTGTATTTTACAATTCCACAGTACTTACGATCATTGTTGACTTATGTAAGTAAAATTACGATAACAAATAGAACGAACAGTGCGCAGATTAAAATAAAGTGCATTAAAAAGTAAAAGCTTAATTTTTAACATACATAAAATATATCACATAGAGACAGATATATTAATCAAGAACAGCATATAAATACAGACTCAATTGCATTTAAGTAGTGCATTGTGTGCGCGACAACTATCTACATTAAGCAGCAGCTATTGAATCATTCTCTAAACACCTTGGATGTTGGACCCGATGTTGTTGATTTAAATAATAAATTTAGAGGAAGGAACGCTTGTCGTAAGTGGTTAATAGCGATCGCAATATAACTACTTACGATAAACCACTTAAAGCGCGTGCATGAGAGTAGTAAAAATAATGGATGAGATTTAATCCAAGTTGAAGTTCGAGAGTGCAACATAAACTATACGCGAGACAATGAAATACACAATATCTTCACTACGGCATTTACTCAAAAATTAAAGTCTTCATTAAAAATCACATTTTGCTAAACTATAACTAGGGTGAAGTACAAAAAGCATAACCAGAATATTGCTATGTCACATATATATACACTTAAAAGCAACATACGATGTGCTGCTGAACAAGTAATTTATCATTTGTTTATTTTTAGTTAGTAATAAACTGATGTCTTTCGGATAGTTAACTATGTAACTTTCTGTACCCGTAGACATGAACGTTTTCAGACGTATCTTGATAGTTTAGTTTTAGTTCCAATGTGAATTATATAACCAACATACATCAGTATGGACTGGATTATATGTAAAGTACATATATTTTACTTTTTGCATATCTTTAATTATAGTCTATATGTAGACGAATTACACTAATTGAACTTAATTAGCATTATTAGTGATTGCATATATTGCGTATTCAGGCATTTCTATCCATATTTTTACAAATGCTGCATATATTGCATATTTAGGCTTTTTCTTATACTTTCTATTAGTAAAAATTCCTAGTAATTCCTAATGTAGATCGACAACGGACAATTCTCGGAACGATAAATTTTTTACATTGGTTCCTCTTATATTTGTTCCAAGAACTGCAAGTGTTTAATTTCGCCTAGCACAAGGGATGTGGTAAATACGTCTTATTATTATTAATTCCCAAATAAACTATTCATTCATTGAATATCTTTCAGCGAAACAGCTTGTAATTGTGTTACGTTTTTAAATACAGTGTGAACATACATTGAGTATAGCGAACAAAATTTCTTTATGGGTTAAGCCGTATCTTGAACTGGTAAAGGATGGCGACAAAATTTTGTCGAGCCCGCAGTAAACTGGTAAGTTTAATTTTACTAAAAGCTTTACAATTGTTTTTAAATTCTTTAATTTTTGATATATAATGACAATTGTTGTTGTAGGTGTCTTGTGGGAGAAAATACCTTATTCATCGATACGCTAAACCTCCATCGCATATTGGAAAAGGTGAAAAATTGAAGCGATCCGCATGTGTGCAGCAATCTATATATCAATGTGTAGCACCAACTTCACAAAACTCAGAACAAGAAGAATATAATACGGATCTGTGTAACGCATTAATCTCGTCTAACATACCATTAGCAAGATTAAACAATGTTAATTTGAAATCATTTCTGCAAAAATATTCCAACCATAACATACCTGACGAAAGTACCTTACCAAAAAATTATGTCACATCTTGTTACCAGCAAAGAATGGTAGAACTTCAACAATTGGTAGGGAATAATTATCAATATAATGGTGGATGAAAGTACGGATAAGTGTGGGCGTTATATTGCCCATTTGTTAATAGGAATTCTTCATCAAGATATTGTAGGTAAATCATATTTAATTTATTGTAAAGAACTTCAAAGAACAAATAATGTGACAATTGCCCAATTCCTTCAAGAAGGTTCATCAAATTTCTTTTTACCTGGAAGTATGCCTTGTGAAAAAATTTTACTAATGTTATCCGACGCTGCATCATACATGATAAAAGCCGCGCAAAATTTAAATTTTTTTTTATAGTAACATTATTTATACTACTTGCATAGCTCATGGGTTCAATCGTGTAGACGAAGACATTAGGATTCAATTCCCTTTGATTAATGATTTAATTAGCAATGTCAAAAAAGTATTTTTAAAAGCACGTTTACGAATCCATTTTTACAAGGAGCGACTTCCCGGTGTTAAGTTGCCTCCTGAACCGATTATTACGAGATAGGATACATGGTTAGACGCTGCATTTTTTTACGCCGATAATTTTGAAGGAATAAAAGATGTAATTCTTGAAATCACTGCTGACTGTATTGCTCTAGAAAACTGTAAAAATATAGTAACATCAAGAGAATTGCTACAAAACGTTTAGTATATTAAGTCAAATTATAGCTTCGCTTCAGGTTCCAATCGTCTACTAGAAACGTAAGGGATGTCGTTCTCGGAATCTGTCGAAATAATAGACGAATTTGATATGCTATGTAAGAAGGCTAACGGTACAACAGGTAATTCTATATACGATGAATTTAAAAAGTGACAAATAAAAATGCGGGGTATTTGAAATTGAAGTTAAGAAAATTTTGGAAGGTGAAACAGTAAACGATTTCGACTTTAATTTTATTTTGGAATGTATTGCTAGTTAATAAATGCACTAATTACATCTCTGGATGCTGAAAGAAGCTTTTCTATTTCGAAACATATGTATTCTGATAGAAGACAAAACTTTCTTTTACACAGTTTTGAAAAACATTTAGTTATAAATTGGTTTAGAAGTATAGAAGTATAGAAAATTGTGCAATAAAGTTAATGTTTAGATTTCTGCTCTTATTTATTTTATGTAAATATTTTGCATATTGTCGCAATTTTTTGCATATATGCCCCAGGTTTATGCATATTTTCTCAAAAATCGATGCATATATATGCGCATGTATTCCAGTTTTTCTTTGCATATAATCCGGGCTCTACACATCAGTATCTAGCCAAAAAATAATGAAGTATTCAGTATGTCGCATTCAACCGAGCAATTGACTTAACGTGATAATTAGAATAAATTAGGGATTACGATAGCATCGTTTCTAATATAGATAGGTACAAATTTTGTAAATGAAATGCAAAATTTACACTAATATACTAATAGAAGCTAATCACACTAAAGTACCATACGACTATCACAAAATTTAAAATCATAGAAACTATATAAATAAACTAAATTTCTGTATTTGTACTAAATGCACCTCTCCTGTATAGATCTTCATGAAGATGTGTATAAGATGTAACAGAGTGTTCGTTACTTTTCCTACATACTAACCACTTTTAGAAGTGCTCAGCATCCCAAGTGAATGTGTATTGCACATATCAGGCATATTTTATCGCATAATTTTGGTTCGGTTTTATTTTTGCACTGTTTGTTTAGTTTGTTTTTTAGAAGTATATGAGGAGTGATGTTGGATTTCACTTAGCACTTTATGTTTTTGTGTAATTTTCAATTTATGGAAAAATATCGTGTGTTAATGTTGTTAACTAATTAACTGTATACAGATAAAATAGCTGATCAATATCTTCCTGTTATAATTTTGCTTGTAACTAGATTTATCGCCCCAGCCTTCGTCTAAAATATAACATCTAGGATATATTTCCCTTATTTTCAAAGATTCTGGAGTAACCAGCGCATTCGGTGCGCTTCCAGACAACGTTAATATTTCTGAAGCCGCGTAATAAATTCACGAGCTTTCATGAAAAGTGAATGGAGGCATAATATTAATAATATTAAAAATTCACTATAAAGTTGTACGTTGCACGAAAGAGGTAGAATGTGAATGGCAGTAGTGTCGAGCGACATGCTTCGCTTATATTAAATTTCTTGGCAGTTCTTCTATCACAATAAATTTTGCATGTATCCGTTCTTTCGGAGCCGTTTCTGTATCATTATATCAAAGTCTTGTATTCGATTGAACTGTAGTATGTATACAAACTCTACGTTATATGCAAGATGCGGCTATTGTGCCCTCGAAACGCTGCGTTCCGCATAATTAATAAATCAATCGTTAAGCAATCGTTAATTAGCTTTAACAATGATGTAAAAAAATTCCAACTGAATTTAGCGTTACGGTATAATCGCTAATCCTGTTTTGAACAGCTGGATAAATTCAAATGAAAATAATAAAGCTATTATACCGCAGAAAACGTACCTAATAAAAAATAATATGTGTTTGGTAAGTAAACTACAAGGAAGGAAATCATGTATAATGTAGCAGAGTAAGGAATGGTACATAGTAGAGGTTTACTCACAAGTCTTACGGAGGGTTACACGTTTTTAATTCTTGGTGATACTAATAGGGAGAGACGCACAATATGCATATAATTACTGAAATCTAATAATAGTGTACCGTAAATCAGTTTACACGTCACCGACTGTACTGTAAGTTTATTAAATATTAAAGAAATAATCCATCTGCATCCGTTAACATAATATTCTAATAAGTTATGTTGCCGGAGGGTGCAGCTGGTCGGTCTTCGTTTGTGTTCATGTATATGTATGCGTGTGTCCCGATTCTCTTTGTCTATTCTCTCTACACATTTCTGTTCGCTGCCGATAGTACACAAGAACGCCATCTGAGATGCTTTTCAAATAACACGACCAGATCTTTATTGTGGCATCGGTCAGTACTTTATAGCTGCTGTATGCTAATGTGAAGCATTTAGATCGGAATCTGGTTCTCAGCTACTACTCCTTATGTCCGACAGTGCCATCGTCAGATTGCTATGCGCTTTGTCTTTCTCTTTCTATAAAACTACGTGGGTTAGACATTCCACGACCAGCTTTAACAAACATGTAAACAAATTCTTAACAACGAATAAGAAAGAAACTACAAGACGATGAGGTATTTGCAAACAAAACGAAGGTTATACAAAGATTCCGCACTCTCATCTAAATTTATTTACAAGAGAGTGGTGTATATATATATATATATATATATATATATATATATATATATATACCACGCTATTTTCACAGTTATCGCACTAAGTTCCACACCACACAATTTAATAATTTATTCGCAATGCAGCGTTTTAAAAGCACAATGTTAATTGTCGATTGTAGGAAGCTCAGATTCGAAAATGATAACGTTTTCGAGTATTTTATCGTTGCACGCCTCAATTGGCAACATTAGGTGCTTCAGCTTCTCGCTACATATTGTACGCTACTGTATTGTTAAGACGACGTAATCATGTAGGTATGTGTTAGCGTGTATAGAGTGTTCTCGGCTTTTGTATGATTTGATAGCATTTAATTCTTTTTTAAATAAGTTGTACAAAGAAAACAGAGAACTGAAAAATTAGGTTTTGGTAAATCTATAAATTAATATCGATAGTAACTAAGAGATATGAATCGCCTGTATTTCAAAGTACATTTACATATAGAAGGGACTTTAAATATAGCCTGCCAAAAAAAAACAACAATGCACCAGTAGAAAATTCCAGTGGCTTTTATGTTTCTAACCCATGTATTATAGTTTTTAAGTTGTTGCAAATTTATATCAGTCTCAAAGTGGAACATATTCATACATCGCCTACAACCTAGTTTTGCCTAATAAGTTACAAGAATAATAGGTGGAAAACTCTTCTCTAATCTTATTTTCTTCCAACTATTTGCCCCTGACGTGTTAGTGATACGCATTCATAGCACTCTGTTCCATATTTACGTCACTATAAATGTGTAAAATTGCTAAATCCACCATATTGTGCCGTACGGCACCAACCGCATAGTAAATTCAAATAGCATAGCGGAGTTGAGGATAAATTATAAAATGCTACAATAATAAGTTTTAGTAGCAATGTACTACAGAGTATTTACTGCGTGTTAACATCTCAATAACACTTTGTAATCTACAATCAATAAAAAACGCAGCTGGAAAAGCGCGCACAACTGCACTTCCTATCAAACCATGCGTTTTTCAGCAGCTATACGAGACGTCACAGCGCGTCGGTCGCGATAACTGCATACAAATGTGTAGTCATTAAGTTAAAAGAAAATTATGCAAATCCGGAAAATAAAACGTATTTCCTTAGTTAATATGCTTACGCGTCTATGAAACAAGCTTATATGGGTACCATGGGTGAATACCTTCAATAATTAAGAACATGCCATCCACTTTCTAACAAAAAAAACATTAAAACGAGCAACTAGAAATGCATAAAAAAAGTCCCCTCACTGAAAGCGTCATCCTTTTAATGCGTTTCCTTTTCAACCGGCTACATTTGAATTTGCATTCACCTAGAATAGTGACAACGCATTGAGTATGGAAGCTATGGCCATATGGTGTTTCAAGCTTATGCGGCAGTGCAATGTTCAAAATACTTTCGCGCGCAAAATAATACGATGCAATTTTATAATCTTTTAATAACCCTATAAAATGATTACCTAACAGATATTCAATTGTACGTTACTTTAGTAGTTTTATATAATAGGTAGCTTTGGAGCAATTGCGTAGTGTACAGGTATTTGCAAATAATGCACTATTCTATCAAATATTCTTTAAAACGGATACCACGAATAATTGCAAATGTAAGATTTATAGCACTTCCTCAAATACAATGAAACACTTTAAAAAAAATGTTATAGTATTCATTGATTTCCAAAAATTATTAGTAGAGTTAATTATATTAACGGTAAAAATGAATGTGTAACTAAAATAATTATTTTGCAAAGCTGCTGTTGTGTTACCGTACTATTCCTCTTCGTATGTGGGTGGGTATCCTAACTAAACGTCATATTTTTAATAAATATTTTGTCATATCTCTTTCATTATTTTCTAAACATCAGGTGATGATATATAGGTAACCGAATAAAAATGATTTACTTTTGTCTTAAATCCTACTATACGAGAGGAGCGACTGTATAATGAGACACATGTAAAGAACAAGGAATAAAGCAGAACAATGCGTTGGAAAATCAAGACGTCGCGTACAAAATAGGAACCTATCTGACAGAAATGAGGTTGTTTTTCTATAGATATTTATTGTACATACATTATCTCGTTCTACAATAGATGTTTTGTTTTCACATGTTTACACTAATAATTATGTAAACAATAATTGAAACGAAAACAATGTCCTTACGCTTTCATAAGAACTGAATAAACATTTTTGATGAAAAGGTGTGAAAAACTGAAATTGAGTTTATGAACTTTTTTTAAAACTGAAGATTAGGATTAGATAACGCTATTTTAGAATGTACAACAAGCATATCTTAAATTATATTTATCTAACCATTTTTCTTATTGTAGTCCGGGGTGAATATTTGATCAACTAATCCCTCTTTCAATTTCAGATATGTTTCGTAAATGCAAAGTTCAAATTAACATTCAACAACGTGAAATTGGGTGCAAGAAGATTTCCTAAAATCCTCCTCCTGTTGTTTGTTTTGCTAAATATCTTTATAGCATTTTCATTGTTTCATCGCATCCTTAGGGTAATCCACGAAGCCAAGTTTATTTAGGATGTATATTACTAAATCTACTTTTTGACGATTATATATACTCCGCCATTTGTACATAATTCTTTTCTTGAGGTTTAGGAACGCTCGAAAAAATATATAATTTAATTTGCCACAAAAAAAGCGACAAAAATTATGTTTGGACTCTGTTGACATGTTTATTCAAGCAATAGAATAATAAAGATTTATAACACTTCCCAGTTTTCGCATTAATTTCTTTTAACATTCATATATAGATGCTTTACGATTTTGGAAAAAATCTTCATTAGAATATATCGGCTGAAAAGCTGCGAGCATATCTAGCGATATACCCCCCCTCACCTCGCAGTAATACGGAATGAGAGCTTCATTGAATCGATCCAAATTGAAAAGATCGATGTGAGAATAGGATTTTGTAGTAGTAGCTAAACAAGGGTAGAGAACAACGTTAGACAGAGGTAACGTGCTGACACACGATCACCCTATAGAATAGCATGCGTATCTCTCGACTTTGTTAACTTATAGAAATCTTATCTTATTTTCCTCTTACTCGACACGTCGAGAGTGCGCCCATGGTATATGAACGTTCAATTTGGACGCATATAATTCCAACTAAACTCTAATCGACTTCCCAAAATAGGAATAAAAATGCTCGAGCAACGCCTTGGATATAAAACTAATGTAAAATCCAATTAAATATAATAAATATGTAGCAGTGTCATCGTAAAGGCGAAATCGGTCAGGACGGCCGTAACTTTTCTAATAAGATTACTTTTACCGAGACATTTCCGACGTTTTACTAACTTGAGCTGTATATTGTAGTTTACTGTTGAAGATTAAATGGCGTTTGAACCGAAATGGAATTTATTCGTTGATGATCAATTCTTTTGTGCATTGTGCATATCGGAATGAATCAGTGATCAGCAGAAAATAGAAATATACAAGATGCAGTTCTAAATTAAGAACGGATCATGTGTAAAAAGCGATTGGCAATAGTAATCACTTAATTGTTGTTTACGCAGTATTAAAATGAGTTCGGCTATAACTAATCTGGCCAGTTGTGAAATTCTATTAGGATTTCGATAAAGCTTAGAAGGACATAATCCTGCTGAAATTCACCTCAACGAAGTGAAACAATTATCTCCAAGTTTAAGGAAGGCAATTCAAAATTCACGAGAGATGTGATAGGCTTAGTGTCTGGACTGACGATTTCGATGACCGTGTAAATGCAAAAGAGAAAGAAAGTCGTTGCTTAGTGGTAGGCAAACTTTTCTAGAATTTATAGAAATTTCTAGGACAACGATAGTAAGAATCGTACCTGATCTCTAAGTTATCAGAAAATGTGTGCATGTCGGATGTAGAAAATGCTCACAAATGCTCACAGAGTAGTATCAGCACGTGCTTTTATCGACCGCTTTAACCACGAGGAAAGCGAATACGTTCTCAAATCGTCACTGATAGTAAAATGTGGATTTCGTACGCCAATGTCAAGACGAAACAACATTCCATGGACTAGCGTTATTCCGATTAATCTAAACTGAAAAAGTACAAACAAACTTAGTCTCAAAAGAAAATCATGATAGTTGTATTTGGGAAACCAAAGAGGTGTGTTTCTGACTGATTTTATGGAGCCTGAGACAAATATTATCACATAAGTCTTTTTTGAAATACGATTTAAATTGTGCCGTTCAAAATAGATGACGGAGAATACTGAGATCTAGAATTGTTCTTCTTCGTGTGTGATTACCGTCTTTTCCATTTCTTTCCACATTTCAAAAACTAGCCTAGATCTAAATAAGCAAAGTAAGAAAATGAAAGTGTCAGTATACAATCGGCTAAAATTCCAGACATTTTATGCAGAAATACTTTGACAATAAATTACTTTATAAGAACACTTGTCAAGTAACTTAAAAGTGCTTCAACTTCATGATCACTCTCAATATTTGTAGTACTTTGGTTTTTTATCAAAGGAACTGCACACATAAAAGGAGTACAGTTCCTTACTGAAGAAGTTAAACCAACCTAAAGGAAATTTCAACATGAGCAACGTTAGAAATTGATTCTTCAAATTCAAAGTATGTTTACATTCCACGCTGAGTCGTTTATGGTTAGGGCAGTGCTGTGTCTTGTCTTTGTAGTATATTTCAGAGAGAATCAGCACATCTTAATTTTGTTTGCTCAAGCATGAACATCTATTCAGAGGTATCCTGTCATTGAAAGACGTAGTGATACATTACAAGCGATGAAAAATTTTGGTATCGCACTAAAACATTACCATATAGCATAAATATCCTATTACGGATTTTACTTACGGACTTTAAGAAATTCTAACCAGCTAGCTGCTGCACAGAAGTTTGGATTGAACTGAATGGTTATTTTTATTTTAGAATACCACTTTTATGGTATGATAAAGAATATATTAACATACCTATGTACTTACGTAAAAAAGGTGAAAGATCACAAATATTTCCCCCTGCAATTACGGGTGTCGTGATAGAATTAATAAATTGTCGTGTAGGTACTCTATCATATTATGCTCTGCACAGTGTGTTATCGGCATGCAATAACTGACATGCATTCGACCATATATACAACAGGAAACTAATATAACCAAACGAGCAGCAATCGAGTAGACATCTGGTTATGTTACGTCGACATGCAATATTTGTATAAAAACATATGAGTACTAATTACTATACACTCTAATAAACTAATAGCCATGAATATGAAAAAAAAATAATGTTGTCGAATATGGAATAATTAAATATCACTGCGCAGTCCAGTAAGTTAGATTACAAATTAGAATGCTGAAGGTAATATCATTTCAGTAAAAAATGTCAGAATACCTACTCTTACTTGAGATACATATGGCGTAATACTTTTTGATGTAGTGAACGACACAACAATGCTATAACCTATTTAATTAGTTGTAGATATAGAAATCTTAAATGCGTAAATTATGTGTGTGAAGTATTCCATGTTTTTGTTACTACACCAGCTCATGGTAAAGGGTAATCGTTAATTATTTATGAACAGCATATTGCCACAGTGAATGGCAGACTCTCTTACTACTAGATTGCCAAGTTAATTAAAATTCAAATAGAGTATTCTTAGAATATTAACTTGACACTTCTGACCGTATATTATAAATAGAAAACTATAACAATAACTAGAAAGTTTCTAGGGAAACTATAAGAAATCCCGGACTAGAAAAAGTTTTTGAGCGTACACCAAGTGATCATGTGACCATACTAATTTTTGTTGAAGAACTGTAGAAACATCTGTACAATGATTCACAAGTTCAAATTTACTTAACTTAAAATTGCAATAAATAACGCTAGACTGTAACATAATACGTAATCGTAGTTCAAGTTAGTTTACGTACTTAAATAAATAATACTAAAATTCGATAGCAAGATTACGAGTTCATAATCTCGTTCGAACACCACACAGAAGACCGCAAACTCTTGCAGCTACTTCTCCATCAACTAAAAAGGAATTGGGAGGAACAGAAAGATAATGGCAGCTAAGGATGGAGGAACTTTGTGGAATATCAGATGTGCTCTAAACACGAAAAGTGTATTGATGGCTACCCCTAATATAACCCTGAACTAGATATGCGTAGTCTGTTGCACGATTTTGTATAAATAACATCGTTTGATTAATTTTACGACAAAACATAAAATTAATCAACACATTGACTACTACGTCATGAGTTGGGCGACAATATTTTTCTCGCAAATGGCGAAAATGCATACATTAACTTGAACGTTAGTTTAATTATCGAAGTTCTATATTCTTCGTTTCGTGTCAGCTCAGTTATTGACAATACAAGTATTTAATTTTACAGTTTTTTTAGAAATAATTTTCCATGCGCTGCCCTAATCCTTCCTTTTCGATTAATATCCTTCACTTATAATAATACACATGTCTGCTCGTTACCATACCGTTATTTAGAGTAACAATTTCAATATCGTCATATAACAAAAGGAAAGCCAATATGGTTTTAAGCATTTCGTGCAAATTGTAGGGTATTCGATTAACTTTCTCAGAAGGTTTAAGCGACATAATACGCGTTTGAATTTCACTACAGGTTAAGAGCTCAATACTTGTTATTTACGTTCAGAGCAAAGACTAAAATAGTTGGTCAAATATTGACTCTTTCGTACCATATGTACAGGCTGCGCCGCGATGATCGTCAGTTAACACATGGGCTGAAAAGTCCCGGGCCTAACACATAGATGACACTAGTTTTATTGCTGTCACCTTTCTCTCAGTTAGTACTAACCTTCAAAAGACAGCTGTTAAAATTTCATGATATTCTATTCATTAGTTTGTGAGTTATTGTGCTAAGAGTCATGCTACTTTTGTTATTTTCAAAACAATGGATCAAAAACAATTTCGTGTTTTAATTTTACACTGCTTCTTGATGGGATAAAATACCGTTCAAGCGAAGCAATGGCTTGAAAAGTGTTATGGGGACTCCGCTCCATCAGAAACAACAATAAAACGTTGGTTTGCTGACTTCAAACGTGGTCGAAGAGACACTGATGATGCAGAACGCAGTGGACGTCCAAATGAGGCGGTAACACCAGAAAACATAAAAAAAATCCACAAAATCGTTTTGAATGATCGAAAAGTGAAGTTGTGTGAGTTAGCTGACATCGTAAAGATATAAAAAGAACGTATTGGCTTTATATTGCATCGGCATTTGACTATGAGAAAGCTCTGTTCAAAGTGGATGCCGCGTTTGCTCACTGTTGACCAAAAACAAGAACGTGTTGATGATTCTGAGCAGTGTTTGGCCATGTTTAAACGTAACAAACCGGAATTTTTGCGTCGATATGTGACAATGGATGAAACATGGATCCATCACTTCACTCCGGAATCAAAACGATCGTCATCTGAGCGGACAGCAACTGATGAACCTCGTCCAAAGCGTCCGAAAGCACAACAATCGGCTGGAAAAGTTATGGCCTTGGTATTTTGGGATGTGCGTGGTGTAATATTCATCGACTATCTTGAGAAAGGAAATACCATCAACAGTGAATATTATGTAGCGTTATTGGAGCGATTGAAGGCTGAAATTGCAAAGAAACGTCCGCATATGGCAAAGAAAAAAATTTTGTTTCATCAAGACAACGCACCGTGTCACAAGTCAATCAAAACAATGGCAAAACTACATGAATTGAACTTCGAACTGCTCCCACGTCCACCGTATTCGCCAGATTTGGCTCCCAGCGACTACTGGCTGTTCGCAGACCTCAAAAAAATGCTCGCCGGTAAGAAATTTCGCACGAATGAAGAGGTTATCGCTGAAACTGAGGCCTATTTTGAGGCAAAAGATAAATCGTTCTACAAAAGTGGTATTGAAATGTTAGAGCGGCGCTGGAATGATTGCGTTGCTCTTGATGGAGATTACGTTGATGAATAAAGCTAATTTTGAACCAAAAAAAAACGTGTTTCCTTTGTTAGGCCCGGGAGTTTTCAGCCCATATGTTAAAAGTATATGAAGGAGTGGTTAAGACACAGATATGGAAATTTGTACATATCTTTTCCGGTTTTATCTAAATTACTTTCGAACTTGTGCAACAGTATTACTGTAAATTAATGTTCTAATTTCTGATTTGATTTTAGACCATTTTCATATAACATATAATTCTGTTAAAGTGAATGATTTAGAAGATATCCATGGATTCATTCTTTCTTTTGCTAAAATTTACGGTTGTGGTTATTGTAAAAAACCACAATTTACGGAAAGTTTTTGAGGTAAATAAATTGAAATTTTGATATATTAAATGCGGAAGTTTTGCTTTTGTTACATCATATTAAGATTGGATGGTAGGTGACAGGCTGTTGCAAATATTTTGGAACAATAAAATAAAAATATATTAAACAGTTTGACCTCTTAAATGATAACAGCTAGCTTATTTTCATTCTATGAAAATGTTCACAAGAAACGTGTATTATTAATACCTGAGGGTAATAATTTCGAAATTATTCTACAAAACGTGATACACGACAAATTGATATTTTTCAGTAGCTTGACGCTAAGTTTCGTGTTTTTCATAAATTATTCTACTAAAAATAACAAAATTAGTAATGAGGATTATCTAAATGTATTCGTTATCTGTATTAAGTGCAACAGATTAATAAGCAATACTTCTGAATACTCGTTATTGAAACCGTAGTAGCAGTGTGTTCAATTGATTATTAAAAATTGAATACAGTTTGGAAGTTATGTGCCCAATATATAAAATCAAGTAGTATGTATATACAAAGATATACAAAGAAAGTAAACGAAATTGCCGTCGAGGGAAAAATTGATAAACACGTTGCAATGGTTGAAAAATAATCTAGTATCTGACATTTACAGCAAATAATCATTTTGTATGGAATGTTAGTGAAGAATGTAGTGCAACAGATTCTTAAAATACCATTTTTATTAACTTTTTTATAACTCTGATACAAAAAATCTTAGATACAGCGAATACTGATAAATAATAAAAAAAATTGATTAGGATAAAATTGAATACGGAATTACCATTTAAAATATCTGAAACTTTGATATATATTCTGACTTCAATGTATCATTTGTTTAACATCCTGCATGTTTCTTTTCATCCAATGTTAATACGGCCTAACAAAACCCAAGCCTTCAAATATGAAATTCTGGAACTGTCAATTTTTAATAGAAGCGACAATTCCTATGATTACTCATTATTGTTACAAGTATTTTTAATAGTAGTGTATGAAAACGTTTATTTTAAGAAGAAACATTACGTATTATATTAATTCTGTCTTTCATGCTACATATCCTAAACATCCCAACTTCAACTGTAATATAATATCGAAAATCATGGCTGCGCTGCAATGAAACATGATAAAATAAATCACAAAGCTTTTGGTACAAGAAGGCTTAGCATAAGAAGGTTTGCTAAATTGTTCATGTGAGTAAAAGTTTATATTTCTAAAGAAACAGAAAATCACATTTCCATTACCAAAACCAGCAAGATGTAGTAGCTGGCGATGATGTACGATATTTTGCTCAGAAAGATATTATTCACAGATTCATCTACGGAAAAATCAATTGCCAAAACTATTGATACTGGAGCAAACCGAATTTACACCTTTTCCTATGTAACTTCCTATTGCTGCTCGAAGTCTTACGGGACAAAAATATTTTGAATTGCTTATACCGTGGCCTCCATCGCCTCCTTATCTAGTACCTATTGACTACTTTCTTTAGGCTTAGTCAAAATCAAATAAATTATTTAATTTTGTTAGTTTTGTAGACTTGCTACACTACAAACCTGATTTCTTACTTTCGTTTTACTGTAGATTAGCATTGATAAATTAAGGACATTACTTATTATACCTATGAATTTTATTTAAAGTCAAGCGAAGAGTTTCAAGATTAATTAAGATGCAGGATGTTCTACTTAAGATAAAGTTTAACTACACTTCGGAAATAACCAGAGGTAGCACAAGCGCGAAATACATAGAATGAGCAAGTATATAACATACATCTACAAATTTTCAAATTTCTCCATTAAATGGTTCTCTATATATTTTTAGAAGATCATGCGGGTGCACTTTGTATGGTATATGTACATATTGTGGTGGAAAATCTCAGTCCCGTTAAAATTTTTAAGTGGGTTCTCTGAATTAAAATTTTGACTTATTTGTTTTGAATTAAGTGAAAATGTTTTCTAAATTAAAATACCAAATGTAAAGTTAAAAAGAAACAATGTATGGTATATGTACATATCGTGGTGGAAAATCTCAGCCCCGTTAAAATTTTTAACTGGGTTCTTTGAATTAAAATTTTGACTTATTTGTTTTGAATTAAGTGAAAATGTTTTCTAAATTAAAATACCAAATGTAAAGTTAAAAAAAACAAATAAAAAATATATATCTATATATACCGCTTTTTTACCAAAGAAAATGCTTTTACAGAAAACCTAAGGCAATCCGTGACTAGCTAAACTTGAAATATTCTAATTAGTTTATGAAACTAAATATGAGATCGGAAGATAGAATTAATTTTGAAGAAATTAAGAAGTGAGTACGATCACTGGCTCGGCTTTGGGATGGACTGGCCTTCAGCTTTCTACGTAAGTGTCCGGAACTTCCAAATTTTGTATGTGGTATCAGCTCATACACTTTATTATTGGACACAATACGAAGATATTTATAATTTTACGGAGTTATATGAGAAAAATATCGACTTATTCTTTCTTAGGAGAAAGAAAAAGCCAACATCTCTCACTTTTGTTCCCGATCTTCATCTGTCTGTTCTTTTGTTTTATATCCAGGGCAACACATTAGTTCGCCTGTACACCTGTATGGTAGGCCACTCAGTACACACCAAACATACTCGATATGTGTGACATTATAAAGGAAATTGCTGCCAGTCGTGCCATCATTTCGTTGTACGAAATATTTCGAAGATTATGAGTACAATTTGGGAATAATGCATATTCATACAATGTAATTGAAATGTGTGAGTACGTCTTTTAAAGATGAAATTTTGAAAAACTTATTTACATAAGAAATATGTTTACGAAAAGTGATATATACGATAAACGATAGTAAAGTTTACGTCTCCTCTGCAAGTGTTGTTGAAGGGACGACTTTTTTCTTTAACAAGAAAAATTGTGAATAATTAGTTATTAAAGGATACCCAAAGAAGCTATCTGTAAAACTTTTAAAAGAAACCTGTACAGATTGAATATCTCTGTTTAAAATTTCATAGAGAGGGAGTACTGACGGTACTTCGCCTCCAACTTCTAACATCAACCAAAATAAAATTTAACGGCGTGCACCAAATAGTGACGACAAATATATCTGCAATAGGTGAACTAGTAAAATTATAGAAGAAATTCATTGGTAAATAAAGGACAACAATTTATATCATTACAATATATGTAATATACAACCCAGATTCTTTTCGCTAGACGCGGTACATCGTAATACATCAGCAATCTTTGGATACTTAATTTAAACTAGATGCTCAAAATTTTAAGTTAATAGTACAATCATTTTCCTTCATACCGCTCACATCCACCTACGAAATTTCCTTTTAATGGGAGTTTAAATTGGGCGTGCTCATTATTTTAACTTGCAAGGAAGATCTTGCTTTTAGGCAAACGGCTCCGAATACCTGATTCTCGGTCTGCATACTTATTAAGCCGCGTTAAAGAAAATCAATTTCAGCTGGGTAATTTGCCAACGATTGGTTACTTTCTTTTTCCCACATACAATGAAATTAACTTCGATAATTCTTGTCGCGGTTAGCGGTAAATTTAGAAAACATAATAGTTTCGCGGTGTATAATATACTAATAGTTGCTGTTGTTCTTATAAACACATAAAATCTTTCAAAGTAAATTATTTTACATAAAACGTACACAGTTCTTTATTAAATATCAAATTCAAATTCCACTAGGATCACTTAAATAATTCACAGTTAAAAGAATATTTAAGACTTTTTTATTCAAAGAGAACAGTGTAAAGTAAATTGGTTAGTGTACTTGATAATTTTCATATTTTAGCTTAACGTGAATCTTAACCTAGCTAAATTAAATTACATGTTATTAAATGTAACTTCCAATGTATTATTTTAAAATAAATCCCATAACTTCTAATACGACAAATGTATTTTAATTTCTAATGGCCCACTTTCATAGTTCTAAAAGACAACGTTTAACTACTAACGATAAACAAAAAGTTCAACGAAGCAGTTGCAAAATTATCAAACTCTGTTTATCAAAAGTTAATAATAAAAATATCCAAACTGAAATATTTTTATCCAGATATCCTACACTATTGGCTTTAGGTATCTATAAGTAATTAATGATTTCACAGAATCTATTTTAAGTTGTATTCATAATTCTAACAAGGGACAGTGATTGCAAAACAAAAACCATTTTAAGAAAAAAATCGCACAGCTTGTGGATGAATAGAGAGAGATAGTAGGTAAAATCCACCTTCTCGAAACTACAGGTATGGTAGGGAATATGCCTTAAATATGTCTGTAACGTGACGTCAGCATATAACATGATTCACAGCACTTCACGGAAGTAGCAATAGCAACGGATTAAAGGTGTTCTTTGGATATAAAATACAAAGTTGCTATAATTTGTGGTGCTTAATATAATTGATCTTTTTATTATTTTACGAGCAAACTACAATCACCATGCTATTGCTGCTTCCTATTTTTATTGTTGCAGGTTTTACTGGTTGAGCATTTTGTTGTAATTGGCCATTACATTTTTAGTATTCTAGCTGTTGTTTCTCTCTAGAATTATTTTCTATGTTGTGGTTCTCTAGTGCGTGTGTTCATGTAATCGTCCGACTTGTCATTTGATTTTTATTTGTTAGGATAATCAAAATATACAGTATAAATATACAGTATGATGAAAATTAAATTAACAAAGCACCGGAATTACAATAATTTCAATCAAATTACGATACAACAACGAAATTATAAAGATGTACGTATCTATTAGGCCAATCTGCGCTTTTCAATATAATGATCAGCTATTATTTCTCAGCTACTATAAAACTTATGCAAATGTTTTCTCTGAAATAAATGAATGGGCAGTGAATAATAAAATAATCATCAGGAAGTTATTATAACTCTAAGTTATGAAGTTATTCAAAGCATTTCTTCAATTTTCATTATGTAAGCAAAGGTAGAATCCGATTAATTTCGGACTGTATTTGACCAGAAAACCATTTAGAAGATTTAAAAGGCAAACGTATAAGGTAAAACAGAAAGCAGTATACACGGAGATCATCCAGGAACTACCGAAAGCTTCTTTCTTAAAAGTTATTGGTTGAGAGGATGAAAAAGTTGTTGTTGTACGTTTACATTCAAATATTTCACCTTAACGTTTTATTAATTTCTTATGCCTGTTTTATGTTTGGTTATGGCCAGGTTGATGGACCAATCAGCAACGGCTTCTTTCAGTTTGTTATCGTTTGTGGTGTGACTGCCATTCAGAAAATCTTTCATTTTGAGAAAGAAAAGATAACCACTGTGCGCTAAATCAGGACTATGCAGCGGATGTTGACCAACTTATCATCTAAACCGTTCAGTACAACTAAATGTGTGCATATAACCATGGCAGCATCTAGTAATCAGGGTAGAGATTTTTTAGGGACTAGTCAATGCGTAACCCGCATAAGTCGTTATAGGTCATGATAACACAGCAGCAACAGAATAAGAAACAGGCATGTATAGAATTAAAACAGTAGGTCTTTGAACTTGAACGAGCACCACGTGAAGAAGTGATGTATATTCTCAACCAATAAATATCTAAGAAAGAAATTTTCTTTACATTCAAAATAACTCTCGTGCAACAATTATTGCGTTGGTGCTTTATGTTCTTATACGTTCTATGCTCTACCATATTATTGGTATTGACATTTTTGGCACGAATAGTACAAAATTCAGACTATGCTTCGCGCATCTCAGGTACTACCCGAAATGAGCCTGATCCTATATGTATATTTGATAAGAATTTTGATATATTGATATCTCCTTTATGATACATTCACTGTTTATGCCCATGCAATGCCGCGAGAACGAACTATATGGAACTTATTTATTCACCCGACTCGTTAGTGTGTACTATATTCATTTATTATATTTTTGATTTAAAAGAAAAATTCCATTTGGTCTCGAATACTGGAGCTTTCGAGGAAATTGGATACGAATTGTATTAGTATTAGGTATGCGCAGCGGATCATTTACGACGTTATAAATTTTCAAGAGGATAACGAAAACGGAAGGTTTGTATGAAATGTTCGGGCGATGAATAACGCAGAAACCTGAACCGTGTGTAAATGGTAAATAATTGCAGATTAAAAATTGCAAACAATAGCTTTTATAGACGGGAGAGACCGTATATTATGCGGCGGCTTGAGCGGAGTGCACAAAGACCTGTCCGACGGTTGACAGCAGCGCTTCTTATTCTAATATACATCTGACTAAATGGTGATGGATAACCTAAAAAGTCCTATTTAAGTTTTAACGTTAACATTCTTCAGTTTTTGTCATTTCTTTGTTTGCATAGTAACAATTAATAATACAGTTTTCCTAGCAGATTATCCCTCTTTTATTGTCATTTCTAAAAGTGGCCGTTTGTATCGAGAGAGCAAAAATTACATTGATAAAAGTATACCATTGAATTTGAACATGTACATCTGGCGTAGCTTGTTGCATCTTTTTTATGTAATTCTGACAGATCAACTAAAACGTAACTGCGAAAAGTGTATTTTAAGTAGTAATGAAGTAAAAGTAATTTACATATTTGAATAACATTTTAATTAAAAATAATAAACAAATTGCAATAACTGTTAAAATCCTGCCTATTCACCTGACGTGGTTCGCTGTGATTTTTGGCTGTTTTAAATTACAAACTGCTTTGGACGAGTGAACATTTTCTGTTACAACCTATATCCAACAGAATGTATTTACCAACAATATTCCGGAAAGTAGGTACCTAGATTTGCTTCCAGAAATGGAATCGCCGTTTGAATCAGTGCGTAGATGCACTTTGAAAGTAAGTGTTCCAGGTGTATATTCTTCGAAGGTATATTCAGGGAATTAAATTATTATACTTCGTAGTAAGAAATAGGTATTGTAAACCGTACACAACCTTGCTTTGCATATTCAAGTCGTACAGTTTATAAAAATTGATCAGCAGCCTTTTGCAGGTTTAGCATAAGTGGTAGAATTGTCCACTCAATATAGTTAATGGAATATAAGAATAAAATTCATAAGATAAAACGCTATTGGTTATACGATACATTATAAGCATTTAATATATGTTTCATTGTATCTTTGGCGTTACAACAGAAACTTAATTTCTAAGATCTTCGATAAATTTTCAACAAATTTTACTACACCAGTTAAACTGGAATCTGTGCAGTGAATTGAAACTGATTTTTACGCATTTACAGCGAGAGGAGTATCCGGGGAGGTTGTATACGCAGTGTATGATAATATATTTCCAAATTTGTATCCGAGTGCAACAGGCGTAGAAATTTTCAAAATATTGTTAAATTTACACTTACATTGTACTTCCACATAGATAAATACACCTTACAAACAGATTAGTAGTAAATTACACGTACATTAATAAAATAATATGCAATGGTATTGAAATGTTCTGGGAACAAACCAAAAATGTCTTGTCAGTGACGTAGGATTTCATTCAAGCCAAACGTTTTAAAATTATGAAAACTTTTCAGAAAAGATAATACATTAGTCCAACTCTGTTAATCTCGGACATATTTAAAGACGGAACCGTCTTCAAAGCAACTAGATGCAATCGTTAATAAATCCTTAATTTTATAAATGAACGTACTTACCCTCTTTCTAGCGTAAAATAAAATGTATTCTATTGCGCGCGCTTAGTCTTAACAATGATAAGCTCGTTTTGAAACAACTTCACGAACTGCGGAGTAAGATGACGAATTGCAATTTCCCAATTTACAAATAAAACAAGAAGCTAATGCATAATTAATAAAGGTATGCTGCACTGATTGCACTGTACGATGCTTTCAAATTATAAAACAAAGAGTGTTTACTACGCAGTGGCTGTCAACGCATAGTATTCAGACTTACTGCTACAATAAGGTGGAGTATACGATTTTATTCATTAATCTCACAATTAACTTTTAAGGAGGAAAAATTAAGCTCTAGGTTTTGAAAAGATTTGGTTATAAATATGTGTACTGATATATATATATAATATAAGTTTAAGTTATTATAAAGTACCTTAGTATATACGTAAGAATGTGATTATTCGCACGCTTTAATGAAACCCGATGCTGTTCTAAACGAACCTCATATTATTAATGTGGTTTTTAGATTTTTAACATGTTCTTTCCTTATTTAGATGAAGAATGCTGCAGACTATATGTTCTTGGTACTAGTACCTTTAAATTTTCTTAAGTATGTCATATATGCGACTATTTTTTGAGATATGCAGAAATATAGTAATAAATATAACTACAAAATAGCGGGACTTCATTCATCTCTATTACCTTCAAAGTAGTACAATTGGAAAGAACTATTCAATATCTTTTCGGTGAAAGGAATGCATTCTGGAAGTCTTATTTTGTAGATGTATTTAGCATCGTCTGCGATTCAGCTTAGATCTTCTCCATCGTGCCAAATGTTTGTCCCTTTAACTTGATTTTCATCTTTGTAAGGAGAAAAAGGTCGCAGAAGATCAAGTTTAGTGAATGATGAAAGTGGAATGTGGCATAACGTAACGTCTCCTTCTTATATGCTTCTTGAGCTGTTTTAGGGCCACCTTATAAAGAAAATCTGGCTCAGCTTAAATTGTTCTTCCAATACCCTACAGAAATCTATGCGACCTTGTTGCGTAGTAAGAATTTTTCTGCTAACCTTTTCATGTACAATTCTTCTAATAGAATCCATTAGAATGCGCCATATGATAATCGTACAATGTTAGAGATATATTGGATGATCTGTCTCCCATCACTTGCAACTGCAATCCGCGACATGTTCTGGTGTAGTGCCGATTAATGGTCATCAAATGCTTCTCGTGCTGGAAGGACATACATAAATTTAGGATCGCAAACAAGTGAAGTGGTGCAAAAAATAGTTTACTCATGTACAAGCGATTTTCGTTACATGACTTTGTCGGCAAAAATAAGTACGTTACGTCCTGTAATTATCACATGATACGGTATACCTCTATGTTCAAATGATCCTCAATTTTCTTTATCGATGAACTCGCATTAATTGATTTCACACGGTTCATTACGGGCAAGCGTAATTTCCAGTAAGATAACGGTGCTTCGGCGACGCGGTAGTCTCCAGCTTTACCACAGCGGTAGACTCAATATTCCTTACTTGTTCTTCGCACATAATGATGTAAGCGATGTAATACTAAATCATGTGTTCATACATATATCGCGCTTAACTAGATAGCTGTTATTTCTCTTTCGTTACTCGCCAAAAAAATACAATCTGCGCGCTCCTTAAGACTGTAAATACCTTATATACGTTAGACATGCACATACGCCATAAAAATAAACGCAAACTTCCATAATATGGGCGGTATTATTTCCACTTCGAGAAAGTATTTTATTAATCCCTACGTTTTTACCTTTTTTTCGGTACGTACTTAATATGTCATATAACGAAAGTACTTCAGAGCACGCAAGAGTTTACACATGGTAAATGGAAGAATCTTATGACATTTCAAATAGCAAATACTCAACCGACGTAAATTGAAACAGGGAAGATAAAATTATCCGATTTGTAGTAATTTATTTGAAAAAGTATACACTAAAATAATTACACGCTATAATGTCTCCTAGTGTGACTTACATGATTTTTGGTACACTAAGAAGAGGTGCGTATATTTTGAACACACATGGCAGAAACGTATACCTATTCAAAGGTAATAAATGATTATCATTTTGCTGCGACGTGTCAAGCGGATTAGTTAGTAAGGATTCAAACGCAGGAGCATCAAAGGGGACAGTCACTCAGAAAAATGTCGATGCTGTACACAAGATCATTGACGAAGATCAACATGTGAGATATCGCAAGATTGAGGCATCATGGGAAATTTCAAAGTCTTTTCAAAAACTCTAGACCGCTTCAACACCGGAAACTTTTAAAACGTGTACAATATCGTCAGTGGTGATGAATCTTGGATTTAGTGATACCCACCAGAAAATAAACCACAGTCATCTGTTCCAAGGTAAACAGAAACCGACAAAAGTGCCATTCTCAAAATGCCTCTAAAAAGATGGTCGCGACATTTGTCTCGAAACCAGGTCACGTAGCAGCAATTCCTCTTCAAGATGGAAGAAGTGCTACTGACGATTGGTATACAAGCATGTGTTTATCGCAAGTCATCGCTGAGCTTCAAGTTACCAACCCCGAATGACGAAACATTCTCCACCAAGACAATGGAAGCATAGCATGCCAGGTAATTGAATTTTTAACGCAACAAAAAGTCGAATTGTTAGACCATCCTTCGTACAGTCTGGCCTTAAGTCTCAGCGAAGATCAAGGACGGACTGGGCGCACAAAGGTTCCACTTATCAAAAGGACCAGTCAATGCCATCAAAAAAGCAATGTTGACTGTACCAACAAACTAGTGGAATAACTGGTTCCAGAGTTGGTTTGGGCGCATGCAAAAGTGCATTAATCTTCGTGGAGAATACTTCGAGAAACGAGTCTTTACAAGCTATCTATTGCGTTATTCCATCTCTATATGCAAAACTTAAAAGACAACCCTCGTATTTCTTTTACATAGCAGCAATTCAATTCTTCAATTATCCAGCAATTCAATTCCTCATATTATCTAATAGTACCTAAAAGAAAACAAATTAGGTAAAGGTTGAATTCTATTAAGAGGAGCCTAAGTTTGCAACAATCGAATGATTGTATGCATTTGTTTTCTGTATTGTTATTTATTGAAGCTATGGCAACGTTTCATTACCATTCACCAATGATCATCTTTGATGACTAATAAGAAGCTTCAAAAATGCTAAGAAGCATACTAAGACTACGCTTCTCCACTAAAAATATTGAGTTAAGCAATGATAAGCAATTAATTCAAGGTAATGTATCGAGGTATAGGAACTAATAGCGCCCTAAGGCGATATGAGATGTGTTCCAAAGATCAGAGCGAGAGCCAACATATAATTTACATAAAATTGACATCTTCTACGTTATTATTTTAATCGAGTAATTTAAAAGAAGATTTTATAGATTGTGTACTCTCTAATTAGTTACAAAAATACACCACGTGGAGAATGTAAGATGGAGATTAATCTACGCAACGAAAAAACCTTCTACAGTAAACCGCCGGATATCTTTTAAACGAGATACCATGAATAATTCCCGTTGGTTATTTTAAGTCTGAGAATCTCGAGAATCCATATTTATCCGAATTTTTTTCCGTGTATACAGCATGACACATCTGCATACTAAAACAGGATTTCTGTTATTTAAGCGAAGGGTAAGCGATAATGAAGTACAACGCGTGATAAGAACACGAATTCTTACTTCTGCTAACCATTAAGCCGGAATAAGTATTGATTTAACACCATTCCATTTTGAATTCGTAGTAAATTAATGTTCGTTATCAGCATTTGGATGCGTTCCCTGTAATTACGTACGAGTTGAATATTAATCAAATCGGCTTCTCTGAAAATGACACGTTACACACGTACTTCTACACAAGGAACAGAAAAGCACGATGTTTTTAACTTTATCTAATTTAAGATAAAGTTAAGAAAACGTCACGCTTGAATATAACGAGCTCTGCTACCGCTCGATGGTAAAAATATAGAAAACTTCGTGCGCAGTATTAACATTAGTATGTCAGTTTGCACAAAGTTTCGATAAGATTGGTGATGCAGAAATGACGAAAAATTCAATCGAATTGGTGGTTTTGCGGTTCAATGCCAAAGAGAGCAGAATGTGCGTTCCACATAAACGAATTTAATTATAATTCTGTGAAAGTACTGGAAACTTCTCTTGCCGTAATAGTTTACATAAATGTATTTAGTTGAAATTGTTAATAAATAGTGAATTACGCTAAATACATTATTTTTAATATTATTTCCTCAATAACACAAGAAACCGTATTCAGATTAAAATCAACATATTTATCAACAACAGACAATGGCAGACTGATCTCAATATTACTCAATACAAAGTAGAATATTGTAGTTATTTTAGATAGTACCAGAAAAGCGATCTTGTTGATGCCGTCCTTCACAAGATTCAATTTCCTGGAATCGTTGTAATGCCAAACTGAATCTCTTATTCACAAAAAACTCTATGACTCAGGTCACGGTTCTGAATATCACTTCACTTTGGATTAAACGAGGAAATTTATATATAAAGTATAGTACCATTATGCACAATATTCTTAAAACTAACATGAAAGAGAAGATAACAGTTGACGAGTTTTATAATTGTGAGTCAAAATTTGTGTTATATAATAATAGTAGTCGTTATATCGAATGTTACATGAAGATACACATCTAGGTGTTATACTTTAGTACGCAATATGTTTGTAAATCATTTTAAAAAATATGCTGTTAACAATGTAGGGAAAATACCTATAACTAACAAACAATGAATAAAAAGACAACAATTTAGTTGCTTACCTTTACGGCGAAATAGTTTGGACAGCGCTGGAATTATAGCAAGCGCTCGAAGTTTTCTTAGCATTTTCCGCCAGACAGTTGTTAATAGTTTAACAAGTTCCTATTATAAGGAAATTTTCTATTTTGAAGCAGTTTGGCTGGTACACGTGTATTGTAATTTCACTTCTTTTAGTTCAAACTATCTATGTTTACATTTTTAGGAATGTTCGCAAACGTATTGCGTACGTACCATAAAAACAGCATACATTTATTTTAAAACGGATGTTTGACGAAAACAACTTCAGTAAAGACAGAGAACATTGCTTCACAACGTTAAAATAACGAAATAGACCCATTACAATACTGCATTAGCACCTAACTGTGAAACTTGCTTTCATGAAAGGCAATTTTAGAAAAATAAGTCTTGAAAAAGGTTTCCACTTCTCGTGAAACTAATGCACTAGTTTATTACATTGTATACTGTTCATACTTTTTCTCTGATTATACTGAATATTAAGAAAATAGAAGTTAGTCCTAAAATTGTATACTGATAAAAACGCCTGATTGAAAAAAAATATATTTTATACTAATGGAATGATTTTTTTCGGTGTAGCCAAATTAATACTTTATGTACAAATAAATATTTGTTTCTTACTACACCAAGATTTATTTGAATTAAAAAACCATTTGTTTAGTTTTAAAGACATAATATTTAACGCCAATGAAATAATTTTACGAACGATTTTATTTCGCATGAAGTTGATATGTTTTTCGGTATTATTTGGAATAACGCAAACCAATTTAGGGAAGAATAAACATATATTGAAATCACTCTTTCTTCCAGTAAAACAGTTTGAATTTTTTGCAAACAATAACTACTTCTTGGTCATCCTATGTAAGGTTGTACCTGCACATTTCTTCGTTTTGGGAACCAATATTTTCCACTTTATATCAAATATCGGTTTCTGAAAGTGAAGAAACATGTAGAAGCAAACTTTTTATTTAGCACAACAGTATGCTAATCTGCTAGATTGACTGTGTAAAGCCTTCATCAACAACACACAATCAAACTAAAATAATAAGTAAAAACGTTTATTATTTTTAATATTGACACTAACTGAGCCGCACGCATCTCTGACAGCACCTGCATCTGCAGCCTTATAAGTCACACATCGGCTACTAGTGCCAAGCTAATTAGAATAAATTAGCCATTAATGTTGTACAAGAACTTCATTGTTAGAAATGAATATGAAGTATCGTTTAGTTTTTAAATAAAGGTTTTAGTACAAATACATTTATTTATTTTTTCTTGCAATTTATTCTTTGTTACTTTAAAATCGGAGCGTCACATCAAAATCAGGCCGATATTTAACATTAACTTTATTTTCAGATGCGCATACATACAGATGTACAGCTTACATATTACATTTACATTTACACCATACACTTGTTTTATGATCAAACTGCTCACGAATTATTCGAAATTATATTCGCTAGTCTATTATAAAATAATTATCTAAATAAATCTTCGTTGATAATAAACCTCACGCATAAAACTTAAATTGTAAACCGAAGAACAGGTATCCTTCCTTATATAACCATTTAGAAGACTATACGATATACCACTTTCTCACTTTTATGCAGACTATCGTTAAAATAAGGAAAGAGCATGGAAGAAGAATGCAATAAACGTGGAATTCGGCGTGTACCTGGCAGAGACGCAGAAGGTATAATTGCAAAACTCCAAAATTACATTCGAATTATATTTCGTGTTCGTGTCAACCAGTTTTTATCCTCGAAATTTATTTAAAACATGCACAGGTCGGTTTTCTCCTTTTTCTTCGTATTTCTATATAGTTATCGTAATTGTGGCTGTCGGTTTCTTTCTTTATGTGATTGCTAAACCCGCAGGCTACTGCAGTCGCACAGTTTAAAAGGTTATATCCATAACATATATTTATAGGTAGACGTATGGAATTACAATGGGAATCTTTTGTATCCCACAAAATTTATGCATAATATGTCGATCTTGTATGTCCTCTTTGTTTCGTTCATATATGTATTTGTAGGGTTAAATTCCTTTTATATTCCTTTAGGTACGAAACACACCTTTAGCAAATAAATTTACATGCTTAAATCCAGATATGAATATCATGGCATACATTTATGAAATGCTGCGTACTTCAATGGAGAATTCCATTTGGAGTACAGAAGACATTACTTATAAATTCCACGTTACCACGTTTCCGTCGGACGTGTAATGATATGGTCTTAGGTGACCGTTATCTGCCGGATGCGTATTAACGCGAGTTACCTAAAGTACCGGTCACGTACTTTTACACCTTTATTGTCAGTTCGGTAACATTTGTAAACACGCATTTAAATTGTGAGACCTCTAACGCGCACAATACGTATTCGTATAAGTTCAAATGTATGTTAAGAAGTATGTAAATTATGCGCATAACAAATTAGTTTTTATTGTTATCTAGTGTTACAATTTGGGTTAGCAAACTAAATACAAGGATTGGAATTATAACAGTGGCAACTGTTTATTTTCTATGGACATAAAATATGTACATTTGTTTTAAAGTATATCATCCTTCAATGTGAGCGCCAGCATTTTTTAAAATTCGTACTTGCAGAATCTCCGATATTACTGAATAACGGGTTCCACACAATAATTCCTTCATCTTGGAAATCCATTCGAAATAGCAAGTCTTCATATCCGGAAAGTATGGATTTGGAATTGTAATGGTTTAAAAGATTAACTACAATGTGTGCCGTATACGATCGAGTATTATCATGCAGAAACTGTATAAGGGTTACACAATTTTACTGCAATTTAAGATCTTACAACTCTTAAATTTCTAAAGCTGAAGAAGAAGTAAAATCTATAAAGCCATCTCTAATATATAAAAACGAAGTCCAAATGGTGTAAAAAAGAGAATATAGATGACAACGCCCTGTTTGTGACACGTCGTTAAACAACTTGTAAGTAATGCTTCCCCTGGCACTAAACATTATGTAATTTTATTTCACTAGAGACATTTGAGGGGCTTTATGAAAAAGTTACTCAAAGATGTCGTAGTGCTTCTGAAAAACATTTAACCGTTTCAGCAGCGCGGTTACAGCTTCCTTGACCTGCTGTATGTCGCCATGATGAGTTCTCTTGAGGTATGACTTGAATAAGAAAAAAGTCGCAGGGGGCGATATCAGGGGTATAGGGTGGGTGCAGAAACGTTGGAGTGCCTTTTTTGCCAAAAACTCTTGAACAGTAAACGACGAATGGGCCAGCGCGTTGTCATTGTGCAAGATCCAGCCGTTCACAACGAATTCGGCCGGCACACGAAACACTCGCGCTCGTAGACGTTTCAGGACGCCAACATAGAAGATATCGAAAAACAAACATCTAATACATCCTTCAGTTGTTACTTGGACATCGCTTTCGTGGGTCACTCCTTACTCTTTTCCATACACTGCTGACTTTGCTTACTGGTTTCAGATGATCGGGTTCTTTTTTGCCAGATTTTACTAATAAATTGGATCACAACACGTTGCTTGTAATGTGAGTCACTCATTTTTACGACGCCATTAAAAAAGTAACTTTCAAAAAACACACATTAAATACAAACCAAACGTGCTATCGACTTCAAACTTCGACTGGAACTAGAGGAAGGTCCATACATACATTTACGAACGATACAATGTTGCGAATTCCCGAGTTATAACTAAATTCCCGGAACTAAATTGCCTCACCTCGTATGTATGGGTTAATGAAACAAAGTGACGCGGTGACAGAAGAAGTAGTAATATGAGACGATAACAAATATTACTGATTACTAATTTCTGACAGGTAAGATAACGGTAGTAGAAGATAGATATTCATATTGTTCAGTTAAATTTAGGACACAGTGTCGAAGCAAAAGTCAGCAAAGCTATTGCTGTTTCTCATATTCTTCAATTCCTTCTATTTTGCTGTACGTTATTAGTTCCCTTCTGTATCAGCACTAAAACAATCTATTAGAATTTGGGCGAGAGGGCATAAGAGAGACAGCAACAGCTTCGGATGGTGTGTTCTACGACTAAAGAATCAATAACATTTATACATATCACTGCATTAATATTTAATCATGCTATCATTACATATTTATATAATACAATAAGAATTTCCGTATTAATAACTACAGTTACTTTCAAATTTGTTGAAGGTGATAAAAAGATTACAATACGTAATCATCGCACGATACATTATTCACTATGTTAGTTGCATTGGAGATAGAAGAGAGTAAACAAACCTTAGTCTGCCCTGTTGACATTCTTGTTGTAGGCTACGAGTTTATCAGTAAATATACAATTTCATCAGTCGCTTCGAGCGATTCAACGTCCCTTTTAAAGAATCTTGGATAAAATGCTAGATAACTTTATGAGTAGAGAAAGTAAACACGTACACATGTTCAATTTTAGTTGTTACAGCATCATGGACGACAGCAAGATATAAAAATGACTCACTTGTCGACGTAGTAAATATACTGTCATTATCGAATGTGGTATAATACTATTATGTATTGCTGTAGTAATTTTCATAAAATCCTGTATTACATTACATACCCTAAGTTACAACTGTACGATCGTGGAAATGACACTCAAGTAATAATATGTTTCTACTTATTCTACATTACGGTATTATATGTGTACAATGTTATTAGCACTCTAATTAGATCTATTCTACAGCAATTTATATATCCTTATTGTACATGGGAAAAGCTTGTATAATATAAAATATGACTAGTTTCTAACCCACAATATCCACTATAAAAACAGCTGAGTTAAATATAAAAATGTTATTGTAACCCTATTGAAACATTGGACTTTAGATTCACACTTTATTAGCCTTCCATATTAACTGTCTTCTATCTAACTTATATACCTATTCAGTTTTTGTTCTTTTTACTTTATTTATTAAAATGTCCTCCGTTCGTTTGATAATCGCAGCGAAGATCTTCGGCATTCTTTTAATATATATATTTAATAATTTAGGAGGTCTTGCTTGCTAGGCACTTTTCCCCTTTCTTGGGGCTCTTGAGATTCATCTCCTTCATCTTACGGTCCAGATCATCCCAAATGAATTTAATGGGCCACAGATCTGGCGATTGTAGCGACCAGACTATTCTTATGTGTTCCCTCCTCTTGCTTTTCTGTTAAGAATCCTGTATATAATATTAAAGTGTGTTCTACGTCCTTATCCCCGTGGAAAACAAGTATATTTCTGCAAAAAATACCGCACGAAACTGTACAATGGCTCAATATGTGCAAGTATTTTGTTTAACCAGTTTTCCTTTAATTTTTGATAGTTCTCTGACTTATATGTTACTAGAACATTTTTACACAGACACGCTACTACCTCCATGCTTAATGCTTGGCACTATACAGTCTTTTAATACGTTTTCGCATTGATATCGTTACACAGAAACTCGCCTCTTTGTCCTAAAATGTTAAAAGTTGGATTCATCAGTCCAGACAACACATCTCATTATCTGTACAGCCCTTACAACGATTTACCCTAATCACTATTTTTTTGCATGTGCCTTTCAAATTAGAGCTTTTGTTGATAACTGCACGATCAGCAAGTTCAGCTGATTTTAATCGGTAGCGAACAGACTTGTATTGAGGGAACTGCTTCTTTCCTTTACTAGTAACAGCAATAATTTTGTCACTTCGGATACATCTAATACGTTTTCGATCATTTGCTCTTCGTAGCTTGGAGTAGTGCTTACTATATTTTTTGAAATTTTCTGCGGTACTGCGATTCGCCTCATTGCACATCCTTCATGTGAAGTGCCTACATACGCACTACAACACACTCAGGATTGAATAACTCGTGTTTTTCGCATTTTGGTCTCTCATATTGCAATTTTATAAAAAAGAAACTAAGCGCACAAAAAATTCGCCCCAAGCGATCTACTATTTGGAATTATTAGACACCGTATTGCGTGCACATCGTAGATTTAAAAATAAGTGAAGGTGATATTAAAAGTTCCCAGAATTGTTTGTTATTTATTTTAGGTCAGATATTTGTGCAATAAACGTAATTATCTACTGTTTGTAATAATGGTCAATAAAATGGTTCAAAATATAGACAGATACGTTATATACCAGATTATTGTTAGACTTTAACCTTTGTTACATATACTTTATTCTTTTAAAGATCATATTCGCTTACTTATTTATTATTACCACCCTTTTCCATACTAATGAAGTATATATAAATTTAATATATTTTGGAATGAAGTTTAAATGTGAAAAAGACGTAACGTCAAAAGAACAACGGAAGAATAGTTATATTATTGAATGCAAATTCAAATAAAGCTCACGTGAACCTCGAAAACGTTAGTAGATAAACAAGAAGATAGACACACGTGTAGCAAGAAACTTGATTTACTTATAAATTCGCACTCTTCAAGGAAAGAAAAAATAAATCGTTTAACATGCATCACGCTAACTGAATTTATGTTATTAGTTTAAGGTCAAGGGTTCACTTGAACTCTATTTCGACCCGTATCCAAAAATATAAATGCTTTTTATTCGTTTATTTCTGTATTACCTTCGAACCTTTACTGTTCCATTAAAAAATACATATTTCAGTACATATCTGTGAAGCAGTGCGTTCTATTGTTTTGTCCTCTTGAATTCAGAAGACAAATTTCATCAATATATTGTAACCATAATTAACATAGAATTCTGGATTAAATAAAAGTTAAAATTTAATCACTCGATACGTACAATTAAGTTTGTGATAGTTGTTCTACAAATGTGAATTTTTTACCTCAATAAAAGTGTGTATCAGTTTCGAATTTATTTTTGCTGCGTGATACTGATACCTTTCTGTTCACATTGTGTTTGTCGTTCGCATAATCCGATCGTGATAGAAGCTGATATCGGCATGCAACAAAATTCATTTAAGTTAAACGAAGGGATAGTATCTTTATTGCTACCAAATAATATAACGATTGGTAACAGTAGCTTCTTTAGAAATTGAGCTTTAGAACAATTTCATGTTTGTGTTAAATATGTTTCTTTTAACATATCTCTTTTAAGTATTAAGTTATTTAGAACATATGCGCACATTACCACGGACAGAGTATTAAATATTATATATGATAGTATCTAATATGCAGCACATACATATGCATGTAATACAATTATATTTACATTTGTCATTCTAATGCAGTACGTATAGCGGATCCTTAAAATAACTTAAATCCCGGCGGCTCTTCGTTAGGCGTGCTCCGGAATACTTCTTTATGGGTTGACTGCGTTACGCGAGGAGCTATTACGTCATTTACGGTAATATTGTGGAGACAGACGATATCCAGCAGCTAGCGACTGCACACGGAGTAAGTAGCAACTGAGGCTGCTCTCTCATCATTTTAAAATACCACACATGCCCGAGATATACGTTTCAAACAAAGGTGCATTTGCAACGAAATGAAATTATTAGCATACAGTTTTAGATGACATTAAGATGAAATACTATTATGGAACTTGTTATGTTAATACCTGTCTGCAGTTATGAGAGCGGACCGGTTCTGAGAAGTTATTTATGTGATATTCCGACAAGATAATCTTGTCAATGTAGTAGACTGTTTTCTTGGACTTTGCGTTTCGTTTCATTTTATAGTGGCATTCCGGTAGAATATCCTTTAAGGTTTCATCTGGATATTTATCTATTCAAGACGGACAGTGCATACACCTAAAGCGACTGGACTGGAAAACGCCCGAAGTATGGTAAAACGTACTTCATGTACGAAGTTTAAGAATTGTGTATACAGTAGCCGGACTTATGCATAAGAGTTTGATAAATCTTAGAAGTTGCTTCTGTTGCTTTCGCGTTTGTGTACATACACTTTACCGTTATTAGAATTATGTATTTTAATACTAGATTGCTGCATTAGTGACGACATATGGTTCTTTGCATAACTAACTTATTTCTCTTCTATTAAACCAACTAAATAGATTACACTGTGTACCACTAGATTGAGCCCTCTCACGTGTTTTAACAAAAAATGTCAGCATAACATCTTTTTGTTACAATAATAACTTGAACATAATTCAGGTCATACATACATATAAAATAATGTACACGTTTAGCATTTCTGCATAGATGCATCGTAAATTATTAGACCTTAATGGAGAACATCGTTTTGCGTTTTTGCGCATGTGTTTTCGATGGCGAAATTTTATGAAATTAACTCTTTCTTGTGCACTGGAGCTAGTTTAGAGGTTAAAATCGATATAATTCCAAAATCCAAAAACAAGAGACCACCTAAATGTCTACCAGTATATTCGTTATTAATTTACAAATACGTTCGTTTTACGATACAAAAAGAGATTATAAAATTTAAATAACTATTCTGTTACTGTTTCATATTTTCCTAGTCACCTGAGTCAAGTTCACCCTTCTGATGCTTTAATTTAAATATGGGATTTAGATCTATGATAATTAACTATAGAGATATATTTCGGTGCACTAATAATTGTCATTGTCGACCCACCTAATCGCATAAGAAGGTATTGGAAATTATTAATCTGATTAAAGTCGGGAGATCATTAGTTTGATCCTTGTAATTATTATGCTGTAGATTGAGTTTGAAATTTAGCTTGTTGAGAAACTTCAGTCCATTCCTCGAGTTGACCTTTTCAGTAAATCCCCTCGGATACGCTAATTAATTAATTACATCAACGCCGGTTGCCGCAAACAGATTGGTAATTTGAGATAAGATTTATGTATCGTACTCATCTGTATTCATTTTGCGCGCCGTTCAACGAGAAACTTACTTGAAAATAAACTTGTCCCTTGTCGACCCATCCGACAATCATGTCAGCTCCTGCCATTCTTCCATCTTTAGAGAACCCGAAACCGACGTAGCCGAGCGTCCTTACTTGTAATTCGAAAGTAATGTCTTGGGGTCCAGGTCCCAATGACCACAATAATCTGTAATCGGGGCTAAGCATAGCCGAGTGCGACCATCGCGCCCCGTACGCAAGTTTCACAATACACAAATAGCACAGCACTGACAGAAGCACTTTTCGCCACATTTCCATTCCTCAAAGGTCTTCACTTCGCATTATCTGTAACAAACGAAATATTGTCTATAAATATGGGATTTTTATTGAGTTTACTTAAAAATTATTTTGATTTCAGTAAAATGTAACTGTTTAGATGGTTTGTAATGCAATACATAATGTAATAAATAACGTACTCTTCATTTCGATTGCCAATCAAAGCAAAAATATTTAATCAATTTAGTTTAGAAGTTACTAGCTACGTACATAAATATCAAAGAAATTGCCCGAATATTAAATAAATAGCGATTACTGCTTACACACATACAAAAATTATATTACATTATTCTGAATAATTACCACGTATTGTAAAACGTGACAGTGTTCTTCAAATACTTATAGCCCAATTACACGATTTTTAGCTTCAAAACTGAACGTGAACAAAAAATCATAAAACAAAACAAGTGTCGCCGACATGGCCTGACCAACTAGAAATATGTAATTCTATTTAAAGGTTCCTAAACCAACATCAAAGCGATACCTTGACGCATGGATGGATTGAACATAATAATGTATATAAAATCGCATCAATATCGCATAAATACGGCGCATCTGCTTACTTACACACAACCAAATAGTTATGCATGTGCAAAGCAGGCTAATTTTAATTGTTTCTTTAGTAATAGATGACTAAAATAACAAATATGATATCAACACTTTTGTTTTATGTAAGTGTGGTTACAGACGTGTTGTAGCAATATCTTTCAAATGTATAAAACTAAGGTGTATTATTTATTATTAATGGTTGATTCACACGTAAAGTACTGTGCTTATGTGACCTGTAATATTCAATCGAAAATATAATTTATCGCTTTAAAACGTATCAGAGAGGTTACCAGCAATTTACAAGCGATACTGTAGTAGTCTCGTGTTACGATCGTATCATTCTCGATCACTTCGCGAGGAATTTCGAGCACTTCAAAACGACGCGATCTAAACACGACACGAGCACGACCACACATATATATTCGTAATGGTTGAAAAAGGTTGTGGTGAGGTTATCAGTTGTAATTCTGGATAAGCGTTCTACAGGTTGAATAGATTCTAGCGTCTTATTTTTAGGTAGCTAATTGAATTAACTTTGATTAATTATCCAATTATGATGAACTTGTCCTAAAATGTTTAAGAAATTTTTCTCCGCCATCTTTTCATTGCTAGAAAATTATATGCAATTCATTCCTTTACCACGCGTTGTCTACAACTTGTGAATCTAATGTCCACGTTTTCATTTGTTCATTAATTCCACGCAGGTACATATAATGGACAAGCTGAGATAACATGTTTTTCAGTGGAAATCATAATCTTGGAAAAACCGCGTTGAAGTTCAAATTTAAGCTACATGACATATGTGAGGCTTGTGTAGAAAATAAGGGAGCTTTGTTTCTTTTACTTTTATTATTAACCTTGAAGATTATTGGTTTCAGTTACCTTCAAATAATTCCTTTTCCCCATATATACATATTTTCTTTCGTAGAGCCTTGGAAAGCTTTTTTAAGATGGCCATTAATACCTGTAACGAATCTGATTTAATTGCGTCAAAATGGTGTTTCTTCGGCACTGATTTCAATTTTGAGAAGAAGAAAAATCGCAGGGAGGCCAGTCTGGCGTATAGGGAATATGAGGGAACTCATCTGATTTTTAGTACAAGACTGACGAAACGGAAAAGCAGAGCAAGCGGACACATTATCATGATAAAAAAACTACAAATATACAAAATGCACAACTCCATTAAAATCGAAAAAACGATGAACATCACTTTGACGAGATCAAGCCTGATCTGCTTTTCCTTGGGCAATCTGCTATGGTGATTGAACTTTTGTAGACACCAGGTCCTTGATTTTTTTAACGTTATCAGCTGAAGTCGAGGGGCTCCTGGTCGAGAGTCATCTACATTGTATCGTTACTTCTGAAAATGGCACACTACGATAGTAGCTACGAACACTGAAACCTTTTGCATTCAAACAACAATAACACAGAGCTAGACAAGGTGTCAAGAATCCGAAAGCATGTGGTTATACGGAAGGTTATTCCAAATACAACGCTGCGAACCAAGTCTCTTCTACTTCTGAAGAGATTTCCTATACGACAGCGTGAATATCCACGTATATTTTTATTCGAAATTACTGTATACAAATATTCAAATCTGCCAATTTAGTTAACTGATAGAGTACACTTAATCCCCTCTACTTGAATGTAAGTGGTGGCAACAAGTAAAAATATTAAATATTTCAAAACCAGTTCAGTTTAGATATGCGGAATATTTTAAATAATTGGAAAAAAATGCCATTAAAAATATGTATACTAGGCGATTCATTTAAAAAATAATAAAAACGTCACTTGCGAAATGAAATATTTTACACATTTACCAAAAATGATCGATAACTGAGAAGTTACTTTTTTAATAGGGGGAGCTTTGAATCTTTGCTACAAGTAACAGTCAAAGAGGATAAGAGAAATCAAGTATAATACATATTGTACTTAGAAAACGTTATTTTGATATTTTTCTCGCGGTTAACCCTATATATTCTGAAATAATTTTAAAGCTTAGATTAATTTTATCGATTAATTACAAGAAATCTTAACATTAAATTTTGAATTGGAGTCAAACACATTTTCTGCCACCTTTGAATGAATTATTTAAAGTGATTTCAACTTTAATATTGTCAGACTATGATGTCTGTATGTAAAAAAACTTCACATGTGGCATATTTTTCCCAAGATACAAAAATTTATGGGCTGCGTACGAAATTCATTTATGCCTTTCGTCGCCCTTTCAGAAGGGGTAGGTAAAAATAAGACCTTTTATGGCGTGAAAACCAGCGGCACGAGCGATAAGACGTCTAGCACAAGTTGTATCGCATGAAACAAAGTTTTATCGTAATAGGCACCAGCTGAGGAGGTTGACACAATTTCAGATGTTATTTTCATTTCTTTTTATTGAGTGTATCGTTTGTAGTGAGTTAAATAAACAGAACAGAAAGAGTGAGTGAAAAGTTTTTTCATAAATGCGCATTTCCCACTCCATCTAAACCACACTTTAGAGCAAATTAATCATAAAGGCAAAATATAAATTTAAGTAAGTTCCCCAGCACATAATTAATTGACGTTTGTACGAGTTTAATTACGGAATGAATACTTAGAGCTATATACATTTGACTATCCTAGGTAATAAATCAGATGAATCTGATACGACTAACTCAATAGAGATAAGAGCTACCGCGAGTGAAGTTTGACAGTGTCGCTTACTTTAAACAATACTCACTTCAAATTAACATTTAGGCTAAAGCATCTCAAGACGGCAGACGCAAAGCAGCTTAGATTTTAAGGAACAGTCAAACACCGCGGAGTCGCTAGCAGCGTTCACTCATTCTCCTTGATCTTATTAAATTCCGCTTGTGTATCTCCACAAATTAAATTCATTTCTGCGTCTACGGAAAAGAGGATTACGTCTAAACGGAATCACGGATTTCAATTACCAAAATACTGATAATTATGTGCCACAAAAAACGAGAGTCGTAGAGATCAGAAAATCATAAGCAAATAATGAAAAACAAGAGAGTTCAGACGTAATGATCCCCCTTGTGGTAGACTGCTTTCATCATATACGGAATTTACTTTTGACTTCAAAGGTACTGCATGAATAGAAAACCTTAATCACCCAGAAAAGTCGTTTATCCGCATTAATTATAAAACAAGTCATCAAAAAGTTTACGTCTGAAACGACATCGAGGTAGCATAGGATATTTAACATATTTTAAGAAAAACATTGACAATTTCTTAAATTAACGCTTATTTAGGTACTTGTTAATGTTTGCTAGATAGGAATAATTGGCTGAATTATATACAGAAATAACCTCCTTGGGAAGATATCCCCTTTATTACGTTCTGCTATATATATACAAAACAAAACAGAATATTTCTGTAAGGGATCTAGATTCTAACTTTTTGGATTACCGTTACTGAGTTACATGTGTTTCATTTTAGAAAATTTTACTGAGTACATTTGACAAACAACTTGCGCGAAGCTATACAAATAATAGCTAATCTTAATGAGATATCACTTTTGACTGACACTGAAATACAATTTCTGAGTAACAGTCCTATACCATATTGCCTCGGCATTATAGCACATAGTGCTATCGTCCTCTATAGAGGTGCATCTGTATCGAGACGGATGTTTTCGCGGTCGTCGTATGTGATATAATATTCTTTAGTTTGTAGCCGTGTATGCTGTTGGTCCCGAAAGAGACCGTTTCAAACGTATCGACGCCATTTCACTCATCCTCTTCTGGACGCTATCGTTCGGGAGCAATATGCGGTCATAAACCCGGGAATATTATTTCATATATATATACACTACCGCTCAAAAGTGTTTAGGCACCCCTGTTTTCATGGATTATTCATATAGCATTATGTTTACCAAAAGAACATTATAATAAAATGAAATACGTATTTAAAATGTAGTTCAGCAAAATAAACACCCATTATATCGCATAAGGTTTACTATCATTTACCTGCACTTGGTCGGATTACCATAAACTGTTTATTGCGGTGCAATTACAATAACAATCCCTCTGAATTTACTGGCTAAATTTAGTCATCTGTTAGATTGTAGGTAATAATGTTTAAATTACTTTCCTAGAAGATTATAGTGAAATCTGTAACCTATGGTCAGTTGCAGTGTGGTATTTACTCTATTCACGTCGTGAGCGAAATATCGTGTGACAATTTTTTAAAATGCCTCCGCGAAGAGAAATTAGTACGGAAACACGTGCGCTTATAATAGCTTACCATAAAAGTGGCATAAGTAATCGACAAATTGCCAAAAAAATGAAAATACACCACGCTACGGTTGACTATAACGTAAAAAAATATCGGGAAACTGGCAACATCTGCAGATGATCGCAGAATAGTGGTTACCAGCAAGTTAAATAGACGCAAAATTAGCCCCGGAAATCACCGCAGAATTAAATGTTGGTCGCCAAAAACTAGTCAGTGTTTCTACAGTCAAACGTCGCCTACAGAAAGCCGGGCTCCATGGACGTATTGCGATGAAAAAGCCATTACTACGCAAACAAAACAAGCAAAAGCGGCTTAAATGCGCTCGAACACCAACACTGGACCATAGAAGAGTGGAACAACGTCCTATGGACGGATGAGTCCAAATTTGAGCTGTTCGAAACCCGAAGACGCATATTCGTAAGAAGATCTTTGGGTGAACGTGGCAGAGAAGAGTGTATTGCTGCTACCGTGAAGCATGGTGGAAGTTCAATCATCATTTGGGGCTGTTTTGCTGGCACTAGTGTAGGGTACATTGTGAAAATTGATGGTATATTAAAAAAAGAAGGCTACCGCGAAATTTTGGAGAACCACGCAATACCTTCCGGAATTCGACTTTTGGATCAAAATTTTATCTAACAGCAAGATAATGACACAAAACATTCCTCTAAATTATGTAAAGGCTATTTACGCCATTTAGAAGAGGAAGGAACTCTCAAAATTATGGAATGGCCTCGCCAGAGCCCCGACTTGAATCCAATCGAGTTAGTATGGGAAGAAGTAGATCGGGAAGTACGGAAATCGGCTCCGACATCAGCTACTGACGTGTGGAACAAATTGCAATCGAGTTGGACCTCAATAACACAAGAAACTCTGGCAAAACTTATTGCGAGAATGCCTCGATTGTGTGTTGCAATTATTAAATCAAGAGGAGGTCGCATAGATGAAAGCAAAATTTAAATTGAACGTTTTAATTTTCACATTTATTTAATATATTTTTATTCATGTACGTGTATCTGTACATAAAAAATAAATAACATAATAAAATAAACAATAAAATATAACGTTTAGTTTTTATACATTTTTGCTGTCAGCGAGAGTGCCTAAACACTTTTGAGCGGTAGTGTATGTGTTGTAGCGTATGTTTTCGCAGGTAAAGGATGTCTTGTTATTCTCTCGGGTTTTGACCCGCGTTCGGCGTTGGTTCTTAGAAGAACCATGTACGTCCTGACGTTTCGATGTAATCGTATACATCTTCTCCCTGAGGTCGTGATTTCAACCGAGTCGAAACGTCAGGACGTACATGGTTCTTCTAAGAACCAACGTCGAACGCGGGGCAAACTCGAGAGGATAACAAGACATCCTTTACCCATATGTATATTATATAATATATATATATATATATATATATATATATATATATATAATATATATAATATATATAATGTATATATCTCTATGAAATCCTAAGTCGCTAGTCGCACTAGAGCGTCCAGAAGAAGATGAGGAGACCTCGTCGAAACGGTCCCACACAAATCGGTTAGAGGCAGAGATCTGGGGATAGTTCAAAGAAAAAGAAAGAAGCTGTACAAGAAGAAGATAGAAAGAAGCATGGATAATGGGGACCAAGTGAGTAAATGTAGTAATAGAAGAAATATTTCAAAAAGCACAATCAAGGCAATGGTAGAATCCAAAGGGAAGGAACACACAAGAGAGTATTAAACAGGAGATGAGAAATAACCTACTTATGAATGATTTTTGGATTTATAATATAGAAGAAACAAAATACAGCGAAATATCTTAAAGCAAACATCAAACGAAGTAAAATTGTAAAATTGTAGTTTTCTGTAAATATGTAAGTTTATTATCTTAAATAGCGTCTACACAGTAGTATGTATAGCGAAAATATGTGTAAATTCAAACAAAATGGCATACCACTTACGTAAATTATTTATTGTGAAAGGAAAGAGCAAGTATTGCAAATACGTTCACATATTTCAGATAATTTATTATTAAGAATATATTATTTACCTGGATCCTATACCATATTCAAAATTTATGTATCTATGTAGATGACGATACGAGTGTAAGTATATACTAATGTGAAATTACCGATATGCGCATACTAAGTTGTAATACCAAGGACAATAAAATTAATTTCATCAAAATTCTGTGCAAAATGCTTTTCGAATTTAAAAATTAAAGGAAAAATATTTTATGTGATTGAGAAAATAATTTAAATTGTGTTCACTACTACTACATTACTAGTTGAAACTAATGGATTACCTATCTACCGTTTGGATTCCCGAACAAAATTCCAGTTCACAATCAACCAACCAGAGAATTTACAAGACGAAGAGAAGTGCATGTGTGTGAGTGAGTAAATTGAAATGCAATTTAGGGACACAATCACAAAAATTATCAGCAAAATATTTAGATACTTTCGGAGCAAATTTGGACTGAAAAAAATATTCCGAGAGGCGAATATTATTGAAAAAAAAAACATGAAAATATATTATTAAATAGTTCCGTATAAGCAATACGTGAATATAATTTCTACAGATGGGACTTTTCTATTTATCATTTAAGACTAAAATACAGATTAACGTTCCTAAACCCATGTAATATTATAAATTCTTTTTTCTCCATATTGCGAATTTATTTATTAAAATTAGAATATCCCTACAATACAGATATAGCGTAATACATACATTTCCTTTTATCGTGAAAATGATTACATTTTTCGTTGAACAATAACACCCCTTGGGACATAACGCAGAGGAAGTTGGAAACAGTAAATGCGAAAAAGTTTTAGAAAAATATAGAAACTACCCAGCTGCTTTTTATGACTAGTCTGGAAATTAAGTCATTTGTAGCAGACAACACTATAAAGGTTAAATGTTGTAAACAGTCGGGACATAAAAGAACGATTTAAGAGTACACAGATAAACATCTAGCCGAAGGCATGATAACTATTCAGAATCTACGTGATTTACACTGAATATTCGGTTCAAATGAGACACTGGCGTTATTCAATTCATTAAAGATCGTGGAATTCTAAAAATTTTCGTTTTCTTGCGTTTTCTTTCCTTGGGAGGAATATAACATTAACTTCAGTTTTACAATTGCAGCTTGAGAATTTCTATAAGAAAGCACGAATTAAAGTTAAGGTTTGGACGAAAACGGAATTGAAATCGAATTAAGCATAGTCACTGTTCTAACAGATCACTAATTAAGCCGAGAGCGCACTGAAGAAAGATTAAATTAATTAATTTCTTTCATAATTCAAACCGTATATACATACTTTTCGTTGGAGATGTAATGAAATGGTATATAACTACAAAAAAAGTAGAAAAGGTGTTTATATAGCTATTGCATTTATACAAATAAGTTCTCATATATAAGTCCACAGCCACCGTACCAATATTATTATACTTATACACGGCAAGCGAAGGTACATTAGACGTTTCGGCTACATTTCATCACGTTCGATTGCAGTAAGTGTTAGACTAGCTTTGTTAAGTGTTGGTTCTCGCTTCATCTCCTCGATCACGTTAACTATATACAAGTCTTATTGTGAGTGATATTTTCTAAAGAAATAGTTGCCTATGGAGCAACAAAGACACTACAAATTATTAAATGGTTTTACGCAGATCCAGCGTTTCCTTATCAAATTTTGAAACAGACAGTAGTGTGGTTCACAGGTACTGCAGTTATGGTTAATAATCAAGAACAAAAATTACGAAAAATAGTTGTGTATGTTCTTGTAGAGTAAAATCCTAGTCACTCTAGTTATTCCTTTGTCAAACAGTCTCAAATGTTGCGGAAACAAATTCTTAAAATTTTAAAAAAGTACAAACATCGTTCACGCGGGCTCAATAAAACTAATGAGGTATTTTGGTTACTGAACTTGTGCAAAACCCTCCGATTGCATGTGGTTGGGCTGCGAAATATATACACCAAACGTACGTAGAAATTTTTATTACATATAATTAAACGAAACTGTATTTCACATAAAATTAGATATCCAAGCTGCTTTTTTACGTAGTCATAGTTCAAGTTTAAGTACTTGTAACGTTCTATCAGCTTCTCTATGCCTTTTGCATATTCAGTTGTGGCCAAGTTATTGAACCGCAAATTAACGGCTTCTTAACTTCATCATTACTTCCATAGCGTTGTACACTCAAAAACACGATGAAGAATATCCCACCGAAACTGCTAAAGCAAACTCCACTGTTTAGCATTCCGCGTCGCTTGTTTTGAATAATGCGGCGATGTCATTAAAGCATATGACAGTAGTATGTAGTCGATGAGCAGGACACCCATACAATTCCAAAACACCGTAGGCATAGTCTCTCTAGTGTTCAAAATTTGTTTCGCTTTTTTTCCCTTTCAATGGAGATTGTGAATGATGTCATTGCATTGATTGATCTTTGTTTCTAGTGTGAAATGTGATATCCAAGTCTCATCACCACTGACAATGTAATTCAAAACTTCATCGCCATCCTTGTCATAGCGACTGTCATTTGGATTTGTGTTCGTCTGACAAAATTCGAGGAACTCACCTGGCACACACTTTATTATAGCCCAGATCTGTACTAATAATTCCGTACAACACAGAAATTTCTGGAAAGAATAAGTGCAGTTCAGTAATTGTGAAACGTTTACTTCTTGGATTTTTGTTTCAATCCAAGCTTTGAGTCCGTCAGTCACAATTGAGCGAGCGATATTCATCGTGAACATTCCTCCGTCCGCCACTAAGCATGATATACCACTTCCGAACTGATGTTTCGTTCATCACATTACCGTAAACCTCAGTTATTTGTCTATAAATTTCGAATGGCTCGGATTTTTTGCGTATTTAAAAAGCGGATCGTTAATTTTGTCAGATTTTAAAGTCGCACAGTTAAGCAGTAATCAACCACATTGGATAGTAGCTGCAGCCAAACTGAAGCGGATGAGTACCAAAATCAGTGGTGGGTCAGCGGTGGTGATGGGGGGATGTGATACCAAACATTATTGAAATATTTGGTATACACGTTACAATAACAACGTGCATTATTGTTAGGAAAATTATTCTGTAAACATACTACAGCACAAAATTCATGCTTGAATGCATTGTAGCCTATAGAGCTGGACGTGTTTGCTTGTCCACCAATACAGCATCTTGATATGTCTCTATTCAGACGTATTGACTGTGGCACCAAGTGTATATGGTAAATCTTATGCAGTATAGCCCTCATTTCTCCCTCGCCTTAACGTATTGACTTGTGCATACATATTTTAATTTAATTAATAAACGCAAATTTATTGAACTATCAGGATATGTTAAGGAAAGGACATAAATACACGAGAACATTAAAAGCACGGTATTATACAAGGTGAACAACTTAATAAGTAATGATGTAAGCTAATAAGAGTTCCCAAAAACACACACAAAAAAGACTTAAAAATCAAATGAATTATTCGTTGAGCAAATAGTTTTATAAACGAAGCGGCTTTGGCATACATATTAACAATGCAGTTGTCTTTTTGAGAACTAGATATGTTAGTTGGGCTTGTAGGAGCAACGCATTTGTTTTGTTTATAATGTCAAATTCGATTTAGCATTTGCTTTTTTATATTCCTATATTGTTTATATTTTCGCGTTTGTTGAATAAGTCAGTGTTAATACTTATTCCACTTAAAATGTCATGTAAAAATAATCTTTCATTTGCTGGAAACTGTATCTGCTTCGATACTTGTAAAGTATGTGCAATGTGTAAGTGCGTCTATCTTTGGTGTAATAAATTGATAATGTACACAGATAAAAATAAAAATAGAACAAGTTCAAACTGGTTTCTCTACTTTACATGTATGCATTGGTTCCTTCGTACCTAGGTTTTTAATTTAAGACTCTTTCTTCGGACGTATGACAAACATATTTTCAATATAGAAAATTCTAATACGTACATAAATAGTACCAACCTATTATTTGAAATGACATCTCTATGAAAATCTGGCAATCTTTAATGATATTTTTATAATGGTATAATACTTCTTCCCTGGTGATTTGGAGTAAAGTTAAATTTTTAAAAGTATAAAAGAAATATATATTTTGCTTTCGCTTTCATCGCTCAACGCAAGGATCGCTTGATTTACGCGGTTGTGAAATCTGAGTTTCAGGTTTACATGCTTGGTTTCATTTTCACGGGGTAATAAGCATTCGATTCCTTTCGAAGATTTCCAAGCTTAGATTCCTTTTGGGGACTTTTTCATTATATTTCTGAAAGAATAACATGCACTTAAAACTTAAATGTAGTTTCTTTCTAGCTAGCCCGAAATGAAACCTTTTTTGTAAAAAATAAAAGCTTATTTCCGTTTACTAATGCCGTATTTACATATATATATATATATATATATAAAAATATTAATTTAGTTAGTAAACGTAATAATATATATGACAGTATATAATTAAATATATAAAATTAAAGGCACATTTCTATATTTTATCTTATTTATGTGTTTGTAACAATATCTACTATGATTACAGATTCATAAGAACTTAAGACATCAGTTCCAACTAAAGCTATGTAATTTACGCGGTATTGATTTACAGATTGTTTTCATGAAACCTAAACTTCCCCCTCCCTTTCTCTTCCGCCGGATTTCAAAGCATTAATATACGTAAATGTCTTTATTTTTATAAATTGCAAAACAAGACGCCGAAACTTGGATAAATAAAAAAATATGCACGCATGGAAATATTGCACTTATAGTTTTCTATTTTTATCTCAAAATTATACCTATTGCGAAAGGTCAACCTTAGTGGAAAATATTTATTACCTACTACAGCATTTAGATATCTTTCCGGCTAATCTTATCGATAAACTATTTTAGCCTTTATAGTTGCGCCTGTGTATATTGTTTATTGCGTTCTTTACTACTCTTACAGTATACACCTACTCCTTATTTCTCTTTGGGTTACATTATTACATACTAACAATTTTTAAAGGAAATGTTAATCCGTGCACAAATTACACTAGTAATATATTTATGTACATATTTAAAACGGCAAGGAGCGGATTCATAGTTCATACCTAAAAGATGTGTCGTGTTGTTATTTTTTCATTCCCTGCGATAGTTTTATTTTGCTTGCGTCGTCGTTTAAACGGCACTACTACGCGGCTGGGGATGTAATTTGCACCGCATAGCAAATTTTCCGCGGACAAATCTAATCGATCGTCCGCCAGTCAGCGTATGACAAAAGCGTATCTTATTCTTTTTTTAGCGCTTGTTCGCTTTGCACTGCGCGAGAAGCCTTTGAATTTTATACGCTGTCTTCTCTGAATATAATTGGATTGTTGGAACGATTACCAGTGACTTATTGGTATTTCTTTCGCTTCGTATTTGTTTGTTTTGCTTATGGCATTCCGTCACAGTTACATTTTTGCATTCGTTCGCCATTTTTTGCAGCGGCATTGTCTATTTTCATTCCCATCGATCAATATTAGTACAGTAACATTCTGCATTCAGCAGGAATAATCTGTGTTTAAAGTCTTCCTCTAATTATGCTGATGTAGTATTTAAATATTGCAACTTCAACCGTGATTAAAAATACAAATATTGATCACCGATCGTACAAGAAGGTCAATACTAACATTTTAAATATGACGAGCGATTAGCAACTGAAATCGATTAAGCTATTCGCACATGAGGAGTGAAATAGGACAAGAAAGATGTAGCAAATAATGTTATATACACTACCGTTCATAAGTTTGATCACATTATATATAAAATAACAAAATAAACTAGACAGATAATCTTTGCGAGGAATTTATTAAAGAAAAAACTTTATTCATTAACTTAAAGGTTCTATTGATAAAATTTTCCATTCTAATTAAATACTGTTCTATACTATTACAATGTTTCTCCATAGTAATCCCCTTTTGCATAAATAATTGCGCTCCCAATACGATTGCTTTAAAGCATTTCACACTTCCTGCAGAGCATTCCAGAATGCTGCTTTGCCAGTCAGAGATTTCAGGGCTCCGTGGCGACTACTCCATTAAGAATAGGATTCCTTCAAAAGATTTGTATTGGAAATAAGCTGATACAAGCCTCCCCAATTAGTCTAAATAGACTAGTTCCAGTTGGTACCACAACGGTTTTCTAGGATTCTTAAATACATATCTTTTCTTATTCGCACATCTACTTTAAGTAATTTTCCTATTCTTCCGCGTTCAAAGCAACCCCACACAATGATGTTTCATCCTCCATATTTCGCTGTTCTTGAGATATACTCGTCTAACATTCTTTCTCCAGAGTGGCCACGAACAAACGCGTGACGTTTACTTCCGATATAATTCGAATTTCGATTCGTCCGTCCATAACATATTTTCCAGTCACTTACACTGCAATTATACGTGAGCTTTTGCCCAATTTAGTCTTTTCCGTTTGTGTACATAACTTAACCGTAGTACCGTTATTGCTGTATGATCCCCAGACCTGCTTTTATTAACCTTCCTTCTACTATCATCACAGTTACTGGCTCTGCTGGCGTTGTAAATTGAACTCTGCCGTAATTTGCGGTGCAGTAAGGCGGCGATTTCTTAGAGAAATCACTCAGATGTATTGGTCGTCTCGTTCCGTCGTTATTAGTAAATGTTAATGTTATGAATATATACTATCAACATTAAACTGTAAATTTCATTCCAAGAAGAGTAGTATGATACATACTAGTATACATTTCCGAAAATACTTTTAAAATAGTTCTAAGTGCAACAGAATATATTAAGTACGGTCACACTTATGAGCTGCAGTGTACGTATGCTTGAGTATAAAAAGAAAATCAGAAGTTAACGTTGTACAACAAATATGCGTTTAATACGTATACATTATTGTGACTACGTTATTTGTATGTAGCAAGTTAATTCTCGAGGTAGTAAGTATATACAGTGTGTCCATGAAATAAAATGAAAAGAATATGAAAAATGGAAAGATCTATTAGACTTAAATCCAAAATATTTCTGGAAAATTCCTTCGCAGACGCGAGAAAAAGATGATAAAGATATTGAGAATAAAAATGTCTTTATTATTCATAGCCGAGATATTCGTACACAAGCATGTGATTGAACTCTTAGCATGCCATTTGAATGGTAGACAGTGTTAACTTGTAATTTTTTTAATTCTGATGTTTGCGTCGTAATTGTTTGAAAGTTTTTTGGATTTATGCCCAATATTATTATTACACCTTTGCATTTTCCGTACTTCTTTATTTTATTTCAAAGACGCCCTGCATATGGACAGTATATGGAATTAGAAAAATCCTAGCAAACAAATTTATTTTTAACTTAATCTAGTTACCTATATGAAAACGTTTATTAATTCGGTAAAAACGCTTGTAGTTAAAATCGATGCATTCATTTAAATAACATATTTCTATGCTTCTAAAACGTTTGACAGGTCTGATTCAAAGAGCTACCCATAACACTAGTAAAAATAAAAGTAGAAACAAATAATATCAACTTTAAGCATTAATAAAACAATGGATGACAGGTCCACAAATACACTATCCATCATAGGCGTATATCTACCCACATACGGAATAATGTACGATGAAAGTCAACATGCTTGTTTGCTGCCTCAGCATTTCCGTATAACATTTTCGTGCCGTACCGGCAAATTTCTTAAAGGAGTGGCAATGCGAAAGTAGTTAAAGATAAATTTAGAGTGTTGCTATAAATAATGTATCATTAGTATGTCATCATTTATCATGCTTTAGTCCGACAAGGGAGCAAAAAGAAACCAAACGGATGGTAAAAGGAATCATAATACGACCGTCGGCATCAGTGTCATTGTTCAATTCGAGCTTTCATCTTTGCCTAACCTCGCTTGACTTCCATTACGAGATTAGAATAAAACGAGCTGAAGCTTTAAACTTAAACAAGTTTTTAATTAGACTTTGCAGTAACGAATTCTCTTTAGTCTACAGCAATTACATCGTATACTTTAAGCACTCTATCGGAAGCAATTAGACTTTATCGAAATACTATTAAAAGTTATCTGCATTTTACGAAGCAATAATTATAGATAACACATAAATCAAATTAATTACACATTTATATGGAAGCGTCGACATACACTGATATATCCAGCTCCGAGAGTTTTATAGTTTATAAAGTTAATTCTTGGTTCTGATTTATTAATTATTTCGAACTAATTTTCTTGTCAGTCATCCCCCTTGTGACTCCATATAACTTTGGAAGCGGTAATAATTACTTGCCTTCAAGTGTGCTAGACAAAGAAAATATCATGTTACACTGAAGTATTTGCTATCCAAACATATTTAATTAAGTGAAGTTCAAAGGCAGGCTCTTTGTTGGTATCGAGTGAAAGTGTCGACAACAATCTCGATGTCAATAGGGACATAAGTTTACTACCTTTCACTAACGCACTCTGGATTTAATGTTGAAAGGAGGAAAAAATGGCAAATGTAAACCTTTTATTCTACTTTTCATAAATATTTTGTTATTTATTAGGGGCACTAGCTACCTACAGTATGGAGTATTTCCAGATTTAAGAATGGAAGGTATTTTTTAAAGTTGTAACTTCTATGGGCATGCAAATTATGCATAAATGATAAAAGATTTCTGTTATTTTAACTAACCATAGGTGAACTGTGAACTGGTAGATATATTGACGAAAGATTGTATAAGCGATTCAACAATTCTGTACGTCTACTATATCGGAGTTGCCATAAAAAAAATTCGCGTACAATATAACAGCCAAATATCAAAGCTTATATAACATTAAAATATAAATCTCAACGAGTTCTAAGTTACGCCTTAATCCATTTATATTTATCCTTTCATTCATATTATGGAAAATTTCAAGGAATATAAACCCTAATACATTGTTATATTATATTTGAAAAAATTAGTATCATCGCATCATTTACTATTACGCTCAACACGTATAATTTAACGAAACATGCCAGGAATATACGAAAAAATAATCTTACTAGCATTATATTGCTAAAATTCATGTAGTATATAATACCATATACGATGCGCATTCAAATCACAGCGAGCTGACAATATCGAATTAAACAATATTAAGGCTATACAGTAGGTCACGGATGACATTGAATTTGTACATACGTCGGTACGTTGAATATAATATATATATCGCAAACAAACTTTGGACACTCCACACCCTTCTTCAATAGGAAGTGTCAGTTTTAAACAGATTTGCTATAATTATCCATGAATAACGATCCAATAACCAGCAATACAAACATCGAGAAAGAGAAAGAAATTGGTCGCGCAACAGATTTGAATAATTCGGAATAGTAAAGAGGAAATTCGTCAGCATAGTATTAATAAAAAAATGGATCAATAATATTATTACCCAAGATACAAACCCAAACATTGAGTTCTTGGGGGTATTGAGTTCGGGTTTCATATGTTCAATCTATTTTTTTTTAGCCATGCAACTAGATAATTGTTCTCCATATAAAGGGAAAGTTGATTCATCTGTAAACACATGGTTATTGCTATAGTACCTTCTCTTAAGAATACTGCGTTCAAATTTATCTTGTTGAAATAGTTTCTTGGGCTTGTATAAATGATATTTGCACTTTTTTAATTATAAGAAGTTATTGCAGTGATATTTAACACTGCTTGACAATAGAGTAACTATATTGACTAGGATCTTATCCTGCAAGAGCACATACTACTTCCTCCTAATCATTGTTTTTCATTATTAATCAGTTAACTTATTAACTGTGGCTTTCTCTTATGGTTACCTAGTGATAGACAACCGAAGGTTATTTTAATGCGAGCTATAATACGACAGAATGATATGTGGAGATCAGGAGGCGTATTATCATATACATATCGAATTTGTGTGTACGTGCGACCTGCATAAATCATTTAATAGCATGTATTTTTTTACTGTTTCATAGACATTAATTTATTTAATATGATTCGGATTCCTTAAAAGAAGTCTTGGATATATTTATTATAACATAACCGAGAGAATGATGCGACAACTACCACCTAACAGAGCTAACTCACTGAAACGTAATATAGTGATCTAAATAAATGTAAACTGACAAAAATATATTTCCTTATAAAGTTTTAGAATGAGTGTTCCATAACACGTGCAAATTCTTTGATAATAATAATGTCTTAGTATCCTCCAATAGCTACCGCCAATTATACGGGGCATCGGCTGGCCATTCGTAATTGATAGATATAAGAAGAATCAATAACACTTATAGTTCGAATCATACCTATTACGGTTTTGATATTGCTTCAAAAGATTTAACATATACATACATCCACAATCGTTTATAAGCGCACATAATATATTGTGTTATATTTAGAACTATTTTAAAAATATTTAGGAAAAGTCATAATAGCTTTCTTTGAATGGCACAATCTAATGTTTACAACGTCCACTCAAACACGAAAATAATATATTCTTGTATAAATTTAATGATGGCAGTAAAGCAATAATACGCTAACAGCAGGACATTGGGGATGAATACGTTATGAAATAGAATTTGGGAGAGCTAATAAATCATCCGCTTGCCTTATAATACACTACACATTCATTATACATCTAGTATGTTGTCGAGATACTGGAGACTAGTGTAATTGCGTTAGGAAGACGCTAATTCATTTTGTTAATTTATTTGATAGAAAATATGCCAAAGACAAAGGATTGTGGGCCAAAATATGCGTTTTTCACGAAACAAATGCTTCAAATAGAGAGCTTGCTTGACAATTAAACATTTCTGAGTATTGTGCGCGTTGGACAATTACAAAAAAGGAAGAGACTGGTAGGCTTAAGAGCAGAAAGTGAAGTGGAAAGCCCAGATTAACGACGGAACGAGACGACCAATACATCTGAGTGATTTCCCTCAGATATCGCCGCCTTATTGCATCACAAATTATGGCAGAGTTCAATTTATAACGTCGTCAGCCAGTAAGTGTATCGACAGTAGAACGGAGACTAATAAAAGCCGTTATAGCAGTTAGAAAACCACAGTTAAGTTCATTACACAAACGGAAAAAACTAAATTGGGCAAAACCTCTCGCAAACTGGAGTATAAGTGATTGGAAAAATATGTTGTGGATGAACCAATCTAAATTCGAGTTATTCTAAAATAAACGTCCCACTTTTATTTGTCGTCGCCCTGGAGAAGGAATATTGGACGAGTGTATTTCAAAAACAGTGAAACATGGTGGAAGAAATATCATAGTATGAGGTTGGTTTTGGAGGGCGAAGGATTGGAGAAGTAGTTAAAATAGATGAAAGAATAACAAAAGATTTGAGAACCTTAGTAAACGGTGCGGCACCAACTGTATATCAATTAATTGGAGAGGGGTTCATTTATCGACAGAAAACGATCCTAAACACACTGCAGAGGTGATTAAAACTTATTTTCAAAACAAACCCTCTGATGGAGTCCTATCTTTAATGGAGTGGCCGACACGGAGCCCCGATTCCAACCTCCTTGGCTGTTGTGGTATCACTGAGATCGTGAGATCCGGAAGAAATCTCCGACTAGAGACTATAGACGAATCGTATTTGAAACGATTACTTCTAAGGATGCCGTCTATCTATTAAGCAATTATTGAAGCAAAAGGGCGTTACGTTGAAGAAACATTATGACACTATGTATTTTATTAGAATGCACTAATTTGTCAGTAAAACATTTTAAATTGATTAGTAAAGTTTATTTCTTTCATAAATTCCTCTCAAACAGTATCTGTCTAGTTTATTTCGTTATTTTATGTAGTGCTATCAAATGTATGAACGGTAGTGTACATGCGGCCTAAACGGACAGAGATAATACAAATATATTCGATACGTTATCACTAGTCATATTCGGAATTACAAGATGTTGCATCATATACGATGCGGATATCTTACATTGACTTTGAGTATTATGGTAGCTCTTTTTGAAATACTTCCATGTACCACTAATTCGTCAATACTTTTAAGTTCATAAACATAATAGAGTTGAAACATATTTGTGTTATGATTTTAATAACACGTTTCTTATGATACTTACAAAACCTTCTGATGGTCTCAGATAGTGTAAGAATACTTTATACGTTTTACAAGATATTTGCTCGGTGTACCTCAAAACGTCCGATATGTCTTCGCTTGCCTTGCCACTCCATTTCTCAAATATACGTAAAAGTTATCGCGTTTCGTATAAAATTACTAAATCAACAATGTAAATGGACAACTATAATTTTACTGAATAAATTCGCCTTTTACTACTTTAATTTTACTTAATATGATACGGTTGCAAACAATCCATATGTTGTAGTGTGAGAATTCACAGAAACGGTTTTAGTGTACAGCTTCGGTTTAATACCCTAAAGAAAGCTATAATAATATTGAAATATACGCAATCATATCTTTGCAAAGGTATTACAAAAAAGAAAGAGATAAAATGTGTGTGTTGTACACAATTTACGTCTTATGCGAAGTGTAGTACTTATCGCACCAAACGAGCACGCTAATATACTTTTAGAATCCTTCATTAATGGGCGAAATAATTGCTACGTGTCTGATTTATTGCATTTGAATAAGAGCATCCGGTATGAATACATATACGTATGCAGTGTTTGTAACATTAACTAGCATAATTACGATGCGCCTTTGAATACATCGGACTTGCGAGTATAATTTTCATATCCTCCGTATTTGGTTTGAGTGCCGCGTAATCGACGATCGGAGCGTTTCGTATGGAAGAGCGGTATAAGATGGGTGCTTTTAAAAGCGTCCGATAGACTCGTCATTAATATCATAATGACTTGACCAACCTTTAGAAATTAGCGACGATGGAAGTGGTATTATATTGATGCTTTTAAATGAAACCGATGACGGACGAGATTATATTGAATGCTGTTCGAACATCGGACGCGTCTCTTCCATGACTATAGAAAAAAAATTAAATTTTTATTAATCGAAGACGATATTTGCCCTTCGTCGATATTAATTAAAATAATCTCGCAATAATGACAAGGGTTCAATCTAAATTAGCTTTAAATTAATCTTTCATAAAATGTAAAATTAAAGCGTCTTAAATTTGTGGTAAAAACATATAATCAATCACGGTCACTGATAGGAATCGTTTGCCAATGCGTGACAACCAAATCAAGGTCAGAAGTTATAACACAAGATTCAGCTACGCTAAAAAAGTATTTACTTGGGTTATGTTTGTACTCTCCTTCTGCAAATCACTTCAACTTTGTAAATCTTTCCTCCCTAAAGTTATTTAGTGTTATGCAGCACGTTGGAATTACCATTGCTAATTATTCATAGAAGGTAGTGTACGACGAAGTTGTTAAATAGGTACATAGTTAAAGTAGTGGATAAAATAATCGTCGTAATAAGCACTTTAATGTATATAATAGTGTCTATTTAAACAAATATTGTTATATAACAATAGCCGGAGTACTGTTTCACTGCAATCGGAAATACATATGTATATTACAGACTCTTCTTGTAGAGGAGATACTTTTAAGTAGACAACAATAGGTCTACAATAAATAAATTACAGAATAAGCACTAAAAAATACACTAAATGTGAATTAGTACTTAAAGCCTGTTCAGTGTTAGTACTTTACAGTTCGTCCTTTATTTTAGATCTCAGTTTCATGTATAGGATTGGTTTCGCAAACTGTTGACAAAATTTACTGTGAAGAGTCTCTTCAACATTTCCCACGGTTCTGTTTCCTCTTTAAAATTTTCTGGTGTCAATGAATCCCTTATACACATTGATTAGTCCTTGAATAGATGCAAATCCAGTAATTGTGTTGACCAAAAAAAAAATATATATCCATAGGCCATTATCCAATCGCCGCCATTTTTAATAGTGTTGTGAGCTATGTCCAGTGAGGTCTCAGAAACTCATTTTCTTCGAAAAGTGAGATAGAGTAAAAATATGCCCAACCACTATCAACAATTTTCGCATTTTTACCTTACTGTTTCGTCGAGTCACAGGAACATTAAGAAACAAATGTTATTTTTCGGTTATTAATGTCGTAGTATGCATTTTATTACTCGAAAAAGACTACAAAAACATTTCAAATAATTTATGACGTTCATAGACATGAAATAATGACTTTGTGCGATTTCGGTGTATTAAGTGGGGTGTATATCTATTTATTTCGAACTGTTTTTAAAGGAAATATTGAATTAAGGGAAGCAAAAGACTTTTCACTATTTGGATTGGTTGAATTTGGATCTATAAAACTGTCAAAACTAAAAATAGAATAGCAAAATAGTTGTCATTATTAATGCTATATTAAACATAGTTGTTCTGAGTGTGTGTAACTAGGTTTTCTTAAAATGTTATCGATACATTGTGCAATCGTTGTGAAATCAACAAAAGTACAATGCTTTTGACATTTTGTGTCATTACTGTCATACTGGAAATTAGGCTAATGCGCTGTTGATACCGCGTATGTACTTTGTCTGGTTGAAGGTCAAGATGTTATCATAAAACTAGAAAGCTAGTGTAAAAAAAGTAGAAATGATCCAAACAGCTTTTCGAGAGGAATGGCATTCCAAATGATCTTCTATAACTGACCAAGAGCTTCTTTGGTAAAGAATTGAGATCAATCCAGCTTCTGATACGTGACAACTCTCACAAGAGCTTGGCCCTTCGCGGTGGACAATAGATCGATATCTTCACAAACTGGGCAAGGTGATGAAACGATGCAAAGAAGAACCATGTGGACTAATTATAGAACAGACAAATGAACGATTGCAAATCTGTAATCACACCTTTTTACCAGTTCACAGGATCTTCATTTTATGAACTGTGTCATGAGACAAAAAGTGAATCTACCCTTGTAAACTAAACAAATCAAATTGCTGGCTAACCCGTCACCAATTTGAATAGTCCGCGGTCAAACGCAAAAGCTTTGAAGTGAAGGTGATAATATATTGATAATTGGTATATATTTGATACAGGTAGGATGTTAAATTCCGAACTATACTGTGAGTAATTGGATCGAATGTATGGTGTTTTAGGAGAAAAATACTCCGCACTAGACACCACAAATCGTGTGATTGCATCATGATAATGCTGGGATACATATTGCCGACTCTTGGATTATCTCTTCTTCATGAGCACTTTCTTACTGAGTATGTATTTGCCAAGAAAGAAGCCGTGAGTCCCTCGCCTCTATAACAATGGTGGAATCTAAAAGCCTTACCAGATAGTGGCAAAGAACTATCGACCGTAATGAATTATTTAGAAGATCAATCTCCGTATTTTCGACGACTTTAAATTAAATTCTGTTAAAAACAAAAAAGAAAAACTGTTTGCCCTATCCTACTGTTTATCTTCAGTATATCCAAGCCAGAATTTACTACGTCTAGAGTTACCAGTTTTAATTAGAATTACCGTCAAAATTAACGCTTGAACGTTATCTACGCATCGTGAAACACCGTCCAGATATCGTTAAATTGGCCTGAATTTTATACTGAAACAGAACACTTTCCTCCTCAAACGTTATTTAAGCGAAAATGCGGAAAGTGTACGGCAAATGGAGTCGTTACTACCTGAGACCCCTGACTTAAACATAATTGAATATATTGGGGGTATTTGGACAGAAGGAAAGCTGCAACACAACAACAACGAGATCCCGATGAGAGTTTTAAAATGTACAAGAGGAATGATATAAGGTATTCTTTGATTTTAATAATAATTTGTTCACGTGAATGCCAAGGCGAAGGTCAGCTGTAGTTCAGGCAAAAGTGTACGCACTGTACATATTAGGTTGTATTTACTTATCTATTGATATATTACTATTTTTTGAGATTTTTCATTACGACAATTTACAGTGGCACGACTAAACCTACTCTTAACATTTCCTGTTTTTCTTTTTTCAAATAAAAGTAACAATTTCAATTAAACTCTTAGTGGTCGTTAACACATCCATACTGTTCTATGATTAAACGTTGAATGACCGCTTGAAAATAGCGATTTATGCGTTTTATGCTGCACGTTACGTTTTAGTAAAGAAACATACTGACTTACATCGTATCATCCCAAAATATGTTTCTCAAGTTTTCTTGCTGATATAACCTACATATGTTCCTAGTTCGGTACTGGTTCGCCTTATCCGATCAAGAGGACAACTTATTGACCTAAAATTTTTAAAAATGTAATCTTTTGCTGAAGAAGACGTGCTTTTAAATTGACCGTTCCAACATGACAACGATCCTAAACACATATTGAAATGTGTGAAATATTCTATTCAATAGAGCATACATACATGTTATATCTTGGTCAACAGAAAAAAATTAAAATAAAGCCGAATTACGGAAAATAACTAAGATAAAATATTATTCCTATACTGAGAAAAATACGTAGTAGCAATTAGATTATAGGTCGCCTTTCAGTATTTATTATAATAATTATTGGAAAAAGAATAATTTGTTATTTATTATATGTAAATTAGTTAAATTTTAATGTGCTTCTAACAAGCTGTACGATGATTATAGCATCTGAAACGATTAATATAACCATTAAAATACTATATAATAGAATTTCTGTATAACTTATGTTACACAGATAAAAGTACTGTTATCAATGGTATTACCGAACATTAAACAGTTAACATACACTACAACAAATTTTGGTAATGCCGCATGTGTTAGTAGACTCTCTCGCTCTAACTACATAGGCAAATTTCTCCGAAGAAATCGACCAATAGTGCTTAATGACCAAGTAATGTTTTACCGCCTAATTTCTCGTTCGTGGTTCTGCTTGATTGTTTTTTGATTGTAGTCTGTGGAAATGGAATAAAACATAGAAAATCTGCTTAATCCGTTAGGTTTCCACAACTAGTAGGCAAATTTATAGATAAGCAATGTTTTGTATTATTTACTTATGATTAAAGTAAATAAAATATGAACATCGTTAACCTAGAATTGGTTCTGAAGTTCGTGACGTAATTAAGGTAGACATATAAGGCTTTAAAGAAATTGTTACAGCATAACATGATTAATTAAATCTATGTTTGATTTTAAAGTGATATATTATTTTAATGAACATTGAAAATCAATATCCCTTATTTGGTGTGATGCGGCATTCCTGTGCTAAATATGAAAAAGATTGGATTTATACGTTTAAAATCAACCACCGCAGGTTTTGATAAACACTTATTTCAATATATTGTAACCGAAGCTATAATGCACGTGAAGTACAAATTGCTGCCTATCGCATAAACGACAATTATGCTGTGATATTTAAGGTAATACTTGTATTTTCATTAAGACTTTGTTCAAATCTCGATTTTAAAATTTTAGCCGTTTATTTTATCTTGCAGTTAAATTAATTTCTGTTAATGGTCTTAGCCTTCCGAATGTATTTGTATCATTTTTCCAGTTATTAGATCAATTTATGTATGTAATAATTCGACCAGTATTACTTTATTAGCGACGCAGTAAAGTATATATTTTACCACAATCTGTAATATTAAGCCTAATACATTTGTTACAATAATTTCTACTGAAGATTTTAATTTGATTAGTAAAGAACCCCTTTCCGTATTAAAATAAACGTTCACCTTATTAATATATCTAAGCACTGTTTATTTCAACATAGCTAGCTGTAGGAATGAACATAATTTTCGGTATCTACTCTAACATAGCCCACTGCGCAGCAAATTAAGCAGTCACGAATTAGTGATTTCCATAAATAATATATTTTTTTTATATAGACTAAATTGTGGAGTTGTTTTCCAATTTAAAGTTATCAAGGTTTTAGCGATTTGCTTAAGATCTGCCTCTGTTTGCAGTATCTACTGTTGCGACATAGGTTGTTACATCCTCGTTTGTTATAGCTATTTTTGTACCATATGGGTCTACTATTAAAAGCGAATACTACCATATGATCTTTACATAATAACTAAAACAAGGTTAATAAACTGTTAATATAAGTAACATCGTGAAATGGCACCATTACTGTCTAATATAATGGTAATGGATGGATATTAGTACATCGAGAAGGTACAAAAGCGTTACACCAGAACTAAAACCTAAGATCAATGTTTTATTAAGAGAGTGCAATACTTTCCTAATACACATTCCCTGAAACGACATAACATAGCATATATACGGTGACATTGAACAAAGGAGGTGGGATAATAATGAAGCGTTTTTTACGTTGCCTCTTTGACGTTTCACGTCTTCAAAATACATATCCCCTGAAGTAACTACTAATATATTACATGGCGACCTTAATCGTAAAATCAATATTTACGGACAACACATAACACCGTTATTCGCCCAGAGTGCTCAACCCGCTCAAACATTACCAAGCTAAATCTAAAAGGCGTGCGTACAAAAAGCACTAGTTAAAGTGAAAAATGCTTTCCCGCTACATATCGTTGAATTTATGGAAATAGATATTCAGAGATAATATTAAACGTCAAACCGTATCCGAGGCACTTCGTCACACGAAGCTTTGTTATCTTGAATTGTGAACGCAAAGCCGATTGTTTTTATTGCTCGGAGCGGTACGCCGTTGCATTGACGGTGAAATTGAACAATAGATTAGAGCTAAATGTTTAGACATACTATGCACACGCATGGGCTCTATGTGTATATGCAGCCGACATTGAAATTGCGGACCCATGCGGGCCTTACTAGATCTATTTTGTACGGAAATATTGATATATGTACATGTCTCTACATTACATTCCGCGTATAAAATGAAGTTTTAAGAGTAAAGTATAATATTTGATGCTTCATTTAGTTACCAAATAGACAGTGAAAATATTTTCTCAAGCTGCATAAGAAGGTTATGAAAAATAACAGCATTGAAAACCAGAATTTCTATTCTCGTTGTTATTAATAGATTGTCATAACGTAATAAGAAAAATAGAATATCATCTTAGTAGATGTTCAAAATGTCGTCCAGTTGCTTATTTACATATAAGCTAATCGATTTTTAAACTCTTACAATACGTTCAACTCGACATAATCATATGTATCCTCTAAAAATAAATTACCAAAATTCCATCAGCATCTATCAGTACAGACGATATATTTTTTCTTTCTACCATGAATGTAGAAATGAAAAGATACTTTTGACTAACGAATTTCAAAAGACTAGATTGATTGTGACCAGTACATATCAATTTATCTACCGGTGAATTTATAAAAGTATCCAATATAATATTGATCTAGATATTTAATTTATTCTTTTCCTTTTACTCTCAATGTACAGATACAACGCATATGTGTGTTCTTTGTACTGCTCCGTTAAGGGAAAGAAGTACATTATAAAGAACGTTTTCTTATTTTACGACATTCATTAATTGATATGTAATGCATACACTAAAAAATAGGTGATATTAGCAATCTAATACCTTTCAGTATATTTTATTATACTGTTAGGCCAACAATACCTTATAATGATAATAGTAACAATGATAATAATAAGAAATTATTTGAAAGTAAGATAACAACATAATTGTAATACAACTTTATTACTAACTATTATAATTTTATGGTATAGGTTAAATATCTATCGTCTTAAAAGGCGACACCTATGTAGGATCACCTATGTAGGATACGTGACAGTTAGTCGTTGTATAAAAGCAAGAGCAAACGTTAAGATTCTGTATACAACATATAATTTTAGTGTGCATACTACTCGATCCATAGCTTCTGTCTAAAGTATTCTTCGATAAATATTAAAAGATCAATATTTTCGTATTACTAAGAAGTTCCCTACTTCAAAAATTAATATACCTACTCCCTCCATCACTAACGTCGAAAGTACTTTTCATTTACACTCTTTTCTATTGAAAAATATAAAAGATGAAAATATATTGCAGCACATAACAGATGTAACTTGTGAACAGTAGTGTCTTTAGGTAGTATACCTAAACCTAGAGAGTGTAAAAAATCAAATCCAAAGCGTCTTTTACAGAAAATGCTATAATGGAGCTTAATTTGTTTGTACCATATGTAATAATATAGAACCGGGGTTGTGCATTGCATTTTATTTTCTTGCAACTAGTTTTTCATACATGTTTAATACAACATAAATATTTTACTTGCTTTCAAAGGTGTACGCCAACTCGGAGCAACTCGCTCAAGTATAAATTAATCCATTAAGGAACAAAAACGTATAGTAGCATAATTCTATTCTCTACCTTTACGTACTAATGCAATTGAAACAAGAGACACGCCGTTAATTAAACACGCAAATATATCCTTTTTACTAATGGAGATATATTGTCCCGTGATCAAAACGAGGATGAAGTAGTGGCATTACTCAAAAATATTACTACTACCGACGATGATAATAGTAAGTAGTATGAAGATAGTCTGATAGTAAGCTATACAATAAAGGTTATTAAATGTTTTTTAATATCTCGTATTATATTTAAAATATCTACATTTTAAAATATTGGTATAGTACCTTACAATACTCGTATTTTGTTTTAATGTACTCCATAAGCTGTCTCATATGCCTTCCTATTATCTGATTTTTATTATCTGCTTTTGTCAATATATGTACATACACATATATACATACAGTCTCGACTGTCCTTTATTTTGTGAATTTAATATGTTTGCAGGCAATAATTACTAAAGTATGTAGAACATACAAACACAGAACATCCATGTATGTTTAAGAAACACTGTTTCTTGAAGAAATCTACTTAGCTCAACTCGCGTTTTGTTTATGGAAAGAAATTATACTAACTACAGGGTGGTACATAGGCAAAAACATCATAGACAGGAATTTGTGTTCTACAGGATCTAATGCAGATTGCCAAATACGTGTGTACCTCATACAATTTATGCATATTTATGTACTGTATTATTTAATATAGATGTATACTTAATTCGTAGAAATATCAAAGTAAAAATAATAAATTTAGATCAGAGAGAAATAATGTGCTTGTGAAATCTTTACAGAAACTTTCATACCATTACAGTAAAATTAACTAATATTTAAAACATAAAAGAGCGTTATAAATTTATTAAAAAGTGAGATACAGAATTATATTATTTTGACAGAAAAAAATATTAGTTCCCCCTTGTTATAAAACAAAATAAACCTATGGTAATTCTTAACTAGCTAAAAATGTTTGTTAAATTTATTTTAATTTATCACGTATTAATTTTTCTTCTTTACTTTTCAAATTTGTTTTTTTGTTTTTAGAGATAGAATTACTTTTACGAGGATAGTCTATGCTATTACCTCTTATCCTTCAAACAACGGTATGCTCTCCATTGTTTCACCTTCCCTTTTTAAGCTTAACCAAGATGTAATATCACTTACCAGTACCTGCATATAAACTAATTCGGTACATAGATAACTTGATGCTGTGATTCCAGTACGCAAACCGCATGGCTGCACTCCAAGCTTACTTGGATGTCACCCTTTAGTCGCTCAATTCATACTGTAATTAGTCTTATGTAATATAAAGTCCCTTTTATGTTACATCTTTTTCAATCTATCTACGCTAATGCATTGTAATAATGCGCAATTAAAGCAATTAGTACATTTAAGATTGATTTAAATCTAGCTCGGTTTTCTTTCAACCTATATGTATATTCTCCACCGCTCACTTCTTTATTAGCGCTCAAAGATTTTTGAATCTAACCAAAAGTTTAAGATCAGCTCATTGTCGGTTAGAGAATTTTTAGCAGAGAAAAATATTCCAGTATCCCATACCCGCCCTACTGTCCATACATGACTCCATATGATTATTTTCCTTTTCCAGCGTTTAAGCGGATGTGATTATTTTCTTTTTTCAAGACTTAAGCGAAATTGAAAGGTTGTTCCTATTACTGAACAGTAAACAGCGACCAAAGAATCACGACGGTGGTTCTAAACAGTCTAATAGAATAATACTGCCAGAATTGTTACCAGGATTGGAAAACTAGCTGAAGATGCTATGTGCATGCTTTGAAGGGCAAAATATTAAATTATAGATACATTCAATTAAACACTCATTCTCATTAATTCTGAGACACACTTTATGCTCTTCTTCTGCTAAAACTGTTCAAGAAATTCAAATCATTATAATTTTTATTAACAGTAACTTCAGTGTAATTAATAAGTATTTAAGAGATTATCTTGACATTTTATTCACCAGTAATAACTATAAAAGAAAAATTGAACGTAAAATCAAGAGAAGTCACTTTTCTCTATAAACACACCAAAATGTAGCATCCCTATTTCAGATCATTAAATGAAGAGGATAAAATACACCTATTGTCAGAAAGTCATAAATATAAAATGCAATAAAGTGTTTGGGATTTTTTTTTCAGATAATACGATTAGAATTAATTAGAAGGAACAGCGTACATTGACAAGCGGAACGGATAGCACTTTTCCGATAAACAATTCGCGAAACAGTTGAAGCAAATGAAGCGAAACAAAAAGAGGGGCGCTATTATCGATTTATTTATTTTAACCGGACCGACGAAGTGAACTGTAGAGCGACAACAGCCGAACGGGGAGTTTACAAATTAAAATGACACCCCAGACAGTAATATTTAATGTATTTTAAACAGAAAGTAAATTCGCTCTGAAAACGAACTCACCTGGATTTTATTTTTACCGACAACGAGTGCGCATAACTTTCGTTTTGGCGCTTTTGTTATCTCGCACACAAAAAGCATTATTATTATGGGAACTATATATTTCCACGGCGAAAGAAAAACATTTGGCGCTAAATGCAATATTTTTAACTTCTCTGTGGAAAATATAAATGTATATAACTTGCAACTTTAACTTTTCCAGTATCAAAAGAGTTGGAAATCAAATTGTGGGAAAACCAATTTTAATAAACAAATCTTCGTTAAACAGTTTTACAATGAATAAAAAACATATTGGTACGAGGAATAATTAGCGAGTCGGAATTATTTACATATAAATTTAATTTTTCGGGATATATAATCTCCACGAGGGTACACAGCAATTTACCATCCGGAGCAGAATTGGAAAAACAAATTAACTAAACTTGGATTGTGGTACGTAATCAATTTAATCTTGTCAGTTTAACTCATTTCTTGATCCGTAAGCTCCGAGAAGTAATTGATCGCGCTAACATGCCGCCAAACTCTATTATACTGCTTCTCCTTGAGGCAATCATTTGCCTGGATTATTTGATTTAGCTTTCTTCGCTAAATATACCGAAATACCGATAAACTGAAACGTGTGGAAATTCTATATTAGAAAACACTCAGTATTTCAATTTGATAGAAGGATATACATCCTGCAATCTACTTTAGTTTAAAAATTAAATTGATTTCATTACAATAAGAATAGGAACTTTAACAACCTCCAGTATTGAAGTACCTTCTTGAATGGAGTTGTCTATAAATAAGCATACCTACTTGCGGTTAAAGCTGCAATTTCACTAATTCACCTGGAAATTAATGAGGCGGTTATATTAACGGCACTTGAAAATTCAATCTGACAATTCGGTAGAATTTAGTGGCAAAGTTCCCTGTCGAATTTAATCCGACCGGCTTTTACTTACGAGAAAAGTGTATATTGAAGCTGGTAGGAAAACGTATAAAGGGCAATATTACTGGAAATAAATATTGGAAGAATACGTACCAGGCTTGTTTACTTGCCGAGAGGAAGAACTATAGTTTCAGCTGTATTTTAGTGATTCATAAAAGGAAACGAATATGTATAGGTTAGTTGTGTTTCATGTATCACTGAATATGCCGTTACAAAGAAAAAGATAACAATTCTAAGATTCCAGTTAGTGTTTCGTATACTGACAATAGACTTAAAGATTGCAAAATTTGTTCGAGTTCATACATAAATTGCACAAGGATATTCTCCCAACAACTAAATTCCAATGGTCTTCAAATAGTACGAGGATTACGTTTAAGTAAGTTCCGTTAGTGAATACCATTTAAAACTTAGCCTACGCGTAGGAATGAGTGCGAGCACAGGCTTTCGACACCTTTTGCGCAGAACTCAATGCCATTTGCTTCCGCGGTGATAATCCTTATGACGTTAAAATATTTTTAAAGATCGAGCAATTCATCAACCGTGACAAATTGCCATTTTTGACCAACTACAACGAGGAAGTTAACTTCTTATTGAGGCATATCGTTACAGGAGATGAGACATCGGTGTGAAAGACCAGACACCTTGGAAGAACAAGATTACAACCACTGTGTTCTGGAACAGGCCGGGTATATCGTTAGTGAAATTTATGTCGGAATGAAGGCAACTAATTCCGGTTCTATTTTGACTCCCTAAGAAAGCTACGTGAAACCAATAAAAACAAAACGGCGTAAAATAACATTAGCCGGTGTTATACTATTTCATTACAATCTAAGGCCACACACTGCAACTTAAATTCGAGATTTGATCATCGAATTTGGTTGGAAAGAATTCAATAATCCAGTATACCGTGCAAACCTTGCATGCGGTGATTATTAGGTCTTCCGGCATCTAAAGGCCTTCCTAGAGAGCAGGTGCTTCGATATCGTACGATAAATGTTTCTCGAAAATTTTTATTTTAATATTTATTGCAGTTCTAACATTAAAAGTAACCCTTGTATTTAGAAATATTATGACTCTAATACTCCAAATTAATTGAAACAGCTAGGATCTTCTTTGATTGAGCTTGATCTGTTATTTTGATCAACGTTATGGTGTAATCCAGGCCATAAAGTGCAGTAAGACCACTTCTTATTTATCTGATCAAAATTTAACACTATACAAGTACCTACAGTTGTAATGTGATATCTTCTAGTCATGTTTCTACAAATGTTCAAGAAACACTTAATTGAATATGACCTAGTAACAGGCTTGCTCCAATCGCGAATTAAAATGCGTCCATAATGGACCTTACATATAATGAGAGTAATCTTACCTATAAAGACGAAAATGTTCTACTAGCAGTAATTAATAAAGTCGAAACGAGAAATAATCTCATTTCAAAAGTGCAAGAACACATTAAGGTGTCTAATGTGTTTAAAAGGTCTTTCTTTACATAAAGAAGAAAAGGAATCGACTTTTCGTGGGAATGGTAAACTATTATAACAAAAAAACATACAAAAATTTTATTAGCAAAATAAAATAAAAAGTTAATTTCCGCTAATCAAGTTTTTTTTTTATTTAAAGTATCGCTATTCGTTAACGTAGATTTTGCAAATTCTGAATCATACTGCAATACGGATAGTAAACCTGCATTATATAGAAACCCTTAATAAAGAAAGGAAAGCTTTTGCTATAAACAAGTTCCAGCATATTTTGCACTTTATAACTAATATATTTTACTCAGCAATACCTGATGGATTATGCTCTGCTTTCAATTTACAATCATTTACTCAGTCGCAGTGACGCAAACGCATACAAGTTTTCAACGAGTGCGCACATCGTGTGCACGTACATATATGCACACACAGTCTGGTTATAAGTGCACCTTCGTTTTCATTTCAACATGTGTTAATTATTGTTCTTTTGAGTTATAACAAATTAAAGTCACTGGCTGTATTTTATATTCAATATTGAGAATCCAGCACACCATCTCTACAACATACTAGATTGTTGAATTGAAGTGCAATAACATTTGAACAAATATCACAAATAGGCATTGTACGATTTTATTACTAATCTCTGAATAGCTAGTAATATCTCTTTACCGTATCAAATATTTAGTAATAGTACTTATTCTTAAAAAAGATCCAACTCTGGAAAATTGTAAACTAGCTTCGCTCGTAAAATCCCGTGGGCACCTAATGGCACTTGCCAAAAGGTGGTTTCTGGGTTTAAGAAGAATGGCGCTGTATGAAGTAGGGGCTAGAAAGATTAGCAAGCAGTTACTTAATTGTTTCTCTACTATTAATAAGGCGATATTTAAGTCACATTAGATGTATTTCAGGTACCATTCAGTCCGGAACGTTCTATGTCTTTTCTAAAATTATTAGAATGGCAGTATAATAAAACATAGTTTATGCTGACTGTTACACGTGAGGGAACTTAGCTTCTATAAGAGTTACTATTTAGCTGTTATCAACGCAACCATTCGAAATCATTGCTGCACACTTAAGTATTGCAACGCCTGTAATACGGAACCATCTTTAGCACTACTAAAAGAACTTAAATTTGGGTTTGTGAAATCCGAATAATTTGATTTGAGACAGACGCCCAATGTATGCCATGAACTTTGTCCTATTTGTGTTAAAAGTATCGACTCCAGTAACACACCGGCATATTGCCCAGAGTTACCGTCACATAACCGCTGACATTATACATACTAGAGTTTTACGACACCGCCTATAAAGGTCCTTCCCACTTCATATCACTCATTCTAGTCCCTTAATTGATCTGAGTAAGTGCTAACCAATTTGGTTCAAAATCTTTTTTATCTGCTTTCCTCACACATTCTCGGCAAAGTTAGGTTTTCTGTAAATACAGTCCCTAACCTCGCTCAATATTCTAATACTTGTTTAGAAGGTATGCTGGCTTAAACATTTACACGCAAGTTATATTCACGATTGGATAGTGATCCTGAGGCTTTATGATAAAAAATAGCCGTACAGGGTAGATTATGTCCACGTTTCTAGGCTTAATACGAGCCTGTAACTCGCAAACGTAAACAAAAACAATTTGCCTTTCCCAAGTTAGTACCAGAGCTACCGTTTGTCTAGTCGTACTCAAATTAGTAAACCTTCCATCACACCTTCCTTAATAATGAACCGTCATTAGAACATTCCTAAGGGGTTGTCTACATACATACTTGTACGGTAATTCCAAGTGCCATAACGCTTTAATGCCTCGCAAACATCATACAAGATGCAAATAAGGGAAAGGACAATGTTACGTGTATGAGTAAGCTGCGTAGACGGTTTAAAAGTCACCTACGCATTTGCAAATCTTGAATCCAAAATAATTTCGTGTTAAATGTTAGTTGTAATCTATTACTAAGAGGTCAACCAGGGATTAAGAGAAGCGGACCTTTTTAATGTAAAAGATATAAAAGGAAACATTTTCAACTGTAGATACTAACCCAAGTAAATATGTGTATATCATTTTGTTTATATAATTTATATTATTTGTATATTTCCGAATTTAATGATGAAGCGAAGAATAATATTCATTCAAGAATGCAGTTCATATATTAACAATAATAATTGAATTACCACCAACGTGAAGCATTAGACATCCATAAAGAGATTCATACTGTATTAGTTCATATACTTTGCATGCAATAACAGATACACGTTATTAGTAGTATAATGAAAAATGTTTGACATTAATATTAGTTTTACAACATGAAATAACTTTATTATAACAGAACCTAGCGTTAGCTGATGGATACAATAAATATAGTACAAAATTTTTGCCGAATTTGCTATATATAACGTTGATTCGCCTTCGCTGCTTGGGTCTATTAATTTTTATACGACAAATAATTTCAGTAAACTTTATTTTGGCTTTTCCGATAGTTGCTTGAGTTGTTATATAAATACGTGCTTCGAAACATGGATACTGTACTGTTGCTCTATGCATATGTTATGCTTATATCTTGGGATTATAAGTTTTTGTGGTGCGATCAATCTGTCGAGTACCCAACTAGTGCCGTGTGTTGTGTATTAATATTAATACTGATATATGTAACTGCTTTTGAATATGTTCAGACCATGTTTAAATTGCAATAAATTTGAATTGATTTATGTATTTTATGCTGTAAGTACTTGTGACCGATGGTCAAACACAGATTATTATTATTCCTATTACTATTACTACTATTATTATACAAATTGGAAGCATGAGAAATCAAGAACGCCGTTATCTAATTTTCTTAACATGCATCATCATATCATATCTGTTAGTTTTCTAAACATTTATAGTAAGTATAAAAATCATAGTAATTTTCAAATCTGGCGATTCGACCCCCCCAGCTTTCTTCCTCAGTCTTCAAAAATTTATTGAAATCTGAATTTTTCAGTTGCCTAACTTCTCTGGTGTTTCCCGCATTTTACAAGTACTATTAACATGTGGGAAGTTTTTCAGGTACTAAGATATACGAACAGTACTGTAGATATCAACGAAAACTATTTACACAATGTGCCACATGTCAATAAAAACTGGAACCACTGCAAGAACTACCTCCGGTCTCCTCTAACTGAAAGGATTAATAATCATTGACGTAACCAACCAAACACGCTTAAAATTAAACCTGATAGACCTAGTAACCAGTAATAAATTCTTGAGCAATTTGAAAAATTGCTTCACACTGTACAGTTTCCTACAAACAGTCATAAACAATGAAATTATATGGTAATCGTAGAACACCTCCTACGGTGAAGTCCACTTTCTTTGCTTTCATCGATAACGCCGTCACGTATACACAGTCGTACTCACATCATCATTCTTTCCTCTCGTATGTACTGCGATATATTTCGCTTGTTAGGTTATATAGTAGTACGTTTCAGTTATTTGATTTTTGTTGCGAGACGTCTGACGAGAACTTAAGACTTGTGCTACGGTTGAGAAGTCGATCTAATGAGGCAACAATCTTGTTATCTTTGCTCCTGGAGGGCATGTAGGATGCAATAATTCGAATAAGCGCTTCTATAGTTGATTCTAGTAAATTTCAAGGCGGTACATACACTTCGGAGCCCTTAATTATAAATATCTATGTTACAATAGAACAAAAATTGAATTTGTTGACGCAGCTCGTCAAAGCATAGTAATGGTAATAATCGCAAACTGAATGAAAATCTTCGTCCTGGAATAGGTAATAAACAAAATAGTAGTGATATTCACAACTTCGTTTAAAATAGAGAAAATACAAAAAAGGCAACGGAAAAGTAACTAGTGTTGAACCAGAACGTGAACAAGTCTGTCTTTAACTCATTATTGCGATTCTGTACACAAATAAACATATCCCACAGTATGGTGGTATAATTTATTTTATACAAAAATACTAAACATGCAAGGACAGCAATCGAAAAAGTTCTTATGCTGTATACTAATTTGATGGAGTTTCTTACACAACCTCAATGCGTAATTTGGTATCTGTTAACTAACTTTTCCTGTGATAAGATAAATTATTTTTTCTAAGAGAGAAATAGCATATTGCTGGGGAAAAATAGAATGTTGCAAAAATTACGATAATGTATATATGTATATATTTTTTCCAGCTCTCGTTAAATGCTCTTCCATAAACAATACGTTGGGACAAGCCCAAAAGTAAGCTTGTTTATCAATAAAAACATGCCACCGAATTCTAACAAATCTTAAGCAATTAATAGAAGTGACTGCCGTTTATAATTTACAAGATGAAACGGATAAAATGCTCTAGTAGCTTTAAATGCGTTGAACTACGTAATTATTGAATAGATATGTCTCTAGCCCTTGAAAACGAGGTGCATTAACTTTTCTATTACATTTTAATGTCATCGTTTTTACTATGGTATTATATCCTAAGCTTATTTAAGCGGTATAACGACAAAATGGAAGTATATTGTCGCTTATAAATTTAAGCCCATCACGAAGCATGCACATAACCTATTTTGTTTAAAATAAAGCGATATTGTTTTGACTAAATATATTCCTTACTTAAATTATACATGAAGTAAATATAAACTCGAGAATTTTTAATATCAACTAACAAATACAAAAGAAAAACTAAAGAGCATTATGACGATTGCTTAAATTTTTACATTTAGCTATAGTCCGTGTCATATATTATAGAAATTGAAGTATTCCTGTTTTGAAAACAGAATTATACGTGAGAATATGTTGAAGTATAACATAAATGAAAAGTCTTCCAAACAGCTTATTCATACATATGATGAAGCAGCTGTATATTTAATTTTACCTACAGAAACATAAAGAAAGTAAACATTATGGAAAAATAAACATGCTTAGTCATTCGATAGTTGTTAGTATATAAAGTAAAATCCGACCTCGTTCTAATTACTATACGAAAGACAGAAAAATATACATGCAGGTTACTCATACTTTTCAAGAGCTAAAACAGCTGAATTTGCAACTGACGCATAAGTGAAAATAAAATGACAAAAGTGATTCAAATAATAAACGAACTTCTTCCGGAATTGGAACGTGTCATCATGAGATATATAGAAATGAAAATAAGAGTAAGAAAGATAGGTAAAAGGTGAAAAGAGTAACAGAAGAAAATAGAGACAGAAAAAATGGAAAAAAGAAAGAAACGAACAAGAAAGAGAAGAAAAAGAGAAAGGTGGAATCTCGACGTTTCGCCTCCGTCGTAGGAGACTTCCTCAAGAGAAACAAGGAAACCAAAGTGGCACGGTAAGTCGACGTATAAACCACGCTAGAGGCGAAACCACTTTGGCAGAAGGTTTTCATGGTCCGATCCAATTCCGGAAATAGTTCGCTTATTACTGACTGTGCAAGTCTACGTATTCATTCCAAAAGATTCACGCCAAGCTAACTAGAAATGGGAAAAGCATGGAAAATTACACATTAAAAGAAGTAATGCTATAAATAATGAGCTTGAATTTGACAAGTGTCATTGTCAACGAAACACAAATGTATTATCCCAAAAACAAGAAATCAAATAACTTAACAATATCTAGTTGTAAGAAAAACAAAGCACAAGTTCACATAGCTAATGAAAAATAGTTATATTTCCCAAAATCTAATACTTGGATCTCTATAATACAGACGATGCTCAAAACGGATTAGAGATAATTGATAATAGAAGGTAGTCTCAGTTAACGTACTACCTACAAATATTTCTAAATTCTAAATTAGTGTCAATCTTTTAAGCAAGAAAAGTGAATGCATAGATGTATTTCAATATGCTGTTGCATGTTTCAAAGCGGTTGTTGCTAGCGGGCATCAAAGCGCGCTTGAACCCTCTTCTAGATCACTATTTAAAAGTTTACCACTGTGATTAGTAGTTGAGATTAGGAATGTTGTGTGTTCCATGAATTGAAGTCACCCCATGCTCTACTAAAGGCAGAAGTGTGGAAGACCATAGGTCAAGTGAAAATGGAGAAACACAACTACGCCGTTGAAAACCTTACAGCAAACCAAAACGTAATTTCTAGATCTCGGAATCGCCCTCTGGAAACTAGGAATTTTCGACTAGGAGAAATGCAATGTCGATCAGATATCAACATGCGAGGTATGCCTGTCGCAATCCATTTTCAAAGTGAGTATGTATCAACATAGACAATAAGAAACCATTAGCATATCGCATTCCTCTTACTGCAGGTCATAAAAGGAATCGTAGAATATGTGCTAATATGCATATCAATTAGAGTATGACGCCAATTTATGAAGAGTGACCACCTCTCAGATTCATCACTCGACGCAAACTCAGAACACGCAATAAGCAGGGCCACTTGTACCAAAACCTATTCAACTGAAAATCTCGTATAATAGAATCGGGCGTAAACGGTTTTTCATTTGAAATGCTATATGAAAAGTTTAGTAAGATGGTTTAGTAAAACGCGTTCCGATGCACACATGTTGGAATGAATTATTTAGTGGAGAGTTGTAGTTAAGCAGATAGTAAAGTATTTCAAAGATTCTCTGAAAATGAAATTTTACTTTACAGTATCGTATGCATATTAAAATATTGAAATCTTGTATTGTTATTCTTCCAACGTATCTTTTGTTTTTCAAACTATATAATTTTTGAAATAAAGCATATTTGTCATAAATGATCCGCCCTCAGCAGTCGCTATGAAGTGAATAACACTGCAGGAAACTTTAATTCTAAGAAGTAACAGTACCGGACTTCGATACCTAGAATATCGACGGGAATTTCTATTGTTATCTAATTAAACGTTGAATGCTTTTAAAATAATGAAGCTAACAACACTTTCAATATATTTGTTAAAATTTAAATTATAATACAAAACTAACCAACTAAAGCTGAGCAGTTTAATAATGAGAAATTTAAATTTATTGCAGCTTTATTATTTAATAGTCGTAATAAATTTAAATTCATTTTACATTCTACATTATTTGATTTTGTTCCAATACGAAAATACAGTAAAATGTTCGGTTATTATTATCGATTCACGTCGAATATATCTGTATATATTTATCTGCGCTTGAACGCCTATTGCTGGCCATTCAGTTCGTTTTTACAATGAACAGACTTATTTGTTGGCTATACAGTAGCTAATTTGCTTAATATGTAAAAATTGTAAATAAAACGCATTCTAGACGATTTCCGTTGCCGGCGGCAGCTGTTCAGAGATTCCGAGCATTGTCTACCAGTATCAACTGCGAAATGCAAAGATGTTTCGAACATTGATTCTAACGTGTGCGAAATTGTACTGATGTCAAAATCGAATATATACTTTGAAAAAGAACTATGTCAATTACCAGATTTTATCTGATTCTTTACATCGCTTTCAGAAATACTACTCGCCTGTGAAGGCGAAATGTATTTCTGGACCATATAAATGGTGTTTCTTTTTGAGCTTTACTGGTTCAGTCCATTTTACCCCTTCTTTCTCAAATTTTCGCTATGATATTGTCCTAGGTCTGTCCTGGCCTTCCTCTTCTCTTATTTTTCGCAATATTTGCTTTCCATATTGTTCTAGGTTGTCCCTCATTATACATTCTTTGCAGATGCCCCCGTCATTCCAGTTGTCTCTGCTCAATAAGTTCCAGTACTGAATTAATTTCTGAATCTGCCCTTATATCGACGTTTTTATTTTATCGCATTTTGTGACCCCTGTAACTCTTCTCAGATACTTCATTTCCATGACTTCTACCTTACTTGTTTGTTTTTGGTTTAGTATCCACGATCCGCACCCAAACGTTAATATAGGTCTAAATAGACTTATATACTTTTAATTTCGTTTTCCGGGAGATTAAGCATGTGAATGTAATATATTAAATACAAGGCTCGGTTCAAACTTAAGGGCTATTGAAACGTTCACAATAAGCAGAGAAGTAACAGTCCTAGTGTCCGCGATAGAATATTACTGCTTTGTTTTGGGATTGAAAGGATGGGCTGTTATTGATTTCGTGGAATTTGGAACAACCACTACATCAAAAGTCCAATGTCAGAGACTTTCTAAGCTGCGCCCCGCTATTCAAAACTGACGAGGAAAATCAGGATTTTTTTTCCGATAATGCACGCCCGCACTCGGTTGCATGTACCAAGGAAACAATTCAAAAATTCGGATGGAAGATTTTTGAACGTCCCCAGTATAGGCCTGATCTCGTGCCAATTGAAGATTTGAAGGTTATTTCATGGTATTAAAAGTGTTTAGCATGATGTGGTGATTATTTGGAAAAATAAAAAAAATATATACATAAAAAGGTTATAATTTTACAGTTGTTTTCATTTTTTTTACTGAACCGCCCTTAATTTTGAACCGCATCTCATAAATTACCTTTAAAAAATCCGAAACCTCTGAAACTAACCGTCCTTTATAAATGATCTAGTTCCCAAAGCAAGAAAAGCACAGCTACTTAAATATATTCATTTGATGTCGTGCTTCACAGAGAATATGTTATTCCACGCAACTAATCAACATGATTTACACATGTGCTTCAATTTTCTTCTTTCGGTAACTCTAGTAGATTTCGGATCTGCTAATGATTCAAAGAACGTAAAAGTCTGAAGTTAATTCTACATCGTTACCTGATGCAGATACAGCACATTACGAATAGCAAATATTTATTTTTTAAATGTAAGTATACCCATGTTCGTTTAAAGCGATCATTTATGTCTAACTTAATAACGCACATTCAGGTTTTACTTTAACGTGCCGCCATACCTAAATTTCCATTTACGATCGTATTCACTATCGTAAAACTGACTCGATGTGCTCGCCTCTGTTCAAATATAAGGGAATTAATTAGGACTTAATTAAGGACTCAATTATTTTATACATTTATTTTGTTCAATGGCCGACGGCAGATGCACTTTGCAAACGATTGCTATCAATAACATAGTTAACTTATACGATGCTTTGATAAATTTTTATTCGAAGAGCTTAATACGATGGTAGCCATCGTTCATGTAATGAAAGCGAGTACTAAAATTCAAAAAAAAAAAAAACTCGTCGTTCTCATCGTTATACCGGTATTTTATTGCAAATGAGCCCACTAACTCCTCATACAGGCACAAATAAAATCGCCATATCGATTATGCAAATTTCAACATTCCCGACGTTTTATTGACCTTATCTTAATTGCGCGCCAGAAAACAAACACTTCGTATGAACGAAAATAAAAATCAACGCCGCAATTTTTATCATTTCATATTTCGTTGTGCACTTAAATACGCGACGGACGATAAAAAAATCCTTACGTGCAGATATGCCATTTCAAGCAACTTGTTGTAATAACGGACAATTCGTTTCACGTCATAAATTCCCGCAAATTGAATATTAACATCCTTCCAAGGTAGAATAATGCTAATTATAGTGGAATTGAGAAATTAGTTTTGTGCTTCATCTTATCAAATGCACTTCGAATTCTGTCTATTTGTTGTTATAAGTACAGAGTGCTTTATTCCTCAGTCAAATTGAATATGTTGGGATATTAGTTTCAGTACATACATAATATACTTAAGCGTAATAGCTTCAATAAATAAAACAAATTTACGTATATTCAAGCCGAAGAGTTACAATCAGCATATATCAAAAATCTCATCTATTACTTTAATCAGAGGAATAAAAGCTCATCCTGGCTGGGTGGCATCGCAACTACCTCGTGAACACGAACGTGAACCTGTTACGATCGGTGATATACATATGCATGAATGGCTCTCTAATACGTTACCACGCATAGTAACCAAAATCACAGTAAGAAATTAGCCAAGCATGGGTTTGTGTCTAATAAGGCACAAGTCATCTGATTTGAATTTTGCTGGGAACTTCTGAGTCGATATTAAACAATACATGTATAAGATATTGAGCTGCTCCCAAATGTTGGACTCTGGTATATAGTAAAACTATCATAATTTAATATTCCACTGAATGGTTTCAACAATTACTTAATAGAACGCCTAAATGTTGAGCAGTTATTTTACCAAATAAAGGTTATATCTCCAGTACTGACTAAGGTACAACATTTATCAGTTTTTTACACTACTGCCATTTGTTGCAGGCAGTGACAGATTAGTTTTGTTTTTGTGCTACCGTGCATAAGGAAAAATAATGTTCCAATACCAACGCATATTCAAGTAAAATGCAAAAATAAGCCGCCTGATAAATAACATTAACTATCCTGAGCTTGTATTCATTTGTTTGTAAATCAATGAGGTGCAGAATGCGGAACTATATGTAATACTATAATTTGGTTTAATGCAATAAATTATATTATTTGTATTCAATTAATAACAGAGTTGACTAAAGACGTTCAGATTTCCATGTGGACTACAATATGCGCCGAACTCATTAATAGCGAGGCTTAGGAGCAGCGGTCTAACACAACAGATCATTAAAGATATCTAAAGACGAATAACTTAACCACAACAATAATAACATAAAAAATAGATCCATATTACAAGTATGCATATTTTTTCTTCCTCACCACTTTCTTAATGTTAATACTTAATTCCTTTCATAAAAATCACTATGGCAGAACACAAGGATAAAGTGTAATTGTGCCATACTCAGGAAATATTTTACGGAAGGCCTAGTCTGCAGGTCCCACTGCCCTAATTCCGAATTCCTTGCGACTTCCTCATTTGTTTTCACGTTATTCCACATTATTTAACAGGAGTTGTATAGACACCAATTGTCATGCAATTAAGCCAATTGCTACTATCATTTTCAAATACAGTTTTTTGGGGGGGCTCTAACTAAGCAACTTTAAAATAATATTTAATAACGAATAATAATTAAGAAGAATTTATATTTAAAATATAAGATTTTTTGTCGTTTGCTAATTTAAGAATGATAATCGGAACAGCAATGTTGGTTAATACACTAAATAATGTAGCACTTTAGAACTTTGTAGATATGGAACTATAAACTGATCCTTTTGAAGACAGGGTAATGAGAGATCCGCTTTTCATAATGAAAATTAACATATAAACTTGAACAATAATCAAGATTTAAAAAGCGTAATTACGTCATTAAAAGAAAAAAAGTACGTTGGTAAGTTAGTTTGCGTCATTACGCATCTTATATGTACATATTCCCGTAACCCACCTCGAATACAGTTTATCTTCCAATAATTCTGTAACCGCTTACTTTATAGTGATACTAATTCTTTATTATACGTAGGTTCGTTAACGGGTGGCACTGTAATCGAAAGCTATTAGCATCTAGTGTAGGAGAGTTTGCAATTACCTTTTAACGACATTGCTTGGGCAGTTATAATAAAAACAGTATTGTAATTTCCCGGTGTATTACCATAACAATACGCAGATGTTTGCTCTGGCCAAAAGTATTGCACATGTGACACTGTGTACAATTATACAGAGATAGTTTTCAAAACAAAGGTAGTCATTGATTATTATTTTCTACGTCGGTTACAAAGTCAATACTTCTCTTGTATAATAATATACGAACAGCAGTCTGGCTAATGCATAAAGTATTTGCTTTTATAATTAGCTACGATACATGGTTCAAAGATGAAAATATGCAAATCTACTGTGTACTTTGCTTGTATAGATAATGCAATATCAACAAAGTAAACGTATTAAAAGAAAATAGATGCAAAGAATAATAAAAATACCTACAAGACGCACGGTGAGAATAAACAACGAAGAAAACAAAACAATAACGAACATCGTGACTAGAATTAAAAATCGGATTTGTCAGATAAACGCCTAAGGGCGGGAAATATTTTTCTAGAAAAGGCGAACTGGAATAGACAATTTCCACGCGCCCGTGGTGAAATCCTAATCGATAATAAAATTTCAATGCTATCGCAAGCACCGAATAAATTGCGCCGTACGAAACAATCTCTAGATATTTAAAAGCATTTTCTTGCAAATTGTTGTGGAATTTCTTAAGTCGTACGAAGGAATTTGCAGTGGTTCGTGCTGAATGTAAGAGAAAGCTTATAGGTGTAGGGTAAAGAACTCCAGGAGCAGTAGCTCTTACCTTGTCGCGCGGCACGGAAAGTTTTCGAGAAATTTAAAAGGAAAAGAGAGGAACTAATAGTCTTGGTACTTTTCCAACGTAATAGCCATACCTTAATAAAATACACATCACAAAGAAGAAACCTGAAAGTTCTTCAAACAATGAAAGTATTTAAAATGCTTACAGTAGAAACAGCTTCGGTTTCAATTGCTCCTTAGAGAATTGACCCGAAATGAAAATTGTAAAAAATTAAAGTATCTTTTTCAATGCTGATCTTGATTTAGAATTAATTTCCTGAAATATGGAATTTGAGTTTTAAGTATTAGTGTAACGCATATATGAGCATTGCCGCAAGATCTGCATGTAGGCATAAAAACGGCAGTCGACCGTTTCTGCTGGATTAAAATTGTTAAAAACCAATAACATTTATTAAACAATGCATGATTTGAATCATTATGACTTTAGGGAAAATGCAAATACCAAAAGATAAATTTTTATTCGTGTTTGTCATAGACGTTATGGACTTGTTGTGTTTAATCTGTTGGTAAGCGTATATTTTCAATTTCTTGATTAAACAGGTTTCCATATACTCCTTTCTGTGGATATGTTATCCATGTTAAACTGTGCATAAGAAAGTAGTAACTTACCCTTAGCGCACAGAGCCCTAACTGTTTAAAAAGGGTTCGTAAGCACAAAAGTTTCATTTGCTATGAAATGTAATTTTTCAGCAGGATGTAAATAATTAAATAAGATGTACTTTCTAGAACCTAAACTGGTATCGAAGAATCAAGTAACAGTAATATATAACTGCTCTAGTGATTCCGGTAATGGAAAAAAGGGAACTCAAAGGTATAGATCTGTATGAAACTTTATAAACTAATAGCACATCTTGGTATAAGAACAACATACACTTTTTTGTAGGTGCTCAATCGGGTTGCAAATATAAAAAATGATTGCGCAATTCGACGTCTATATGTGTTCGTTGATTCCCTTAGCACAACCGGCCCGCGGACCGGATCTGGCCCCCTGTAAGATTTGATCCGGCCCGCGAGACATTTTAGAAAAACCAATTAAAAAAATATTACATTACTTACGCATACTCACTCTAAATGAGGACGATCGAGTGATACGGGGTTTGTCGCTTGCTCCTTCTTATTTTAATATATTGCATTATAATAACATTATCGTATTATTTCATGCCTGATATCTATCGCTAAAAATTATGAGCACTACTTTTAAACGCGACCCGCGAACATATTTGCACACTAAAATTTGGCCCACAACATGTCAAAGGTTGCCTATACATGTCTTAGCATAAAGAATAACGAGAAACGCAAACCTCCGATTGAGGAAATAGCCAGCAAAACAGTGTAACTATATTTTGTAAAACGCGAAGACTATATAGTAAATAATTGCGTGTCGAATTTCATACCAAAACTAATCTCATTTTTGGTAAATTTTACAGGGGTTTGCCAATATAATATGGCGAAAGCTCCAAAAAGTATTAGTGTGTTCAACCGCCGTTACATACACCCATATAAATCTAATACTACAGGATATTTTCAGAAATCACATTTTTAAAATATACATTCTAGCGTCGACTTCCAATTTAATATATAGAAAAGATGTAGGTTTCGTTATAGAAAATTTATCGCTAATAAACGAACTTCTTCCGGAATTGGATTGGGTCATGGTGATATATATAGAAATGAAATAAGAGTAAGAGGAAAAAAATAAAAAGAAAGAGATAAAAAGAGTCAGAGAATGAAAGAAAGAAGAAAGACAGAAAAAAAGGGGAAAGAAAGTAAGGAAGAAAGAGAAGAGGAAGAGAAAGTTGAGATCTCGACATTTCGCCTCCGTCATCGGAGGCTTTCTCAGAGGAAACAGGGAAACCAAAGTGGCACGGTAACTCGACGTGTAAATCACGCTAGAGGCGAAACCACTTTGGAAGAAGGTCACGGTAACTCAGCGTGTTAACCACGCTAGAGGTGAAAACTTTCTGGCTGACTATGGCCGTGGAAGTCTACGTATTCAGTTCAATTCATCGTTAGTTAACATTAGAGAGTTTATTAAGATATTAAAATAATAAAACGGCCTTTCATTTTCGAAATTTCAAACGAAATATACAATATATTTAATATTTTTAATAAATGTCAATTTCACAATTGGAGTATGAATAAAAAAACAAATATCTGTTATACTAGATTTATGTGAACGTAACCGTAGTTTGGGTATTACGATAATTATGGAAACAGTGCCTTCCGGGTTTTGCCGTGTTTGTTGCAGTAGCTTAGCTGAACATACTGCCAATATGTACATAAACGTTCTAAAGACTTTAGAAACAATACGACATACACGGCAAAACTTGAAAAGCACTACTTGAATTAAAAACAGTGCACATACAGCTATTTATTTGACCAGATTGTACCAAATTTCACATTTATTACTAATCATTTTTGGCGTCATAAACATAATTTAATCAGAATTGTTAGAGGAACACACACGAACGATTTCAAAGAACATGCCTTCTATATCTAGCTGTATCTCCCACTACTCATTTCGTTTCTCGCACACACTCTCAGGTGTAAAATATTCCAAATACGGTGCTGAACATCTTCTACCCACTTTAGTAGGAGCTATCAATATGTAACCTTTATGAAATTTCGTGTTAGTTTTAACACATAATTTCTATGCGACTCAGTTTTTAATTTCTGCAAATAGAAATTTTTATCAAAGTAGATTTTTCTGCAAAATTGAATTGCATTGTATACCTCTTATTTGCCCCGCCCCCCCATATTTACGTATATATATGTGGGTATTGCAAGGTTCGATTTCACTAGTATTGTCTAAGAATCGCTGCTTTTCCATGGGAATATATATAGAACGAGTAATAAATCTTGTTTTGCGTGATACAATGTTATATACTCTCCTGAAGTGCCATATCCACTACTGTCTTGCCTTAAATCATTCGCATTTCTTGTTTAACTTCCAAAGTTCATCGTCGAAGATCTATATCGTGGATTATTTTCTTACTGTCAATGGCATTCTGAAATTTTGTAAGAACGTATTTTATTTTGCAATCTAGACCTATAACACTCTCCCGTTCTTCGAGAATATGCAATATTTTAAAAATTATTTTCTTCATTTTTACTAGTTTTATTTTATTATTGCGTTTGGTATGGCTTATTATCGTGATATATTTACCCATATATTGCATATCTGAGATTGTTTTATGTACTAGATTGTATCCTAATATGCACACTTTTATGTTTATAATACATACAAGTTTATGCACTTTCCTACTAAATTTGTTATGTACCATCGTTTTCTATGTGAAAGCGATTCTTTGGTAAAAAAATGCATGTAAAAGACAACATGTGTTGTTCTTATAAAAGCAGTCTATCAGTACATACCCGTATTTCTAAACAGAGAAGCGCATGCAAACTACGTGTACGAATGCACAACACAAACCGCCACGGTGATCACTGCATGCATGGAAAGAGCGATCATTATGAATTCCCTACAATATTTCCATATACTGTCCAGATGATAAATTCTCACATTACAAGTACAGAACCATACAAATATGAGACCAATATAAAATTGATTTGAGTGTTACGTATGTCTTCTTTTTACTAATGTATCTAATATAGCCTAGTCAAATTTTTATAATATCTAATGTTTCGCCAACTGAACTTAAGGCATTTATGGTGTGTGTCTGATAATTGACAAAAGATCAGACAGTATGGAAAACCGTTAACACTTTAAATCATTGCAGTTTATTCTAAATTCAGCCTAAAACCTTAAGAGTACGTTACAAGGTAATACTTTTACGTAGAAAATTTTCTGATAAAAATTTCTTCTGTCATTTTATTTGCTTCCTCTACTAGAAAAGCGCTTGCTTTTTTCTTGTTAAATGTTGTTGTGAATTTTCCAATCTAACCGAGTCCTAGCTTCTTACATGTGTTATCCATCTGGAGCAATAAAGTTTCTTACATATTTGACATATCGCATGATACACATAGCAAAAAGTGCTGTATAAAGATACACTACAATAAATAAATTATTGAATAGGTACTTAAATTAATTTTTTAACTAATGGCATTGAGCTTTATCCTGTAATTGAAATAATTCTGTATTTTCTGAAACAAATACACCATTATTTATTTAATATCTCAGTTACTTTAAACAAAAATGGTACAGCTAAGTAATGCACGGCAGATGTTTTGCAAAACATAGGGAAGATACACATCGAAAAGATGCCTAGAGAACAATACCTAACATAATACTGCTAAATGCAGCTACACATGGTGTTGGTTGGAACATTCATGGGAAAGATAATGTGAGGAGAGAAAAGAAACGCTAACATGCGGACATCTTTCTGCCTACCCGGCGTTACCAACGCTATTTCGAGAGTTTCTCTTTACCTGAGAGAGTCAGAGAAAAACGCTGGAAACGTGTCTTTAATTTTATTAATGGCAACGAGAAACACAACCAACTCGAGGAAACTAATTAGGTAATATTGATCTAGTACACCTTTTTCCCTCATATTAATAATTTGTGATCGAAGTTGAATACCTTTTCCATGTGATTTTTAAATGAATTTACTGAAACAGCTACTGGAATGCTGTCTATGATATAGATCGCAGCCAATGCATCTTGGAAAGCGTGTAAGTAATTGCTTACACATAATCTGTAATTTGCTTATGGATGAGCGTGCAACGTGCACCGCGATCACATCCTGGCTATGAATTATTATTTCGCCGACAAACACGACTGCCCGTCTAATATCCAGAAGGCGCGGGCATTTTGTGTACGTGTAATTTGGAAATGTAAAATAAATGCTTACGATTCAATTGTTATTCCCTCCGAGGCAGACGCTTTTATTGTCGAAGTTGTACTGCGAAAGTTGTATTATTACCACTATCTTAGAAAGTTTGCTTTCAAAAAACTTCATCTGATCCTTAATAATAATCTATAGTCATTTACGTAAGTACGTGTGCACAATGTGTCTAATAACTTTGTACAAATTGGATGTTGTTACTTGAAATGTGCAATAAATGATTAATTGGTTACATTTTTACTTATAATCACGAAGATGCCATCACGACAATGGTAATGATAAACCGTATATAAACGCCTAAAGCATAAAAAATACTACATTTTAAAAAACTAATAAGTTTCTGCATGAAACATAAATAAAACAAGACTTGTCATTTTCAACAGAAAAAGCTAATTTAACAGAGTTTTCGTGGATTGGCTGTTATATACAAATGTTTATTTGCACACCTGCGAAATATATTAGCAGTATGCAAATTAATGTGAACACACGATCAATTTTACATTTTTGACAGTTGACAACAAAATTATGAAATTATTGGATAGTGGATATCATAGAGCAAACAAACATTGTTGCTTTGAATGAACACAAATCTATGACTTTAAGAGATACTGCCAACAAGTTTGGTGTGAACTTAGGAATTGTAAACAACGTTTTAAGGCAAAAGAGGGAAACTGGGAGAAGGGAAAGTGTGGATGAAAGGGGATAACAATTAAATCCTGGAAAAACAATCCAAGAACTTCAGCAAAACTTAAAACTCGCTTGTGTGATTATTTATTACTTAACCGTACGGAAAAGATCACGATAGAACAGAAGAAAGACAGTCAGACTTCAGAAAAAACAATTAGTGACCGATGCTACGTTGAAAAGAGATGTCTTCAGGCCAAAGATATACTAGCTGGGCTATTTGAAATTTGGGAGGAAGTTTTGTTTCCAAAGGCAAAAATAATAATCAAAAACTAACATCGGCTTATATTGAGCTAATTGTCAAACACCTACTAAAGACAATATTTTGAAGTTGTTCCTCTTGTGCAGTTACTGGGACTCTTGTGCAATCGATAAACTTCCAAAAGTACAGACATCTATTAGAACTAAAACTGGAAGCAGTACTAAAAATAGCTGTTGGCAGTGGTCTTGCAGTTATTTAACAGCATTCGCTTCCGTGCCACGTATCAAAGGTCATAATGAAATATTTTAAAGAAAAAGAAATATCTTAACGCTTGAAGTGATATTGACAATGGATGATAATTAGTTATGAAAGTTCCACAAATAATAGAAATCAGCTAGCCTACAACCTTCAAAAATATCTTGCCTTGAGTGGCCGGCAAACTTATCGGATTCAAATCTTATTAGAAATTTGTGAGTTATTGTAGGGACCAAGCTTCATAAAATAGACTACAACAAAATTAAAATTAATTGAGGCTGTACTTCCAAATCTCCAAATTTCAAAAAACTGCAAAATCTTATTGATTCTATGTCTTGGAGAGATTACAGTGGGAAAGGAGGATACATTTCCTATTAAACTAATTTAAATTCAATACTTTGTTGATTCTTTTTTTATAACTAATAAATATTTATTTTGTAGTTACCACTTGTGTTCGCATTAATTCGCACAATACTGTAAATATTTATCAATAATTTCGATAACTTCCGGAAAACTAAGAACATCGTGATCTAGAAGCGCCCATTTTAACCTCTCTAAAGGCGTTTTTAAGAGCGTACGAAGAATATCGTATGTCACTATAAAATCTGCGTACTCACCAAATTGCATTTAAATCGTTGAGTTCGGTTCGATATATATGTTCCTTAAAGGTGGTGAATACAAACAGCAAACAGAAAGTTGAATACAAAGGGATAATGTTTGATTCTTCGTATTGTAAATATCAGACTTTCAATCAACAGCTTTGTCGTGATAAACTTCAATCGTCAGATTTACTTTTCGTTAACGTATTTTGAACTTTCTGTTGTTGTCGGAGGTAGTTTTCACTAATCAAAACTCAATAAAATACATGAAATTATATATTGTAGGTCTGAGAAAACTTTAAATGACTAACATGCAATTACATTATAATATTTAACAATAACTACAATGACTAATATCCTGAATACTCTTAGTTTATATACACAATTTATCTTCTGATGCGAAATGAAATTTGTTGTTAATGGAGGTACTACCGCAGTTCTTCATACATGTAGTGGTAATGAATAGTTCTTTTTCAAACATAGGAAAATGACTTGTAATGACCGTTACACTTTTATAACACCTCCTGTAGCAATACCAGCAAAGATAGTACAGTTTGTCTGCTTACATACGCCTCTGCATATTCTAGGGAAATTTGCCGGAGTTTATATGCTTATATTTTTAATGGATTCCTGAATTTAAAATGTTGCTTTGTACAACTATTTGTTTTAATAAAAAAAGAGAACAACGATGCCAAACTTTAGGGACATTCTGTTATATCAATATAAATAAGCGGTCGTTGCGCTACCTGAGACGGGAAAATGTTGAAAGTTGCCTAAAAAGTTCCTAATCTAGGTAATAATTTTTTAAAAGTACTTTCATAAATATACTATAAAGTTCATGAATAATATTTTATTAACAGAGTATATTTTCACTCATTTACACTTTTTCATAATTTTGTTCAACGTTTCCTGAAGTTCTGAAAGATATTCCGACTCCACGCTTCAGGCTATGCGACAATGCCCCTAACAGAGAGAAATAATATTCTCCATGATGCCAGGGTGTTATACTAATTGTCAGCAAGAATGATGAATTTTGTAAATTTTAAATTAAGTTTCGTTTAGTTAATTTAAAATTCCAATAAATTATTATATTTCAAACTGCCTATATCCAACATGTTATCTCATAATAAATAACCAAAGATAATTCTCTATTTGCCTGCTTGTTAAACTACTTAATATGCATACCATATGACAGCAGTTACCTTTTTCGAGGAACACTTAAAAGAGATAAATTTAAAAAATGTACGCTGTATCTGCTCTATGGTTACAATGCATTCGAAATATACAGGGCACAACAAATCAGTGAGGTATATTCAACCTTGTTTATCACGACACCAAAATATAGTGACTTCAGTAGCAGTGAGTGAAGTATTTTGAAATACACACTATAAAACCTAGTAATTTGCTAGTAAGCTTCAACAGACACCTTAGTGATGCAAGGTTGGAATGTAATACTTCAATCAAATAACACTTCCAGTTTCAGAAACTCAGTTTTGCGGTTTAGAGCATTACCATCATATTAAAGATGAGGTCTAAGCTAAGCGGGAATGGGTCTGCAAATAACATTTGTCAGTATTGAGTTTTACATTAAACATTTTGCGCCATCTCGCAAACAACATAAATTCTTCAATCAAATTTAGGATAAACAATAAATTAAACTTATACCGTGTACGTGAATTAGTTAAACACATTTCTCTCTTAAATTTTATCGTTATGGACCTGATCCTTTTATTTATATATTCAAATGTACCTATTCTTTTTACAATAGTTGACTTTGTGGACAAAGCACAGTTAAAAGCTCATGAAAAAAATACAACAAAGAAGAATTCGAAGTTTTCTAAATTAATAAATTTATCGATCGCCTAATCCCAATATACTCTAGAGAAAATTATGTAAAACGTAATAAATCTTAAATCATTGTTTAGTATATAAATAAAAGTGTTCTCTTCAATTAGTTTCCCATTCAGTTCACTGGTTAAACTGTACCTTTGAAACGAAATATTCGAAAAATGGAAACTCCATTTTAGTTCATGTATTTTAGAGAATGCTGTATTGTAAACAATATCTGAAACGTTCATGAAAATAAATATGTATGTATGTATTCAATCTTTTACCCTTGAATATTATTGTTCGTTCACCGGTGACGCCGCCGGTAAAACAAAATGCTCTCATGATGGAATGTAGCTGTGTTTTAAATAATAAAACGGCTATACGCCTCACTTCATTTTGATCAACAGTATTTTTGGCACCGAACGTAATATTGCATTGTTAATTACGTAGAAACTAATGATATATAAATATTTACGGATTCTGTAATATTTTACATCAAAATACATTAAAGATCGGAAAAACAGACTAATTTCTGTATCTAACTGCGAAAGTGTATCTGCTACTTTTCTCTATAAATTAATTCGACAAATAAAAACATAAAGGTGTAAAGGAAAAATTGTGTATTATTAAAGATATAAACCACTCCGTTATTTGAATTTGTTTAGCACACAGCACTCACGCAAGTAAGGCAGGCTTAATTTATAAAAACTGTTTTGGAGTACGTTACATGTGGCGTACACAATTGATACCACGACATTCATTATTACGCTACATTGGAGATTACTTACACCAGTTAACATGGATATTTGAATTAGAAACTATGTAGATATTATTCAAATACAGGCTACGTAATATTATGTGTATGAACACATCAAGAAAATGAAAGGCAGGGTTACTGTGATTTAATTATAATTTGAGTGAGAATTTCTTAAAAAAGACAGTTAAGTATATGAATATATCTGTACATGGTGAGAAATGCAGAAGTTTTGGAGAGTGAAAATTCACTTTGCATCTATGGAGTTACTCCAAAAAATTATTATATATGGCAACCACAAATTTTCGTGTGATTAGTATATCATGACCGCTGCCTCTATATGAACCTTCGAAGAAATTGTTCTTAAAACATTCACCAGCATACTTACCATCGTCCTGATAAGAATACTTACATGTTCTTTCCAAACCATTACCAACCTATGAAGCCAAGAACTCTATGTTTGCTACGTAGGTTATTTGTGTGTTATTATATACCGCTTTCATTTTCTTCTATTCTTCTAAAGGCAGTATGTTGGTGTTTTATATATTAAGTTTAAGATTATTGTTATCGTATCATATTTTCATTATTTCCAATGTTTTCGGTATTTATTCTTCAATCCGTGTTGTCAGTAATAACTATCGATATACCGTATAATCATATTAATGCAGTGCTAAATAATATTTCGCAAAACATTTGTATATAAAAGAAAGAGAAATGGTCCTAAAATAGAGTCTTGAGGTATTCTTTTAAGTATATTGACTGAATTATTTCACTGTTGCAACTTGTTTTTATACACTACGTTCTGTCGCTTAAGTTCGATCATTCTAATGTATCATTACTCATTTTTGTTTGCCAAACAGTAACCTTAGTGGCAAACAAATATTGAAACTCATGAAATTAATAGGAATGAATTGATAAGCCTTACTTTCTATAATAATCTACAATGAGAAATATAATAAAATATGTTCTAGATACTATAAATAGAACAATTAATATTGAAGAAGATAATACAAAAATCTTACCAACTACACAAGTAAAACACTGTTTATTTAAATTCATCAACTCACCAAAACTTCTAAGCAACGCTTAGTTGTTCTGTTTACCTAGTAAATCAGCAATGTGGATTGTAGTATAGAAAATAATTATGGCGGTGCATGATGGATCCTTTGATCCGGGCAATAGCACAATATTCTATAATTTTATTAGAAATGCGTCACAAAACTAATCTGCAGGAAATTAGAATATTCAGGCGATTCATAACATTTGGTTTCTGCCCACTGTATACATCTTTAGAAATTATCTCAAATGTTAAAGAACCTGAATAAATTTTGTGAAAGTAGGGCACCAAAACTCTGTCCGATGAAGATTTTAAACTCTAATATTCCAAAAGTTCTAATGCATGCTGTGCCAGGTAGTAAACCTTATGATGGTACATTTTCAATACAATATTGTGAGGCCAAATAAGAGGAAAAAGTACAGCGTTCAAAACATCGAAATTCTCGAAATTGATCAGAGCAATAAAGTAATTGTTAGTAAATATATTAGAAAAACCCTTAATTTTTATTCTTTATTAAACATTTAAATTGACTTGAATGGATTTGTAAAGAAGGTAAACAACAAAACAGAATATATTAAATTAAATAGATGTTCGTTTAGTTTGGGCGCAACAACATGTATTTATTTCTGAATCTTAAGTTGAAGCAATGCATATGCATATTTGACGATATTTTTACTGTACTTAGGGAAAAATATTTTATAGACATTTTCAAACAGGTACGGAGATATAACTTTGTAATGAACCAGGTGCTATATTTATCAAATATACAGAACAAACTTCACGTATGTACATACAAAGTAACTGCAGTTTAGTAGCAATTGTCACTGTAAAACAGAAACTTTCACGTGGAAGTTGTGAGAAAGGAATAAATCAGTACGAGAAGTTACCAACCACATTGGACGTGCAGCTTTAAATAATACGATACGTTTCAGCTTAACAATTCAAGTGCTTGTATTACAATACCGTGCTCGTCTTCAAGAACTAAATGTAGGACAAGAACCTTTATAATGAGAGAGACTCAAATATTATACATATCGCGAACTGGATTTCTGAGAATTACGACATCGCAGCACGTTAATAAATTATACGCGCTGCTACATACGGTTGTAAGGGCTAGATACATATGAAATGTGTACACCACAGAGCGCTTTTGGGATTATGCAGATCATTCACCACGTACAATTATTTCTAATAATCGTGACAGATAATAATTGAAATTTAATAGGTTGCTTCTCCAGCCAAAATATTCTTTTAAATATTCAATTATTGTTTTACCAAATGGATGTGGTAACGTGCTAGTGGAAGGATTTTATTCGATATCAATGAGCACTATACGTATAAACTAATTTAAATTGATATTTCCCATCGTTCCGAGAATGCTTCAGATTACAATGCAGTTCTAAAAACATCTCATTTCACGCCTGTTATTCACGTTGAAAGCCTCTTTTTCAAGATCGTTTTTTCTTCTCCGATACTCTTTTATAATATGAACCTTCTCGATTTTATAATTAATGTTTAAATTCCTATGGCATACACAGTATTACATTTACCTTGTATAGGATTGCCAGTTACAGTTCTTTCGATACAACAGTCAATGCTAACTGTAAAATGGGAGCCAAACGTAACGTATGGTGTTGTTCTTTCTTACTCCTTCTCGCTTTTGTCTTTGTTCCATTGTTATTTCTGATGTAGCGTTCATAAGATATACATACGAATAAATGACGCGCAGAGGGACTGAATCCGGTTATAAATGAGATACATTAAAAATAAACAAACTTGAATTTGAATGCGTTTAAAAGACAACAAAGTCAATCATAAAACGATAATTTGATTCGGCGTTACTAATCAAAAACCAATTTATTTTAAACAATGAAGTGTTTCAATAAAACATTATTCAAAATAAGTTAGAGCATTATTTACACTGAAGTTTCCCAGCGACCTCACAAAAACATCGTATCCAATTCAATGCCATATTAGTTTCACGTTAGAAACGTAAAAAAATGAGAAAAATTTAGCGATAATTAAAGCGAATCGATGAAAATATTTGGAAACATTTCTGACACAGACAGAAAAGTATATAATGATAGTATATGAGGCACACAGCCTCCACAACAACTTTAGGTCATTTCTTCCTCGCAAGGTTACACCTATAATTTCTTGAGATATTTAAGAGTTTTATACCAATAGCTTTTGTAACAAAAGGTAAAGTCGAAAACTATAACCGAATCGTCACAAGACAGAAAAGGTTTTATGTCAGCAGTTGTCATTTACATTAAAAGATGGAGATTTCCTTGAAGATATTGAAGAATTCATCTGTATGCCAATTAATTAGGATATTACATTAAATTAAATACTTAATATGTAAGTGTTTTCGTCTCATAAGGAAGGATTTCCGGGTGTCAAATTCAGATCTTGATGAAACTTGGTAGGTAAGTAGAGTTGAGACTTGCAAACAAAAAAAAATATTTGTGCCGAAATTCACTCTCAGAAGGTGAAACACCCTTTTAAAAATTCACAGATTCTTCAATTTTCTAATTTAATCCTTGAACAGAAATAGATAGATCAAAGGGCTTTCAGGATACATGAATGTTGTATATACAGCATGTCGCATTTAAGCGCTACCCTTTTATGTTAGAGCTGATCATAGTAACACGTAACAAATATTAACGCAAGTTGTTAATCATCATCCGTTGCTGATTTTAAAGCATTTTGAATTATACAGAGTGTTCCAAGTGTGCAGAGCAAGTCATACCTTATGCTACCAACACCAAAACCATCTATATATTGCATATATATGTTGTTTATTAAGAAAGACCATAATTTATTAATAAAATTGCATCAGTTATTATGTCTTAATGTTCATAATTCATACAAATGTAAACACGGGATTACACATGATAACAAATCCTTCGTATTAATAATAATGAATAAAGTATTTATTTGAATATATATTTAATGTATTTATGATTTCGTACAGTAATGAATGTCGTCAAAAAATGCTGGTACCATAAAATGTTTTCGCACCAAGAACAACGAATGAATGCAAAAGTATCATATTGAAAGCAGCGGGGAGGAAACGGAAGGTCTTGGTTTGAAAATACAAAATTCATGGGATTTTTGAATGGTCCACGTCGATTCTCTATATAACCGGACTCATACCAGGCATATGCACATAAATTGATATATTTAGAGGACGACAATTGATTGTGTATTAATGATTGCAGTTTTATGACATTATTTCGCAAATGAAGATTAATATCATAATTTGAGATAAGAACCAAGTCAGAAAATTATTGATTAAATTCCTTCCATATTCGAAATTCATAGACGTTCACTGGTTCTATCATATCTGTTGTTTTCTTTGATATTGTTAATATTTGAATATCTTTGTTGGATGCGACCTCAAGACTCTGAACAGTGACCTGTCGATGAGCCTAAAACTATAAGAGTTTTTGGCAAAATTCTTGATAAGTAAATATTAAGAAACCAATTGTTAAATAAGTCAGTGGTTAATTTACCTGAAGGTGAGGCTTGAATAATAGCGTTTGCAGGTCGAAATAAGGTTCGTTGTACTTGGGGCTTAAACTTGCCAACAGGTTCTTTTAGTGCTATCAGTAGTGGAGACATAAGTTTACCAGATACAGGTATCATTATATTATATATTTTAGGACTGTATTAGATACACTTGTAACACCGATTTGCATACGATTTCTCCTTCATTCTGAATTCGGCGAGTAGGTATATAAATGTTGTATTATAAAACCACAACGTTATCTCTATTACACATTTGTTTTTCTATACCATAGCAAAAAGAAAAACAATTTTGCGGTATATTATGAAAATACCTAGAATAGAACAAATACCGTCAATATCAAAGTATGTAAATCCTTAAAATTGGTATTAAAAGACAATAATACCTTAAGTATGAGTTTTCAAATAATAGAATGTGGTTTGGTTTTTAAAGAAATGTGATATTTTTGAATATTTACGATAACAAACAACTACACAGGGTAATTTGTCCATTTTGTCGGGTTTTACTTGCAGATATACTAACAGCTGCATCTGATACTATATCAATTGGCGACTGCAGTCATATACTTCAATAAAATGTAACTTAATGCGAAGCAAACTGAACTACCTAAACTGTATGAAGTGGGATTATATAGAGTAACGGTGTCCCTTTTCCGATGTATGTATACGTAGTACGTGCGTAGCATAAGATATAAGTTCTTAGGTTAAGTTCAAAACAACAATAGCGTGTGTTTCCACAGTCAGTAATGCACTGAAGAATTTTGGTCATTTAGAATTACTTCTGTTATTAAAAGAAAAAACACAATTATTTTGCTTACTAGCTTACAACTTGTTTCTCGCGTTAGAAGGTGTTGGCGTATCATATTATTAAAGATAAGAGTTTTAAAATATATATATGTATACATGTATATAAACAAGTTATATTCACAATGTTTTGTATTCAGGATAAGTAAGTATATCGAACATGAAATAAAATATTACGAAATCTCACAATAAAATGTGTATCGGTTTTTTAATGAAAACAGATTTTATGTTATGTTTAATCACATCAACTTACATTCAACTGAACTGGAAGTCTAACACTTGGAAATAACATATGTTTGTAGCCTGGAGTTGCTGAAGCATTTTATTTGAAAACGTCTTTTATTTCATAATTTTCTGAGTATGTTTTGTTACTGTCAACCAATAACATTTTGTTTGCCAGAAATCGCCCTATACCGCTTCAATATCGACAATAACATCACTTCAGATATGTTTCGTAATAAAATTCTCAACGTATTACGGTAGAGACCGCACGGAAGTTCAGTTTAACGAAGTGTTAAATAGAAGCACTGTTTTTCCATTACAAATTCCTTTTCTATTTGTGAAATTGTCGGGGTAGTACAAGCAGAAAATAATAAGCAATAACTTATAGTGGAAGTTGGGATTTTCAGCAAAGTCTTTCAACACACCCGCAGAGAAAACAGGGCGAGATATGTAGAAGGAATCAGAAAGTATGGCACAACGAGCGCAGGCAGACCCGCGTATCCAAACCGTAAAGGTCCGTTCGGTAGCAGTGTTCTTGACTCGGGCCATAAATATCAGAAGTAGAGTCCCGCTTACTTTGCGAGGCAACGCTTCTACCCAAATACATGACCGGAATAAAGAATGTGCAATCTGCCAGTTGCACCATTGCTCGCTCTGTCCTCGGTATGCGCACCAGAGGGCGCCACCCAGAAAAACAGGACTAAGTAAAAGACCGCATAATTAATTTTAATTATTCCGATATTAACCCAAAATTGATTATTCAACTATTATTCATTTAAATAGACGAGGAAAAGTGAAAAATATTACCGTCCGCGCGTAAATTATCCCCGGATATCTCCGGAACTGCTGAATATTCATTTCTATTCTATGAAACTTGAGAACGCGCGAGAGAGTGAGAAAATTAAACAATTCTTTCGCACAATTTCACTGGGGGTTGTAATTTCATTGTTTGGTTAAAGATATATTTCACGGACTTTCCGGAAAGCATCATATTTTTCTTCCCTCGTTTTTAGTAATAAAACATGGGAGGATTGATATGCTTTTAATTAAAACATTTAGTACAATTGTTACGTAAATTATGTCGGAGGGAAAAGTAGCTGAAAATTTAATCACCACGGCTTTGATATGAACTTCGCATAGAAGTGCTCGTCTACTTGAATACGCAATACAAATTCAGATACTATATTTGTGTTTATTCTTGAATCTATCCTTTACTTCGTCATTCGTCGAAGGAAAACAATGCAGCAGTATATGCTTATCATAATACGAAACTTTAATATTATATAATTATGTTATTAATGCCGTGTACTGTATGTTCTTGCAGATTTATAAGTAAATAGGAGATACCGTTATATTTAGTTTTAATGTTCTTTCACAGTAATCGCAACCACAGTTTTCTTAATGCGCCCTTTTTCAGCTCTACGTGTTTGAGTTCAACTGTTATTGAACTTCCTGTTACTTTTTTCACCGGTAAGCTTTGTTGAGTTAATCGTCACTGGTTATATTTACCTTTTCGCTATTCTATATATAATTTCTTCTACGTTTTCCTCTTTACCTTGTTTTTTAGTTTCATGGTTATGTTATTCTTTATTTTTCTGCTACAATTTTCCCTAAAATATCATTTTCTTTAGTAATTCTTTCTAGACCTTTTCATCTCTTTCTCTTAACTGCCAATCTCGACTTCTGTGTTTTTTTTTTGGTTATTACAAGGTGAGTATAATGATATTGTCTCTCTAGTGGTTAAAATTACACCACATAAATATGGGATCACTTTTATTTTGGATATTAGTATATATTCAAAAGGATATGAAGAAGAGGAAACTTACTGTAAGAATCTTTAAAACGGGTAGGGACTTTGCTTTTGTTTTCACAATACTGTCTTATGATTTCACACACTTAGTTTACATATTCGGTTCGCTTATTTAATTAGCTATTTTTAGACAGTTATTAAACATTTCGTAAGCGTTTTGTTGTGAAATTTTTCGTTTTATTACACGATATAAAACAGACGTCATAAAAGCCAGAAACTTTTTAACTTTACGCGCATAACAACTCTACAATGTAATGTAAAATGTTGACCAACGCAACAAAAAAACATAAGTATTTAAACCTAGAGACTTACAGAAGTCATCATATCGAAGGAAATAGGGTGATGACACTATTTATTTTTATAATACAGGTATATAAAGTTTGTAAGAGTTTATTTTTATAATCGACAATGTACAAACGTATCTAAACACAAATGGCTCTGTAGGTAGCGAGTATTAAAATAATTCGTAGTGGTGTATATTAATACGTAGACATAAGGTCACTAAACCTCTTCTTCTGCACAGAACATATCCGATTTGTTTATACATAAGCATGTCGACCTAAGTTACGAAAATAAGCTGTTCAATTGTATACATATGTACATACGTGCTAAAGCATGTATATATATATATATATATATATATATATATATATATATACATGCTTTATAATCGGCCTTTCGAATACTTTTGTTGAAAGTTTTAAATCTTTTATTTAAGACAAATAATCCATTATGATGCTATAAACGCCCCACATAAACATAAACATTTTAAAGTTAGAAATTGTTTTTACAGCAGCGCTAACCAAACTAAACAAAATAGTAATAAATGGTTTTCGGAATTAGATCCGAAAACAAAGATATGGTCTAACATTCGAAATGTACTTAACAATAAGAAACGCAAACTCATCAACGCCCAGGAAAGCTATTTGCAAATATTTCAATCACCGATAGGAAAGGAGAAGGCACAAACCATTTAGACCGTAAACAAAACTGACCTCAAACTCCTCGATTGGATCCCGTAAAACCTTATTCAAGTAAGTAATACCACTTTATGTAAATTTTATTCAAAAACGAATTATTCGTGGAGCTGGAAATTTCAATTGAAGAATAAAATTAGAAACTTCTACCGGAAATCGACTGCTTCATTTCCTTTCTCATAGTTGGGTAACTTCAACCAATTACGAAAAGCGATCTAGTAAAAACTCTTGTTACAGTTACGACATCGTAAGTATAACTACGTATTACTTTACATAAATATACGTGAGTATATTATCACTGTAAGCCCCTCTCTACCCTACTATTATATAATGTATTTTTATCTTCTTATTTATCATATGTGTCTAATTCAGTAAATTATTTACTATTTCATTTAGAGTCTCTTGATTTTGCAATAATTCATATATTTGCCGGAATACACTTTACTTCTACATATAGCGTCATTGCTAATCTATTGTCAGCCGTCAGAACGTACCCTTTATATTCTTCTTAACGATGACTTCCATTGTATAAATAGCTAATAGTGCTATAACTGAAGCATATTTGTAGCATCTAAACGATGAATCATGTGAACTGTAAGCGAAAGTGAACTTGAAAGAATTTAATCACATTTATTTTCTGCACCTGGAACGGATTAGATTCTCTTAGATTCACTACCCTTTCCAGTTTTACATGGGATATTGCTCAAAATCATAAAAACCTTTTTATTTACCATATCTTGAAACCACACGCCGTTCGACTAAATATCATTTGAAAAGAAATCTCATTAATTCCTCCACCTGATATAAACCCTTTCTTTAGTTTAAAGCAAATTGAAGGTAGTGTTAAAGACGGTAATTTACTAGTAGTTCGATTTATTTTAATCGTTATCGCATGCAGTGGTGTTAAGTGTATTTACGTAATATGGGTGAAAATGAAGAGTTAAACATTGAATAACACGCTGTAGTAATTAATGCAGAAGTGAAAGTTACACTTGAAGTAAATTAAAAGTTTCAAAAACTGCTTTTCGTTTTGGCAATTGAAAGATATAGGCAAACAGGAAGAAATTTAGAGCGCTCGCATTCGGGAAAATGTAGAGTAATAACCTGTCCCGTAGGCCAACACTCTGTGTTGATCAGTAAACAAAATTGACGATTTACAGCACCCCAATGTGTGAAGTAGAAGACTGTTAATCAAAAAAAGAAATCGGTTTAATCGTACTTTGAAATATAGAAATTAGAAGTTTTGGTGATAAATTTTGTTGAATTTTTGTTCGAAGAATATCGAAAGAAGAAACGCCATAAGTTATGATATTCACCTAATTCTTCAAATCTTATTGGAATCACTTCCATTATAGACGTGATTTTACTATATATATAGCTGTTATCTAATGAATCTTAAAATTTTAAATATTTGCGGTTTCAGGCATACAATGAAGATATGTGACTTACAATAGCATTTCTATACCGACAAATTGGATAACTTTAGCAAACTAAACCAATTAAAACCGAAAAATGGAGGTAAACGTTCTTAAATTATAAATTATAATTAATTCGAAGTACGCTTTAATGAAAAGTATTGCAATTTCGCCTACAATTGATTACATGAAGTTAGTAACAATTAGTTTGCATCTGATAACTTAGAGAGTGTCTCTGTTGCTAAAAATAAATTTCCTACGAAAAACAAGAAACGTCTTATTTTTTAACGTCTTCAATATTAATTTTAATTTTCCTCACTATAAAAACCAGCATTCTCTCTCTTATTAACTAGAATTATTTATTCAAAGTAAATCAGTGCAAAATACTGATTTACTTCGATACCCAAGAAAAAACTAAAACGAGGTGCAGTCGTTGACGGGTCTACAGTCTTTTTCAGGTTGATGAATGCTTTGCAATTGTGCCGAGCTTTTCTAGATTATCTCGGTTAACCAAGGGATAGCCACCGCACATTTTAAAAATTAATTGAGATTTTTACAGAAGGAATCCATTTATTGTACGTAAATAGCAGCATACATACAGGGCATGCAAATTGTTTAAACAAATTCAATATTTTTTTAATCTAATGACGCATACGTTTATTATGTGTGTAAACACATAAAACAAAGTAAATAGAAAGATGCCTAGAAAGCAATTTTGTATGTACTATATGCAACCCAAAACAAGAAAACACCAAACAAGATCTGCTCGCTCATTCAAAATTGCCTATTAATGCAAACGTCAACTGCACTGAGTCTTCAATAATAAAGTACGTAACTTTTTCTTAAATAGACGAGTTGAACATGACTTCATATGCATATGAAATTATCTTTCAAATAAAGACTCGAAGGTAGTGACATTAGGTCATGGTAACGCGTCATGATGCTGTACATGCCTGACTTGATTTCATTGGTATACCTAAAGTAGGTAGATACCTAAACGGTATAGTAAAATACTAACTCCACAGTTCTCTCCTATTGTTAAATTAAAGAAATAAGAGAACTGAAGCATCAGTTATTCAATTCCTATGTCAGCAAAAAGGAGCAGGGGAAAACTTCATAAAATTCAGAGAAGCAGTAAAGCATCAAATGAGAGACTGTGGTAACAAACCCAAGCTCATAAACCTTTTAATAGCATTTGCTAGTATACACGTTCAATTTTCACGGAAAACCAAGATTCTGTATTTGTTATGGAACGTTAAGTCAAAATATGTAAGATGTATTTGCATGTTTGATTGTATGTTACATACGCACCTAGCTTACTAAAGGAAGCGTTGTTTAGCTCAAAATCCAGTATATGTGTTTTGAAATTGCAATTTACAATTAAAGCTATTTTTTAATTTTATTAACTAGTTATACATTATCTTACATAGTCTGGAATAAATTCAAATACAAATCAATATTAATAAAGCTAAACATTTCATATAAAAAAAACGTTGTCTTTTTGGTTCTATATTATAAAATATATACTACATATTATATAAGCTTGTAGAAACAAATACGAGATAGTCGTAACTAGACTTAACCTAGTAAATAGGCAAATGAAAAGCAAATTAAGTCCGACTCACAGGAACTAGCAAATTTAAACAAGAAATAGTACCTAAATACGAAAACAAATAATAATAAGCGCGTGGAATGAGCCTCTTAAATTTAGGATAGAAGTTACAATTGGCAATAGAAAATTCGTTGGAAATGAAAATTATTCATTGTTCATCAAGGCTCGGCATGAGTGCATGCTTTTAGTATAGTCCGTTTCAATTTATATTGCGCGAATAGAAACCAACCTATTACTGACTTACTGCGATAATTTTTTCATCAGCTCTTGATGGTAAACACAAAGTCTCTGTGCAGATTAAGAATTTTCTGAAGTGCATGTGTTATTGCATACTACCTGTTGTGCTCGTGCTACTGTAAAAGCTTGCTTTCCACACTATATCTTGAAATAGACAGTTCCACATACATTTATCTTTATTAACCTGTGCTTTATATATATTCTTGTCCTAGTCAATTTATTCTCAAATGTACAGTTTATAATTGAAATTTAGTGGTTAGTGCATAGTTTTAGGAATTATCGCTATGTCTGTTTGTTTTAACATTAAATTAGCCGAAATGCATGTATGGTAATCGGAATGCTCGAGAAGCGCTGTTTTTATATTTACCCTCATCACAATCTCCAGATCTCTTCAGTTCCTGGGGAGAACAAGGTCCGGCATTTATTCCTGAAGTAGAAGAGAAAATCTTAAGACGCAGCACGGGTTTGCAACCGTTTGCTGATGAATGCGGGTCCACACGAAACGAGTTTTCCACAACATGTGCGTGTGCTTCGGTAAAAATTCCTATACTACTCTGGAATCTAAGTATGTCCTTTTTTTATTGAATATGTAGATGCGTCTTTAGAGTGATCTTTTAGACGACATTCCTTGAACAAAAGGGAACAAATGTGGTTCCAGCACGATGGTGTTCCTGCGCATTTTTCGATTACCTGGAAGATAGCCTAATTTAAAATACTCCGTTTCTCACATGGAGAGTATTTGAAAACCTTACGCCACGCTTGTAAATAACTTCGAGGAGCTATACCAACGAGTGGATGCCACCGAATCCGACCCAATATAGGGACCTTTGAAATAGTTTGAAGGTCCATGCCGCAGAGATGTCGTAACTGCGGTGGAATGGAGGGAAAGCACTTTCTACATCTCATTTCACTTTTTGCTTTTGTTGCTTGCTTGTAAATTACATATCTATTTGTTTGTTTTATACATAATATAAGCGATGTAAAGGCAAAATGTTTCGGGTTTTTGAAACCAACCGTTTGCGAACACATGCTTATTAAGTCTTTTCTGCATATTCTTGGTTATAGTATCTTGCCCTCAAAGTTTATGACGCACTTCGAACAATAATGTTTACACCGCAGATTTTTTTTAGAACCAATGTCGGGGAAGCAATAAATGTATTTTCAATCACATATTTCCCAAGGATCCCTAATACGGGGTATTCTTTGGATACGCCGAATATTATTTTTAAATAATATGAATAGTTTATAACATGGCATAAAGATAAGTAGACAAATGCGTGTCTGGTTGGAACTAAAAATAAGCAAAAATCTTATACATGTATGTCTTAGTATAATTTTTATTTTTTCACATTTTTCACGACAACATTTAAACTCAAATCATATCTATGTTTATAGTAAAACACATTTACTTGCAGTTGTAAATTCTATAATAAGAATTATCATCTCGTTGCGAACACAGAGCTCGAAGACAAATATTTATTGATTGAAAATCTAAACAAGGAAACGCCTTTATAGGCAACATTTGAAAGTATAGCTAGGTCGAAAGTACAATACTGTATAGAATGCATTTGACCTATGGTTCCTCTTTTTAACATTTGATATTAATATGAAATAGCACAAAATAACTTTTACGTGTTCGAGATGTCCACCATGACCGTGGGATCTAATATAACTAGTAATTCGTCAACGAAACTCGTGCAAAATTTACAGTTTCTTTGTAGATGTGCACGGCTGCATAGAAAATGTAATTCTATAGATCCTGCAGGCGTTTTCAATGACAGGACGGCGGTCGTAGATTAAACTTTTCATGTAACGCCGGCTAAAAAAGGCTAATGGGTTTAAATCGGGAGAACGAGTTGGAAATGTACGGTTCAAGAATTCTCTCGGTACTCGAACGGTATTCGCGACTGCTCCATCTCACATGAACTGCAGTTGTTGGTGTGCTGCTAATGGAACTTGCTCTTAATATTCTGGTAATCCGCTTCCCAAAAGAAGTAAATAGGATGCAGCATTCATTTGTTTTGTGGAAGTCCGAGTTCCAGTAACCGATTGCTTAATATTGTTGACCAAACATTGACGGATACCTCAATGTCACTCCTCTGGAACCATACGCAGAAAACTATTTGGTGAGGAAAATCAAGTTCTTGAAATCTCTAAGCTTTTTAAGTACGATGCAGTAAATTATTTTCCGATTTTTATGAAAATTTTTATACACTCTATTATGGAATGGATGTACTTCACTCAGAATAGTTGTTATACTTACAACCAAATCACTCCTTATATTGATTTGGTTCAATTTAAGTAAATTTTATATAGGCAGATATCCCAGTTTGCAGTAGCAAAATGGTTAAAATGCCTGATTGTTAAATTTTGGGTGGGCTTTGATAGTCATATATCTTCTAAAAATATTTCATCTTCTTGAAGTAGTTGTATAGGTTAGAAAAGTGTAAAAGCAAAAAGATAACAACGGGGCTCGAAGCATTGTATGAATAAATATTTAGAAGCATCACTATTTATCCCGTTTTGCCATAAATCAAAATAGCACCATAATTTTTTGTACTCACATTTAATGTTTCATTTGTTCCTCGTCTGGCAAAGGAACAAAAGGCAGTCTAAAAAACTAGTATGTTCAAAGTTTTAGTTCAAATTCTTTAAATATTCATTTGAAAAGCTTAATTCTTCAAATGATTTAATGATGAATAATACAAAATTCTTTTTTAGTTTTACAAAAGAAAAAAATATTAATATATTATAATATAAATTTATTTCAAAAACGAATTTTACCCACTAAGCTCTGGTAGTCTTTTGCTCTACGTCAGCTTCAAGTTCATTTTATTTTTCCTTTATTCGGATGGACGTGGTCTCCCTTATAAATATCTTGTAATAAATATGCAGCTTATATGACCGTTTACGTAAAGATAATTATGGTATTCCTATGATGATTTTTTTACTGGCCTTATCTCTATTATATATCATCTTTTTTGTGATATGATACCGTTACGTCAGCCAATTTTTCGTGAAAAGACCCCGCCATGCGATTGACCCAATCGCGTGGCGATAGCTGATATTTTATCAATTTAGTTAATAGCATATCTATATTTCTTACATTCCTGTCATCTCTGTGGGAATAAATTGACTTCCCCTTAAATAGTAACCGAAATTACCATTATCGTAGAGATCATTTTTCTAAATAATATTTCGATCGTGTTAATACTGATAGGTCATTTCTCAAGTGTTGCACTAATGTTGACTCAATTATTAACAAGTTTCATATATCTACATTTATCTCAAACTTTAGATACTTTTACACCAAAAAAATCTACTACTTTCAGATCTCTTACAGCAGTACAGTTTTCTAAGGCCACAATTTTGAATCTGAAATTGAAAATTCCTATTTTTTGCAAACAACTCAGCTCGATTGATATGTAAAAATGATATTTCTGAGGTCAACTCGAGTTACCTTGTAAGAGCGCAAACTTCTAGTAACGCTTATCCACGCAAGATTTTTAAAATTCATGCACTCTAGAAGTGGCAATATACATAGATATACCTCAACTTATGTTTCATAATGGTATATTTGTAGTTGACAATGTCACAGTAATTGACATATTTGCCTCAAAATCTTCTTCCATACACATAGACATTAATAACTTTTTTCTGTAGAGCAATCTACAGTTACTATTATATCCAAGTTTTCTCAGAAGGATATTATTGGTAACGATCTAATATCTAGCTTTACCATATATAATTATTGTTATGCGTTTTCGAAGCTCTATTTGCATTATTATTATTGGGACGTTGATTTTTCCTATGCGATAAAAGCGAGACTAATTCCTAGTCTCTTAAAGACGAAAAGATGATCAAAATCCTATCAGTAATTATATATCGATATCAAACTTAAAAAAATTTGCTAAGATTTTTAAAAATGTGATCTACCTTTACTTACACGTAATTAGCATAATTCTGTTTATGAGAAGTCAACAGTTACTAGTATTATAAACTGCTCCTGTATACCTATTTATTAGTGAACGACTAAATATACAAGATCAAATTGACGTTGTTTCCACTGGCCATAGCCGAGGTTTTGATATAATTGACCACGGAATTTTACTTGAGAACCAACGAATCTTTGAATTAAACTTTTAAACCAAAAGAATTTTGCATCGGTTACGTTACACATCCTTTGTGTTGTTTCCTTCATCTAGCGCATTACATGGGTCCCCATTAGGGCCACTTTTGTTGCTAATGTTTACAACCGATTTGCTGATATTTCTATTTTTAATAATTATCTCAAGGGAGCTGATATCATTACGGCTCTTCGTATTCTATTTGACTCCAGATTAAGTTTTGCTACACACGCTCCTGATTGGTGCATCTTTGTATCTAAAACATTAGGGGATGTTCTATACTCCTGCAAGTCCTTTAATGATGTGTTTTATCTTTGAACACTCTATCCACCATATTGCACCTACTTTCAACTGGCCATTCAAAAGGTGTACCGCAGTTTTCTAAAATATCTGTCCTTTAAGATGGATCACGAACACCTAGAAAGAGGTGTTAATTATAGCTCGTTGTTGAAATGACGCGATGTGCAATCGCTGCAATAAAGTCGAGATGCTTCTTGACTAAAATTTGTCCGGAAAATTGTTTATGGTTTAAGGTACTCTCCTTATTTTCCTCTATCAATTTACCCATCTTTCATTCCTCTTCTACCTTTTCCTAGGAATTCAATGCAATCAGTATTAGTCACCATGTGCTATAATGCAGATCTTCTATATGAAGAAATTATTAATGCCATTAACTAGTTTGATTTCTTATTTTATTTATAGTGTATCTTTTTATTTTACATTTTATCTGTTGTCTACATGTATGCAGTTTAATTGGACCTACACGTTTTACCACAAATATTACTATTATTATTATTATTATTACCATTATTATAATCACTATTACTATTATTTTAGATATCACGCATATCGAAATTCAAATTTAAATACTGTTGCTGAGAGAAGTAGAATGTTTATGAAGAATATTTTTTGCATAAAACTAATAATAAGAAATATTTCACCTCCTTTTCAAATTTTTTATAAATTTCTAAAGTTTCAAAAATTTAGGGTAAGAAGTTTTAAAATGAACGCACTGTATATACTAGTAGCAATACTTAAATTTAAAACGTAAAATTTGTAGTAGAACGGTTCGGCGAGATGTTCTGGTGCACTCAGAGCGCACATATAATTGAAAAGAGAGTGGGAAGGAAATACATCCAATTTATGTCAACAAAGAGTCAAATTTCTTTTATATGTGTCTATGCGTTTATTAATGCGTTTCTTTGCACCTGGCCGATATTACACGAAGAATGGCATAGCAAGAACACCACGAAACTGACACCTGATTGAAATTCCCCATGATAATGACGCGATATGTTGTGACGTTGGTTCGACAGTTCTTTGTGTTTCCGGTTTTATTGTGTCCTCCCCTTTTCGTCTCGACCATTTTTCACCACTTGCGCTCCACCTCCTGTCAGTTAGTTATAATTCGGCCCGCATTGCTATTCTTAGCGCCAAACTCAGGTAGCGATACACAATTGAAATACATAATAGGAGTGGAGTGCGTTGAATTTGAACGAGCACTTGAAATCACATATTCCAGGCAGTAATTTTAACGATTTCATATGTACTCATTGATTTTTACCCACAGTAATATTCTGTGCGCTATCGTCTGATTGCTTTGTCTTTTACCAGCTAAACGGTGTCTACTACAGGTAGACGTACCTACCGATAGAATTGTCATTTATCTATAACGCGTCTGCCATATTTCCATACAATACGACAGCATTGTGCATAAAATATCAGTTATGTCAGGAATTTAAACGACAAAACATCAAGGATAAATTATATAGATGCACTCCGCAATACTTTAAATCCGAACTGCTTTAAATAAAGTTACGTTGGCAACATTTTTGTTCTAGTTTCTTCTATATACAAGTTGATTTGTAACATTCTACTACTTCATCAGTTTAAACTAGCGCTCAAAATCGCTGATTGAGAGCTCAAGTTAAACAATAACTTTAATCAGAGGGATATTTCTGTTTGCACGAAATTATTTGAGCGACTTCGTGACTTACATTGGAATTTATAACTATCTACCTATACAAGCTATTCAAATGATACAGTTAAATTTGCAAATAGGTACTCATGCTTCCGTTTAATATATAGCAAGATGGATAAATTAAAGAATTGTCCAAAGTAGCTGGAATTATTTATCAATAAGAACAGAACACATTTAACAAGTATGAGTGATATACAATTTTCACACTATTTTAAGGGAATCATTAGAAGAATCCTCTCTAAGGTTCCTGAGAAACGGTATTACATTCACCAGATATTTATTCGAATATTTAATTTAACTGCTTACAAGAAATTTGCAATACTAGAGGTTAAAATTTTGGAGCAAAACTTTTATTGAAATTACTGAAGTTTATATGAAATTATGTCTAACAATTGAAAAAAATTGTAAAAAATCGATTTCCACCAAACCAATTATAAATTAGCTTCTCGTTCTTGTTCTTTCAAATATTGGCGGTTTTTGTTATCTAAAGCAATAGTTGTATTGGCGTTCTACGTTGTTGGTTAAAGGCAAAAATGATACACAACTTATAAGAATTCCTTCATCAGCGTAGTAGATACAGGTTTGGAGCAGTCATAACTATTTATAGTCCATATATCCATATTAAGTAGTATACATTGAGAGAGATTTAAGAGATTTCTTCCAAAACTCAAGGTGGTTTATTGAAAGAGTAATACAGTCGACAAACCACCTTCCAAGGCGCAAATCGGAAGAGTTGGTTGCAGAAAGTTAAAATAAAAGGTTAAAGACAGATTAAAAAATACAGTGTGAAAGACCACTAGCAGATTACTACTTAATAAACTTGCAAGTAGTTAAGAAGCAACTGAAAAATCGAATTCTGTTACTAACTTGAATGTAGTAACGACAAGTAAAAATTGACAAACAATATCAGTATCGTAGTAGTGAGTAAAGAGAAGCTCTTACCAAATGCGCATGAAAAAATAGATGTAACGAAATATTTGAATTGGGGATAGCATGCAATTGTGGATAGATTAAAAATCTCGTTTAGGTGCCGTATAATTTCTTCCTTCAGAAGGTTCTCGCCTCTAGCGCGGTCAACACGGCGAGTCACCGTAACCTTCTGCCAAAGTGATTTCGCCTCTAGCGTGGTTTACACGTCGAGCTACCGTGCTACTTTGGTTTCCCCTATTCTCCTGAAGAAGCCTCCTACGACGGAAGCGAAACGTCGTGATCCCACCTCTGTCTTTTGGTCTCTTTCTTTTTCCTTTTTTAATTTTTCGCTCGTATACTTCCTCTCCTCTCTCCTTATTACTAACTCTGGCCGTGGAAGCCTACGTATTTATTCTTTTGTAGTTGCTGTGAAAAATGTGTCAAACTGTAAAAACTTTAGTACCTCAAAATTTTATGACTTTCTTTAATAATTGCTGCTTCTTTAGCATTAAATTGTAAAATTAAAATCTTATTTTTAAAATAATAAGAAGCTGCTTGTAATCATATTCCCTAATATTTAAGAATTAGCTGTGACAGGGGATACCAAAGCACTCTTTATGAAATTCTCAAGTTCGGTTAGGACTCCTTTGCCTCTGAATAACTCTTTCTGATGTAAAACACGAAGCTTACACGTTATATGTATTACATGAGTACAAGCATTTTCCAAAGAACGGTCCATACAACCTATAAATGTGACATCATATTAACTTTTGATCTAGAGAAAGCTGAAACGTTGTCAACGCATTTAGCACTTCATAATTAGTTCGCTACTACATATTTCGAATCCTTTACTAGCTAATAATCACTTGAAAAGGGTTTCAGTGCTCGTACTACAATATTGACAACAGAATCCTGTTTAGAGTCTATAGTTTCGTCTATAGAAACTTAACAAAGAGACAAAAGTAATAGCCTTGCTATTATAAAATTAGTTTTCTAAGAAATTCTGTACCGTAAAATATATTTTGCACCTATTTCTTCATTACCTGCCGATATAAATGGTCCTTGTTACGAAAACATGCTTACCCTTTCCGCTCTTGATTTCTTTTATATGCATACGCTGAATAGCGGCAAAATACATTTGGCACAGAAATAAGCATAGATTCTCAAAACAAAATAAAACAAAAGATGTGCAATCTAGACATACCTAATCTAATAATAATATGGTATACTAATAGCCACCAGAATAGTCGCTAAAATATATTTAAAACAGACCATTATTTTAATGTATTGAGAATACATATGTAGGTGTTGAAATTATCTCATCCGTCAAGATTATCCCGTTTGCATTTCCTGCATTTAAGAAGAAACTTTCAACAGTATACCATTTTTGTACTGAACTCTTCCCTATATAAATGGATTCAGTTTCATATGCAATTAAATACTTGAATTTCTGCTATTCGCGCACTAGAAATAAAAAGAATTCTCATTGATTAAAATCACCAGTATATACATAGATACAGGAAGATTGGTAAATAACACGCTTTTAAGTAAACATTAAAACAATTCTTCCTAAACGAGTGTCTATAATTTTAACAAATGCACTGTGAATTACAAATTATATTTTTGTCTTATTTAACCATTTAATTATATTTTACATTGTGAGTAAAGCCATCCATTCAAGACTGTGTTACGCCTCTGTGATACATTCTGTACACATCGGGAATTCTTCAGGGTAAATCTGAACATTGTAAATGAATAATTTGAAGTGGTACGAATTATTAAATTACCACACAATATCTACGTACAACCGTACATAATCCAGAAGCAAACTCAATTTAATGTAAGAAGCTTGTCATATAGAAGTCAGATCGTTGAAAGATTAATATTCAGCTATTCACGACACAGCGTAAGTAGCTATAAATCCAGACCACAGCAATTATGTGGATACTCTCTAAGTAGCGTTGATTAATTCCAGTTTGCGTATTTATAGCGAAAAATTCAAAACTTGTGGAAGTATTGATTAAAAAATGTAGTTAAGGGGAATTGATACACAAAATACTCATGAATAGCAGAAGACATAAGGTTTTTGATGTATAGGTATCTTTAGGATGCAAATAGATATTGAGTAAAATAAAATGTAATGAGCACAAGATTTAAATAAATATTAAAACAAAAGAAATTTAATCTCTATAGGCATGAAATAAATAATTAAGGATTAAGCGGATAACTTGACTTGTAAGTAGATACACTTTAAATGCAGAAAGAGATAATTGAATGAGTTAACTTCTGGAAGATACAAAATTATTATTGAATTAACATTGAAGCTTCAGTTCTTCATATTACAATATATGGGCATTTACAAAAGTTACAGTGCACTATAATCTATACTTTATTTTATGTGCATCTGCGGATATACATGAAGGTGTGTATAGGCTGCAGAGACAGGTGCTGTTAGAAATGCGCGCGGCTCGTATACTATCAACGTTAAAAATAATGGATGTAATTACTTACTGTATGGAAAAGTCAGTAAGTAGATCACAAAAAGTTATAATTAGAGAAATACTTAGCCAAAAACAAGTTTTATTTTTCAACAAAGTCTCCATCTATAATAATATACTTATCCCATCCCTTTATCAATACCCCAGTGTTTGCTGCACGAAAGTGTTTGGGTTGCCATCTGAACTATGTGCGTACCTTTTGTTGAACATCGTTTTCACCCTCGAAAAGTTTGCCGCCAAGACGCTTTTTGAGTGGACCAAACAGATGATAGTCGCTTGGGTTAGGTCGGGACTGCAGGCCGGATGTTCAACAAGCTTCTGCCCCCATTCTGCAATTCTCACCTCGGTCAAGTAGGTTGAATGCAGCCTGGCATTTTCATGATGCAGCCATATTCTTCTCCTCAGTAGGCCTGGACGTTTTCGTCCTGAAGCAACAGCAAAACTTTGCAGTATGATTTAGTAGTCTCGTTCTTATTTCTATTCTGGAAATAGGTTAGGAGCACTTCTTGAGAATCCCAGAATACAGTAAGCATAGCCTTACCAGCTGAATTTCTTTGTTGACGGTGAAGAAGGATGTTTTGCATTGTAATGAAGCACGCTTTGTTTCCGGTTGGTAATAACAGGAGGCATTTTATTATCGATATCTTTTACAGGAAATCTTTTTGCTCAGAAAAAAAAAAACGCGCAACAGCAAGCTGCTGTTCCACAGAACACTCTTCGGGCATGGTCGCCATTTTGACACTACATGCGTACGTACACAACCACTGTCACTTATGTATCATAAATCTGGAATGTGTTGACACCTAGTGACAGGTAGGGAAATAGCTCACTGTTATTTTCAACTTTCCCACACTAGTTTGTGACTTACCTAATGACTTTCCCTTATATGTTATCTTTAGTATGTTATAGTAATTACATTCATTATTTTAAAGATTGAAGGTAATCAAGCCACACACATTTCTAACAGCACTCGTTTCTGCAGCCTTACTATGTAAAAGGAGCAAAGTTTTTCTTCGGTTATTAGAAGTCGATTGCTGTCAGATTAATGAAACAGTCGATTAGGAATTTACCACATAAAAAGAGTAGCGTGCTAATTTTTCTCGTGCTAATGTAGTGCACCATATCAAACAAAATGCCAGAACTTCCAAATGAGTCGTTATGTTTGACCCAATTTAAATAGAAACTGTTCTAATTTCGAAGTCACGAACACCGACGTCGACAGAATTGCACACTAAATGCAATTTTGGTAATTAAAGTCGTTTAATACAAAATCGAAGTCTTAATAATTAGGTTGCCTAAATTTTTTAGCTATCGTTTCTTTGTTTTCAAATTATTAGCGAAGATTCACTTTCCGTTCTGAGACTATTTCTTGCTTATTGTGTCGTGTCTATGTAAGGGATAATATGCAAATCCTTATACATATTAACTATGCCACCAGAAGCCGGAGCATAATTTGCAAAACCGCTTACTTGTTCCCCAAATAATAAATTGCAATGGTTAAACTAATACTAGGTAAACAGAATTTCTGTACTACTTAATTATTAAATCATTTTCTTGTTCAATTACGTTCACTCTTACTTTCATCGGTTTATAAACGAGATTGAATGCATTATAGAGTAGATAAACTGTAAGACAAGAGATTTCTAAATCCTCAAGGACAATTCATAGTTAACCTTTGTACAAAAACTACTTTAGTACTTTAAAATGCAAATCATCAGTCAAGTTAATAAATACGATATATATGTAGTTGTTTCTTAGTTCACTGCATTTACATTCAACTATGTTTATAACTCAAATATACACCCTAAGTTCCTCTAAAACATCTTGAAAGTAGATGTTAAGGAAACTGATGGGATGCTTAGGTTATTTAGAATGACAACTACTGTTTAGCTCGTTTTCAAAACGAAAAACTGTTTGAGTAATGCATGCTATTGATTTTCATCACCGTTTCCAACTACCGTGCTACATATCTTCATATATCTCCAAGAAGGTAAGGACAAGTAAATCGAAGTGGCAGTTGAATTTCCCTTAAGCAATAAGATTAAGATTAATTAAATTTATTTAAAACGATTCTTGTTCTCTCGGATGGCTAGGTCGATTTCGAACACACTACTCCTGCTCTCTGCACATGCGCCACAGAGTCTTAAAGATGGAATCACTTCAAACACAATGAATATTTGATTGAAACATAGATGTATGATTTAAAAAGTAAGTACTTGGAATTTCAGTTTTTCCGGAAATGTATGTAGTTTAATATTTTAAATAGAACACCACGTACATTTCTGCATTGTTGGATCATAGGTAATTTTCAAAGAAAATATGGTTTTCGATAATTATTGGTCACCATGGACAGGAAAAATTTGGATTTTTATTTTTTATTTTAGAGTACAGTGGCCACAACCTTACTTAAATACCAGGAAGTTCATTTTGAAAGTTTTCAACAATTCTAAATATTTTATATTCGTAGTAATTCTTTTCAAGTGCATTTAAGAAATATAAGTACATCAATGTTACCTACATATTCTGGGTCGTATAACATTGTTGTACATATTGCCATACTCTTGGCACGGTACATAGCTGTTCTAGCTGTTTCTGTTTGCATTTCATCTTGTTCCTGTTTTCTCTCCCGTTGTTTTTGTTCTTTTTTCTTATCTAGTTTTGGCACTTTATTTGGTCTTCAATTAGTAGCCATCGTTATATGAACAAGACGTCTTTGACGGATACGTATTGGCATGATAAATTTTCATAACAATAACATCAATTCATTTAATTATAAGTGCGTAACCTTTACTCCTAGGTGGACACGTTAATTTATGGTAAGTGCCATAAAAGACGGCGGAAGTAAGAAACCTCTATCACATGAGGTATCCTCATAGCAGACACCCTCGTCTAAATAATTCCATACGACTAGAAATAAAATTTAGAAGCGGAAATCGCAATCGATGAAGTAGACGTAAATGACGAGGAGTAGGTACTGGTTCTTGCGTACATTGCATTCAAACGAACATATTCACTCCGAGAGATACAGCATGAATGTGGAGTTCCAAAACATAAAACGAGAAAAACGCTGTGTATGTTCAAATAGCGATCATAAAAGTACGCTATCCACTAACATTTATATGAAAACGCCATTGGACGAAGACTCCAATTTTCTAATTGGTACACATACATCCTATACGCCATATTAATTTTCAGTATAATATTTATTTAGTGAATCGCAATTTATAAATACCGGATTATTTAACCGAAATAATGCGTTTTGCTGGGCACGGAAAAAATCAATATCGCATAGAGGAATGTATTTTCCAAGAATGATTTGGATTTAGCGTATGGTTGGGTATAATTGAAGAAAAAAGAAAAGGGGGTTGCGCGAAATAGAAAGAATGGTGAAAAGAGTAAGAGAAGGAAAGACAGACAGACAAAAAAGGGGGAGGGGGAGAACGAGAGAAATAAGTAAAAAAAGAGAATAAAAGAGAAAGGTGGGATCTCGACGTTTCGCCTCCATTGTAGGAGGCTTCTTCAGGAGAAGTAGGGGAAACCAAAGTGGCACGGTAACTCGACGTGTAAACCACGCTAGAGACAAAACCACTTTGGCAGAAAGTTACGGTGTGCGTTAACCGCGTTAGAAGCAAAAACAGAAAGTGCCACTTTGGTTTCCTCTATTTCTTCTGAAGAAGCCTCCTACGACGGAGGTGAAACGTCGAAATCTCACCTTTCTCTTTTGTTCTCTTTCTTTTTTCTCTCGTTCTCCCCCCCTTCTTTTGTCTCTGTTTCCTTCTCTTACTCTTTTCACCTTTCTTTCTATTTCACGCAGCCCCTCCCTTGCATTCTTCTTATTTTTATCTCTTTTTCTTTTTTTTTTCTTTCTCCTCTTACTCTTATTCCATTTTTATATATATCTCATCATGGCACGATTCAACTCTGGAAGTAGTTCGTTTATTGCTACTTAGGATACTTTCAAAAATAAATCGAGGTATTTCCAGAAGATATAGCGCTCGCTTAAGAGCGAGACAAAATTAAGATGATATGGAGCGCTTTATCATAATGGATCATAAACAATTCACTGCTTATAGAAGATTTTAAAATTAGTCGATCGGAACAAATAAACCAGTTAGGTGTTCTGCTAGGTCTTCTCTGGATTTTTTTACGTGACCATCTTTAGAAAATGAGGTACATCACCTGCTAGATATCACTTGTGAAGACTAAAACGCAAAGTACGAACAATCACTGGAGAGATTAGTAATAGCGGATTAATGCATGCAGAAACTGGACAACACTTTAAACACCTTTTCTTCTATGTATTAATCCCTTTAGTAATTGCCTATACCTATTGCCTTCATCTTCTGTAGTCCGCCGATACAGGTCTTTTTTGTAAAATCCTTTTTCCTCTTTAAACCACACCTCAATAAAAGTTACGTTAAAAAATTAATACGCACGAAATCGTTAAGAAATTTTCTTTCTATCTAACATGGATTATTATCAAGTCTGTTAAGAGAAACTGTCGAAGTGGATTTTCTGGTGTCATGGTAATAGCTATAAAAAACAGAACTCACATTCACATTTCTCTACGACTACTTAGTTTAGCGAGAATCGTTTTAAATCCTGTAGACTGAAAAAATAACGAAGAATAACGGAGCTCGTCTTCTAACTTAAAAAGTTACCTGGTATCCAAAAATATAAAAATATACAGGTTGTTCCATTGAAAGTGTTAAACCTGATGACCTTTTCGACAAAACCGGACGCCCCAGAAAGGTATTAATTGAATGAAAAAACGGCTAATATAGTCCAGATAGTATGCAAGAATTTCAATTAAATAGCCCTATAGATAAAAAAAAGTACGAAAGGTTGTATCTGTGGTGTAAGAGATCCGGTACATTATAAGTCCCATATATTGAAATTCACTTCCAGAGAAGTTAGTTTAGGTATTAGACATTTTTTGTAAAGTAACATAGCCTTACGTATCAACAGTAATACTGCAACTACTAAGCGGATGCACATTCCCCACGTACTAATACACCGACAATACTATAAATATAGCAACTGAAGAAGCGTCTTGTAAATGCATGTACTTACATATATACCCACCAATGAAGTTGTTAGTAAAAATTGGAAATTCACTACGTAACCTACGCAGTAGTGTCACTAAAAGAGATTTATTATTACCTTCGTAAAGAATAAAAGAATCTTTTATTTTATGAGACGTGTTCGTGCATTATAATGAAAGGATAACAAGCTACCAGTGTTCCTTATTGAATAATAATCATAGAAATTACAACAGCGCACCCGAGACTTACTTTTAGCAAACTAACTTAATATATATATATATAGGTAATAATATATAAAATAAGAGTGCTTAGTTTTTGGGATTACGATTATATATAAATATATATATAACCTATTTTTTTAGAAATACAAGGAAACGTTTGTTTTTCAATTATGTTTATATCATTTTACAGCTTGAAAATTTATACATTTTTCTGCATAATCACTATTTCGGTCGATGTACTTTTGTAGAAGCTTTGGTAAGTTCTTGGCATACCAGCGTGTCGCTAAGGAACCGCTGAACGTCATCTGTTTCACCTCGTTATCGTTGTTGAAACTGGGTCCCAAGGCTATGTAGACTATGAAGTGGGCGAGTATCGCTTACAGGAGAGCGACAGATGATGCGAGCGCAAACGCTGTCGTGGAGATTGCTTAACATTTCTCTTTTCCGCTTCTGAATTGGCCATCTGAGCTTTTTTAGTATGTCACGGCACCTATCAGGGTTTATTGTGGTCTCAAAAACCATGGAGGTAACCAATAGGACCCCCTTTCGACTCCAGTTACCATAATTTTACCGCCAAGCTATATTTATTTGAATTACTCCCACTCATGGGATCATTGCTGTTGGTGATCTGATTTTGCGTCATAATTTTATAAATTCTTTCTTAGTTGTGAATTTCAGTATGATCAACGGCAGCTATACACTTCCGTTAATTGATGGTGACTTTCAATCGTTTTAGCGTTCAAAAGCGAAATAACTGCCCGAGCTTTACACTTGGCACTAGCTGCAAACTGGAGCTTCATTGCAAACCCAACACTCAATGTATCAGCGAGGTACAAACATACCAAAATTAACGTTGAGATAAATATGGTTCTGGAAATGTCACAATAAACAATGGACAGGATAGCATACAGAAATATAAATGGCACCGCAGTAATATTAGTGCTAGTGCGAATAAATAAAATCAAAAAAACATTGTGACCAATTACATACTAGACCACGATAAGTTATACTTGAGTACCAAAAAAATTATATAATTCGTAAAAATTACTCATCTTCTAAAATCAATGATTTCTAATTATAAATAAATATTTTCCTTACGGTTATTAAAATTAGTTTATTATATATATACTAAGTTATAGGGCCACACTAGTAACACCTCAATTTATACATTTCCGAACTATTTTTATTATTCGTATTTATAAGTAGGTAATATATCACGCATTTACTAAAAAAAAAAGATTTTACCTAAAATTCATAAAGCATTTATCCTTACTTTATTCAACCACTGTTTGGGTAAATTCACGCGGGAATAGAAAAAATAGCGATTTTGTAAAACTTGTTACTTGAATTTCTCCCATTCAATACGCCTAAATCGAAAGGCTGCGGTGGTTTCTTCTCATTTACATAATGAAATTGCTATCCTGAGGGTGCTTGTAGGGAAACTAATTGGGACAACTATTGAGTTCTTTCCTCTATCATCGCACCGAGTATTTTCTATGTAAACGAAAAGTATTCAGTTTCTTTGCGTGATATTTCAGATAGTTCTGTCGAGCATTTACTTAGTAAACATGTAATCAGTTATACAAACGACAAAGAAAACAATTTCATATTGTTAGTCACAAGTGCAGTGGATTCAGTGCTGCATATCTAGTAAAAATGGATATATCTCAGAAAGATCTACCATTTTTCGATCGCTAATGGTTCGTTTCGATGAAATAACAACATCGTTTGTCATATATTAAACGCACATTGCAATAGTATGCTGAAATGCACCAGAAGAAGTACACCTAGGAGTTCATGTACGATGTTAATGCAATAAGACTATTATAATAAATTTTCTTTTAGTTTTCATTTCACAGAATACTGTCAAACCAAAGAAACGGTTGATTGTAACATTCACAAAATGAAGCAATTTTCATTTGTGATTTATACTAAGACGCTGTATTTGTTAACTCTTTTGATTTAGAAAAGTGAATATTGAAAAAATCAAAATCAAAAAGCTGTAACGAATTATACGAACTGTGTTAGATTTGACATTACAGCTATAGTTATTCGGTTTTCGTAACAAATAATTGCAACGTTTGCATCGATTGCTAGTGATATTCTCTGAAGGAACTGCACAGGCAGGATGTACAGTTTGCGTAAAACGTCAAAAAACCTTTAAAAACTGACACTCGAAAACCAAAATTAAAATGGCCATACCAACATAATTAATAATTCTCTCTCTGATAGTAAATGCAATTCAGTCCTGTATGGAACAGACAACTGATCCCGAAATATTTATCAAGTTTATGGAACATAAAGGACTCAATATTGGCAGGTGTCAGGAAACAGGTTTCGAATATTTTCATGTACACTAAATACAACCATTTACCTAAGACAAATAACGAAGCAAACATGCTAACCAAAAAATTAATAAATGCAATGGAAATCATCTCATATCAATAGAAATTAGAATTGCTAAGAAAATCAAATTTAACGTTGATATAAACCAAGTATGGGCAACCTTTGACATGTTGCGGGCCAAACCTTACTGTGCAAATATGTTCGTGGGTCGCGTTTAAACCCCATATCACTCGATCTTCCTCATCTGGAGTTAGTACGAGTAAGTAGTGTAATATGTTTTTTTAATTGGATTTTGCAAAATGTCTCGCGGGCCCGATCAAATCCTACAGCAGGCCGGTGGTTGCCTACATATGATATAAACGATGCAGCTTTCGATCAAGACTGTCCTTGTTATAATTGTTGAGGCGGAGGGAAACAAAATTAATACGTTGTAGTAACTAGCTGATGGCACAATGTACTTCAACTGCAAAGGGTTGTTAAATAGCTTAAATCGGTTAAAAGTTAAAAATAATTCAAATATCTATCAAAGCGTGTATCACTAAAAATATTCTACGGAAGGAAATGCAAATTAGTGAATAGAAAGCAATTGTTTGCTACAGTAGTAGCAGTTGGATTGATGCGGTTCCTTTTGTACATATGTTATTAATTTCAAACTGTAAATGAGTGGATCTAATTCGTTATGACTTTTAATAATCACTATAAGGATAAAATAAAAATTTATAACAAACATCTAGTAATCCCTTAATGCCTAAAAAAGTGATTAAGCGCTGTAAATATTGAAGAATTTTGGACCATTAGTACTCTGTCTCCCAATGAAGATCCTAGAAATTTTTGCAAATCAAATTTTTAATTGTTGTGATAAACATTTGATAATAAGTGACACTTAGTTTAATTTCAGAGACCTGTGAAACTACAATACTAGCCGTTTATGTTGAATTAGCAATAGCGATAATGGAGATCTTATCATTATAGTACTTTTTATTTTAAGCATGCGCATGAAACTAACTGATTATGCGATAAACTGTATAAAATTGGCCTTCGAAGAAAACCTAACCAATCCAAGTTATATAGAAGAATATGAAAGTAAAGTGTTTAGAGATGACACTTTATACTCATAAAAGTAACTTAAAAAGTGTAAGGGAAATAAAAATGTTGATACAATCAATGAGCTACGCTTGTAGCATGCCTTTAAACCTAAATAAAACTAAACATATTATTCTTAGGACATGTGCAAAATAAAGTCAATAATTAATTAAAAATTGGAAAGGCAGAGTTGAAAATATGTTACAACAATTAAAAATTTTTAATATTTAATGAACATGCTAAAGTGGCGAAGAAAGTTCATTACTGACACATCAAATTACTCTTATAGAACACTAATACCTCACCGCATTGGAATTATCGTTGATTCCTGTTATACAACTTTTTACAATAATAATGATGCAATTCTTAACTTAATGAATGTTATACGAAAATTATATCATAAAATATAAATTAATGCCTTGTTAATTAAATAGGGACTTTACAGCTGTAAATAATATAGACCATTATTAAACTAGAAACGTTAATAATTCCGTAGTAGTTGTCGCTTGTTTAAAACCGAAAATATGTTTTATTGACGAATTAATGAATTTGATGAACTACTGGCAGAACACACGAATACGTTAACATCAATAGCGTCAAATATTATTAAAATATATTTATTAATTAATTTGTAGGTATGTATGTATTGTAAATAGCATACACCGGATAAATGTGGTTATTATTATTATTATCATATTTCTAAAAGAAAAGATACTTCGTTCCACATAAACCATTTTGTTGAGGCCGGAAAAAAATACCCAACACCGATTAGCGATACAAACGAAGGCAAGCCAAGAATAAGGAACGCGCGGTATCATATATTCTTCTTCCACGCCAAATGTGAAGAAATATTGCGTCCGGTTTGGTTTTCGTTTCGGAGCGCTGCTAGCCGCGTTAACTAAACACAGAGCCAGTGGTTTACTTCCCATCCAAAAGAAAGCTATTACTTCAACGGAATCCATCGATCAAAATTTACTTCGACCTCGGTTAACTTTGAATTGTTTCTTTTTCCCACCACATTCGAACGTCGAACCGTATCAAAGCTCCCTGGGGCTATCGGCATAAATAATTAACACTCTTATATTAACGTATTCTCGATTTGTAGCCTTATTATAACTTCTAATTAGTTTTGGATTGTTCGATTTACTGCTATGAAAACATCTATCTTGTCTCCCACACAGACATCGTGATAAATCGCCTAGACATGTGCAGCAAGACAATTCGTGTGTACATTTGAATTTGAAAAGGGCTTTTTGTAGCGTATACCATCCATGTAGTAGATAAGGCGGGATGTTTAAGTTGTATATAGATAGTCTATGTTGGAAGGACTGAATATAATATGAAATGTTATAAAGCGTATGTTCTTTTCATTCCTTACTATATTCCCATTTATTCCGGAACTAGCTTCGGTTAGACATTATCATCAGCTAGATTTTACATATGCGTTTTATTTATTACAGTTGTATTAAATATTTATAACCAAATCAATAAAACATACTGTTGTACGTTAAACAATTATTTGTACTTAAAAACTATTAGATTTTACATTGAATTACAAGATACTAAAAAATTAATCGACCTAAACTGGGAAAGAGGAAGGGGAAAGTGGGATTATAAGATAATGAGGAACAGAAATACTATAGAAGTCATTGGCGAGATATCTAGTCATTGTCACGTAAATTTAAAAAACCATAACAAATGTTAAAGTTACTAGAATAATTTCTAAAAGGATTGGTCATATATTTGTTATGTACGCAACTCCATCGACATACTTCAAGCATGTAGAGTCCACTAGGTCAGCCTTCTTCCATCTGCGACAGAGCTGGGAATAGGTTACCTTTTTATGACACATCAATCAAATTCTTTTTGTATTTAGACCTTACTTAGGTCTTAGATCTTCCTTAATAATTTAAAATTTAAAAAGTCAATGGGACATTTATGACTATTGTTTCACACACGGCTCTTTTTAGTGTGGCCTAATGTAGGACAAACTCATAAGCATTTCTCCATTAATGTCCTTAAGTAATGTCATTGTAAAAAATGCAGATTTGCATAAAAAGGGCGTCTCAAATGGAAGTAAAGTGTCTGAAGCTTTGTTTGTAATAGAATAGCAATCGCTTTTTGTGTCTTGAAATATCCAAAACGAAGTTGTATGTATTTCAATGACACTTAGTTTTAAAGATGTATTGTATTGAATAGGACTTTAATTGTTAATTCAATGGCACCTTAAAAAGCAAGTTCCCCGACCTGTCGAAAGGGGGACCGAGCCATTGGATTTCAGCTGTAGATATCGTCAGTCGAAATTATATTTTCGTTGCGGTTTTGGACTCTAGAATTCAGAATATTAAGTTTCTGATTAAGTAAGATGGGAAGTCGAAATTCTCGGTTTTGGAAGATAGGATCATTTCTTCACGGAATTCCAGTACCTTGTTTAATATGTTGCCTATTGAGAGGTGACAAATTTCAGAGCGTAACACTCTTCTGATCTGAGTCCATTTCTTGGCAAAGTTTTTCTAATATATGGCATTTTACTGAACATCCTTTGATATAATTCATTATGAAGATAACATTTTGAAGTACTTGCCCTAATGAGATGTCCTAGCCAGTGCTTCTCACTATATGTGCCTCCCAGAGCAAGAAACAATGAATAATCGACGAACTTACTTCGTTTGCCAAATTGATAAAGGCTCTGATACAATCATAAGCTGCTGCTTCATCTGTACGTATTGAGGATATTAATTTTCTTGGCAATATGATTTGACCAAAAAAAATATATCTGTGAGTAACATTTAAGTAATTAATGTTTGTGAATAAATATATAGTTTGTACAAGAAAAAATAGTATTTAGCTTAAAATATGTACTGCTTCTACGTAATTCTGCCATTCTAAACCTGTGCTTATCTTCCTTGTTTACATCGTTCTTCTTTATCTAAAGGAATAAATGCTTTTACTAAGATCTCAAAAAAGGCACATTCCCAGTATAAACTAAATTGATCTTCCTGGTTAAAACAATTCTTCCTCCGCTAAGGGAATAACTACCCGGAGAAACTAATTATATCTAAGAAACGGGATGCAGTTCACAAAGAACTATTTTACTGTATCTATTAACATTAACATGGATTTATATTTTAGCCTCAACTAATAACAACTACTTGGTATTAACTCTAATTATGCTGAAAAGAATATTGAACTAAATGTTCTCACTTAGACTGGCAAAAACTATGCAATAATAACGGCAGCAAGCAGAACTTTAACTTAGAATTTAGGATGAAGATTGATTTTTGTATCGTATGCGCTACGAAAACAAGACCTGAAATTGTTGAAAATGAAGGATGTATAAAGCGCATTATGGTACTAAACAGTCACTTGATCTACCTCTCTTTTTCTTGTCAATTTCATACTCATTTCGAGTCCGTACATTTTTAAAAACAAAACAAAATTCCGAAACCTTCTGCAGCACATCCAACAGCCATGTTGATGGTATTCCTTTTTACTGAAGAAAGTATCAAATAACAGCGATTTTGACTACAATTACTTTTTTCAGTAATAACATTAACACTGACAATTTTCGCTTAAATTTAATGCTATACCAATAGTACAAAAAAATAAAACCCTCCTATTCTCACCTTTTTATGATGAATACTATTTATATAAGCATGAACACAAAATACTGCGTTAAATGTACAAAACTACATACTTTGCCGTATACTCTCATCTTCCGGGGTTGCAAACTGTTTCGAGAAACATATCCCGCGTTTTGTCTAGTTTTTGATTGCGGTTATACATACAAACGTAACCAATGGATAAAAGAAGAACAACGCAAGGATATTTCTCGGGTTTGCAAAAGACACGTCCATAATAGGGTGTACTTAAAAATTAATAGTTTCATCCGAGACACTAACATTTTATTTCAGTGTTCGCCTATCTTGTTACTGAAACTGTAAAAAGTCTGAATACACTATGACAACGCGAAAGATACGAAGCAACTTTGTAGCGTATAATAGATGACCTGTTGTCACCAAAGCAATGCACATACAACTCGCACTTAGCGCGCTTCTTCTACGATAGTCCCTCCTTTCTTTATTTCTTTTCAGAAGGAAATGATACGGTTCTATGAAACACTTGAAGAATTTCTTCTCCATATAAACGACAGTATTAACAGCGGGAATTTATACAAGAGTTAACTTATGCTGTACTGATACGTCATATTTTCATTTCGAGATATCTTCCTTCAAGCGCACTGTTAGGCGATTATTTTCTACTATAATATACTGGCTGATTGTGGTTGTATAAGAGCATCTTTACAGTTAGTAAGCACTGGCTGCTCCTGATCCTTTTTGTGGTAAGTAGATACTAAAAGTATGTTTCTTTTTCAAATTACTATTGGTACTACTACTTGATAATATATTTAGTACATGCATCAAGTAACATGTATTAATACGCGGCACAATATTATGGTATGGTAACTGTATATACTTTTAGAAGAACATTTAAAATATTAAATAGGGACTAACAACACACGTATATAATATATATATATATATATATATATATATATATATATATATATATATATATATATATATATATATATATATATATATATATATATATATATATATTATATTCGTGCGTTGTTAGTCCCTAAAGGGATCGTCGACGTTTCGATGAGATCTTACTCATCCTCTTCTGGAAATTCTCATTCGACTAGCTATCGGCAATGGACTGATAAAGTATTTCTATTTTTTTATGAAATTTAAATATCAGCTGTTAGAATTAAAATCCTACATACTCCCGAGCCTTGTCTAACATGGATGTATTTTGTTCACATGTTTTTGTTGTCTTATTATTATTATTTTATTATTATATATATTTTTTGATGACCAGCGAGATATACATACGTACGTGCGTGGTTTTATTTGTTTATTACTTTTGCTCTACTCTATGCACACATCTGTATCTATTTGTCTTAAAGTTAGAGAAACTTAAACTTGTTTTCTTTTATGTTTGTTATACATACATATTCATAATATTATATTGACATTACTTGTAATACTTTAGTTGCAAATATAACGCATTATTGTAGTACTTCGTTTATTCGCATAGGTCTTCCGTATACCACCTCGCGGTAGATTTTTACTGTGGTCAGCCTATACCAAGAGTACAGAGATATCTACTACCAATTGGCACATGAACGTGGCTGAATATCAGATTAGGCGTATATCTATTGACAACGAATACAGAAAAATTGAGAAACAAACGATAAAAAAGAATTTTGTTTATGTTTGAAAAGAGCTACGTGTCCATGTGCTTATACAGTAATTTCCACTATTAGTAAATAATTTCCTAAAACTTCATCACACTGTACTCCTTGCCTCCTTTCCTACAAGCACAGGAATTTAAATTTGATGTTGATCCTAATCACATAATGGATATATCCCAACTGGTGCACCGTCATGTCATGTTTCTGGAGTTACGACCGTCATTTCTATTATTTAATATGTATGTATGTTAAAACAAACGCAAAACATTGTAATTCATTTAGACCTAAATCTAATCAATTATGCGTTACCGTTCGGCAATAAGAAGAACGAAACCTCCCTGATCAAATCAGACTTAACGTAGACAACCTAAACTGTTCCATTTTCCCTTCCTAATTCTCTACTAAATTTACTATAGATTGACTTTTCCGTCTCTATTTAATAAGTAACGATAGTATGAGTAAATGTATATAACTACTATGCGATGTATTGGAGTTAGTTTAACTACATTAAAATTGTATAGTCGCTCAAAATTATCCTAACTGTTAATGTTCATTAGTCTACGCAGTACGTTAAAAGCTAATTTCACCAATCATTTGTAATTCCATATGTAATTCCTTCAATTTAAATTTTAAAATTCAATTACAAATACCTTTGACCGAACAAATTTCCGAAAAAACTGATGAAGTATATTGTCTGAAAAGTAATAATCTATGAAAGATATAACTGAAAAATACATTAGCTATTCAAATGATATTTAGCTTAAGATCCTGTATTTTCCTATGTTAAACCAATCAATTGTTACGTGCACAAATCAATTTTGTTATTTTTCTGTTTCACAATGCTGTATACTCGACTCTAAGCGATGCGAATCGTGCATCACTTTTTGCTTTCGCAGATTCTGTTAGGATTTGAGCACATGGGTTGCACGCTCTCTCATTGTTTGGCTGTGTTACGAGTTAGAAGTATCCAGGTGTACAGAATTCTACCCGGAACTTGGGGGACTTTACCACGTACTTTTTCGTTAATTGAGCTTATTAATTAAGTTGAATAAGTGTTATTTAAGCCCAATTTATTTAACGGAATCAGCCTATAAATTCGAATTATTTAGACCTTTTATTGACCCTGAAACCAGGACAGGGTTCTTTAATATCTTACTTAATTTTGGGAAATAAATCCCTAAGATTTGAAGTTACTTGAAGAGATTTGATCCTCAATTTTCCGTCGTATGAGAGAGTCGTACACGGTACGGCCACCATCTTTGATCCAGCCAGCAAGATTCGAGTCGCGGAACCCATTACAATCAAGTATTTACTCTTTCTTTTTTCTCCTATATAACTAATTCATTTCTTAATTGTAATTGTCACTAAATGGCAGACGAATTGAAAAACCGTCATTCGGAAATCATCTTTAGCTATAAAACATATTTGAAGGACCAGAAGCGCACGTTTTCCGAAACTGCAGTACATATTTTATCTTAAAGTAGAGAAGAATATTTTTTGTTGCTGTTAGTTTGTTTTATATCCTCGTCTTAGCAACCTTGAATAATTTTCATAGATAATGTATTTTTTTATTTTTACTTGTTAAAATATATGGCTTGGGTCCCTTGACGGTACGTTTTACAATCTTACCGTACTTTATAACTCAACACCAACTATAACCATTATTTATGGCGATAATGCATTACTAACATAAGACGTTCAATGTAATAATGAAATTCAGTATCCTTTTAAATAACTAAAATTATGAAAAAAGAAACAGAACCAAACAGGTTCTTCTTGGTGTGTTTAAATTTACATCTTAATATTTAATGTAAACTTAAAAAAATAAGCAAAGCAATATTTTATTTATCAGAAATGATTACCTAATTTCTGATTTCGTGAAAGTTTTACATTTATATCCCTCTGCTTTCGGCTCCTGTCGCAAACAAATATATATATATATATATATATATATATATATATGCTTCGTTTGGAAACTAAATGCAATTAAGAAATGACATGCAATACGAATCAACTTCGGATTTTTCATGAAGGCCATTAAAGTGAGGAAAATAAAAGAGGCGAAATTGTTTACATCAATATTCGCTTGCCTCGGAAACAGAAAACTAGGATAACCATTCAGTTCCGTTTTAGAAATTACAGTAATGTTACGCTTACGGGTAGAGCGATGAAAAATTGCAGATAAAATCGCCGGGAAGACTACAGGTACAACTCCTTGACACGCAAAAAAAGTATTATCGAACTTTCTACCTACTGATCATGATTACAAGCCACAAAGCGTTTTGTAATGAGAACGCCCAAGTCTGCGCCGAGTGGGAGATAACCACAAAAATACGGCTCATTCTCATGTTTGATCAGTTATCGACATTCTCTATATCAAACATGAAAGTTAATGTCCGTGCGTACATAAATTATCATTAAACATAAGATTTCCATGGTTAGAAATGTACACATATGTATACCTACAGGCATGATGCAAATATTTACATAAACCATGGATGTACACATATGCAGTAACTATTCGTATGGAAATATTTTAGCCTACCGATACAGTTAACCTCATTGTGCCTATGTATACACACATACGCAGCAAATTGGCTGGATATAGATACATGTGTATCAATTTAGCGCGTACAAGTATATATATTCGCTCTGGCATTCAAAAGCATTGTCCCTGTAACGACATAATTTCATTGATCGTGCACATTTGTGATCTTGAACTAGATGTATCTAAATGCTGATAGACAAGCACGTAGAAAAGCACACATTGTTTAGAAGGACTTATTGCAAATTAAGAACAACTTACATAGGATATTTACATGTGGGTATAAGTAATACTTACACGCACATAGAGTGGGTTAATTACATGACTAACATTCTAAAGTTGGAAAAGAGCGATATTTTCAAAGCTTATATTCATTCTTTCACCAGTTAATTGAATTGACCATGGAGCATGACACTTATGCTAAATCTGCATCAATAATAAGTGTTGAATAGTACTTCCTGGCACAATATTCTTTCTTTTTTTTTGTACGCGACATTTATTACTGCCATATTTTTGTAAAAATTGAAAAAAGATTCTAATCAGCGTCCTCCTACATGTACTTATGTACCACTATATAACATTAAAGCTAGTTAACATGAATTGAAAGAGATATTTAAAATACAATAATACATATATTCATTGAAAAGAAAAACTTCCAACATGTACAACTGAAGATTCCGGAATGTACTTTTATGTGATATAAGATATGTACGTCTGAATGAGTGCTAATTGAAAACTCTAAGTTATTCAACACTTGTTAAATATATCATAAGCTTTAATTACATTTTCTCTAGCATACTATGATAATATGGACCTCAAACATTCTTTAAAACACTTTTTTAGGGAAAAACAACAACCTCTGATGTAGTAACAATTGACCTCGTCAAAATTCGATGAAAAATTTGTGAATGTGATAGTGATTTTGTATGTATTATATTATTTCTTAAATGCTAATGCGCTATGACTTTTTAAATCTACATCTATGTATGTCTTTAAATTTTCAAACAATCCCATTCGCGAATCACCAACGTACAATATAGAACTCGAGTGAATACAGTTGAACGTAAATAAATACCATCTAGTTGTAGAGTAGGAGTAGAATATCTGATGAAGCTGCAGTGATAGCGAAACATATTATAATAACATTGTGATAAATATATTGGAAATTTTTGTAAAATATTTGAGTTTTACTTCTTCTACCATTGTTCAATACAGATTTCCAAGAAGTATCGGCCGACTCAATCGAAATTACATTCTTGATTTGAGGAATATGTAAATTTAAGTTACACACTTAAACAAATAAAATGATTAGTATTTAAAAACTTCTGTTACTTGACTTAAGCAACTGCTAAGTTGCTCGCTCATATACAACTATAGCATTTACTTGCCCAAAGGAAGATATACTTGCTTCAATTGAGATATTGTCTGCGCATATACATATACATCTTTCTGTCTTGCTTATGATAGAAAATATAGTTAAGACGCTCTACAAAGCAATGCAGTGACCCGTTTTACATGTTCTAAGTGATAGCAATAAATAGATTGAATTAAACAATTTATGTTCATAAACTATCAACTGACTATCGTTTCGATACATATCAAAGATTTCCGTGATAACTAAGAAATATGTAGTTGATTTATACAAATTACTATGACACAACAATTTTCGCGTACCATTGAATTATTACTTCATAATCTACAAGAGATAACCGTCAATAAAGTCATAAGGTTCCCATCTTTTGTTTATATATATGCATGTACGTTGCTGTAAGTGTTATTTGATGATTTCGTTCTTCATTATTATATGGATAATAAGGAAGAGAGTTAAGTTAATAATTTCGGTTACCTACAATGGGAAAAATTACATTCCATGATGTAGATGAATACACAACACGAAAGCAAAACGAAAAAATAAAAACTGGGAAAGCTCTATTTGAAAGCAATGGAAAAAGTTGCTTCTACTAAATCAAAAGCGAAAATGACTAAATTCGAAGCAACGAAAGATGCAACAAGACCAACTCCTAATACTGAGCCAAAAAGTCAGAATATTGCGACACAAATATAGCAACAGAAATTGCTATAGTCGAGGGTCAGATTTTGGCGTATCTAATTTAAAATTATCAGAAATCATTTCAATCTGGGTTTATGCATAACTTCATATTATTTTCACTAATAGTCTACTTCAGCGTAAGATGCTTCATCCGTTTGTCGTCTTTACTAATATTCCGATATCCGAGATTTGCGTTTTTCAATTTTGGACAGATCCAAATTCAAATTAAGGATATTAACATAAGTGCTTTTTCAAACCTGAAAGTTATTATAGTGGAATAGAATTGTATATGTAGATGTATATATATTCTATATATTTATATATTTAGAAGATATATATGTCGGTTCGGATGTTTTCTCGGTTGTAATCTGTTGTTTTAGATTCCGCATTGTAAGATACCGTTGCTTCCCGATGTTTCGGTGAAAACTTCTTCGTGGTCAACTGAGCTCCGTTAACACAATTTTCTTAATTCTCGAGTTTTGTTAAAAAAGGCACACCATTTATAATCGCAAAAATAACCCCAACGGTAATTATAAATTGCTATTAGTATATAACTATGCTTTGTCCTTTAGTTTAAAACCATTCTTTTTTATAAAACTAAAAACTAATTTTATAATTTTCTTCATGAATAACCGAAAAAAGAAATGCTTCATGTCCGTGGGTAAAGGTATTTTTCCGCTATGGTAGTTACGGCTTTTATAAAAAAAAATCTTTTCAAGCTTCGGAAATACATATTTTGTGATTAAAAACCGTCCAACCGCACGTACTAAGCCTGAAAGGTTAATTTTCCTATCACGTACCTGCCTCAGTTTCCTACAACTTGGCGACATATTTTAACTTTGACCAGTCGGACAAACTTATTTGAGATTTAAACGCAATCATGTTAGACTAATGTTGTACTTTGTAGAACTAATACTATACCCTTGCCAATAAAGATACTACGTGACAAAATTTAAATTATTCTATTTTAAATTTACCCCAGAACTTAGTCCCTCTTAGTTAATCGTTAAATTTATAATGCTTTCCGAGTAGATAGGAAAGATGTCTCATTCTTTTGGTTCGTTATTCTTCTTTCGTTTCGTTCCGCCGTCATAAGCAATAAATCAATATTCTGACCACCATGTAATTTTTGGGATATTAGGAAGGGCTATTTACCGGGTGTTCTGCTAACTCCCTATTTTCGCCGCACAGCGTGAAACGACCAATGTTCAAAAAGACATTTTCTACGGAATTGTATTATGCGAAGGATACTTTACCTGCAACCCGTCGGGGATAGAATATTTTTCAAAGAAATGCCAAATTTGGAACAATATTTTACGATACGTCAATTAAACGGAGAGCGACGAAACCATTAAAAGGGTATTTAGGTCTGTAGAACAGTAAAGCTATTTTATTAGCCCGGTTTTTCCGTTCTGGTAAACCGAATCATTAAAACTAAAATGAACTGTAAAACATTTTGTGGTTTGAATATAATAAAACGCCTTTAGTTGGTTATGTTGTAAATCAAGACCGAATAGGTTTATGATTTGTGGTAAACTGGCAAATTGATTAATGCCAGCAAGGTGAATATTCGTTCGTAATGCTAATTACTTATGGAATACCAGTTGACACCTATATTTTTGAAAACTTTGAATGATTTAAGAAGTCAATAAAGTTTATGAAGCACTTTCAAAAACATATGTTATTGATTAGGGAATGTTATTCCACATTACATATTAAAGTAATATTTTAGTTTCGAATAACAAATTAATAATATATTACTCTTTTACCCTAACTGCATTTTAACACACGATTAAGTTTATAAATAGAAGGCGTACACGATTTAATAGGATCAGGAACCATTTCTAATATGTTGAACTAAAGATTGTTCCCAGAAAATTGAATTATTATTTGCATTATAAATCTATACGTGTAATGCAGTACATTTAAGCCAATAAAATTGTGGCTTTATAGCCCCTTCCATATCTTATCATTGTATATCACCAGTACAAAATTAAATTACATCATTAAACCGTTGTAAAACGTAGAAGTCAACAGCACATAACTATTATAAATAAGTTTTGCATTAGACACAAAAATTATCGACACATTTCACATCACACAAATTAATTGATTAATGAATTCGGAACATACACTTTGGAATTTTGTGGATATTCATGATCGAATGAATCTGGTCGATATCTTTGATATGATGACAACCGTGATAACAAGGACCATTGGCCTTGTTATCATTGATGCTTATTATACTTTATTATTATAATAAATTTGTTACTACATCAAGAGACTAGATTTCCTTGCAGAAGTTAGTCCCTGTTTAGAAAACTATTTTTCCTTCAAAATCAAAAGTTTTCCTGGGACATGGAGCTTCCTCTGGGCTGAACTACTTAGTTATTTACCAAGTAGTCGCGTACTGTTTTAATATTTGTGATTCTACACTTTATAAAAGTTTAACATTCCTGAAACCATTCTCATAAAAGGATCTCAATCTTATTAGGCCAGTTTTATTTTCCTCCAGATTTTATCAAATATTATACAAACTTCAAAGCAATGATTGTGACGAAGGTTATATTGAATAAAGACCACAAAAATTTAACGTGTTATTTCTGTCTAATCCAATAGTATTGCTTTTATAACTAGTAGTTGTTACGAAACATCGTAGTTTGATTTGTACAAGATTTAGATGTTAAATCCAACTACTTTAAACGTAATGTTTTTGAGATATATTATCTTGGCAACTGCAATAATTCCATTAACTTCAAAAAAAGCGAAACAAAAAAACATTTTTACTGTATGAAGAAATAAAACATTGATAAATCATTGTTAAACGAATTTTTACAGCAAACATATTTTTATTGCAATCTTTTTAAGGTTAATTCAACCATAAAAGAGTGTTGGAGCTTCCTTAAGAACTTTGACTTGTTAATATAATATGTCCGGGTTCCTGACCACGCATGTTGTTGGTTCCACAAGGGATCGTTTCGAGTGGGTCAATGTTTCGACGAGATTTCACTTATCTTCTTCTGGACGCTCTTGTTCAACAACTAATAGTTCATCGATAACCAGCTGAACGAGAGCAACAACATACGCGGTCAGAAACTTAGGAATATTATTTCACATACGATTACACGCTCTGTTGTGTTTATACCAGCTTGGATTATATAAATAATATAAAATGGTGGTAGGTAAAAATATTTTGTATATTATTATACGTATATATATAACTTGGCAATATACCTAGTTAGTAGTTATGTGTTGCTGTATCCTGGTTAGCCATGTATGCGATAAGTTCAACTAATAATTACATGTATATACTTGCATTTGTTTTATTTTAGAGGCAGGCAAATTTTGTTCATATCCTAACATTAATCTTACAACAAGCATTTACTTTGTTGCAATTTCACACTAATATTCAGTCAACCAAAAGAGTTTAATATTTTCTACTCCCTAAACAAACACTGAAAGCGCATTGTTCATATTCAAAAATGCACAGCCATTTTAGAGTTTACCTCCGATCGATAGCCGAATGACAGCGTCCTGAAGAAGATAAGTGAAATCTCGTCGAAACGGTCCTTTTTGGCACTAACAACATACACAGTCATAAAGTCGGGAATGTTATTTCATATATATATACATATACATGTATATATAGTTATAAAATATTATTGATACATACATATAAAAATTATATATATTTAGCATCAGTAGATTCAAAAACCCGTCTACTTAGATAAGACCTGCGGCATAAAAATCATTTTTAACGTTATTTACTTCACATTAATTGACAAAAGAGAAAGAAAACCTTCCGCATCTTTTTTACTTAATTATGAAAATAATAGATAATTCTTAATTACGTCTTAGTTTTATTAGTTTTTAATTTATCGACTTCACGCCAGTAAAATCATTAAGAGCAGTTCTCGGTTAATAACGCAACCTTTTCTATAATGCCGTACCACATACACCATCTGTATACTCTGACATAATGAGTCCGGTTTAATACACTACAGAAGAATGTTAATGAAGACTGTGGAGAGGTGAAACTAAAATTGAGCTACGCAGTAAGCGAAGCTTCTCAAATACCTTTTTATATCAGGAAATGAATTGGCTACCGGCTATTAACTCGAAAAGCAATGAGCGATTGAACTAAGCATCCATTTTCTGGAATAACAGAATCTAGGTTAACAGGCGAATCCTACAAAACGCAAACAGTTTCGCTTTGCTTCTATGTTTTAGATGTTTGCCTGGAAACACGCTTGCTAGCGTGCCTGTACTGCACTACAATAACTTTAACTAATTCTGCAATAGTAGATACTTTGTTAAACTTGTAGCTCTAGCGTTACACCTTCGTTAATTGCATGATTGTATACTATTTCTAACAACTGTAACATATCCTGGCGCCTACAAGTTTGGTGTTCGCTATATTCTTAAGAATATTAAATGAGCCCAGGTATAAATAAAATTTACTGCCTTGATTAATATTTTCGTATTTTATAGGAGATCTAGCACTGGAACTTTGTTTGTGCAATAGTCTATTGATTTGCGTATTACACAGAATCACGAATTATAGTAGGAGCATCAATTAAATACGAAAAAGCTCTGAATATAGATACGGTCCCTAGTAGTATAATAATACTACTTTGATTGGTTTTATAAATTATTAAAGATAACAAATTCACAAAATTTCATACATCTTTCTATATGTTCACTTTCATTTTTCTTTTTTAAACATACATAGTGGTAGAACGGTGCTGAGAATAATCCTTCGTAAGTAATTTTTCATGAAACAGAAACCTATCGAATATGAAAACACAGATAATAAGCACTTTCTACAGGCTGTAAACCCGCATATTACGTAAATTAGGATATGTTACAAAACCATAAAATATGCTAACAATGGTTATTCAAAGATGATGTGCGAAATCGTGATTTGTAAAATATGTTAATAAATCCGTAAAACCTATGTGAAGTTAGGAACGGATTCTAGTAATCACGTAGATATATAAAATAAAGTATATCTTAGAAAAGAGGACAATACCAGGCTAATATCTTTTTTAGGCTTTTATCGCATAAGGTTCATCAAAATATATCGGGAAATATCCTGCATTACAACAAAAACATGAACTTAATAATATCTTTTTTATATATAAATAGTCACAAACTAAGTGCATGGTGGTTGTAGTTCTTGAAGAAGACGCTATCCACATTATTTGCTATCTTAGTTCCGGATCATCTTATGGAAGTAATACCAAAGCGCATTTTACAGAAGTATTAAAATCCCTTGTACAAGCGCGAAGAGTTGCCTGTGCATAGACTCTTGTGTCTACCCCCAAAAATATTATCTTATCTTCCGACATCTTGACTATTGCGGACTTTTTCGGAAGGACTTCACCAGATGATACTAAAAGGTCTTTCACCGACATGTAAGAATAACGGCACTTTTACAACTGTCTTTATAAACACTTAAATTTATGGATACATAGATTAATGCTCCGGTCTTCAAAAATGCTCTCTTCCGACCATCTATTATTGCGGTCTTTTTCGCAAGAGCTTGTCTAGATTGTACAAGAAAATGTTTTACCGAAGTATGAAAATTACAATTCTTTCATAAACAATTAACGCTGTGTAAAGTTAGATTATTACCCCGAACCTCAAAAGTATACCTTTTCGACATCGTTTGCCACCTTTAATTGTGGATTTCTCTATAAAGGCTTAACAGGATGATATTAGAAAATGTCTCAGCATAGCATGAATGCAACAATACCTTTACAACTGCCTTTATGGACAATTAAGGTTGTGTATACGTGGACTACTGGACTACCGCGACGAACCTCAAAAATACATTCTTCTGACATCGTTCGCTATCTTTAGTTGTGGACTTTAACAAGGGTTTAATAAATTGATACTAGATACTGTTTCACTGAGACGTGAAAATGTACGCCTTGCATCCTGTTTGTGGCGACGAAATTATACATGCTGTTTTAAAACATTTTCTTGCTATACAAGAACCTGATATGAAAGTCGAAGGTTCATTAAAAAACCTATAAAAGTGCGCATTTTAATTTTATGCTAGAAGCATAACACTAATCTCAATACAGGAGCATAGCACCTATTTGAATAACAAATAACTATCTAACATTTTACGAGATAAAAACTTCGAGGATTATAGGCATGAAAACCGGAATGAAGAGCAATTGCAGCCACAAGGTTTTATAGGTTAGGCAAACAGTTATAAAGCAAATAGTACGAAACCGAAACTAACTAGATCGTAAAGCAGCGTAATTACTGGCTACTGTAAAAGAATCACGCAACGTCACATTATATTCCCTTAAATATTAATTATCTGATATAATAATTTCGTCATGGTAAAACGAGTCTATTACCCAGTTTTACATCCAACATATTAAAGTTAGTTTTATTAAAATTTGTAATGGGTTCTTATGGAAAAGATGTTTTTTAATTTGAAAATACGGCCCAGTTAAAATTATGTTATTTTAATATTTCCAAAGGAAATCTTGGAATAATCAAAGAAGCGCTTTTGATACTCTCCCTCTATCTCTCTATCAAAATATCAGATTAAACAAGAATGATGGAAGAGTACTTACATGCTAATCATATCCAAAGCGGTAGCGCAGCAAGGAAAATGCTTAGATTCACTTAAACACAGAGATTTTCAGGTATCAACATGAGAATTTAATAATTTCAGTAATAACACAAAATAAGAGTAAACACGAAAAGGTCTTAAACGAAAAAGTAAGCACAACGTTTACACACTATTGAAAAGTCGAATATACATTTATGTATTTGTAGAAACTCGTTGGAACGCTGATGTTTAAATATCGGGACCCGCACAAGCTTGGAGCAACCGACGTATATGCTACAAACGCTCTAGAACCTCGACTCGGCGCTGCCAGAACAACACTGATGAGAGAATTCGAATATGATTCGAAGAGCGTTGAATCCCGAAACCACCCTACTACTACTACCGCTATACGCCGTTGTGCTGCTCTTCTACTCTCTCACTCTATTTTACCACCAACACCTGAATCAACATGCACGATCGACCGATGCATTCAGGCACTATTCATGTCAGTCTAATATGAGCACATTGGGAATAAACCACCGTCAAATGTGATTGGGATCTCTGATCTTGCGCATCGCCATAATTCGTTCAATCAAGAACGACGGTACTTCGCGAAGGAAGCAAACGAAATTTCAAATCTACCTATTCCTGTTGCAGATTAAAGTTATATTGAATCGATCAATTGGAAAAGAATTCCGATAATGCAATCGTATGTACCTCTTGTACCGCAAATTATTTCCTAGAACAAAAATTGGTGAAAGACAAATTACTGAAATCTGTACTTACATATATATATATATATATATATATGTAAGTTATATACAACATCGTTTGATATGTGCATAAAGAATTTACCATAACATTAAGATTTTTCATAAAAGCGCATTTATTTAATCATTTACAATTTTAGCGAGAATATTCATTTGCCTATAAAAAATGATTCGTAATTTTAATAATAATAAGCGAGGTGCTGACATACCCAATAGACAATTTCAGGCTTTACTTCTCTCCCACAGAGACCATTGAGATGAGGTTTTTTTAAATTTTGTTAGCATAAGGTTGGTATTCAATGCCCAAGGAGATGATGTCTTCTTTTCTTGCTACAGGATAAAGAAATACTTCTTCTCACAAAAGCACGATTCCTTACGACTAGTGCAGCATGGAACTATATACCGATCAGATGGGTAATAGTCAGCGTAGCTTATATACACAATTGGGGGCGAACGTTGAAGAGCTTGAAAAGATACAGGGCGGGCATATTCGCAGGGGAAAGACTGCGTCTAAATCTCCTTCACCCACATTGGCACGCGCATCAAATGGATAAACTCATTAAGTTAGTTCTTTACACACTTGTTGGGAAGATATTCCCATAAAAAATGATATTGAACAAGAGCGGTCATGGAAGCCCTTGGAACTGAAGTGCTCCATAGAGTTGCTAGTCTGGCCATAACTGCCGAATCGTAAAATACTACTGAATCTTATATCCTTCTTACGGATTTTTGAGGATGAAATTCTATCCCTTTGGACATATGTGTTGCAACATCGTAAAATAACTCCCTCGATGTGCATTTTTCCAACAAGAATAGTTTCGATAATGATTGTAACTTGTTAATCAGGGTCGATATGAGCCTATATACTAGTAGTTTTAAATTGCACAGAAATCGTGCCGAAATCTACTTCCGCAAACCTTCAATCGAAGAGCCCTACAATCTGGGAATTTGCTATAATTTTTCAAGTAGCGATCTTTTCCATTAATATGGGCATTAAAGTACACTTGTCTGGAGAATTAAAGCGCAGGTCGATTAACATTTTCTCTGATAGTCAAGCTGGAAAGCAGCCCCTTAGGGCAGATAGGGCATTCTCTAGGCTTGCAGTTGATGACAACATTGACAACATATATATAAAGAAGAAGATGGAACTGTTGGCCACACGGTTTGCGGTAAACTAACCCACACGGACAGGTACCTGCACAAGAAGTCTAACCACCATCCCCGACAAAGGAGTGACTTAATCAAAACCTTAATGGCACGTGTTTAAAGGATCTGCGAATCCGACAGGCTACCCGAAGAAGAAAGACATACAGAACAACCCTCATGAACAATACGCAGAAATAAAGGTTGCGGCGCTAAACCACTAATGATAAGATAGGAACACTGTTGAAAAAGACAAAGTCGAGACTGTTTACCGGCTCACGGGAAAACTCTAAGACACATTGTGGTCAGCTAAGGACCGCAGAGAATCGCTTTGGTCGGCAGACGTATATCGCATCCCGTACAGTTTTAGCAATGTCTACATAGGTACCACTATACGGAGCGTTTCAACTCAGGTAACGGAACACAAAAAACGCTGCAGACCACGTTATTCCAACAAATTTGCGATCTCGGAAAATTCTCTACTGCTGCAAGAACACATTAAAAACTTCTCGCGTACACAAGTTATCGATTCCACACCACTCTATGAGCTATAGAGATACATAAGCGTAAAAGCAAATTTAATTGGAAAGAAGACGCTCTACTGATTAACAACGTCTTGATTCCGGCGATAAAAAGCACAAATACGCTACGGTACACTGCACAGGACCGCAGTCAGCGGTCAGCCAGTCTGCGCCGCCCACTCGAACAGTCAGCGAGAGAAACGTTTATTTATTGCGTAGCGGTCTCAGCCGAAACACACAGCTCTGCCGGATTCCGGACCATGTTATAACAGCCTTTAATAGAAAACAGACCGCCGTCAAGCTGTCCCTTGACCTGGAGAAGGCCATCGATAAAATCCGTCATGGAATACTGCTGCTGAAGATGAAGGACTGCTGCTTCACTGCTAGAATCTTGAAGACCGTTAGAACATACCTCCAAGACTGGACTTTCCATACCATCGTGAACGGTTCTGGTTCTTCCGCGAGGCACATGAAGTCAGGGGTTCTGCGAAGCTTCGCACTGCACCCGGTACTGTTCACGATCTATATCAGAGCCATTCCAAAACCCCAGGACCACCACGTGTTCAATACCATCTATGTAGATGACACTGCGATAGTGGCAACCTCCAGACGTTCAATCAGGCACATTTGGCCAAAATCGAACAGCCCTTCTGCACCTGGGACCTCAAGATCAATCCGAGGAAAACTCAAGCGATTGCGTTATCTCGGACACATCAAGAGCTGCAACATAAGATCACCGTTGCGAGAACGGAGGTCGAATGGAGCGGCCAAATTGAGTATCTTGGAATGATCCTTGATAAACGGCTCACCTTCTCCGAACATCTGAAAAGAGCAAGGACAAGGGCAATCGGCAGAATGTCCCAGCCATATCCTCTCTTATCCAACCCAGCCCTTAATCCTAAAAGGGGCATAATGTTGTATAAACTACACATTCGCCCCATCCTGACCTACGCCAGCCCCTCATGTGTCACGGCAGCATCCAGCCACGTCCAATCTCTAGTGAGAGTACAAAACCGCTGTCTGCGGTTAGTACTTCACGTCCCTCATAGCACGGCGCCAGGCGCGCTGAAAGCTCTGGCCGACGAAGGAGATCTGCAGGAGTTCCTAAAAAAGCTGAATAATAATATTGAGAAACCCTCGCCAGCGAGAACCCGGCACTAAAGTCGGTGACCACACAGAAGACATACCGAGCAACTAAACACAGGACAGTAACTGAGTCTCTCAGGAAACTGTAACATGTCAGGGAATATCTCTCATCTCAAAAAACCCTACCGATCCTAATACTCTTTCTGTTTTAGATAAAAAAAGAAAAGCCAGGAATTGTAGGGAGGACTTTGAAGACCCAGGAAGACACCCAGATGCCATCAGCAGGTACCAGGAAGGAAGACACTGGAGGAAGACAGACCGAAGAAGGAAGTCCAGCCAACTACCGATTGCCGAAGCACACTACTCAGACGACTAGCGAACCGTTAACTTTGTCTCGAAGATGCCTGCTGGAGTTTTGGCGAAACGCCACCTTACACCTGCTAGTACAAACTCAACCCATTGCTTGTTTTGTGAAACCTGATCCATCTAAGTTTTAATCAACATTGGGTTCAACGTAGTGATGAGTAAAGGGCGCAAAAGACAGTTTCCACGAGTCGTTTTTAAGATGTAGCAGTAAACCTTTTGCGGTAGCAATGTTGCAGATGATGCTAGCTAACTCAGATTCTTAATGCTTTCCTCATTGTTAACTATTTAATAACAATTATAACGTAAAATATATTGCTTAATACTTATACTATTACTTATTTATTGCTATATATATATTGTACGCCTATGGTGTATATCACAGCTTGTGCGCCCCATTGATATGTTAGAGATATATAAACATATGAACCGAAAGATATATTTAGACTAATATATTGAATGCTGAAATTCCTCAGGGTTAGTATTTCCATAGCGTCCTATTTTATTGAAAAAAGTTAAACTTCAAAACTAGGGCGAAGGACTGCCTATGCAGCAAGTAGATATATGTATTTACACTTACGCAGTACGCTACGCCAGTAGGCTACATAGTTTGAACGGAACATCGTCGTCATTTATGAATACTTATTTATTGCACATTAACTACATTATCTTAATGGATATTGATTCAATTCAAGAACAGCGATATTGACCATAATAGAAACTGAAAGAGTAATGAAACACGCAATAAGAACAAAATATTACATTTGTACATTTCACTTCCCTGCCTTCAATTGCTTCGAAAGTAATTAAAGAAATGCCTACAGGCGGTGATTGTCGTATACACAATTTTTAATCATATCACCGTACGTAATATAACTTGATTTTAATAACTTTTCTCTTAACGTATCCTGTAATAGTAATAATAGAAATAACGAACCATATCAATTTCTTCTTTTTTCTTTGGTAAGTGTTACTTCTGCTGAGCATTATTTTGTGAAATTATAAAAAAGTTGCTTTTCTGCTTTTACATTCTTATTTCATTATTCTTTCACCTCCCTAATTCAAATGGTTATTAAACATGTTTATGAGTCAATCTTCGTACTAATAGCTTACTAATATTCTTTCAAATATTATTTTCTCCGTTTCGTTTGTAAGCGATTTTGCTACGCTTTAATAGTTGCTTTTAGCTGGGAAACTTCAATACGGGACTAATTATTTGCACCGAAAATATGATTCATACAGTTTAATATTTTCTCTGAAGTATTGCACAATTCGTTTTTCTTTTAATGTTGTTATATCATACTGTAATGTGAGTGCGAAATACTTCACGACAAGCAGGCACCACATTTAAAAGCCAACGAATCCCAGCGTGGACGAGATTTTGAAGAGAATAAGAAGAATGTTATCTCATTCGACTCCCTGGTTTTGCTACAAAATGAAAATGAAGTATACCCAGTGCTATCTTTTATCAGCTGTGCTAACCATACTCTGAAATATATTATCTCCATCCTCGCCCCTTACACTTGAACTTGTCACTGTAATAAGGTATTTTTCCACAGCCACTTCATTTTCTTTTAATTAACACAGATTTGTTGGGATCTCCTACAGCAGATCTTTTCGTATATTTTTAGAAAATAGTATTGGCTAAGCCAGAAGAAGAAGAACATGATAATTACTTTTTATACAAGGAATATTAAATGGTTCTGGAATTTACGTCAATGAGAAATTCTGGAAAAGCTGCTTCTCTGTTTCTAAGACTTTAATACATATTGTCTGTCGATGAAAACGTATTTACAAAGTATCATAGCTAATTAGTACGCCATTTAACAAAAACGGAAACATACTATCCCACATATCACATATTCATTACTCGCAGACTTTAAATGAATATTAAGTGGTAATATTAATTGTTATGAAGGGATGTTGGCGAGCGTTCCAAATATGCATGATAGATAATTTGTAACTTCAATAGTATAGATTTTTATCATGGTATTACAACGTTTATTAGCGGAACGATAGATGTTAGATTTTATCATGTGACTTAGCGAATATGAACGTCCGTATACATTCGTGTTGGTTACTAAATATGGGAGTATGTTCATTCGGGTAAAAATTTTAAACCATATTTATCTATGTTGAGTAGTGCGACCGTTGAAAACGTGTATTCGATTAGCATTCTAATTAATTTTAAATACCTATACTACAAAAAAACAGTTACTACAGTTGATTTACATTTTTTGCTTTTCAAATTTTATTTGATATATGGAGCCCCTAATTTAATAAAAATATACGAGCTAATTGAAACCAATTATCAGTCCTTTCGCAGGAAACTAACTTTGAGAATTTATTTAGAATAACTCAAGGTATAATGTATAAGTTTAGTTAAGGTATTTATAACACATTCCCCTTTCTTGATAAATACTCTCTCGTTGATTTTGGACAAAAATCCTCAAGCAAGTGCGTCAGGTGCGAACATACCAAGAGCTGATATAACTACGTTTCTAACATTCCTAGGTTTGTGATTGCCTAATACACACTGTTCATATTTCTAACTACGAGTTTTTACATGTCTTAACCAGTGAAAATGTACACTACCGTCCATATTTGTTCGGACACCCAGTAAAATGTAAACTCTGCTAAAAGATAAAATATAATATATAACAAACTATAATTCCTTTATATATAAATAACATTTATATTAGGTCCTTTGTGAAGTTTATTGTTTATTAACTATTCGGGCAAACTTCCAAGAATATCGACTAGAGAACTATTAAAAACCTATTACATTTTGACCCAATATAGTTATTTCCAGAATAATCATCATCGCCACACATAGAATCTTTTTTGGGACAATATGCAATATTCCTTGGAGTGGGAGCAGGCCACCCGAAACTGTATTGCGTATTGATCAATGCTTTAGTTTCTAAATAAACCTACTTGTATCCGCGTCAGTCTTAAGAGCGTATCTTTTTGTGTGAACCTAAGGTTATTAAAATGACGAGAGGAACCGTGCAAGAAATATTTCTGTTACTACAATGAAAAGAAGATTAAAAATTAAAAGTAAATCGTCACGGCCAGATTGCAACAAAATAAAAACTTTACCTCGACGGGGAAACAGGCAAAAATAACTGCAGTGGCGAGAAATACGTAGCAATTGGACAGTAGATAATTGGAAAGGATGCTATGGACTGATGAGTCAATATTTGTACCTTTGAAAATGCGAACCGCAGTTGTTCGCGAAACGTCAGGGACAAAAACCTAGTGACACGGCGGAACCCGACAACCGTTACAAATATGGCAAACGGCCGTGAAAGTCTGAGATACTATTCAATGTTTGAGGTGTTCGGACAATCAAGGTGCTTTTCTGTAAGAAGAGCGAAAGGCCAAAGAATGTTGCAGGATTGTGTAGTGTCAACTGTTAAGCAAGCAAGAAGTTCTGTGCTTGATTGGAATTGTTTTTTCCTACGCCGGTACAAGAGACTTGAAGCAAGTCGAAGGTATTTCGCGAAAAGAGGGTTATTTAGAAATACTGTAAGAAAATACGATACCATCGGGGCAACGTCTAATCGGCGAAAATTTTGTATTCATGCAAGACAACGACCTCAAATATTCAGCAGTGATATGTAAATATTTCTTAAATGAAGAAGAAGGTAACGGAACTTTACAAATGATGACATGGCCGCCGCAAAGCCTATTCAGCCGTTATGGGATGAATTGGACAGGAGGGTCAGAAAGATATGCCCTACCTCTGTAGGCCACATGTGGAACATTTTATGGTAGGAATGGAGAAATACGCCAAACAGAGTCCTTGAAAAACTATTGGAGTGGATGCCTCGGATTGTGAAAGCTGTTCGCGCAAAAGTTTCTTTGATGAACGGAATGTTTTTGTTTATTTTTCGTTAGAATTGCTTTTTTTACTTTTATACTTCAATTTTAAACTATTAATAAAATGTAATAATAATTTTAACTTTCGGAAAAATGTGTTTGAATATTTTCTCGTTTTTTCGGCTTCTTTTGAACAGCTCATAAAAATAAGACAAGTGTAAATAACAAAATAAATTTATTACCAAAAGTTATGTACAAAGATGGTTACTTTTCTACATAATCACTGTGAAGATTGATGCATTTGCTATATCTATAGACAAGCCTTCCAATCTTTTCTGCATAGAATGTTGCCGTCGGTGGGTTGAGATGATTCGTGACGTTCCTTTGAAGTTTCTATGTACCCTGGAAGCTCTGCCCTCCTAGTCACTTTTACAATTCATCAAGGAGATGGAAGTCGCTTGACACTAAGTCGAAGCTATACGCCGGGTGTTCAAAAGCTTCCCATCAAAAGTGATCAAGAAGTTAGTGCGTTACAGCAGCAGTGTGGGGGCTGGCATTGTCACAAATGAGAAGAACTCAAGAAGTCAGCCCACCTCTTCTTTTGTCTTAAATGGCTCTCCGCATACTCGGCTCATTCTTCGACGAATTTCAACAGCACTACTTCCTTCTGTTTGAAGGAATCGCATTGCACTATGCAACTCGCGCTTAGCCGGAAAATCAATTGTAGCAGCCATGTTTACGTGCCTACAGCTCAACTGAAAATTACTTAATGACGTTGCAAGTGAATTGAATTGTATCAAATCGAAAAGTTATTGTTTATTTGAATCAACACAGCTCAGTTTCTGAAAAAAGAAATTCGAATTTGTAAATCACCGATAAATATGTGCATCTCTTAAATGGTGATTGAAATAATGCCAATTTATGTCGAATAAGAATGTGATTTAAATTCGAAATCAATCTTATGGATTATGTCTATATGTGTAAAACTTTTTGTCACTCTGTTAATCTAAATCTTTTTACTGCAATTTTTATTTGAAATAATAATTTTACAGCTTTTAAATTAAAAAGATACTTGTTTGATACCCTTTTTTCAATTAGAATAATTGTAAATTCTTCAAGGATATTTCAAAGATTTATTCAATTAAATAAAATAGGTTTCGTTGGAATAAGCTTTTTTCTTCGCGGACATGGAGAAAGATAATTATATACGGCTTGATGCATTGATTTTTTTGTTTGAAAGATTAGGTTAGAATGATCTTTTACTGTGAGAGTAAATTGTTAGTCAAACATAAGAGGTTATTACATCTGCAGTGCAAGCCGCCATTGTCAACAGAGAAGGCAAATTTATTCATTTCTTAAATATTCAGCTTTAGTATACCGTATTAGCGACTAGTTCTTGTTTCTCTTACGCAAGTCAACACCATAGTCTTCTAGCACAACTTCATCAGAACTCTGTGAATGTGCTCCATAAGTGAAAGCCACGTTGATCAATAGATTGCCATGTCTTTATAGACAGGAATGTATTGCTTTAGAGTAAAACACTGATCAAAGTAGCAAGCTATTCACAAAAGACTTCTGCTTCGGTACTTTCACATGTCACTGTATATAATTTTATTCTAAAACCTGTCGATCAATGTATACTTGCATACCTTTGGAGTTCCTAAGTTTCCAAGAACTCTATACACTTTCATTTCAAAAACGTTTCGGAATGTGTAATTTAGTTAATTCTTTACCTCGCATATTCTGCTGAATTTATAAGTTATACCAAACGTTTACTTTGTTGACAAACGTCAAACAGTTTGTTTTGCTGCGAATGTATTAAGAAATACCAAATTGCGATGCTACGTAATTAAATCCTACTTACACGGTATTGTAAGATTGTAACGCATACATTTTCTTTATTAATTTTGTATAAATAGATATAATATCCTGTAGGAGAAAGCAGGAGCGTAAACTGTGTTATACAGTGTCATTATTTTCCTATTCCTTTTCAAAGTCTCTTCATAATATGTCACGTCCTTTACTTCTTACGGCTCATTAAGCCCAAAAAGTTCAAACTCCGTATTTACATAATGCGTTTTTGATAGCTTTGTGCTACGAGTCCAAATATGTCTTGTTATTACTGAAGTAGTTTTTAAAGTATAACAGCCACAACAATCGTTATTACAACTTTCCTCTCAAGGTATTTTATTATTTGTACAAATGGCTTGGAAATCTTTGAAGTATCTAATGCGGTAATTCTCACAATAGCTATTATAAATTAGTTTCTCTATTGATGGGATAAATTTCAAAAGAAAGAGGGTTACAGGGTTTTAGATTATTCTAGATTGTACAGGTAAGGTATAATTCATTTGCACAGTGATTCTTCCGAACCATCCGGAAATTAGTTTGTGTTAAATACATTATATTGATTACATTTTAATTTCCTTCTAGTTTTTATCTCTTTTATGTCACTCTATAGGTACTTTAAGAGCACATAACTATACATAATATGACCACATAGAACTATGTTCTTCTATATAAATTATAGACGACTGGTTTCGAAACTGATAATATGCCTCACGTGTATAACAGTAAACTCCACTCCACACAAATTAATTAATTATTCGATTGACATCAACAAACTCGGATAATAAGAAATTTATAACACTTCCTTTCCACTCAACAGTAAAATTGCCACCAACAAAATATGAACGTGTCTTTTGTGTCAAAAAAAAACGAAACAACTTAAGGAATCTCCTAGGCAACCCTAAAGGTAAACTGGACATGATGAAAAGGTCTGCAATTTACCAAATCACATGTAATGATTGTGATAAAGTTTATATTGGACAAACAAGAAAGAGTATCGAAACGATGTTCAAAGAACATATTAGACACTATCGTTTCGATAAACCAGAACTATCAAGCGTAGCAGAGCATATGGTAAAATCCGGACATAAAATTGATTTAAAAAATCTTAAACTTCTTAAAAACGTAAACTCGTGTAGAGAATTAGACGCGTACGAAAAGATATTTATGAAAAAGAACAGAAACTTATTGAACAGGGAACCACCCCCAATTGGACACTCGAGTGTTGATTTATTATAATCAGTCCCTGCTAAAGGTACGGTTCGTTTTCGTTCCATCCTTTCCTGAAAATCCACACATACTCTGAGACCACCCAATAGATTGTAAATAGTCATATGTTTTGAGAAATTTTAGAGCCAGCGTAGGAAATAATTTGCGTGTATGATACAGTTTTTACATTCAGTCGGTAACACGGTTGACAATGGGAGTCCACATGCTCTCGAAACGGTGCGTTCCGAATAATTAATTAATTTGTGTGGAGTGGAGTTTACTACTATACCTATGAATTATACAACCACACAGTCCTTGCAATCGTCATTGATACTATGCCTTCTTAAATCTTATCCTGTTTATAGGATTAATACCTCCGACGAGTTCTTGGTCACCTCTAGAATTATCCAGGGATCCAATTTGAGCTTTCATTATTTCTACTTTTCCTCAATTGTGCTAATTACGTGGAAGTCATGCTCTACCAATGGCTTGCTGAAGGACTGCAATGCACATCAAAATGTCATCAACAAGTTACTTAGTTGGTGTAATAGGAACAGGTTTAGCTTAAACTAACCTATGTGTATTTCCATGATCTAAGTCCAAGAAAGCAGCAAATAGAATATTTCCATTCTACTAACGTCACTTTAGTGCAGCGTTCGATATCGGTCAAAGGTATGGCACTGCTGTTCGACCTGGTTTTATCTTTCTCTGAACATATCGCCCAAAGGACATGGAACTCATTTGAACTCTACTGTTTACGTAACGCAACTACCGTGATCTTCATAATTTACAAGCATTATCTTCATTGTTGTCTTCCCTCATTCATTGATTATCGCCCTGAATATGCTACCATAATATGGTGAAATGCCTAAAGTTTCTACACATCGCATTCAAGGCATCATACCCTCCAAGAAATTATGAATAAAGTGTTTTATTGTCTGGGTTTAATTCTTTTGCGCTAGAACAAGTATACCGCTTATAAAATTCTTATATTCTCTACTGAACAACTGAATTCCTTGCACCTGCCTCTTAAGCAAATTCAATTTTCTCGTTCCCATACTTACAGGGGAACACCGGCGGGTGTCCCCCTACGATTTCAATGAAACTTAACAGATCGAAAGAGTACCTTAATATAAGAGACATGTATTTTTTTTATCTTCGTATCCGCACGATTTTGGGGTAGCCCCTTCCTAAGTTTGGACGATTTTTCAATTTTTGCAAATATTTCCTAAATTATAACAGATATTAAAATTTCTCCTTAACATAATTTGCAGCATATCGCATAGCCCTAAGGGTGGTGTCGTCCGTATTCGCGAAAATTTAATAACGGGGGATTGGGTACAGCGTAGGTCAGTACCTATAGTTTGGCACAATAGCGGTCGTAAATATAGCAAATGTGTTTGTAACGATTATAACATTTCAGAAACAATAGAACAGAATTAGAAAAACATTATAATGCTTAAAAATGTTTAAATACATGACATACTGTAATGCGATTATTGGTATATATGTATTGCAATAGAGAACAAGATTGATATACATATAGTAATTAAGCTATGTAAGTATTACAGTAGTTATAGTCTGCGTAAAAGTGTTTAAAATACAGATTCTGTTTGCACCATGAACACCGCACAATAGCTGGTTTATTGCAAATACTACATAAGGGTGTAGACTGCGCATCTTTGTTAAAACAAAACTCTCCAGGATTTTTGAAGGTCCCAGGTCTTTCCTCAACGTATCCACTCTTATATCACGAGTACTTGAATACGTCGAAAACTCTTGGGGAAGAAAACTGATTATGGGTTAGGGATTGCAACTTAATAATATTATTTCTCTCATGTAAATCTGTGTTATAGTTCATAAGAATCACTATATCCGAAAAAGTTCTAACAACATTTTTCCACAACCTAAAACCATATACATCTAGAGGTTGTACCATCGTTGTCGTTTTTTTTGGTATATATAAAATATTCAAAGTTTTGTCTTTTGGCACTAATTGCTGAAGTTCGGCAATACAATGCCCACTCCAAGAATCAATCAAAAGAACACCTTTTGGCCCGGTATTCAAGAGAAAAACATCCGTTAGCCAGGTTTTGAAATGATTTGAAGTGAGCTTACCAGATACCGAAGAAAGAATATACACATTTACAGGTCGAAATAATCATTGCACAACTCGAGGTCCAAACGTATTCGTAGACTCCTTTAATACTAAAAATAGTGGTAAAAGTAAGCGTCCGTCTGCAGAAATGGCTGGAAAAATTGTGTAACTATGTGATGTAGAGTGCAAGGATTGCACAATACCTTCAACGGTTTTCTTACCCTTCACAGCTAAAGTACGATCGGAATGTACTTCTAGATTAAATCCGCTCTCATCAGCATTTTATACGTTGCTTCTGCCAATGTCAGTGATATAAGATTTGACTTCAATAACAAAAATGTTGCTTACTAACCTTAGGTTTTCCATATCAGTATGCGTAGAACGAGTAATAAATTTTGTTATCTTACATGATACTATTTTATGTACCTTCTTGAAGTGCTATCCACCAATGTCCTGCTTTAAACGATTCGTGTCCAATTTCTTCTTTAGCTTCTAAAGCCCACCGTCGAAGATCCATGTCGTGAATTATTTTTCCATCCAAAATGCTATTTTCAAAATTTGTAAGAACGTATTCAGTAATAAACCGTAATTTATCCCCGTGGGTGCCGCCTCTATTAACATTTTCTTCCCATTTGCGCAACTGTCGTAGCAATTTTACTTTTGAATTTTTGGATGACACCTGCCAAAGTACGTGGCTTGGATTTACCACTTTTCCAGTAGTCGACAGTTCTAGTTTTGTAATCTAGCTAACCCCCTTCTTCAGGAACACATGCAATATCTTCATAATTGTCTTCGTCTTCTGCTGTTTCTTCCACAAATTGCGCTTCTTGTGGTTCTGCTAATTCTTCAAACCCGAATGCCGTTACATCTTGAATGGAGAACATGGCGTCTTGTTGAGCTGATATAATTATATTTTTCAGGGCATCATGCAATTCACTTTCTTGCGGTGTCAAAGGAATTGTTGCGATGTTAGTAACTTGAAACGTTGCAAGTAACATTTCAACACATTTGCTATATTTACGACCGCCATTGTGCCAAACTATAGGTACTGACCACTGCACGAAAAACGATTTCTAATGTTCTCGTTTGGAATATTCGTCTTATATACCTATTTCCTAAATGCAGACATGGCCACTTAAACCTTCGTGGTTAATTACTATGCATTCAGGGATTTATTTTTATCTATATAATAATATGATCAATCACCAGATCCCTTATCGCGTTAAATTTATAATGCAAATTACCAATTATATCTGAAGCGACAGCATATCAAATTCATGACTATAGACACGTACATATATTTATTTTGAGTTATTATTACTATTATTAATTTTCTAAATTTATTATACATGACCGTTTTCTATGTAAAAGCGATCTTTTTTTGATGAATAATGAATAAACTTATTATTAAAAAATGCGAGAGTATGGGGTACCCCGTCACCCGTTATTAGCTTTTTGTGAAGATATCTACCTTGAGACCATGTATTATGCTGGAAATTATGTTAAGGATAAAAACTTATTTCTGTTATAGACAAGTTTATTAATTTTGAAGCTTTATTATTATTTTTCTATTTTTACAATTATTAGTTTTTTTATGTAAAATCGGCCTTCTTTTGATGAATAATAAAAAGAAAAAATGTAAAAATGGGGGATACGGTGTACCCCGTTCCCCGTTATTAACTTTTGCGAATACGGACGACGCCACCCTTAGGGCCATGCAATATGCTGCAAATTATGTTAAGAAGACATTTTAATATCTGTTATAATTTAGGAAATATTTGCAAAAATTGAAAGGTCGTCCAAACTTTGGTGGGCGCTGTAGCCTAAAATCGCGCGGATATGCCGATAAAAAAAATACGTGTCTTTTATTTTAAGGTACTCTTTCGATACGTTAAGTTTCATCGAAATCGGAGGGGGACACCCGCCGGTGTTCCCTTGTTAGTGGTAGAACTCTGCTTTCGCTAGAAATAGAGTAATCTTTATAACTAATAATTTTTTGTGTGATAGTAATATATACGAGTGCTATTAGGAAAGTAACGAAATTCTAAAAATGGTAATCGATACAATGCACCATAAAATTGGGTAATTTCGCTATTATGGGTAATTCTAACGAATTGCGCGAATGTGCTACAAATGTTTTGCATACCAACTGATGCACGCTTGTTTACTAGTGTTATGAGAAGCCAATAAAGTACCACAGAAACCGAAAAATTGTTGGAGAATGATTAGCAAGGTACGTTTTGCTCTTTCTTAGGATTCTCTGTGATATGCAGAATGTATTTCGCGTTTTGACAGAATTCTGTTGTTTGTCATTCAGGAATTCTTAAAAGTGCCAAAATACAGCGAAAGTTCGGGTAACATCGAAAACACATCAATGTAATTATAAGACATATAAGCTTGTTATATAAACAAAACCAGACTCTATCAAAGTTTGTTGATTTTCCAATACTTAGCTTATAGTAATAATCAGAAATATTACATAGAAATGATCATTTTTTCCGTCCAGCATTCAGCGTCATATACTATTTCAGTAATCGACTTCATAAATACTGATACTAAAAGCGATAAGTTACAATAATACTAGAAAGATTGCTTATTATCGGCTATAACAATTTTCGGTATTTATCTAGACATATGCGACACAGTATTTGAAATACTCTGTGTTTGGTACGTTCTATGTTTTTTAATACCTATATTTTACCGTAATTATTTCACCTGAATAAGCACAAGAAATACCTTTATCAATGTTTTCCATTCTACCTCGCCTAATTCTAGTCTGTAATTATGTGTATCCACCCTATCGATGTTTCTGTTTGACGCAGAACCGCCTACCGTATTTAATCAAGTTTTATTGTTTTCGCTATATAAAACGCGATAGCTGGATTACAATCTTCACGTATTTGACCCAGAATTTGTTCGAAAAAGTGTAGTTATTCATTTTTGCTAAAAGTAAGGTGCAAATGTTTATCATCCATTAAATCATTTTAGTTTTAAAATGCTAAATTTGAACCAATCATATAAACCGAGTATTAGGTGTCGTATTAATGTTATTGAGTGAATTGTCGATTAGATAAATGGTAGCATTGCATTATGTACTCAAGTTATTCTGGAAGATTTTTCATATTCTAGATCAATTTATTATGTTATTTTACATTGCGAACCAATAAATATTTATGGAAATAGCTAAACTTCTACCTGGGAATGCAGTCCAGTTGTTAAAGCAGTGTATCCTAATTTTTGGGTGTAAAACAAACTTTTCAAATAATACAAAAATATTTTATACAATTCATTTAGCCTTTCGTAGCGAAATACAAGAAAATTGAGTAATATCCTTTTCATAAACTCATGAACATGAACATGATTACATTACCATTTCATGAAACAAGCGAAATCATTTAGAGGAAATAAAAATGATAACTACAGAGTGTAGAAATATCAATGGATGTACGATTATTTAAAGCTGGTAATGGTTGTTGAATTACACTATTCAAATATTTGACCCAGAATTCGTTCGAAAGGAGCGCTCTTTTCAATTCTTCTGCTTATATAAAGTAAGTGTGCATCATTAGGATCTTTACGGCAATCGCTCTTTGAATAACAATTTGCATGCGGTAACTTTGAAGCAGTTATGTGAACACAACTAACGGGGATATTTTGTTCATATTATTGAGTGAATTATTGATTCTATGATGGCAAAATTCTTCTTCTTAATATTTCTTATGACTATTAAATTCCGAATGGACCCTTAGGGTTAATTTGGTCTACCAAGATCTTAGAAGCGAAAACTTTTATTTCCTGGACATAGAGGTTTCTCGGTAAAACTCGCATTATATGAACATGTTTCTTCTCAACTAAAGATTTAGAGAAGTAACGCAGTAGGGTGTTTAAACATATATAAAGTTATGCAAAAGTAAGCTACCAACTAGAAATTGCTGTAATTTTGCCAAGTTTATAGATTATACAGAAATAATGACACTAAATTATTCGTAAATACACGGGAAATACATAGAGCACGAGAATGAAACCATGATATATTACGTATCACCAGTTATTTTTACTTACTTACTCTACAACGTTGAAAGGTGAAATCCTAAATTCTTTTGAAATAATTTTATGATGATCTTCTAAGGCAAAAACGGGGAATTTCGCGAAGGTATTTTGGAGAATGAGGTAGATTTTACTATAGTTCGCAATGATATGAAATAATTTAAAAATGGATCCGAAACAGGCAAAATCTAGCGTTCAAAATGATCCTTGTAGTATATGACCAAAAGTTTGTCTAATCGGCATTGTCGTCTAATTGAACTATTAAAAATACCCAACACTGCAGTTATTTCAAAAGAGTTGGTGCTTCGTGTTTTGCATGAGCAACTCCACCTGAAGAAACTGTGTGATATCTGCTAACAGCTGAGCGAGAATTTGCTTGTCATTAAACTTTCCATTGATATGCTAATGGATAAAACAGCAATTCATTGTTTGGGATAAAAAATGGAAAGCATAAGAAGTAGTTTTTAATGAATTATCTAGAAAAAGAGAAAAGCCACAAATGGCAAATGTTATGCTGGTTTTTTTAAACAACTTAAGTACCGGATTTGGCAGCATCTCATTTTCATCTATTCTGGAAATTAAAATTCCTTGCTAGTAGAAAATTGAGACTTGAAAGAGCGAGACAATTTGAAGCTTGGGAAGGAACAAATTATGTTAAGAGATAAGTTAGAAGTTCTAGAAGTTAGCCAACTATTCTTCTGCAACTATACGAATATTTAATTTATTTTCTCTTAGTTGATGCTAGATAAAAATACAATATAATATAAATTGGAAGTTATATTGAATAAACCTTAAAAATGCAATTTTGATTTTCCAAGAATGTTTTTTTAGTCTAATAACTCATAAAGTTTTTGCGTTGATTTGCATAAATCTTAGTGTCCGACTCACTTACAGAAAATACGCCGAGGATTGGGGAATTGTTACAAACACTCAGCATTCCTCTTAACTGACCAAATTGCAAAATGTAACAACTGTTATCGTATTTTTATAAAAGACAATGATGCGTTCAAATTATTAAATTCTAAGAATATGATGTGGATACTAAATTTGGCTATGTTTAAACGAACTACAGGTCATCTGTTATCGCAGCAGTTTAAATGTTATACGTACATAATTGGTCACATTTATCAGATGTTTTTCAATATTATAGAGTACTTAACATATGTCATTCCCTTATATAATTTTTTAATTGTCACGCCACTCAATATAGTAAATACAGAATTATTGATCTCTTCTGCAATTCCTTTTATGAATTTATGAACTAATACTGGAGCGTTAAAAAGTTTTACGGGTAAAATCCAAGGTTTAGAGAAAAAAAGCTAAAGCAAATCTGTAACTTTATAGGAACTAGTCGATTTAATTACTGCGGTCGAACCCTATTTAACCTTTTTAACTTGCATAAAAATTCGATTTTATTTGCTTACTTTCTTTTGCGTTCGCTTCTATTGAATCCTTTATACATACGAATAATCTTGCAAATCTTCCTTTCAAAGAACCGTTTAACGGTGAGCTCAATAAACAAACGTGGGGATATAAAAATTTGAAAATTAAATTTCGAAGTTGATCCTGGCGGCACTTTTCTGACGTTCCTTCTTTGGTGTGACCCTATCGTTAATAAGGGAACGATTTTCTGGTTCTCGCTTATTCGCCCGCGCTTCGTCTCGCTCTTTATCCTTCCTTTTTTTTTATATGTACACTGATGGGATCCGTTTGATGGCCGTATTTAAATTCCACCCTCCCCATTTTCCCAAACAGAAACATTAGAGAGCTCATTACTTATCCCTTCTATTAGACGCCACTCCAGAGCATCAGGAACACACACAGACAAACAAACTTGCACGTACAATGGGCAGACGTTCCCTTCACAATCGCAAAACACAATTAATTAAAATTGTAATAAAATCTGTAATAGGAGAGATTGGAGCGCAGTGTTAAAATATATCCGTCGAAGTACAAAGAGTATTCGGATTCCGTATTCTGAAATGAAAGTGTATGTAGAGCAAAGTCGTAGTTCCCTTTTTAAATTAATAAATTGCATGCAACCGTAGCAGAAGCGACGTACAGCATGCACGCGCACCCCAGGCGGCAATATCTGATGATCTATAACTAAAATTTTATGTATTTGTGAACTTAGTCATATGATATATGGGGAACAATTACTGGTTTAATATGACGCCATAAATTATGAAGAAAGCGCTACACTTAAGCCTCAATTATTAAATGTTAGGTTTTATGGAAATGTGCGTTTCCATATTAAAGTCGGAACGTTTTCAAACACATTTCCACCATATAATTTATCGGCATTAAATCACGTTGTTACTATATTCTTTTAAAGTCTGTTTAAAACAGAATACAAGCACTTGTTAAAGTAGTAGAAATGTAATATACATATGTATGGGTATGTTCAGCTTCCTGAAAATAACTGACGTAGACATAGAAAAGGTATTACTTTGTTACTGATTGTTAGAGACAGGACATGCACTTTCCTTATAATCCGGTCTCTAGTGATTGTATGCAAGGATATTAAATGTATAAAAGTCCTGCTCAATCCTTGTCCCACATTGTATTTCCAGTCACGTGACTACGTGACATCGTTTGCACTGTGTCTATCGTATACCTACCCAAGTAACACAAAACATTTAAATAACGTAATATAAATGTAATATTACCCTTTTTCAATATTACATATAAAAAATTAAGGAATATTGGCAATATCCAATTGTGATATATTATCTTAAATACTCTAAGAATATATTTAAATCTTGTTAGTTGGTTTTATTACTCCGTTATATATGCAAGTGATAACTCATTGAGATAGAGGATGGTTTGTGCAAAAATTTGCGTTAATAACTGGTAGTAGAAATAGTGCTGTTTTGGGAACTTTTGGAAATAAGCAAGTTTATGTATTTTGTGGAATTCTGGAAAAAGGAACAACACCAATCAGTGATTTGATCTTTATTTGCATGGGAAAACGTGGGCAGAAATCAAAGAAGAGTTAGATGCAGTTTAAAGGCATCGTGTAAGTTCGGCAACTATCATCAGATACTGGTTTAACAAATGCAAGTGGCCGAATAAAGTTGATGATATCGTATTGCAATACATCCGGCTGAAGACTAGAGGGATGATTAATATGTTAAACATCTCAATAGAGCATGCGTAAAACATCCTCCATGAGAAATTCGGCATGAAGTAGGTATCGGTAAGATGAGCCGTCTATTAAAGATGGATCAAAAATGGAATCGCGTGATAATTTCGAAGTAATATTTGAACATGTTTAAGCCCAATACAGGTGAGTTTCTGCGGCGTTATGTGATTGTGTATAGTGATGTATTCATGTCTTGTGTACAAAGGCCAAAAGTCAGTCGACCAACAATGAAAATATGGTATTTCTTCTTTCTAGCAAAGATAGGGATTTGGTTTCAAAAACTATTGGACAATAATGATTTAAGCGTTGTTGAAGAGCCTTCAAATTCAAACCAGATAATGGTTTGCCAAATATTCTCAATTCATTTTTGTAGCATATGTAAGTAATGTAAGTAAAAATAAACTATTAGAAGATGAAAGTTTCTAAATAATTATCAAGAGATGATTACACAGTACGATATTTGGTTTTGTCTTTGAATGTAAGTCACGTAGTTAGCTTAACGAGTGTGTATTATTGTATATTTATTGTTTCAATTTAGTACGATTTATCGTATCACATTTTAGCAGCACATCATTTACACTTAAAAAAGCCGTTGTACCGCAGCTAAATGTATATACTATTAAGCAAAGAATTGGAAAGAAATTGGAAAAAAATCTTGGACTAGCTATTAGAAGTTATGATGAGGATTAAAGAAGAAATGGAAAACAGCACAAAGCGCTATCAAACATACTATAAGAAACGAAAAAGAGAAATACGAAACACTCCAAGAAGAACATAAATAGGCCAAACAATATTTACTTGGAATATAAAAAGAGCATGCTTTTCGCATTCCAGGCAAGAATGTTTCACCAAACAGTCTTTTCTTAGATACCCAAAAACATAGGTAAAAGCATTTACTGCTGGAAGATCCAAGTTTCTATAGTCTCTTGACCCTACAAAGATTTCTTCATTTTCAATAATTGGCACAATAGGTGCCTGTATCCGCGAGCTATTTAATTGTAGTTGGTTCAGTACAGAATCCATATCGCCAGCATCGCTTGCGCCTTCGGCATGCTAAAAGTAGGACATGCAAAATAACTTTTAAAATATACGTTTAAATTGTATCGGAGTGGGATTTCTTGCGTTTCCTCCTTGTTCACGGATTGATCAAAAAAAGCCAAACATACTATATCCTTCATTGTTTAAAAAATCTATATTATAGTTTTGCATGGCACAAACATGAGCATTTATGCCCTTCTTTCCACTATTACCATCACTACTCATTTTTGCCTTATAGTCTAAAGAAATAAACAATAACGATGAAATAAAGAAGAAAAATGAATGAAATAACTAACAAAAAAACTGAAAACTCTGCATAATTCAATCATTTTTAAAACTCTACGACGTATTTCGAACGTAAATTCTGCCAAATACTGGTACACAAAACGACAAGTAATGACAAGGTTATGAAACGTAAATGTATACCGTAAATACAATGAAGTTGTTTTCGCATCTTATTTTCAATATGGAATTCAATTTTGGAAATTGCAAATTACTAAATTTTTGGCGCGCGGTCGAAATTTTGTTTCGACTAACTGTAAAGTTTGTTAAAAAAAGCTTTCAAGGGTCCACAGGACTTGCACAAAAAGATTTTCGATGGTCGAGACTCAGTGGAAAACGCGAATCAGGCACGCCGACCGCAGATGAGCACCAGTGAGGTAAATATTCGTGCGATTCGTGAGTTGATAGAAGGCTTGATTAATGCTGCATACTACTGCCAACTGCCTGATGAAGTAAAACTTAACTTTTTTTTTTGTTTTAATCCTATGTCCTTTGTACCTTGCGGTGTCGAACTATTCATTCTCTTATTTTTATCTTCCACAGGTTCCTGTTCTGAGCCAGTTGTTTGGCTTCATTCCATCCCATACTTCTATTTTCTAATGTTCTATACATTTGTTCTTTCCAGGTGTTTCGTTTATTCGTGTATTCTGTTTTTGCCCTCTGTTTTGGCTTCAAATAACCTTTGTTATTCGATCTTCTTCCATTCTCTGTAAATGTCCAAGCCATCCCGGTTGTCTCTCCTCTATGATTATTTCTACTGGTCTAATATTTAGATTCCTAGTGATTGTCGTGTTTCTGATTTTGTCTCTTCTACTTACAACTTCTATACTTGTTAGGAATCTCATTTCCATAGCCGTAACTCTGCTTTTGATTCTATTCGTGGTTATCCATGACTCACTATCATATGTTAATGTTGGTCTGACCACTCTTTTATACACCTCTGTCTTTATTTGTTTTGGTATTTCTTTTTTATCCAGAAATGTATTTCTTTATATGTTATACACATATTTTTGCGGATTTCCGTATTCTCTTGTTTATTTCTTTCTCTATTCTCCCATTGTCTTCAATGATTGTTCCTAAGTAGTTGTAACTTTTAACTTGTTCCAAGGCTTTTTCCTCGATTTTTATGTTATGTTTTCATTTCTTCTACTGCCATTATCATTGTGTTTGTTTTCCGCGTGTTTATCTCCATGTTTATCTTTGTTAGTTCTTCTTGGTATATCTTGAAGTTTTGCTGTAATGTCTTTTCCGAGTCTGCTATCAGTACCATATCATCTGCAAACATTAGTTCCTATACGTTAATTACATTCATTTTCCAATTTCCTACTTTCATACTTTTCCCTTTTTGTTTAATAGCGTCGTCTATTAATATAGAGAACAATGGGCTCAATACGTATCCCTGTTTCAATTCAATTTGTGATTCAAATTCAGCTGATTCTGTATTGGAAGTTCTGACTTTATTGTTGTTGTTTTTATGCAATGCCTTAATCATCTCTATCATTCCCTTCTCTAGTCCTCTCCTTTCAGCCTCTGCCATACATCTTCTCTTCTTCTGCTTCTCTGACTTCTTCGTCGCTTATCGGTGTGATACGTTCATCGTCGTTTTTTGTTTTATGCTCTTTTTCTCTTATATATCTGTCTTGTTTTATTTTTGTGAGTTCTTCAAAGTACTGTTTCCATCTTTCCATTATCTCTCTTTCCTCAGTTAGTATATTTCCTTTGTAATCTTTTATATTTTTCAATATTGGCGCCTTCTTCTGTCTCAATTGTTTTATTGTTCCATAGAATAATTTTTGGTTTTTTCTATAGTTATCTCTCAGTTTTAGTCCGAACTCTCTCCAAGAATTTTCTTTGGCCCTCTTGATACTCTCTTTAGCTTCTTTTCTTGCCATTTTGTACATCTTGTAATCCTCCTCTTTCCTGGTATGCATATACCTGATCCATTTATTTTTCTTATCTTTTACTTTGAGTTGTATCTGTCCACCATCTGCTTCTTTTTGTATACGTATTTGCTATTTTTGTTATTCCATGAGCTTTCCTATGCCGCGTTTAGTATGATGCTTTTGAATCTTTTCCATTTGTCCTCTATCCCTATTTCGTTTTTAGTCTCTTGTTCAAACAGTTGATTTGACTTGTATTTCTCCCGAATTTTTTTCGTCTTCCAATTTGTAGCTTTTTATTTTTTCCTTAATTACTTTTTTCCTTTGTCTTCTTCCGTCCTTTTTGTATTTTTGCTAATCTTCATCTGCAGAAGGTAGTGGTCGCTACCTATTTCCGCATTTGTTTGGACTTTGACATCTATTACCTTCCTCCAGTTTTCAGCATTTATTAAGAAATAATCAATAATTGATTTTTCTTTCCTGCTAGGCACTTCTCTTGTGTATTTGTGAATGTCTTTATGTCTGAATTTTGTATTTGTTATAATCATGTCGTTTTCGATGCACATTATTCTTCTCCCGCTGTCATTTATGGTCTCTTCACCTTCCTCTCCCGCATGTCTCTCCACTCCATCATTGCCTCTTCCGACTTGTCCTCCCATTACTATATTTCCTTATATGCCACAATTATGCTCCATATTTCGTTTCCTTCCAGCTTTGTATCAATTCTTATTATTCTTGAATGAATGTATTTTTCCTTTTGTATACTGTTTACTACCTTAGGTTTGATGATTATTCCTACTCCCTCCGCTCCTCTGTCCTTTTCATCCACTCCCGACCAGTAGAGCCAGTATCCATCTTTCATTTCCTCTAATCCTTGTCCCTTCTTTCTTACTTCGGTTACTCCCACATAGTCTAAGTTTTGTGTTGTTTGTAATGAAACTTACCTATCGACGAAAAGGGTGAGACGTACGTATTTGAAGTGCGATTCTGCTTCATGACAATCCCTGACCACACACAGCTGCAATAACCCAAAATAAGTTGGATGAAATTCATTGGAAGACATATTCCAGTGTCTGTCCAGTGTGCCGATCTGTCACCCTGTGACCACCGCATATTTGGGCCACTCAAAGAAGAACTGGGAGGTCACCATTTTGACGGTAACAAAATAGGGTGTGTTAATTTTTTTTACTGTATCAATAAATGTTTTAAAACCAAAGTCTGGTTCATATTTCGCCCTCGTAGGTTGAGTTTATGTAGGATGCTTATACTTTAGCGTGTTTCATAAAATAAATTCCTTCTTATTAATTTGAATAAGTTCCTTAACTTGCTAGAGATTACCAACTGAAACAAATGATGTAGATTTTGCCTTCGACAATTACTACTGGAAACACCATCAGTAAAAATTATATAATAACTTTCTTAATAATATGAGATGTAATGGACGACGGTACAATTTATATTATTTTTAGTATTTGCAAACCTTGAAAGTTTTCACATAAAGAAGTTTATTATTTGAAATTGGATACTATTTAATCCCATGCTCTTTATATTCATATTTCTCGTGTTCGTATAATATAAAATATGTATTATGAAAATGAGGCAGTAGATTGTTTGCACATTTATTCCATTTAGATGAATCTTTTTAACTTATAATCACTATAGATCTAGTATTATGAGGTAACATACATTTAAGGATTACAGTTAATGTCTCCTTCTATTTCCCTTAAGGAGTTTATAATACACATTCTACTTGCCTTTTGCAGCGTGTTATTTCCTTTCATTAGTTTTATATAGCATGTAACGTTAAAACCTATAAATAAGGACAAAAGGAAACTCCGATTTTTGCGAAATGCATCAAAATTTTACTAAAACTGTTTTTTACTTACGTCTTATTGCTGCTTGAGTACCTAATCTGTTTTACTTTTAGGTAGACATTCTTATTTGCTTAGATCGAAAGCTAATTTTTATTTAAGAAAATATTTTCATCGCTCAGAACAACTTACTTGAAAAAAGTTTCTATTAAAGCATAAAAATTAGTAGGTGGTTCATTATATTCTAAGTGTTTATCTTCCGCTGCATATAAAATTTTGTTGGCGACATCATGAATAAAATTTTCACCTCCGAAGGCGAGTGAAAATTTCAGACCTCTGATTGAAAACAGAAATCCAGTTCCGTATAGGAAGGGATAAAACGAAAAGCATGTGCATACACTCGGTGATAAACTAGTGTACTGTATTTATTTGCTTGCTTCCGTGCAGTAAATAAATTGCCCGAAAGTTGCCATAACGGAAGAAAGATGGCTAGAAGTAAGAAATGTGTAGATTGCTGGCTTATAGTTCGCTTGCTTTCATTTCCTTCAAGTTAATGTTCGTGGTCGTACGACAGCAAACATAAATCATACGTATGAAATAAATTTTCAAACATGTGTATACGAACTGTCTCTAAATTCAGTTGACACAATATAGCAAAATGGCATATTGAAATGTTGTTGGTCTAATTAAAACAAAATAACGAAAACGGTACGCTCAGGATATTTACAATTAATTAATTATAATAATTATGGTACAGCAAAACATTTACTTACAGTTAAAACATACCCTCCCGATATGTACGGGTAACACGTAATTTTATGGTGAATATAATGTGACAATATTATAATGATTAAGCATAACGTGACAAGTTACTTATACTTGCTGTACTTATATTTCCGGGATTTATTTAAGTAATCTTTCAAACCAACTATTTAAGGTCAAATACTAATATAGCTCTCCTAAAAAACCTATTCCTATTCATTTAAATTAATACAATATCTGGTGCTAATATTACTTATATTTCAATGTTGGATATATTTGTACCGATGCATTTTAACATTTGTGCTTAGTAATTTGTGGTAACAGTTGGCGAAGCCGTTAATAAGGGTATAAACAATAGATTACATTTAAAATAATCTAGTAAGGAAACATTAAAGCAATTGATTAAATAAACATAAAAGTTCAACAAAGTAATCTTCTTCATACGGAGTTCTCTTACAAGATATTAAACAAAACAACAACAGAAAACCCTTACTATAAAATCAATAACAAATTTGATTACAGCCAAAAGATTGACAATTAAAGTAAATTCGTCAACAGAAGTACTTCTAGCTTCAAAGAGAAAGCGCAGGAAATTTATAGCGTTTTAAGTTTACTTTTTCAAGAAAGTATTAATAATTTGTTGATAGTCGCATTAGCGGCTGTAATAGAGATATAAAGATTGTATTGTGGGGACAGCTCATGGTTCGTTCACTATGACGATGCATCCACCCACTCCGCTTCGTCGTCAGTTTCGTGCTAAAAATCAGTTGACTGATCTTCCTCAGTCAGCCGTTTTGAGACATCTAGAGCACTGAAGCAAATTTGTTACAGACAATGCAGGGTATCTCAAAAAAGCTTTCTAGGGCCGTTTTGCGCAGTGGAAACACCGCTAGGAAAAGTGTGTGAATAGAAAAGGAAGTACTTTGAAGAGGATATAGGTCTGCAAGATCGGTAATAGTTAAAAAAAAAATTCGATTGTATTCTCAACAAACCTTGTATGGAATAGGAATTATTTGAGAGAGCCTGGAGTTAACTTATGTGCTACTATTACAAGGTGTCATAAAAGTCATTTTCAAGACAAATGAATAAATGTTCGTCTTTTGTCAAAATATATGCTTTGAGAATTTATTTCTTAAACATTATGCCTCCTAAATGTTTTCTGTTATTTTGCTGGTCCTCTTCTAAATGCAGCAACTGGTAAGAACACGTGTGAGATGTCGCCTCATCTTGTTGGAACCAAGCGCTCCCCTGAAAATCGTTAAAATCTTGCAAGGCTGGCTCAAAGAAGTTGCTAATCATTTCCACATACCGCTCGAAAATTACGGTTACTCTACGACTTCTTCTTTCCAACTTCAAAAAAAAAAGAAATACCGTTCGATAATCTCTTGCGCCGACATTGCAGCCCAAACAGTAACTTTTGGCGAGTGAAGTGGCTCCTCACGCTTCTGGTTTGCATTTGTTGAACTTCAATAACAGCAGTTATGCTTGTTTACATGACCATTAAGGTGAAAAAACCGCCTCCATGCACGCTTCACTACTATAACACGCTTCGCAGCGACTAAATTCGCAAGGATGGGCTAGCGATTGGTGTACACCCCTCCCCCCACTTACAATTCAACGATTGTGTTCGCGGATTGAACAAAATAAGTTGAAAAAGACTTTACGAAAAGTATTTACGATGTGAAGTAATCTTCGTACATATACTGCATGTAACGTTAAACGGTAAATGTTGTAACAAAACAACGTTCTAACACATGGGCTGAAAAGTCCCGGGCCTAACACATAGATAACGCTAGTTTTATTGCAGTCACCTTTCTCTCAGTTAGTACTAACCTTCAAAAGACAGCTGTTAAAATTTCGTGATATTCTATTCATTAGTTTGTGAGTTATTGCGCTAAGAGTCACGCTACTTTTGTTATTTTCAAAACAATGGATCAAAAACAATTCGTGTTTTAATTTTACACTGCTTCTTGATGGGAAAAAATACCGTTCAAGCGAAGCAATGGCTTGAAAAGTGTTATGGGGACTCCGCTCCATCAGAAACAACAATAAAACGTTGGTTTGCTGACTTCAAACGTGGTCGTAGAGACAACGATGATGCAGAACTCAGTGGACGTCCAAATGAGGCGGTAACACCAGAAAACAAAAAAAATCCACAAAATCGTTTTGAATGATCGAAAAGTGAAGTTGCGTGAGTTAGCTGACATCGTAAAGATATCAAAAGAACGTATTGGCTTTATATTGCATGAGCATTTGACTATGAGAAACCTCCGTTCAAAATGGGTGCCACGTTTGCTCACTGTTGACCAAAAACAAGAACGTGTTGATGATTCTGAGCAGTGTTTGGCCATGTTTATATGTGACAATGGATGAAACATGGATCCATCACTTCACTCCAGAATCAAAACGATCGTCATCTGAGTGGACAGCAACTGGTGAATCTGGTCAAAAGCGCCCGAAAGCACAACAATCGGCTGGAAAGGTTATGGCCTCGGTATTTTGGGATGTGCGTGGTGTAATATTCATCGATTATCTTGAGAAAGGAAATACCATCAACAGTGAATATTATATAGCGTTATTGGAGCGTTTGAAGGCCGAAATTGCAAAGAAACGACCGCATATGGCAAAGAAAAATATTTTGTTTCATCAAGACAACGCACCGCGTCACAAGTCAATCAAAACAATGGCAAAACTACATGAATTTAACCTCGAATTGCTCCCACATCCACCGTATTCGCCAGATTTGTCTCCCAGCGACTACTGGCTGTTCGCAGACCTCAAAAAATGCTCGCCGGTAAGAAATTTCGCACGAATGAAGAGATTATCGCTGAAACTGAGGCCTATTTTGAGGCAAAAGATAAATCGTTCTAGAAGAGTGGTATTGAAATGTTAGAGCGGCGCTGGAAGGATTGCGTTGCTTTTGATGGAGATTACGTTGATGAATAAAGCTAATTTTGAACCAAAAAAAAAGTGTTTTCTTTGTTAGGCCCGGGACTTTTCAGCCCATGTGTTAGATATATATAAGACCAACTAATTAAGACTAACTAAAACATTGCTAAGACCCATATATTAAATGTTTAATCTTTGATATGAATAAAACTGCTTGTAGATAGTTCTATGGTATGGCTGTCACTATAGCAAAGAATTTTTACAAAATTGTGTAAAAGCTATAATACAAATTTTGAAACGTTGTCTTTTTAACAACAATCTTTCACTTTAACTGTTTCAAATCGACATTGAATAAAGTACATATCTTTTGTTTTTCTTTCGTAGTAAGAATTATAGGTTATTATTCTATCATTATGTAAACATTTCACCAAGCTATATTGAATTCTCATACTCAAGCAATTTGTAGCAATAGCGCAAATATGTAGTTACACTTCTACCGCTCATCGGGATTAAGTGTTAGACTAACAACTGTAGCAGTTTCTCTGTTCTAATGACTTTTGTCGAATTAATTGGAATCAATGGTAATATCGTGGCATGTTATAACGTTCTACTTTCAAATACATAGTTGGAAAATGTTTCTTGTTTTACAACTAGATGAGAACTTGAGTATTCATTAATCAGCAGCGAAGCACATCACAGGTAACGTAACGCGATTAATAAATTTAACTCGTAATCATCATCACCTGTTCGTGAAATTATGAAGAAATTGTAGCAATTACTTTATCATTCCATCTCGCATATAGATAGAACCTTTATATGAATACTAATTGTACCGCATCTCATTAGCGTCGTCTTGGCTTAACGCCAGATGTATTACATTTCAATTAGGCGCAATACATAATTGATAACGGCGATGAACACCTCACGACAGATGGATAATAGCGTTTGCAAATTATCTGCAATCACCTGGATTGTTGTTAGATAAGCATACAGGATAGTTCACCGGAAAATGGAACTATCGATATCTAGAGGAATCCCAGTGGTAAGAATTTGAAAATTTAAAGGATTATCAATATCGATGAAGGTATCTCAACTAAAATACTTTGACGTGGTCACCGCTTATTACATTTTGAAATCTTACATAATAGTTTCTTAAAATAAAGTGTAAATACTTTTACAACTAGGTAATCATCTGCGGCATTTTTAAAAAATAAATTTTGATAAGTTAAATTTATAAAATATTCATGAAATTCTCTATTTCGGATTTTCGAGACAATTTCTAATTCCGGATAATTGGGAATATCAGTAAAATTGTACTTGTCGCGACTATAGCATTAATATTTAATAGACAAAATTTGTAGCCTGTTCTAGGTACGTAGATGAAATTAGCTACTGATATGAAGTCGCTTCCACTTTGCTTTCAGTTGAAGTAACGCAGAAAGTAAAATACTAGTAGGAGGTACGTGACTTGTTAATAGAATTGCATATTAGAACGTAATCTATGCTTTTGGGAGAATATTAAGTTATTCGAACTTTTGAAAAAATTGAATGGTTCCTGCGTTCAGATTCAAACTTCAAGTGCAAACTTTTCCAACTTCACAAGGATATACCTCATATATCCTTTTTTTAGTTTACTCGCGGATTATTTCAACCAGGTGTTTTATTAAAGCAGTTGAACGGGAATAGTTCGTGACTGTGATGGATACTAACAGGCAAAGCTCCAAAGAGATTTTTAATTTGCATGTGCTACATTGAGGACCAGTCGCAATTAACAACTTCGGAACTAGAGATTTATTTTAATAGATTTCCTTTGATTTTTGAAATTTTCATATGAAGGTTTGGAACAAATTATAAATAGCCTAAAATTAAGTTATACTAGCTTACTATTTTTCTTAATAATATCCAATTACAAAATCATAGCCTCTCAGTACAACAGCTTTGACTTTTGTTTACTAATACTTGACAAATGAAGAAAGTACTACTTAATGAAATTATGGTAAATTGCAATAACACTTTCTATTAAAATTAATTTCGCTCTAAAACGTTTAGGTTTGCAAAAAGATGTTGATGTAAAGTAACAGTATTTACGGCTGATTAAAAATAAAATTTGACAAAACATCATGGTCCTTTGAAGCTTTCATTAGTACTACAAAATTTTGTGAATGCACCACCTGTAGAATTTTCATTCACAGAGAACTATTCCCTGTCAGATTTATTAATTGGAATATATGGCACATATTTTAAACGAAAGCCTAATATCTTTGAATAGCGCATAACTTTTGACTAAAACCAAGTTCTGAATTTGTCTCTACGAACTTTGATGAAAATCAAACTTATCCAGTGGTTCGAAGCAAGGGTACACCAGTTTTATTGCTTTCCAGGTTCAAAATCAATTGTCATGTATTTGGGTTTTCGCAATAACAATGTGTTTTTATTGGATTAAAAACCGTTAAGATTATTGGGTAAAGTGCGTATAGTACAAGTCAAATATTGAGGTATGTATGGATAGCATAAATTTGTTTACTGTAGCTTTGAAATGTTCTATTCTCGAAGGTTCTTAACTACTCAAGCATTTGAATTTTACAAGCATCATATATATAACATATTTTTGTCTGTTTACACGCGCAAATTTACAACAACACACTAGAGGTGCTTTTCACATTTCATAGCAATGTTAGTTTTGGTAAGATTTCTATGACTGCTTCCGTTTTATGATAAATATATCGCCACCGTTGTCTTTATTGTCAAACAGTGTTCGTAATTATTCTATGAAAGCCATGGCTTTCTCTTAGTAATTTACGAAGTTACAGAGTTACAAAGCATGCAAGGAATAAAACAACTGATAGACATTCGGTATTTCTAACTGTTTTCTATAACGATAGTAGTATCTAGTATGAAATAAATGCATATGCAATATGAATTTATTTTCGCATTAGTCCTGAGAATATTTGACATAAAAGGATTCTTCAAAGGCAGTAATTTACTTCCTTTGATAGACGCTTTTAAAGCAAATACCACAAAATAAGATGCATAAATGTGTACAGTTTGTGTAATTACACTCAGAAACTCATAAACAATAAGGAATAGAGAGTTGGTTAAATGAGACAAAATGTATATCACATTAGGCAGTATTTTATATATAAACAACTGTATAAAACATAAAAAGGACGACCAAAATGTGCACTGTAAAAAAAAAGATAAACATTGATAGTCAAAATTTTGCCGTTTCGCACATTTTATCTAAAAGATACCAGACGAATAAGTTAATATAACAATAGTTTGACATCTATTTTAACCCAAACTTCAAGTACAATATTGAAACTTACGTATATTCCGAGATTTTTATACAACCTCTCATTTTAAATATATAATCGTTTTTTTATTTAACTTAGCCTTTTGGCATGTAGAGATCCATCTATTTACAATCTTTCCTTGACAAAAATTTCTTATTGACTTTCCCCCTTTTTGGCATTTTAATTTGCGCTATTTAAAAGTTTGTTTTGCTGCCGTGATGTTTATTGCATGTTTTGATTTTGTAGTCCTTTTCTGTAGTGGTAAGTGTGCGATTTCTTGAGTTTCTTATTTTAATTTTTGATTGTCGCTTTCACTTGCTATCCCAGCCTTGGTGAGATGGTATGCAAATGTACGTGAAACCAGTGGCCATTGATTGATTAAATTGTTTGAGATACTGTGAGATTGGTCTCGCTTTCTTTCCTTTTTCCTATATTTTAAATACCAAACTCTGGCACCATATGTGCCTCAAAATTTTAATGCTTAATTTGACCATTGAAATTTATCTGACTAAAGCTATGCTGATAAACTATAATACTGATGCGTGGAGGTGATAAAAATAGTAATAGTAATAATTAATTTTATAATATGCATTGTAATTATTAAATAAAAGTCATAAGATAATAGCAATACTTGTGTCTCTCTTCAAATTTCCCTTTCAATCGATTTCGTAGTTTATTATAGACTTTCGCTGCCAAATAATTTATACTTAGCTGACTGTTCTGTATCCGATGGCGAGGCATCACAATCGTCTAAAAGCTCTGATTGGACTTTTACAATTTGAAGATAGATTCGGTAGCACTCGAAGCTCCTCACATGAGTATGCCATAATTTGCCTTATTTTGACAGTTTACGAATTACGCAGTTATGGGTAGCCACTGCTTTATACGACGAATAATAAACGAAAAGTAAAGTACATTCTATGATGAAAGTGCAATAGTAATGCTAGTATCGTTGCAATGTAAATAATAGGAAAGAAATCTTTAGTACTGGTGTTATAAATTATAGTTATGAGTACCTATTATTTAAAATCATAACCGTACGTAAGCTGAATTTAAACGAAACAGTTACAGTGCAGCAATAAATGTATTATGACAAAACTCACACTTCTAAAAGGAGCATTGTTTCGTAAAACACCATAGTGATTAGATTTCCCACAGTCGGTTTAACAAATGGCACTAGATACGGGCTTTTCAATTCACTCGTTTTCAGGATGCAAAGAGAAAAAATAAAAGTACCATCTCGTATAAACGTTTTGGACACCATTTTTTCTGTCATTCTATCTGGAACAGATAATCGAATTTATGTTTGTCGCTGTGCAATTTCTAAACATTGAACAATAAAGAGGGACGAGGTGAATACACAAAAGTTCATGTACAACAACCGACTATTAATAGCAGTTGTCTTTGGCATGTTAAATGTCAAGGAGGATCTATTACAACGTAAGATGATCTACCAGAGGGCGGTCAAAAGGGCGTACACAGGCGGGAAAGGGAAGTGTATTGTTCGGCGACACAGCCGGTCACTGTTTGTATATAAACACTCAGGCAACGGATACGCTTAACACCAGACGTGTCATTATCTGACATTAACCCACCCTCAAGCACAGAAGCATGTGTATAAGAGTTCTTTCTTGAATGGCTGCGGTTTCTCTGAAAAACTATCTTGTATTAAATCTTAGAGCTTAGCCGTTACAGGCGTACCTATGTATGTATGTAAGTAGCGTTGTATCTAGTGTATAACGTATATCTTTCCCGAAGATTAGTTACATTCTTGGCAAAAAACGGTACCTTAACTGAGGAGTTATATTACGTACAAATTCTTCGGAAAGCCCTAGATAGTACATAGAACTAGACCAGTATCTCACATTGCTCCCAGAATAGCTCAGGTAAAGGTTCCATAACATATTACAGAAAGGCGGTAGCCATTTTAAACCCATTTTAATGTAACCACTTCCATTGATATTAAAATGTCAATGTTAACATTTGTAAATCTATTTTATACGGAATAAAAAAGAAAAATAAATATAAATGCGAAAACAACCATGTGTACTTAACATAATTTCCACAGACGTAAATTTGAACATTTATTGTAAATGTTTTAAAAACAAAGATGATATAGCTTGAAAGGTTCCTAAAAAAATTAGCTCATGTGTTGTAGTCTTGACATTTTATTCTTAAGCATTTTTACTGAACAAAAATTATTATTATAAATATTAAAAGAGGCGTGTAAAGTTATATACCAAGGTGCAATTACTAAAGTTGTTACCTGAAACTGCGTACACAGGTATCCGGGTAATCGAAATTTTCAGCATCGATTCTACCCGATTTGGGGTAACCCACAACTAGGAAGTATAGTGAACGGGTACTCAGTGCCTGTAAAAGTGTGTAGGTTTTCGATAGCCCTAATATACACGTAATGCTTAACATAATTTCTTCACGTAATCCTTTAACTTCTGTGCGTATATATATATGTATATATATATATGTGCACATAATGCTATTGTTCGAAAACAGGTACCTGTATTCGGTCCTAGAACCGAGTACTCGAATACTCGGTTTCGTGTACCCGAAACTGGTTTCAAAACGTAGCATCCTGAACGTATCCAAGGTAAACACAAAAGACACGCTTCGCACTCTAGACCACAGACATAGGTCCCAGATACAAAAGGAAAACTCCTGCAGATGATTCACTGTAGAAGCTTGAGCTAGAACGTAGTTGATGTGGAGCAGAAGCTGTAATTTTATTTTATAGCGGATCTTTTATTAGTTTGTCACTTCTAAATTTAAGCATTATGCATCAGAATATTATACGATTGTTGCCTCCTCTTTTGTATTTGTAAAACGACGATATATCACTGGTCACCAGTAATAGCAACAACAATAATAATAATAGTAATACAATAGTAATAATATCAATAATACTAATGACACAACCTAATTGGCAAGTTCGCCACTATAAGATAACGTTGTCGAAAAAACAAGGGTTGTACCAATATTGCAGTAGATGTTTGAAAGAACCTAGTCGGCAAGTGCTCCAATTATATAGCATGGAATGTGTGCGATACGTTAAAGGGAAATTTAAAGGAAAGTATCTTAGTAAATAATACAAATAGCAAGCCAAGCAACACAAATGGAGTGATTGTATAGCGCTCAGAAGCTAATACTTAACGCAAAATATTCTACAACGGAATAAAACGAATTTGTTATTTAATATGACGATACTCTCTGGTCGAGCTAGTCGAGCTAGTCGAGCTAGTCGAGCTAGTCGAGCTTAATACCAAATATATATATATATATATATATATTGTACGATTAATGAGTTTAGAGTATGTATAAACAATGATATTTCTCAAGATGGATGAATTATATTTTTACCGAATTTTGAAGAATAAGGTACAGGTTTTTCAACTGAGTTGGAGGCACGTAAACGTGGTTGCTACAGTTGACTTTCCCGCTAAATGCCAGTTGCGTAGTGTAATTCAATTCCTTTAAGCAGAAGGGAACAATGCAGCTGAAATTCATCGTAGAATGAACCAAGATATGGCGAGGACTTTATGGCGAATGGTGTTGTGCGTGAATGGTGTCTAAAGAGGGCTGAGCCGATGTTTACCATGAAGGGGGTCAAGGACACAAGTCTCATGTCGCATCAAAAGATGTTATTCTATGAGTTGACGAAACGGTTCAAGAACAACAGAGGTTTACCATCAGTAAGTTGAATGTGGGATTTCCTGAAGCTTCAAGATCAACTGTATATACAACTGTAACGAAACACCTGCGCTACACGGACAATCTCAATTTACTGGCGGCAGCATTCTATGCAGAGGGTATTGGATGGCTTGTCCATAGATATGACACATGTATCAATCTTTGCAGTGAATATGTAGAAAAGTAACCATGTTTGTATATAACTTTTGGTAATAGATTCATTTTATTATTTACACTTGTGTCATTTTTCATACTCGCATATATGAAAACAACAGCCCCCATACTTGTCCCTTGTTTCCTATAGACGTCCATCGCAACCACGATACGCTCTAACAGGCTACCATATCGTTCACTCCGTTATCAATCAGTGCACCTACTATTTAAATTTGATATTCTAATTATTGCAAATTATTAATTTGATTTCCGTCTTAAACTAAATATTTCAACAAATAAAAATGAACTAGATTTAAATTGGGTAACCGCCATGAAATAGGCAACACACAAATAATTTACAAAATACATCGTAGTAAATACTAGAATATTAAAAGAGAGACAACTAATTACTATAAAAGGCCGAATTAGTAAAGGCAATAATAAAAATATACAAAAAGTTTATTATGACAGTTGTTGAAGTTTGACTGAAAAACGTTACTGTTCCATAGTGTTCCCAAATTTAAAGAACATTATAGGCTACTCTAAATAGAAATTTAATTGAAGGCACGGTATATTTTAGCTATTTAGCTAATGAAACACATTTAATACAAGGCGGACCAACCTGCCCCCTTGTCTGAATTATTTTATTAGCAAACACTCCACATTTCATGTACTACATGTGTCTATTATATACATATGTTACTTTTTGTAGATAATAAATATGTATGTTTATTGCCTTCCGATTAGTTTATAGTATATTAATACAAAAGGACAGACGCTGATGTTTCAACGACCAATCTGCTAATGTATGCTGAGCAATATAGGCAAAACCGGTAATGCTGGAAAAATCAAGACTTGATACACAGAATTAGAATACATTAATATAGAAGTATGTAGTTGATTTTAACCTTTTCTTGTTATTTTAACTATAAGCTAAGGCTTGTTTAAAAAATTCACAAAGACTTTTTACATTTATTTCGCATTGAATCAAGAAAATAGGTAATCGTTTTCTACAATCACAGTAACGTCACACGATGAATAGAATTATTAAAAATTGTCATCTACAATTTGAAATGCATTTCAGTGTTCTAATTCAAACTTTGGTTCTCGCGACTACTCAATTATATTTCCGAATTACTGATGACATCACGCTAGTCATGCTATAAAATTCTAGATTCAATTTAATTTCTGTACGTACGAGGGGAGGTCCAGAAGTTCGTGGAATGGAGGGTATGGAGTGAGGATAGGGGCGCTCGCTAGGTGTCATTCTGATTGGCGACTCATCATTAGTATATAAGTTAAGTTGTCGTTTACGAATAGTTGCCTGCTAAACAAGTCAATCCGGAAGAAAACTGAAACTATGGAGGAAATTGAACACCGTGCTGTGATGATAAAGTTCCTTACAAAGCAAGGAGAGAACGCTCAAACCATATTGAATGAAATGGAAACCGTTTATGGGGAACAGTGCCCTAGTAAATCAATGATTTATAAGTGGTATGGTCTTTTTAAACATGGGAGTCGATTGATGACGACGGACGTGGACGGCCAGTTGAGGCCACCACATCAGACATCGTCGAAAAAGTGCAAAAATTTGTACTGCAAGATGCCCGTTTGAAGAAAAAACAATTATCTGTATTAGTTGGAGTATCAGATACCACCATTTTGCGTATCGTACATGACCATCTGGGTATGATAAAAGTCAGTGCAAGATGGGTACCGAGAATGTTCACGCCGCTGCAAAAACAGCAGCGCGTCTGTGCGTCCAAACAATTTTTGGAGCTGTGTGGAGACAAACCTGCACAGATTTTGGAGCGGATTGTTACCGGAGATGAAACATGGGTTCATCACTTTGAGCCTGAGTCCAAACAGGCGTCCATGCAATCGCATAAAAAGGGGACACCACCGCCAAAGAAATTCAAAATGTCAGAATCGGCTGGAAACTTGATGGCTACTGTTTTTTGGGATTGTGAGGGGATATTATAGATTGATTACAAAGAAAAAGGTAGGAGCATAACCGGAGAATATTACGCAGCGGTATTAGAAAAATTAAGGGAGGCCATCAAGGAAAAACGTTGAGGAAGATCGACCAAGGGTGTGTTGCTCTTGCAAGATAATGCGCCGGTTTACAAGACCGAAGTTGCAATGGCTGCTCTGCACAAGCATGGCTTTCAATCAATAGTCCATCCACCCTATAGTCCAGACCTGGCGCCTAGTGATTTTTATTTGTTCCCCAATTTAAAAAAAGACTTACGTCGAAGAAAGTTTTCCGACGACAATGAGGTAAAGGAGGCAATTTTGACCGATTTTGAGGCGAAAGATAAAAAATATTTTTATGATGGTTTACAAAAATTAATTAATAGATCTAATAAATGTATTGCGCTTAAGGGTGACTATTGAAAAGGAGAAATAGATTTATTGTTTTATTTTATTTAAAAACCTTTCATTCCACGAACTTCTGGACCTTCCCTCCTATTTACCTGTTATAGGTTTTGTACTTTTTGTTTTGAGTTGTTTTGCTAGTTAATCTTTAGAAAATCTTCACTTACTCCGATCTGTGTATTATGATCTAACTTGAGTATGCTTTGTTTAAGTGAATTTGTCGCATTATAAGCAATTACACCCACTTTTTAATTTTGTATTGTTATAATTGTAATTTTTCTTTTTTATTATAGTTATAAAACAAATAAATGTACCCCAGCCACAATTTTATGTAGTAAATAATTAATCCGAGGTTGTATATCCAGTACCCGATTAAAATTCAGAGGATATTGTAGGGAACGATAGAACCGACACAAAGCTTTAATCCTTCCGGTATGAAGCAAGATTTGAATATAAAAAGTGTCACCTGCATTGAAAACTTATTAGTCATTTATAAGTTATTCACGGAAAAGTTTGAGACGTTATATAAATATTTACAGACTATTATTCCCGAAATGTAGGCTAAAGTAGAAACAGAAGTAAAAAGTACCGACAAAAGCGAATCGATTGCGCTTTAGTTCTTTCCCGGCGAAGAAGTGCTAAGTGCAGAAAAGCGTTCTACGACTTTCCGCCATAAGAATATATATGTCAGTTGGAAACTTTAATACGAATTTGCAAATAAAGATGTAAATTTTTGTAATATACGTAAAGTTGGTGGCGTGGCGTACTGTTTGCGTCTTCAACTTCTCAAGTTCGAGCTCGGGACGATGACATGGCGGTAACGTGGTCCGACTTTTTTAATTTCTAATTTTTAATTTCGCTCTGTTCCAATGCATTTAAATCTTCTTTCAGGTGAACGTCTTATTAATATAAAACTTTTCGCTTCTCGCTCATTATTTATATACCTAACTTATGAATAATTGAAGTCTTTGCGAACCTGACCTAACAAGCGACCGCTACTCCAACATCTTGCCACAGGATTTCTCACCTGAAACGAAAAGAAAATTATGGATTAATATTTAATCGCGGAGACAGATTCTTGGTAGTCACTATATAAGTTTGTAGTTTCAGCTTAGTTAAATGAGAATAGGTATTAAAAAAAATTAAGTTACAAAGATGATGTCTTCGTCACTTTCTGTTGATAAAGATAAATTTCTTATGTATCTTAACCAAGGGTTCTCATTTTTTGCTCGTACCACTCATGTGTACTACAGATCAAGCACCAACTACTAAATTATTAAGAAAAAAAAATGGATAGGAATAGAACTGCGTTTGAGAATGGTGAAACAGTAAAAAATAACAATCATTTTTAAAATCTTCCATAATTTATTTCGAAAAAGTAGTGTTAATTGTTGTAAATGAAATGAAAAATAGTAGTGCTTTTCTAATCATTTTTACTTTTTAGCCACGAATAACCCGTTTAATTTGGTAAATTCCATAGTTAACCCTCCATCGCAAAATAGTTCTACCAACTATTTTTCGTTTATGGCAATGGTTTCAGGAGTTTCAGGAGTTTCAGGAGTCCAACATGAATAGACTTCTGATCTAAACTAATTCAGAATAGTGTTCCATAAAATATTCTTTAAGTACTTCAGCATTTGACAGCGGCATTTTATATCAACAGAGTCATCACTTACTTCAGTTTCGTGCTCACGATTTATAAGACAAACCACGTGCATACTACACTTTGCGCACACTCAGCTTTTCCAGTCACGTTATTGGTTCCGAGAAGATCCCGAGAACGAAAAAGTTACAACTTGACCAATTTTCCCGTTTTCGTTGCCGGTTGGCCTTTTGTTCTCGGTCTCGAAAATTTATTATGCAGGTATACACTAGTATCTCATGGTTTAACTTTTTCTCGTTCTCATTACCGTTCAATTGTGCAGCTGCCTTTACTCTTTACTCCCAAAGCTTTTCTGTGGTTGCTGCAATAACTGCAAGTGCATCTTTGTGGAAGCAGTGCATCCAGCCCATTTTCTACAGAAAGTCATCTAGTTTGTGAAAAATATCATCGATGGGAGTTCGTGTTGGTAGTGTTCCATAAAATAAATATTATTTTTAACTTTAGATTGATATATATATATATATATATATATATATATATGTACATACTGTAACGTTTAATACAATAGTTACAGTTCTATAATGAATTATATTATTTAACCGTGGTATCATATCTAGCTGTTTCGCTAACGGTTTGTCCAATGTACCATATATTTTACAACAGGTAACAACATCCCTTCAACGATTGCATGAGTTTTTGCTTTTGCAATACTCCCACTAAAGGACAACACAACTTTCTTTTTGCTTTTCATGCCTGTCAATTATCGAATCTTTATGCTCGTTTCCTAACATTGACATCAGATAATATTTCAGTAATGAAGATTTCATACTCTACACATTGAGGTTGTAGTTTATTATTTACGTTTGTAACCGTACATCTAACACTAATGTACTCAAAATCATAGGTGCTTATAGTTTTCCCATCTTAATTCGCCACACATCTTGATTCTGTAACAGAATTTAATAACTCAGGTACAAGATTTTCAGCAGATATCCTTATATTTATTGTTTTTCTAATAACTCAGTCATCCATGTTGATATTTTTGCTTCAAGTATACAACCTTAACAAATAAATAAGCAATAATATAGAAGGAATAAAATAGCGGATATACATTCTTTAGTTTATGATAGGAGTCGACATACACAATTGTAATAACAGCAATCAACTGCCTCGTCCATCGTACCACCGGCAATTTACAAGGCAATCGATGGTTCTAGACTAAACTAGAAATATCTCGAATATACGTAGCACATAGCTTTATCTTGCTGCATCTCCGTTATGGTGTTCGCATTTGCTTATGCCCTTCATATCACCATGAAAAGTTCCATATATGTACATACTACTTGCGGTAGTATAGTTTGGGAACCTCTGATCTAAATGTAAAAGACACGGATAAGCTGTGCTTTGAATCATGTAATTTATCTAAATCAAACTTTTATATTCAGTGTTGTCTCAGTCTAAAAACTTAATTAATACTAAATGTAAACTTAGAAAATTCTTATTTTTTGAAAGTGATAATTGCTTTCTCGAATTATAATAACAAACTATGTGTGCCACTCATGCCTGTTATTCGTTCTTTCTTATTAAGAAAACCAGGCACCTGATTAAGGGGACAATGATAGAAAGATGGAGGCAGTAAAAAACTTCTGCTGTGTTCTGAAAGGTGTAGTGTGTGTTGCTAGACGTTTACAGACCATTGCCAGCAGTACATTAATTCCAGCTTTAAGAATCCTGTTGTCACGAGGCTTTTTCTTGCACTGGTATGGTGGAACAGGCGTATCAATGACGCATTCACAATTGCAGGCGCTGTGTTGTTCCGAAATGTGTTGCACATTACTTGTGTACGGAATGTATTACTGAAGTAATGCATTCCGTAACGACTTTCGAGTCGAGCTCAGATTTACGTGTAAAATTCGTCTTCCAGTATCAGTAACATTTATAATATGCGACCTTAACCAAATACAAAGCCAATTTATTGTATATTGTAATTTTTATAAGTAACGGTTGTAAATATTGTACTCTTAGTAACAATTAATGTAGTGGCATAATTATTTCATTTATAGCAAGTTTCGCAGCATGAGCTCGTTCGTACCTCGAGTTAGATTCTAGAATTGTCTGGTAAGCCGAAATTTCCCAATATTGATATCAATACTTCTCGTAAATCTGGATCTCATTGCATCCCCAACATAGCTTTAACTACCACACAGACAATTATAAGATGAAGAACATAGCTCTAGGTGTCGACTCCAAAACTATTTTAGAAGCAAGAAACTTATCATATTTTACATTTCTGCGAACAATTAGAATATATTAATTTGCGTCTTTGCGAACAGTATTATCTTCTCTACATGTTTAGGTTTTTACAGTTTCTTTATATGGACTACTGAAATGAAAACGTGAAAGCTTCTATCATGTAACACAGCTGTGTTCAGGCTGCTCTTTGACGCATGTCTAAATAATCTCCATGAAACAGGGTCACAACATATTGCGAAATTTTGAAAGAGTTAATGGATATTGCTGTAGTAAACTAAATTACTGTCCATGCTACTGATATCAACATGTCTATGTCTGTTGAAGAAGTTATGCTTATTATTTTGATTCAAATCCTGTTCAATTTATTTAATCCAAACTGAGTAATTAAATGTGACTGCGTAATGTAGATGGAATTAAATCAGAATTTGCTGAATATTCAATGCTTTGAGAGTTGATATTGTAATTGTAATTTAATTCTGCTTATTTTCTTTGTCAATTTGCGTCAAGTGAGAGAAGTTTCTTAGTTAACACTGTTCCCACATAATCTAGTTTTCTCTCTTAGAGTTATTGAGTTATGTAATCTCATTAAGGTAAAGATGACCATGATGAGTTCATAGGTCCGATATATTCTCGGAGTTAATTTACTTTTCGCTTTTATCTAAAGGGGTAAATTTACAACACACATGGTAAAAGTTATTTGGTTGTACGGTTGTGTCTCTAAAGAACTAAATGAACGTCTAAATTATAAAGTCTATAACGCATTGTTCACTACGCATCCTAGATCGCCCTATTTACAAAAAATAAAATTTTTAAGGTTTTTATATATATTTCCTTTTTTAACAACTAATGATGAAATATTAAGATATTTGGATTAACCAATTCATTTTTCACATTTTTTCGACTTGAAGAGGGCTTTATTCAAGATCGAAAATTTGGCAACAGAAAGAATCAGGAATTAAAGTTGGGTAGCGTTTTATCCTTTTCCCTGTCCAGTTTTCTGGTTGAGGGTTCTAATCTCGAGCGCTATTAAGGAGATTGAGACTTACTTTGCTACTACATCGAAATGCTATTACAAATACATTTACTAGTACATAGCGGACCATTGTTCTATCGACTTAATTATTTAATTGCATGCATAAAGGAATCTAGATATACGTTAGTTGATACCAACTTTGAAAGTAGTTTTATTGATGTACACAGATAAACATTTACGTGTAAAATAAAACAAGGAAAGTATGTTCAGTGCGTGTTAACTTTTTATTTTTAGAATGAAGAACAATGTAATTTCTGCTGTTGTATAAAACTAAATTAATCCGCTTATGTAGGAGACATAAAGTGCACAGCGCTCTATATACCTCTATCTAAATTGAGCTAAATGTGCCTCGATTAGTGGCTTCATTAAAAGTACATTACAGATTTAAGTGTCAACTGATGACCCCCCGCAGAAGGGGAAAAGAAAAAAAACAAAGCAGAAAGCATTTCAACCACAGAGTGTATGAAGAATATTAGGAAAATCTGCTGAGACTGTTACATTTTCAGAGCATTTGTACACAACCACGAGGGTTATATTACACTTACAATTGAACATATATTTATGGATTGTAGCGCTGTTTTATACATATTTGCGTATGATAATCTGAATATATTCACAGAAAATAATACAATCCTTCTTAATATTCCGACGGTTTATTACTAATATCCAATTTCCTCGAAATTTGTCACACTTAGCTCATAGCTAGAGTACGATTTAAATCGGAAGAAACCACGTGACATGAGAATGTAAAGACCGTTCTAAAAATATTGCATAGAGAGTCATATGTTTAATGTCAAGCTTATATAAATAACCTTACTAAAATTGATACTTTGAACACTAGTTTTATTTTATAATTTAGGTTCATATCTATTCTATAATTGTAATGTGCAATGATTTTATGCGTATCATCTTGAAAACTATTATATATTTAACTTGTAATAACATAAAAATCCAAAAAAAAAAAATGGAGAAGGGCATTGCTTCCACAGGTTATTTTGCTTTATATCGACTAAATATTTTGGAAGTAGGAAATGTTGATTGTATCCCATTATAAACCCCTTTGCTAACAGTCTTTATAGAAATAAAATAAAAACCTCTACTACAATAACAAGAATATGAGAATATCAATTATGCGAAAAGTTTTACATTCTGTGCATTGAAATTATATCTACTTTATACGAAAGAAATAATGCACATACTGAGTACTTTTTTTATTTACATATAATAGCATCAAATAAGTATGAAAACAGTAACATTTATAATCTGATGCAGAAAATTATCAGCTTCATACTTTCGGTCGTTGAATTAGGTATTTTCTTCATCCGATGAAAATTGGAAATCATCATCAGCATCCTCTTCTAAATTAATAATAAAATCGGGCCACCGAACCCCTAGATATTAGAGTTGTATCAGCAACAACATCTGAAATATTGCCTACAAAATAATAATATATATCTCGTTTTAAAGAAATATAAACTTGTAGACAGTTACTCCTTGGATGATTCTTCTTAATGTAATTGTAAACATTGAAGATCATTTTACGAGAATGTTCAGAAATATCATCATTCTTTTGTTTGGGAAGCTCCTATAACCCGCATTCCTTGGGGATCCCGGCTTTCTAACCAACAATCTAATAAAATTGTATTATATAATTATAAGCACGTAATTGTAGAAAACTGATATACATACAATGGGATAGCTATGCAGCACGCTATATAATTTAAAAAAAGAACTGTCTTTAAGCACTGCAGAGAATAATGAAAAATAATATCTTAGAAAATGAATAATTCAATACCTCATGCTAAAGAACAGCCGACAGTCGATATTTGTAGGTAGAGCTGTACACGAGAAATGTATATCTGTTTCACTCAATTTCATGATGCCATCTCTTTTTAGTGCGCAAATTGGTTTCTGCGCAAGTTTCTTACGATTTTAAGTATTTTAAGTACTCTACACGAATTCAGCAATGTCTGAGGCCATTCATAGTTTGCGTATTTGTTAAAATTTATTCATTAGCGATCTCTTTGAAATACTCAAGCTTGTAATTGCATTAGTGCCAAGGCACACACCAGATAGTTTAGAAGCCTCCAATTGTCTTAGCTTAGTTACCCATATGTAATCGGATTAAAATGGAAGTGTCCAGTGACCGATCCAAAATTAACGGACCCCATAAAGAATATTACTTTTGTGATCACACCACGAGAATATTACTGTTCACGACAGCAAAAATATAAATATTAGTATTTATTGCAATAATTTTAACATTTTAACTAATAATAATAATAAAATAAAAGGATTACAACCGCTAAAACAATCCCTGACAAGTTCAACAAATCTGCGTACATACTAGATATTGCAATACCTCTGGAAAATAAAATCGAAAAGCTTGTGGGGAAACAGTAGGTAATTACTTATCGCTCGCGGATGAAACCCCGTAGAGGTGGGGCTGCATGCTGTTCAAATAGTGGCAGTGGTAATTGCAACAGCGTATGAGATTCTTAATATACTACATACCAGCATGGATCTAGAAGAACATCTATACAAACAAATACAACAGAACTGGGACGCCATTGTCCATACTTGTTCCAGAAGAAGATGAAAGAGATTTTATCGAAACGTCGAACTACTTCAGCTTCTTCTGAGAAAGAAATATCTACGCTGATCAACACCCGGGAAAATTATATATCATATTTCATCCGCGAAAACCTTAAAGAAAAAGTATGCGTACATATATATATCCATACGTAACTATATTATAAACCCCTATCACATGATACCTGTCTCTGTAAGGGGCCGTGTCAAAATGGAATGTACTAACCAAGTAGTGCAATCTTTTTGTTGTCCAATAGTACAGATCATTTACAAGAAAATTGCAACAAATTACACATTTCAGTACAGTACTATCCCATGTACACACGTGCAAGGTCAATACAGTAAGAAACACATTACAATTGCAAAACATGTAGATACAACAGAAGGAATAGTTAACGGGAAGTGTGTGAAAATGAACATTAATATTTGGTACCATACCACATTTTTAGTAGAACATTTGTCTTAAATTTGGGGGTGCATGTCCCCTTTAAGCAAATATATTGTATCTTGGCATCAAAATTGATAGTTTCAAAAGGAAATCCCAGGGCTCTATATCTATTTCTACTTAAAAGTTATGTAAAGTAGCTTCGAGGCAAATACCATCTAACTATACATTTCTAGGTTTAAATCATTAAAGGTACGCTGCAGTATATTCCAATTTGCTTGTAATAAGTGCAGAAAGGGAGTGTTTAGTGATATCAAAATCTCGATCTAATCTAAAATCCTAACGATTTGGAGGTCACTATACATATTGAGAAGATATGCTCTACAATGTATAGCTTGTTAGCGTACAAAATACTAAGATCGCTTGCTATAATTTTAAGGGAGATTTGATTGTCACTAGTCGCAGAAAATAAGGTTTCGAATTTTTCTATATAAAACCAAAACGTATTAACTTCAGGACATTATTTGAGCGTTATTTATATTTAAAAGCAAGAATCATTTGAAATTTTCTCAGGATTTGCACTATTATAAATTTTTCTACACATCGTCTACATAAACCGCAAATGATGTTGGTAAGTCATTCATACACAGATCTTAAAAACATCATAGTGAACATGACTTGACGTATGTATGTTCAAGGTATAGGCAAGAAGTTATTAGCTAGTCAGGCCACTCGAAAAGTCTTTAGGTTTAGTGGCCTTCAGGTTTCGTCTTGAATCAAAAACAAAGTTCAAATAAACGTTATAAAGAAAACTTTACAATAAAAACAGTAACAGATTTACCTTCTGTAATGATTCGGTTATACATTTCATCGCGAAATCTGGAACTACTACATTTTGTAGAGAGATTTATGGACCAGAATTATACAAAAGTGTTTTAGAATATTAATAATAAGTATTGTAAATAATTATTATCACACATGGATGTCTAAATAAAATTAGTAGGCCATAAAAAAATATGTATAGTATGTAGTGCTCCGTATTGCAAAGCGCTATCTATTGAAAATCATCTAAACTAAAAGAAGCATTGTTGGCTTGCCTCGGAAATACCACCCATCTAAATTTAATAGAAACATATGGAATGGTGTAATAAACATGGTAACCTTAGCGAAATGTGCCGGTAAAAAAGAATTAATAGGAAATATCGAAGGAGCATAGGAAAGGGGTGATTAAATAAAATTGGTGACACAGAAGCTAGTAGGAGGCATACCTGAAAGAACAGCTGCTGTTATTTCATCAAAAGGAGGTCGCACTAAATGCTAAGCATTCTATACGTATATTTATTTATTTTACTAGTTAGTTAAGAGAGTTAACTACGGGAGTTTGTAAATTCATAATGTTAAGGAGCACTATAATTACCTATCCAATTACATACATATACATAAAAAATGTCTATAAAAGAGGCATGTGTTACGGAGCTTAATATCTTTTACTGACAATAACACCATCACACTAATTCTCGGTACCAGAAGATGCTACTGCAATATTATAGTTCTATTTTAGAGAGCTGGTTAGTTTTGTAACTTCATACCTTAATAAACAGCAGCATCGTTCTAATGTATATTCGAAGCCACAAATTCTAATAATTAAGCCAATGAAATTGCTTCCAATGTTACCCAGATAATTATATACGATGTTATTCGTAGAAGTCGGCTGATTTATTATTACAACGCCACAAGGAAAACCACAAATAGAAAACCAATACTAATGATGTTGCGTTAACCGTATGCATATCTGAAATAATGATAGTGCATTAAGAGCACATGTACATATATCTGTATTCTAATACAGAAACTTGCCGTGCTATTAGCTCGTATTTAATAATACTTGTAACAAATTATTCCAATTTAATTCAGTGTAGAGTTGCATAACTGTGGATCGACAGATTTCCTGTTAGTATAAAATTCTGAAAAGTAACTTGAAGGCTAAGAAATAACATTGTTAACTATATACATAGATCCACATTGCTATTTCCTTTTCTTTCCAATTATAAATAGGATTTTTAAATTTGAAAGAAGAGAAGTAGTTTGGAGTAAATTATTTGTACCAAGATCTAATTATTAAAACGATGAATATAAAACCTTTAATTTTTATTATATAGAAGCGCTACCTTAATTTAGTCGTTTAAGACAGATAAATATATAATCGTCAGTGTCTTGAATAATTATATCATTCATCACGTATATCAGCTAATACGTATTGAGCATTCCAATTGTGTTGAGAATATACTAAAATATAAATCTGATTCTATTTCAAAACAAAGCAATAGTAAAAAAAATAATTTATGTATTTTCATAGGAATCAAACTAAAGCAATTTTGATATATGAACGCGACCTGAAATGTTCCCGGAATCGGTAAAAGATGGCGAACATAGGTTGAAGTGGATTCATTTGACGGCAAGGGAAGCCTTTTTTATGGCAACTATCAAAATTTCGAGGCGTCTACTGTCAATAGTTGTTGTTTAAGAGTATGCAAAAACCGCTACCAACGATGAAATAGTCGACAAGATTGATTATGTCGTGTTGGTCGATCACCGATTGAAGTTGAAAGAGATAGCAGAGACAACAAGCATCTCAGAAGAACGCACTGGCCAGATCCTACACGAAATTTTGGGTACGAAAAAGCTTTCGGCGCGATGGATACCGCGTTTGCTCAAACCACAGCTCGGCCTTGTAATAACCCAAACATCCGTCATTCTCCAGAAATGGCTCCCAACGTACTGTATTTATTTATTCCTCGGGATTTTGTATTTCTTTCTAATGGAAGAAAGAAAGTATTATCACTTACAACGCAACATTTTGGCAATTATCTAAGTCCTACGGCAATCTAACTAAATAATTTGAATGTTGTAAATAGGTTCTAACAGGGTTTATTCCATTCACGTAGATAATAAACGATAGCTATACTTACATTTCTGTTTCACGTACTACAATTAAATGTACGGCAGGAATTTAAACTTCCAGCAAGATCGCCATGAAATACAGCTGATGTGTAGCTGAAAATTTACTGCCACTTTTTTGCAGAATGAGTTAAAATAAACGAGTTGGTTCGAACTGTTCCGACAAGTGAACGAACGCTTTTTGGTTTTATTGGCAAGTGAAGTAATCGAATTATGCCAGCTCTGCTGTGTTGAATTATTTATATGCAAAGTAAATGCTGATTAGCTTATCTGGTTTGTATATTATCTTTTTTTTTATTTCCAAACATTAAAATTAAAACATCTGAAGCAGTTATTGAAAAGTTTTGAATACTACTTTCTGAACAATAAAGTCGTTTATCAACTTTTATGTTTTTACGTTTTTTACAGCAGCGTTCGCAGCAGAAAAATATATAAAGGAGAATCATCAGTAATCATCAATAATGGAAACCAAATTATTAAACTGGTTTAAGTAATCGCGAATAAAGATATACATACGTGTTTGGAAGACTTCGACATTTATTATGACGGCAACAATGCGTTTTCTGGGACTATTTCATTGAAATAGCACCACAATTTAGGGAGATGGTGGGTTCTTTATGTCACCAGGGCTTGCCTTAGGTGAAGTGTGAAACTTCAGTATTGACAGAGTATTGAAAGGTACAAGGTATACAGAAAACGTGAAACGCCTACTTTAGATTTATGTATCGAGAAAAGGAAAAAGGGATCATATATCACACGTGTAAGGTGCTTTATAAAATCCATTTGAAAGAAACATTGTGGAATATTACATCATTCTATGTTCCGCTGTGAATTAAGTTTTACTATGAGGTAGGCATACTAATACAACTGATATATCGGTATAAATATATGTAAAAGTGTATAAAAGAAATTCATAACAAATGCATTTGTCAATATCTGTATATATACGATATATGTACATATTGAAACATCATATCCATTGTACACATACATAATGTGCACTAAGTAACACTGAATTATATGTTAATGCATCGGATTAGCTGCTGCTATAAATATTATATGACAAGGTTAATAATATACGCTATGATAAGATCGCCAACAATTTCCTCGTGCAAATGATTGTTCGGTTAAAGCGGTTGGATATTACCTAGGCAATCACTTGAGATAACCATGTAATTACTGTAACTGCCAAAACAAAAAACTAAGTACCTTTTATGTGGAGAATATGTAGGATATTTCATTTTTCTTAAATATTAGGTGTACATATTTAAATATACATTGTCAATAATATCTACTATTTTAAAATGTGGTTGAAAGTGAAACAAATGACCTTGCGTTATAGAATAGTTGAAATCCAATTGATATTAATATGCTTGCAGTAGAAAATGGACAATACGAATTAAACTGTTAAACAATTATGTATTGACACCAAAATTATACGAGTGTTTTCTTTGAATTACCTACCGGAAATAAACCAAACATACATAATAACCCGATTGTATTGCCGGAAGCTGTTTGACATAATCACCGTAAAGATCGATGTCCCAGAAGGTAGCCGTTAGCGTATTAGGTGTCTGCGGCATCTTGGAATTTTGTTGTCCCACACCAGTGCTCAACTGTCGAAAATGCCCAAGAGCAGTTGATTTACCGCAGCAATGTACACTTACGCGTTGTCATGAATTTAATTTATTCAACAAAATATCATACCTTCTCTTCTGTTTTGAGTGCCTCCTCGTAATGTGTGGCAATACACGTTTGCAGCGATAAGTGGAGGCTTTATAGACAACCCTCCTTTTTAACTTCAGAAAACGGTATCATATTTCTGTTACTGAACGTTTGTTTCTGGGTTTGTTCGGGAAGTACGCAAATTCATTGTTTGAATTATTTTTCCGAATCTGGACTGTCATAGAGAAGTCAGATTTCATCTTCTGCCGCAATTGATTTCAAAAACTCTTCCCGGTCATCGCGTAACGAGTGAAAATGGTTAAGGCTTTCGTTAAGAGAGAACTGAATATTTGCAGACTGTTTTCTAACGGAAAATCTCCCACTCTCTCAAGCCGCTCGCTCAGATTGCTAAGCAAGATCTCCACTCCATCGTGAACGGCCGTTTGTCCACTTTTAAATTTTATACCTTATTTTCGTGGAGAGCTGCGCACTAGGGCATTTCCCAGATTTGCTTCTTGCCGGTCGGGTAGCTACTCAAAAAGTAATACCATAAACAATAGTTAAGAATTAGAAAATGCAAAAAGAACTGGAAATTATGGAGGTAAGCCAAAAATTGACTAAACCATTTTCGACACGGTCCTTTTAGGTTTTCTTTCGAAAATTATATGTATTTAGTCCTTAACTTGTTTTGACATCTTTGTACTAATTTATTTTATACAGTATACTGCATTTCTTGTTATTACGTCGTTTGAACACCATTAAAAACACAAGCAATGGTTGCATAAGACAGTCCATCATTCTCAAGTCTTTCTCAATGTTCCCTCGCGTCTATTCCGTAATCTACAGAAACATTTACCGTTAGCGAAAAGTAGAACGAGTGTGGTGCAATTTTTTTCCTTTTCAGATAAAATTTAGTGACATTTTTTGTTGCTCCATTTCGTACTATTTTACAATGTAATCTTAAGTAATTTTAGATGTTTTTTTTGCTATAGACTGCTAAAATCGAACCGAACCTCTTTCTTCTTGAGGTGAACTTTCTCACCTTTTTAAACACTTATTTTCGGCACTATATTTGATAACTTTTTGGGGTAAATGCTTGCCAATAGTATAACAACTATTGAGAATTTTGTACTGTCAAAACCGTCTTTAGTATTGGGAGGACTGCACAATCTTACTTTCTTAACTAAAATACCTCACCTTGAAATTTTGCTGAAGATAATGAATACCCACTGTGTCTAAGTTAACGCGACTAATTGCCAAAATTGAATAGGCCTGTAAAATCTTATCCGGAAAATGAGTACTATCAGAAGACGACTGCGATCTGCATCAACATCAGCCTGCAAGTTATTGCATTTTTTAAACCTACCCCAAATTTTAAGCTTTTTTAAGTTATGAAAAATTTCCTGCACCAATAGCAGCTTTCGAGCTATTTAAAGCACTAGAAAAAATGACATGTGCAGCTTATACGAAAAATGCTAATTCCTTATGGATACTATCTTATCTCGAATGTACTTTTGAAATTTTGTAATTATATAGTTACATTTTTGCCTGATCGATCTTATTAGTGGTAACTAATTAATAAAGATTTCTCCACTTCATGCTTTTTCAAATGACGATAGTAATGCCCTGAAGAAGCTCTGTATTATATAGATATATACAGCAAATATATTTTATAAATAAAGAGCAATATGGATAGCTTACATATAACACATGGGCTGAAAAGTCTCGGGCCTAACACATAGATGGCGCTAGTTTTATTGCAGTCACCTTTCTCTCAGTTAGTACTAACCTTCAAAAGACAGCTGTTAAAATTTCATGATATTCTATTCGTTAGTTTGTGAGATATTGTGCTAAGAGTCACGCTACTTTTGTTATTTTCAAAACAATGGATCAAAAACAATTTCGTGTTTTAATTTTACACTGCTTCTTGATGGGAGAAAATACCGTTCAAGCGAAGCAATGGCTTGAAAAATGTCATGGGGACTCTGCTCCATCAGAAACAACAACAAAACGTTGGTTTGCTGACTTCAAACGTGGTCGTAGAGACACCGATGATGCAGAACGCAGTGGACGTCCAAATGAGGCGGTAACACCAGAAAACATCAAAAAAATCCACAAAATCGTTTTGAATGATCGAAAAGTGAAGTTGCGTGAGTTAGCTGACGTAAAGATATCAAGAGAACGTATTGGCTTTATATTGCATGAGCATTTGACTATGGGAAAGCTCTGTTCAAAATGGGTGCCGCGTTTGTTCACTGTTGACCAAAAACAAGAACTGCTCAGAATCATCGAGCAGTGTTTGGCCATGTTTAAACGTAACAAACCGGAATTTTTGCGTCGATATGTGACAATGAATGAAACGTGGATCCATCACTTCACTCCGGAATCAAAACGATCGTCATCTGAGTGGACAGCAACTGGTGAACCTCGTCCAAAGCGCCCGAAAGCACAACAATCTGGCTGGAAAGGTTATGGCCTCGGTATTTTGGGATGTGCGTGGTGTAATATTCATTGACTATCCTGAGAGAGGAAATACCATCAACAGAGAATATTATATAGCGTTATTGGAGCGTTTGAAGGCCGAAATTGCAAAGAAACGACCGCATATGGCAAAGAAAAAAATGTTGTTTCATCAAGACAACGCACCGTGTCACAAGTCAATCAAAACAATGGCAAAACTACATGAATTGAACTTTGAATTGCTCCCACATCTACCGTATTCGCCAGATTTGGCTCCCACCGACTACTGGCCGTTCGCAGATCTCAAAAAAATGCTCGCCGGTAAGAAATTTCGCACGAATGAAGAGGTTATCGCTGAAACTGAGGCCTATTTTGAGGCAAAAGATAAATCGTTCTACAAAAGTGGTATTGAAATGTTAGAGCGGCGCTGGAATGATTGCGTTGCTCTTGATGGAGATTACGTTAATGAATAAAGCTAATTTTGAACCAAAGAAACCGTGTTATCTTTATTCGGCCCGGGACTTTTCAGCCCATGTGTTACTTCGATTCTTATATAATTCCATGAGCAAACCAAAAACTATTTTGTATGCTTTATGTGAAATACATTTTGTTCTAATACCTTATTTGTTTGCCTTTTGTTAATCTCTTATTCATTTAAAAATGAATTCAATTAAATTATGAATTCTTTTTTAATAACATATAGCGATTTTATAATATAAAAATTTTACCGAATAATATAACTTTGTATTCCTCTAAACAGCGGTTTGAAAAAATAATTGCTAGACGCACACACACCTACATATACAAACACTATGTACTTTACTAACACTTGTCATTTAGTATTTAACCGCTACAGTTAAAGAATAGATACCATTCAAGAAGGAAACACATATATGTATATATGTAATCGATTTCCTTCCACGAAAAGACACAAATAAAAATTCCATCCTATCTATGCACATATGTATGCATACATACATAGATGTATATTTACAGAGTACGCAATCGAAAGGAAAAACGGATACATCTATAACGCATATATTTAAACTCGTTTAACATTGCGGAGGTAGTCTTCAAAGCGTTTTGGTTTACTCAACGAATATTTTTATATATCTGCCATAAGAATAAAGCTTTTGCATTCCATTGTACCGAACTAATCCACTGTACCGCTGTTAAGGTATATAATGGCCCACTAGACGGTTGGTGCGGTACTACCCGCCATGAAATGAGCAATGTGACATTATACGTCTGACATTTCTAGAAGGTATGGATATAAATACGTTTCCTTTGTTGCAGACCGAAACCAATTCTCCTTTGGAGCTCATTTCACGGCAAAACACGGTCGATTTAAAAATAATAAAAATTTAATCCCATCCCTTCGGGCGCGAGTACATATTTTATTATCACTGAAACGAGGAAGTCTGCTGCAGGTATTAAGCAAAAAATATACGGACTGAAATTTCTAAAATTAATTTCACGCTCTACAAACGGGAAAGGTATCCCGTATACTTTCTGAAGGTATAAATATAATATATACATACATACGTGCATATCTGTATTTGGATCTGTAGTTATTCGTATGTGATGCGTACACTGAATGTACTCGCATAGTACTGGCGAAGGAAAAATATATGATTCTAAACATAACATACGTAAACAATAAACAAAACCAAGTGAAAATATTCAAAAACAGCTTTAAAATTATATTATTTCCCCGATTTTTACTACTGTGCAATATTCCAAAATAGCATTCTGCAGTTTGCGATTTTCTCCCAAACTATACTATATTCCAAAAAGAGAGAAACAAAATTCTATAAATTTGTGAAACCAATTTTACGCGGTAAACTTAAATTTAAAGTTCTGTCTGAAATATAAAATCTGCACCACATAAAATTGTATATGGATTCTTCAGAAATAATTCTACATTTAAGACAACAGAATGGTAAATGTTGTAGTTATAACACTTGAAAATAAATAAATTTATCCAGAAAACACGTATTTCATTTATTTGTTGAAAACAGTTCAAATAGTACATGTTATCATATAATTGTCTGCTTTCCAGCGCTACTCAAGTGATTTGCTTTGTCTCGTTTCTTTGCAGGAATACACCACTGTACTTTCAGTAGTGCTGGTGTTGGATTCTGCATCCATAATTGAAAAGAACAACCACAGAATTGTGGTTTTAGTACAATTAAAGTTCTCTGCATTTGCATATTATCTACATAATCGATTAGTTTTCAAATCAAAGCTCTGAAGCTGATCTTTACCGCAAAATAGCTAAAGTAATATAATAATTACGAACAAAACTGTCAATACGCAAGCGTGATATAAATAATAATCAAAACCTTTCACAATTATAGCAAAAAGAAAAATTTTGTATGGTTTGATTTCGTCTTGGTAGCAACCAACAACAAATAACTGTTATTTGGGTCTGTTTATAAATTGCTCATACTCTTTTTGAAATACATTATTGGCAAACGCTTTTACCTCAAAACCGTTTTAATTCAGAATACATACATACATACATACAGAACATATTTTTTAATTATTAGTTTTGCAAAGCATAAATAATTCATTTGTGTTAACTTTAACAGGGCTATGTAGGCAGGAAGTGTGCTGTAATGATATTCTGTGTTTATAATAGAGTACATTAATATTTATTCCAAATTTTTCATTACATTCTCTTTGAATATTTACTTGGCTCACATGTGTTGATGTTTTATTGTTGTTGCAGGCAAAGTAGCAGTAGGATTCCCTCTGATTTCAATTTGACTATTCAAACATTTAATTTCTGTAGTTGTCTTTTCGTGTACTTCAGATTACAGTTGTCTACATTTATTTACAATTTACCGGCGTTGACGACACGGTTTTAAAAAAAAGAATAATAATTAAATTAAATTCAGTCACGTGCACAGTGGAGACGTTTCTTAAAAAAGCATTAGCTTATGTTAAGATTCTTCAAAATTAGTTCTAAGGTGAGAGGGATACTCTACTCAGACGTATGTTATGGACCTATTTATCTTTTAATTAATTTTATTAACTTGGAAACATGTACGTATAACATTCTAAATACTCGTTTATGTCGAAAGGATGGTGCGACCGACAGCTTCATTTTTTAATCCATCAAGAATATTTGTTATGTAGCCTAATGATCAGGCGAGCAAGTTTAGTGCACGTTGGATAAGGCAGTGCCTCGGCAACAACGGGTACTTGAAATAACAACATACTCAAGCTAACTAGCTGAAAATTTCTTTCACGAAAATAGGATCATAATGTTTCCCAAGATAGTATAAATCTGTATGAAGCATCACAGAGTGAAAGAGGAAGAGGAAGCATTATTCCACTTCTTCACATCCATTTTCCAAATTGATGAAATCCAACCGAAAATCCAGGGATAGTTGAAAAACAGGGCGTGGGTGTGGATTCTTTTACATTCAAAAACTTAATGAGCAGTCATAAAAATTCACAGTATTTATTCATTTCTAATTAAATAAAGATTCAGTTAGGCAGGGATTACCATAGAAAGTTGTCTTTACGTAAAAAGTGATATATGTATATAACTTCGATGATATTTTTTAATTGTTTAATTGAACACGTTATTATTTTATTTAAGATAAAGAAATATATTTGAAAAGCTTAAAGCCAAGGACCTATTTAGTAGAACAATTGCCTGAGATTTTCCATACACATATATGTATATATGTATATGTGTGTTTTAGATGCATTTATTTTGTTTGAATATTCTGAAGTTGAAGTGATGTATCTTCCATATTTGTATGAATGCGTAATATATGGTTTTAGGTAGTTGCATTCCCAGGTGACAAGTCAATAACATTTCTAGTCTCCACTACGTCGGGAAGCGTATGCTTTAAATTACTAAGCTAAGAAAAGATGCGTCATTCCATAAAAAGAAACGGCACAACTTCCGTTACGAATAGTGGAAAGTTTTCTACTTAAGTTTATCGCCGATTTTAGAGAGACAACAGTTGTTTGAATTTGGAAATTATAGGAACCCGACATTAAAAATAAGGTCATAAACACCTTAATAATAGTTAGAATTATGTATCTAACTGACAGGTCTACATCGAAATACTGCTTGATGATTCGATTGTGCCTTTCTTGTTAGACGATTTCAATATTTTTAACGCGAATCCTTAATTGTCAGATTGTCATTCCAGGGAGTGAATAAATATCAGAAGTTAAGTTAAAATGAGAAAAACTTCAATTGGTGTTCAAGCGGATCATACAAAATTAAATCTTATTTTTAACTCGTATCTGTTAGAATATTAACAATGCTTTCATTATATGAAAAAAAGCGTAAATGTAAAACGACCTTAAAATCAAAGGTACCGCACAATTTCGTTTAGATTCGAAAAGTTGTGGTTAGAGAAGGAGACTTTATACTTTAATTATCAAGTTTACCCGAGTTTTTCTTGTTCTGCGTTTCTCAAATCTGTGTACTATTTCCAGTATCTTTTTAGTTGTTGCTTCCAAAATAGATTTTATAATAACGCCTTTTATGAACATTAATTGACTCTTCTAAAGTTCATCAGTCGTCTTTGAGAATATCTTTATGGTAGAAGATGAAATAAATTTGATGTACAACTCACAGTTGAATATTTTTTCTCAGATGAACTGATGTACACTGCCGTCCATAAGTATTTGGCCACCTATGTTTTCCCTAATTTTTCATTATTTACTACATATGTATACACATTATCATATATACAACAACCTACATATGTATATACATTATCAGTAAATTATTTTTCTTCATATGCGGGGATATACTTAATTGATTTACTGCGTTTTATGATCCGAGATCACTTTGTATCATATCACTACGAGACGCAGGAAAGTGATTAGTGTGACTACAATGAAACGACACTTAGGCAAACCTGGACTGCGCGGATGTGTAGCGGAAAGAAAATCCTTATTAATAATACAAAGCAAGCGGAATCAGTGGATGCAAGTGCCCAAGAATTGGACCATTGAAGACTGAGAAAAGGCGGAATGACGAGTCAAGGTTCGAAGTTTACGGCTCACGCAGACACGTATTCATTCGAAGGTCAGGAGGAGAACAAGTTTCGGACTCATGCATTGTACTGGCCTGTCAAATACGGAACAGAAATATTTTAGAAAATAATGTAGTGTCATCGGGATTGCGTCTAGTCTGTGAAAATTTCACATTTCAGTATGAGAATAATCCGAAACATACATCTAAGATATCCCGCGATTACCTGCAAGAGTAACAAGAGGAGGGCAGCCTTATAGCTATGGAATACCCCCCCTCAATCTTCGGACTATACTCCCATTGAATTATTATGGAGTGAATTGGATCGAAAGGTAGTACAAGCCACTCCAACATCTGCTACCGTTCTGTGGAACTTCTCCGGGAGGAATGCAACACGATATCAGAAGAAACTCTGACAAAATTAATTGATAGAATACCTCGATTATCCGCAACAGTTATAAAAAAATAGAGGAGGTTAGATTTGAGAAAATTTGGTTCAATTATATGTATTTCTATGACTTTCTAAAAATATAAATATTAACTAAGTACCATTAAATAGTAATATCCACAACACAAATGTAATTTTTTTTGAAATTACAAAAAATATATAGGCGGCCAAATACTTATAGACGATAGGGTATATCAATTATTTTATTTACAAACATTTTTATTAGTATAGACTAATATATAGTTTTTATAGTATAAAGTGACTGAGTACTAGTAAGCCCCCATTATAACGAAATTCTATGAAGTTTACTAATGTTCTTTATTCCTCAAAAAGAATTAAGATTTATACCTATAACCGGTTTTATTCATTGTTTTACTAACAAAAAAATAATAAGTATTATTCGTGTCTAAAACGTTAAATACCAAAATATGCTAAACGAGATATATATAGGAACAAAGAGGGAAAATTAATATGTTAAAGCTAAGTTGAAATGCGTTAGAGATATACGTAAACCAAAAGGAATATTAAATTATTGGAAATTAAAATTTTGTGAATGAAACTGATGTATGTGAACTATATAAATATAAAAAAAAACAGGGGGATTAAATAAACCAAATGTAAAATCACAGTACAATATATAAATTATTAGAACAATAAATAACTGTAAATAGTCACCAAATTAAAGCTTCACTAATAGTATATATTTTTTTTCATCAAATAGAATTGCAACAATAAACGTGGTATTACTATTAGTAACTGTAAGCCCCCAGTGGAATTTAAATTTACTGCTCATTTACAGTTATTTGTAATTCTAGCAGGTTGCATGCTCTGCTCTGAGTTGACACTTGAATAATTTAATCCCTTCTTTTTTGAATCGTGGTAAAATTCAGGGGCACCTTCTATTCGTTCCTTAAAACTTCTAGAATTTTGATATTTAATTTCATTTATGTACATTTTTAATTCATTTCGTCTTAAATGTCACTTTACCATATTAACATCCCCTTATTGATCCTTTTCAAATATTTTTTAATGTTATGCATATCCTACTTCATACTAACTTTACATTCACCTTCTCAAAATTTTACCAATTCATATTTTAACACCTAACAATTTAAATGTAAGTACTTCTTGAAATGCTTTGTTACTGTGTCAACTATTGTATAAACTCATAGATATGTCCCAATTGTGACACTATAGTAATTAATAATTGAATTTTCGCGGTATCGTCATTTACATAAAACCAACTAAAGTATGCTCTATAACGTGAACGAAAACCTCGTCAGGAATTTATCTCAGTTTTTTATTGTTGAAATGCTAGTTGATGACTTCTTTGATTTAGGATTTACTTATACTTGTTGAAGTATAGAATCGTATCAACGCGACATTTACAATTAAAGGAAACGAGCAAGAAATATACATTTTAAGAAACGATTAAATAATAATGCGGAGATAAGAGCTCAACCTAGATGGAAGATTTCTGGGTGAACAATGTGAGGTAATTGAAGCATTAGGGTATCCCCGAAATGGAGAAATTGGTTGGAGAAAATTTGACAGATAACTTATTGAAGGATGAACGACTAAATCACTCCCGAGACGTATTCAATAAAATAAGAGCGCCACGAAATTCGTAAATGCGGAAAGAATTAGGGCATTTATATAGAAATGAAGGGAATAAACGTATACAAGAGAGATATTGATCCTTTTTAATGATATACGAATGCGGTCGCAAAAAATTCAAACGTATTTATTCTACTTAAATATTACTAAAAGGAAAATTTGTCTAAAAGGTAATTGAATTCGCTTGAAACATTAAATTATGCCTGTTTCGTTGTAAAAAATGTGTAACTTGTTTTTTCACAAAGCAAAGACAATTCTACTCTAGCAATATCTTCCAATGGTCTAATGAATATAATTAAAGGATTCCAGTAACGGTGTTTCCAGTTATAAGCTGTTTATTGTACAAATTTCTTCATATCTCACCTCTTAATATTTTAATTCAACCTGTTATAAACTTCTAGAATTGAGCGTTATTCTTCAATGATCATCAAGAGGAACCGTTAACATTTGTTATAATACCAGCGATTTCCATGATACTTCATCGTAAAGAAAATTAGTAAATTTTATTACTTTCTATCTAGCGTTGTCAGTTAATCTTACTTTTGTTTATATTATTTACTGTATCATTTTGCAAATACATTATATAGCAGCGTTAAAGAGACTCCGTTTTAAAACTCGAAAATGTATCCACAATACCTCACATGTGTTAGTGATTTATTATGAAACGTTATAACTTTGTATCTGGGACCCGTTTCATACCACCCGCTTGTATGAAACGAAGAAATTTATAACACTTCCTTTCACCCAACAGGATTAAGTAAAATTTTCCGCCAACAACATATGAACGTGTCTTTTGCATAAAAAAACAATTTAAATAATCACTTAGACAATCCCAAAAATAAACCAGAAATGATGAAAAGGTCTGGAATTTACGAAATCGCATGCAATGATTGTGATAGAGTTTATATTGGACAAACAAAAAGGAGTATCGAAACGAGTTTCAAGGAACATATTAGACACTATCGTTGCGATAAACCAAAACTATCAAGCGTAACAGAGCATATTTTAAAATCCGAACATAAAATTGATTTAAAATATCTTAAGTTTTCATTGCCACACGCACGCCCGTTGTAGCCACAATGCTCATATATTGTTTATTCTATTATTGATGGGTTGTTATTTCAATGTTTGTAAGTTTGTTGCGTTATTAATTTCATGCCTATCAAAAACTCACCATTTCAGTCGCCCTGTCCAAAATAAATGTGGACTTAAATTAAGTAATTGTATATAAAATAAAAATACAGAAAATAATTTAGAAAATACAACATAAGGAATAAACATTAAGTTGTTAGGATAGTCGCAATTAACTATAAAAGCATTTTCAAACATCTAAAACCAGATGATGTAAACATCATTAACGCTGTGGTTATGATCTAGTCGTAGAACGATAAAAGATTGTAAAAAGGGCAGTTGTCAAATATATATAAAATTGAGGCAACATTATCTTGGGATATCATTATTCTGTTGCCGTTGTTCTCTCAATGTGATATTTTAGATCGCATTACTTTGTTCATTATAAACTACGTAGATCTAAGCACCTACAATCAAAAACCAGGTAAAAATACCTAGAGCAAACAACAACGTTGAAAACAGCAGAAATAAACACTAAAACAAAGAAGACGAACGCTAGAGGATTGAATAAGTGCCAGTTAATTACAAAAAGTATAAAATACGGTGCCCGGTGATATTACGCTACAAAAGTATTTACAGGATATTTGCTATAATCCATGTAAATCTCAAAATGTGGATTTTAACCAGAAAATAACGTGGAAGCTATGCAAATATATCTTTTAACAATAGTTTTTATCTGGCAAGTAGCCGTCATTCAAAATCCTGAGTTTCACTTGCATGAGGACCTGCGTAACACTATACAATCAATTAACACCTCATTTACGCTTATACACTAGAGTGACAGAATAAAATAGACAGCTACTAATTAAAAAAGAAGATTCTATTCTCGCTATATATACAAAATATTTTAACATTTTTAAATTACACTAATATTTTGTCGATCCACCTTTACTTGCGTGAAGTGCTGCGAGTCGTCGTGGCATAGAATCTATTAAATGATTAATGGTGTCTTCTGGAATATTTAACCACTCTTCTGTAACAGCTGCCACGAGTTCTTCCTTATTGCTGGGTTTTCGGGGTCGTTTCGCCATATTTGTCTGGATTATGTGCCAAACAGTCTCTATCGGATTCATGTCTGGTGATTGGCCTGGCCATGGTAAAATCCGAATCCCCTGTTCCCCTTTCCATGTGGTTGTTGTTCTTGCTTTGTGGCAGGGTGCTCCATCCTCCATAAAAGTGGCGTCTTCTTTAGATAAAATGGCGTTGTCGAATATCGGTAGTAGTCCTTCTGTTAATATTTGGATATATTTTGCCGCATTTATATTTCCGTCGCGGATTACTAATTGCGATCTTACACCATACCATATCGCGCCCCACACCATGATGTTCACACCGCCGTATTTCACCGCCTGATACAAAAATTTGTCGTCCAGTTGCTGTGACGAACGTCTCCATGCCCACGTACGACCACTATCACTGAATTGGCAGTATCTGCTTTCGTCTGAAAAAATCACAGACCGCCAAAACTCTTCAGGCTTCGTTCGCATTTCGATTGCCCAAGCCATTCGGCGCCGTTTTTGAAACGCCGTACGGAGAGGTTTTTTCTTTGCCACCCTTTTATACATCCCCACACTGTGGAGGTATCGCAAAACGGTGCGCTGACTTTTCTGTGAAGTTGCCGCAAGCTCAGCTGTACTTTTTCACGGTTCTCTTAACACTTCGCGCACAAGCATCTTTTTACTTCTTTCAGAAGGTCCGGCACGACCTGGTCTCGGCTCCACTGTTGTTTTTTCCTTGCGTTTAAATTGTGTAATCACACGGTTAACTGTGGACAACGGAATATTTAAAAATTTACTTATTTCACGTTGCGAAGCGCCGCGTTCACTCTGGTCAACGATGCGACCCCGGGTGAAGTCGCTATTATCACTCGAACCCTGTAAGCGAGGCATAGTTGTAACGATACTAAACTATGACGAATTCCTTCTGATATATCTACCCCTACCCTAATGACAAGAGAAAGTTCTTAATTTGTTCTTAGAATTTAGCTGTTTACATATTTATACCGCTTTACCTGGTGTCTATTTTATTCTGTCGTCCTAGTGTACTTATGTGGCTACAGATAGTACCTCGAAAGCGAATCAAAAATTATAAACAAGATATATGAAAGAATATCTTCGAAGAAGCATGGCTTTTATTTTATTTATTCGAATTAAATATGATAATTTCAAAACTTGGGATATCTTTCTTGATCTGTTTCCCTTAAATTCCATGTTTGCGCACTAATGATATTCTGTTTCATTTTCTCAAGAAGTGTAAAGATATTTACTTACATCAACGTTTATGCGTTTGTTAATGTCTAAGGAAAAGATGAGCTTTGTTGGTGCATTACCAATGTATTGCATAAATCAAGCACACGCTAATACGGTAACATTTTTAGTATAGCTGCAGATCCAGAGTTTGCATCATCTATCATGTATCATCTTTTACGTTAGTCTGGCCGACTTTTGCGAACTTAGCTCGTAAATAAGCAAATATTCGTTTTCATCAAATCACGTTTCGTGTATGCCTTGTTTCAAGATATAGCGCGGTATGTGATCTTCCATAGTAATGTGAATATAGTTGGTGAAATGACTTACAACTTATCTGTATAGAAAACATGTTGCAGGCCTATTTTCAAAAGTAATATATTATATGTAAATAATAAAAGTATGCATACTATAGTATGACTGACTATCCATACTATAGTGCGGATACGATAATTATTAATTAGTTGTATATATAGGATGACGAATTAGGTATTGACGTTTTAAGAGGGTTATTACGAACATACAAACGAAAGGACCCAGGTCAAAGAAAAAAACGTTATTATTCCACGTATAATGCAGTTTAACAGCAAAACTATTTTTTTTTTTGGAAGTAACATCTGTTAAATTTCCACCACGCTTTTCTAAACATTCATGAGGTAGTAACTGAAAACTCACTGTAACTTGTTGCAATATTTCCTGATTTACCGCTCTAATTTCTTGAGTAATGTTGGCTTTTAAACCTTATAGCGTTTGAGGAATATTTTGGAAAATTCTAGCCTTTAAATAATTCCATAGAAAAAAATCAGGACTTTTCAAATTCGGTAGCCTTAGCGCCAAATTAAAATCACCATGTGAGAATATAAGTCGTCGAAGAAATATGTTTCTTAAAGCAGCCATCCAAATTCGCGCAATATGTTCTATCCCAAATCATTGCAATTCAACAAGTAAAATATTTTAGAGCATCTCTAAATACCGTTGAGAAATCACAACCACTGTACGATCATCTTTCTCGAAAAAGTACAGGCTTAGTATTCCGAATATAACCACATCGCACCGCACGGTAATATTTCGAAGCGCTGGGGTTGTTCGTGAAATTGTTGAAGTTGTTCGACAGTCAGGCATCCAGAATTGTTTCTATTTAGAGATTCCGATATGTAGAAATGCGTCTCATCACACATTATTAAATTAACATGCCGCGGCAACGCAGAAGCTGCGATGATTTAACGTTCACATTTCGATGGCTACTAAACTGCATTGCATAAGAATTCATTTAGACCATTTATTATACACTCTATTCATATTCAACCGACGTTTCAAAATCCGTCAATACCCATTCCGGCATCGTGTATATTTATAAGAAATGTTGCAAAGCTATGCTGTATTAAGTATAAGAAGACATTTTGCACAGTTCGTTTCATAAATTGTAAATGCTAACTAAATATGTACACGCAAAAATAAAGAGAAAAACATCTGAACACGGAAATATCTGTAGAGTTCTCATATACACACTGTTTCGTCAGCATTTTAATTAATTAGCTGCGTTTCTTTGCAAATCTCTGTATCTTAATTCGATTTTCATTACACAGCAAATTGCACAGCTTCATGCATTTTCAGCTATATTTCCCATTTCTTTCATTAGTTCTGTAGCACACTCACTGAATCTCGACCATTAGTTCTTTCTTCGAGTTGTGCGCGTGTCAATTCAACAACTTTAAAAATATAATACTGCGGCGGCAAACGTAACATATCACAACTGTTTTTCCCTGCAATATTATCTACTCCATATTCCAATTGAAAATTCAAATAACCTCATGCTTTCAAGTAGTTTTCGTTTAGTAAGAGTAAGAATCCTCGAAAAAAATATTATTTCTATAGAGAAATCCTTGAATGCTCTCCTTGTTACCGCTGCTATTGGATATTTTCTTTGGTAAACAAAATATTAAGGAGTATTATCAGGATCGATGGCATTACTTGTATTTAAATTTGGGATTAAATTTATTTCTAACCTTCGAATGTACATTCATCGTAGTAACCTAGAGGAAAACAAAGCAGGTGCTTGAGTCCATTTGTAAATACGCAAAGTAGCATCGCGACTCTTTTGCCCCTAGATGCAGGAACATTTAAGTGGTATTGATCCAACCTATCACTCCAATCTGTTTTTACTATATCGTGGATATTGCACTAGGTTTCATCAAGGTAATAAACACCTCCTCTTTAGCTGCCACTAGTAAATAAGTAATAATACTGCCACTGACGGAATCTCGAAGGTTCCATTATACGTTGTTTTCTATTAATTTTCTTGGATTTCAATCCGCTCTCTTTTAACGATCTACACAGTATAGACTTTGAATGTTAATTTCTTAGTCCAACGCGTCAACTATCTACTAATACTTCATATCTCCCAGAGGAAAAGTATATTATCCATCGAACCATACCAATATCTTTCAGTGTTACATTTCTAAACTGTGCACTATCACGTCTCTTTCCTTCTTTCCATCAAATCATTGCAGACATTTAACACAATTTACTTTGAATTCATGGGTAAATAATGTCTTTATTTTTTTTATAAATTTCATCATCGCCGTTAACATCCATACCAATTGCCTCATCTCTTAAAGCAACTGCAGCATGGTGAATCTAAGGTATGAATATAAACCATTTTATATTTAAGCATACAGCAGATAAACTTGCAAATTTCATTTGTTAAAATTCACATAGAAGAATTTTGCATGTATAACAGAAACATTTAATTACTGGGCATTGAAATCTTTTTGCGCTAATAAGTGACTACTTAATGATAAAACGGTGGTTTAGTATTTATATTAGTATTTATATTCATATTAATAGTAGCATTAATATGGATGTTAGTTTAAAAGGTGACTACTTACTATTACCGATAATATATTTCAGAAATTTAGAAAATTCGTAAAGTAATAATCAAATGCTTATGTGGATATTATAATGTCATAATGAGTTTGTTTATGATTTTGTATAAAAAAATGAAATGAACCATACAGAGGAACAAGATGCATACCAAAAGATCTTACAATAGCAGTAAGTCTACGCAGGAACAAAATATGCAGAATTATCCCACTTCGTAGTAAAGTCACAACAATAAATAATAAATGCCCTTTAACATGCATTTGGAAATGTCACGGGACAATGATCATAATCATCATATCAATGTTGCAATTTCTCCAAATCCAGTAAAAAAATAAAGTTGAAACAATAATATTCAGTACTTTTGATAATTAGTATCATTATCTGCTAACAATTTCAAATGATGTTGACAAAATACCTATCCCACGCAGTGGTGTATCAACATCCAAGTACGGACCTCATTTTGTCATACTTTCGAAAGATCCTATAACGTATACATTTTTAACGATGTACCCTATTAAGCCACCATACTTCGGAATTATTCAAATAAATAATTCAGCCGTAAATGTACTGAAATAACTGAAATATGTCCGAGTCTTGCAACCACCGCTATTATGTTCGTCTGAATTATAAATGTCGCGAGTAAATATTCAAAAGGCAATTTGAATATGTTGCTCATAATTACGAGCTGCCCCTTGAAGTGATATACACGTAAAATATTTAGAGAGAATATTAATAATATCTCGCATGCACATAGAACTCTGTAAATAATAATTCGTCCTGCATGTTAGCTATTATTAGAAATTAAAAATACTTACAATTTATTTTTCGTATTATGCATTTTTGAAACAGTGTAATTTTCCGAATTACCGTACTTTTTATGTTCATGAATGTTTATAATCTCTTTTAATGAGTAAGTGTTAATATTTATACATGTACAGATGCCGACACATTTTCTGTTTGTAGCATAGAAGCCACCTTCACAAATTAAGTTGCTTAGCTGATTAATTACCATTGCGAAGACGAAGTATGTATTCTTATATATCAACACTATAAACGTTCGGCTGCTTAACTTCATGCACTAATTAATCACGCGATCAGTTGATATATTACAGGCCTGCTATATTGGAACACATTAATGTCGCTTGACTTCATCGCAATGGCATATCAACTAGACTGTATGCAATATGCAAAGAGCATGAGCTCGTTATGATGATGTACATACATACGTGGTCTATTTTGTGTGTTACACTCCGCAATTGTCTGATGAATGATGTAATACTAATGAAAATTGCACGCTGCATATTAGACACTCTTGTAGATTGAAATCATCTCGCGTTCATTTATTTACATAACTGTAGGGTTTAGAAAAGCTGTTATATGTGATACTGCATTTATAATGACTAATGACATGTAAGAGCATGTGAAATACTCTCAAGATAATCTTAAAAAGATAATAAGCACTATTAATGACGATAATGCATTATTTGAGTCAAAATGAGGTACTGATTCGTCGTGGTAGACAAATGTGAAAACATCAATAAAAGGAAAACCTATAAGCACAGTTATAACGCCTTTTATATACAAGATACAAAGAAATGGGGAAGAAACGAATACCAAGTACCTAAACCTAATATAAAGAGGAATTAGAGACGAAGTTCTGTCACCATATTGTTCGAACGATACAAAGCAACATTTCATTGTAAAACTTATTGAATAACAACGTTCCGTTTGTGAAAGCTTCTAGCAATAAGCTTAAGATGTGTCGATTTGCATTTTTCTGAACGCTCAGGAGCGTTTTTGGTAATAACTTCCTACTATATAAATTAATAATGCAACTTCTATTGGCTCCAAATAATAAATTCCGATTTCCTTGATTTTTCGAGCGTCGCAATAAAATGATTCATGAATTAAAAATTTTCACGGATCCAGTAGGATTCGAACCCTCAGCCTCTGTTCTCTAACAAGTGCGTTGCCGTTTACGCCACTGAAAATATATCGCAATATCTAGACAAACATAATATTTTATCTCCAGTGCACAACTAATTGATTCACAAACTAATTAATTTAGATGTTGGTAAAACCAAGAAAATTGAAATTTATCTTACTATATAGTTTCCGAACTGGGTAGATGACAATTTCATATAGACAAAGCCAATCTGGGGTATTCCGCGTGGTTCCAGTGTTCCGTTCCAGAACCAGAACTTTTTCATTACTTTATATAACGATACATTCTGCTTATCGTGACAGGCGATGATAAATAGACTGCAAGGAGCGGACGGTCGATTGTTCATTAAATGTGACATTGAATTAATAAGAACAAGTCCATCGTAGTTAGGTTCACTAATAAAATTAGACCAACGCCAACATGCAAACCTCTCTGGAGCACAAATCTCACCTTAACAGCGTGTTGAATCTCCACATGGAGCAGATGGGATAAGGAAGCACTTGATATCTTTGAGTAAAGTCCTCCTTTACATATTTTAAAGTCTGCGTGAAACTCGCCAGAAGGAATTCGAAATCATATAATGGCCATCACGAGCACTCATTGCTATATCAGCAACGGACAACTTTGCAGTGATCTGAAGCTACCCCCATTGGCCAACAGCTGTAAAAACTGAAAACGGAAGATAGGGGTGTGCTGCTGCCATTATAAGTGATATAGTTCAGTTTCGAGACCAGCTCCCTCCTAATCTGAAGATGGGACGTATCTACGAGAACTTCAATAACAATTCAGATGAATAGTGGTTGAAGAATATACTTACTCCGTGAATACAGTACAGTCATTAAAATGGTAAAATGGTTGTATTACGTAAGGGGAGATATCCTAGAGGGACAATGAGGATCTGCCAGATTGGTGCAGATGCCAGGATATAAGAGTACAGCAAATAATGAAATTATAGTTCAACTGGGAAGCTGGAAAGGATCCTACAATTGCTTTTAGTGGACCTGGAATATGATTAGGTACTACAAATGCTACAATAAATTGAAACCTGAAAATAAGGTAAAGTGCACAATCACTGTCGTCCTATATTCCGATCTTCTCAATATTCCCAATATCAATATTATTAAGCCCTGTTAGTAAGTAGAATGGAGAAAGCAAGCTCTCTTATTTTATGAACGAAGGAAACATTACTTCAGAAGCACACAATTTCCGGTTTTCTATACCAATTCTTATATATATATTCCATATTTAACAGCGCAGCAGAGTCCGATCCAAGTGAAATGGCACTTAGAAGGCGATTTTGCGAATTAGAAAGAATGAGAAGTAAAACGAGAGAAATATCTACAGATGGCATTGAATAAATACAGCATAGCATATAAATATCAGTATGTTCTGTGCGATACTTCGCTGAGTTGTTGGCATTGATGCTGCCAAAAGCAATAATATGATACTTATCCTAGGTATACATACTCCTACATAGTCTGTTAGTTTAGAATCTAACGACCTGATAGTTCAGTTTGATTAGTGGAATAAGTTCAATGAGACAAACACTTGCTTCTGAAAAATCGCAACAGGTAAGCATAATTTTCTTCGACAAATGTAGAGGTTTCTGATTTCTACTGCTTAGTGATTTATACCTTCCCCTAACTGTTTACTGGAGGACCTACTGTTTTTCTTCAGCAAGACTGACAGCTTTAATGGGTGACTAACATCTTTTAACCAATAATTGTAGCATCTCCTTATTTGTAGCGCAAAAGAATGCAGCGTCGAACTTACTTGCGTACACCAGCATATATTCATTATATGATCGAGCTGGTGCTTCTCCGATATCGTCTTATAACAGCAATATTTGTCAACGCGAGTATCTTATGACCTATGTCACTTCATAGGAACTTCAAGTATTTGTTACATATTGCTGTATTGTTAACTTGTTCTTAATATTTATATTATAATATTTTTTTTTGAAGACATCGTACCAACAATCACACAAAATTACATTCAAGAAAGTTAGTGTAGGTTACGTAATTTCTAGTCCAAAGTCAATGTTTTTAAATGTGCTTTAGTGTCAGCAACAGCGAACTGCAGTTACTAACCTTTGGTTTTATAACTTTTGTGTCAAAGCCACATTTATTTATCGATAGTTCCATATTAACAGAAATCAGTTGCGCTGGACGGTTAGTAATGTGAAAATGGTATATATCTTTAATACATGAAATAGGACAGCAGTAAATAGACCATATTTACACGTAGATTGCGACAAATTTCTATAAAGGAATTTCATTGCCAACTTAGTTCAATAAAAATACCTCTCTGTTTTGAAAGATCCTGCTTAATCAACTTGGACAAAAAAAATGAAAAGTATTTTATGAAATAACGTTTCTACAAAACGAAGGATCTTAAGCAATGTTATACATCTAGACTTGCATGTAGCGTGTTAATAATCTTGATACTGTGACGGAAAATGCAAGGAATGCCGGGAAATATAAATGTAAATCGCATAGTAGAAGTACTTTTAAATAATTCTGTTAATATACAGTGAAGTATGAACTATTTGAATTTATTCAACTGCAGTTATGGAAATGCTAGCATAAATTTAGTTGGTGATATATCAAATACACTTGTGCTAATGCTTCCACGCAATTTTTAAATGTGCAAATCATTCATTTCTAAATAGTACTTTACAACGAAGCCAAATATATGATAATAGAGAACAAGATGGTGAGAAACAAATGATTAAACGCTTTTAGTAAATTAAAACCTAAGTCATGAATCTCTGAACAGACACTCACATTATACTGATAAGGTTGCTTTGATTGAAGAAAGTAAGGTTGAATATATTACTTTCTACTTCGTCTATTTTATGTTTTTACCTACGTCATTGTTTTGTCGTATAAGTTAAGACAATCTATTCATTCATAAAATCTTGCTTCGTTTTTCTGCAACAGTACTAGAGAAAGATCGTCAAATGAATAGATTGTCTTAACTTATACGACAAAACGATTACGTAGGTAAAAAGATAAAATAGACGAAGTGTATATACATGATGTATTTGAGGTTCCCACAGGTATAGTATGCGTTGTTTCTTTTTTCCCGGATTATCAGCGTAATTTGACTGTGTTGTTGATGTTTCGGTGGCATCGCTTTCAGCTACCCTTTTCCCTCGAGTACTTGCACACCAATGGTAACAAACAACATTATATATATATATATATATATATATATATATATGTTGTTGCCATATATATATATATATATAATGTTGTTGCCATATATATATATAATGTTGTTGCCATATAAATATACTATCGACCCATGGATCTTCACCCATGATTGTCATTTATTTTTATGCCCGAATCAAATCGGTGCTTTGCAATAAAATTAAGATACTTCGCACAATGCGGCATAGGAAAGTGTTAAAGTTTCACCAACGTTAAAATAGAACAACATAACCTTAACTTTTTGTAATCTCGCTAAGCATATACCTATTATAATCAGTGTCTAAATTAATTAAAATTTACGAAAGTCGGGATTACACAATACATTATTTTGACAAGAAAATAAGTATGTAAAAATACGAATACGGTAAATATTTTTCCCAGACTTGTGTTGAAATTTGATTATATATCTGCTGCCAAGTTCATTTAAGCATGAAACTACTCGAAGTACCTACATTTTTTCCAACTAAATAAAATGTCGGTACTATGTTTTATAGGAAACTTCACCAAAAAGAAGAAATTATCTTCGTTAATTTTTTTCAAATAAATAAAATGAGTATCTTTCTTTGTATACTTTCTTCAAAATTATATGCACATATATAAACGAGATATAACCATGTGAAATGAACACATGCAAGTTGTAAATCATAATTACAGGTGTTGCAGATAACGAAAGAAAAATATATGATAATACAAACATTTACATTACGTATGACAGTATTAAAAAATATCTATATATAAATATAGTCAAAAATTAAGTTCTTTGTTTTGCATAAATTTACTAAAGCAAAGAATAAGTCTCACAATAATCATTGTATACTATTAGAATATTTTTACTATTCGGCTAATTAATGTTCAACTTCTCACAAACAATTAGCGCGCTTGACATTAATAAGTATAACCACATAAGCTAAAAGTTTCTTAACTCATTAATAAGATACTTTAGCTCAAAATTTACTTTACTACTTTATCTAAAGTCCACTTACTTTGGGCTAATTAAAGCCTAGTAATAATAATGAATTCAGAAAATCTCCTGCTAGGATGTGTACAGGAAAGTTCCCCTGTTGCTCCACAACCTACTTTTCCAATCAGAATTTCCTTGACGTAATATACATAACACGTAACTTAAACAGCACACATTTCGGAAACTTTTAACAATACTGGAGATCGAAATTGTTGTCAAGGCTAATACTAGAATGCCATGTGGATATTGAATTAACGGAACATCCAAGAGAAAACAATAAAATAATGTGTCGTATATTACAAACTAAAATACTAGAAATACTTAATTCAGGTCTATTTGAAAATACCGTTTTGAATTTCGTTAGCACGTAAGAATAAGCAAGTGTCCAATATCCCTTCCGCAATATTCAGCGCCATTGGCGCCCAAAGTATCGGTTCGTATGCTTCGTAGCGCGACCCTAAAATGTCTGGGAAACAACCAGCCAACTGTGGCATACAGCCGGTCATGTGGTTCTTAGCAGGAAGAAAAAATGAAGGTTGCTAATATTCATCGCCAGATATGTCAAGTATACGGTGAGAATGCAATGAATGACGAAGATTGTTCAATGAGGGCTGTAGACAACCACGATGAATACCGTTCCGGTCAACCATCTCTAATCAACGGCAATATGGTGCAGGTGGTTGAAATCCAAAATTCACGAAACTAGGACATTCATAGTTTCCATGTTGTCATTTCAGACATTTCAAGGTCAATTTTATATACGACTGCGTCTGAGAATTTAAAGTATAAGAAATTGTGTTCTCCGTGGATTTCCAAACTACTGACTAAAACAAAGAGAAAAGATTTCGAACATCAACAATAAAGGAAGGGATAAGTCATGACTTTCTACACTGATCAATTTCTCTGACTGCGATAGAATGAGATCCGTTCTAGTAAACACCAACAAACATGGAAAATTGCCAACTGGGCTGTTACTCATCCACCGTCAATACTATTGATCACCAATGACTTATTGCGTCATTTCGTCACAAGAGATGAAACATGGATTTCCCATATGACTACAGATTAATCGTGGTAACCAATCGAGAGGCGACATACATCGCCGCCACTCTGGAACAGGCAAGCGTTCGTATAGACTTTATCACAGAATTCCGCCAGTCGGTGTCGTTCTGCTTTATGATAACGTGAGACCACATATTGCAGCTCAAATACCAAATCTAATCACCTCTTTTGACTGGGAGAAGTGTGGTCATCTGCTACACAATCTAGACTTTGCGCCTAGCGACTTCCAACTCTGACATCGGAAAACATTCCTGAGCGATAAACTTTCATTACAAGAGGCAGAATTCTATTAGGAGAATACTAAAACACTCGTTACGATAAATGTTTAGATCGACGAGGAACTTATGTAAAATATAAGTAATTCTATATAAATATATTCAGAAAATAAATGTGTTTTTGGAAAATCTTTATCCTTATTTTCACATCAAAGATGTCTATGACATTAAATGAAATCAAACAGGCATACATAATCTTAGAGATACACAATAGCACTATTTAATCAAAATCGAATATTTGAGAGTTCGATGCTTAACGAAGGAAGCAGATGCGTCGGATTATCTAAACAATTTTCATATACAGGTAATTTAGATAGTATTTATAAAGCTTTTGCTGTCAAAACAAATTTCTTTAAGGAGAAAATGTTCCGACAGCATTTGTAAGCCGGAGGATAGACATATAATTAACATATACGATTAATTTAGGAAACATTGGACAGCGTAAACTAACATAAATTCTTTAACTTCGTGGTATATATTTCGTGGTAATTAAGGATGTTTAAACTATTCGAACACACCGGTGTTTGCTGCGTATCTATTTGGTCAAAACCGTATCTAGAAGCGGATAAATTCCTTCGGGGAATTTAAAATATGTTAGTGTTTACGTAAGAAAAACAGAGTAGCGGAAAGATACAATGATTATAATTTATAGCACCAATAAGCATCTAATTTAGTTCTTTATTAGGCAACCACGATTTTTGAAACTATTATAAATATGCAAGGTCATTGATGGTGATCACTTGTTAGATGGGTTTTTAAAACTAATGAAACTATTGTTTTGAGGTTTTGTTGAACGATAAGGATAGGGATGTAGTTTCTAAAATTATTTTTGAGTTTATGACACACTCTATTAATGTTATATGATGTTCTATATATGATGGGCCCCTTAGATAGCTACTATAAAGGCAAATTCAACGATATTACACACATGAGTGTAAAATATACTACCACAACTTCAAAAACGTAATTCACCGAGACAAATACAGAAACACGTAACGGTGTAATCTTTTGTCTTACCCAATCTGGACTATGTAATAACCACTGTAAATAAGGTAAGTGTTTTATATGCAAACAGGATGCACCGGCAAAAATAGCCTAGAAAGTGTTGCAGCATTATGCGCATCCCCGATTATGTCGAATAAATGTCTCCATTTTGTTTGTGAATTTGTAATCAAAAACATTGATATTTTTTTTCGATACATTATCATCATCATGGCAAGCCTGTGGAATCATTTATATGTGCAGCTACCTTATGCACTCTTGGTACGCGCCCTCTTTTAGAGGGGTTGGAAAACTGTACCCACTTGTTTCGCTGTGTTTGAACAGTTGAGTTAAAAATCGCCCAAAATCATTTTGATGACCCCGAGTAAGCAGAAACATGTCCATGTGTTAGCATTTTTTTCTCCTCGCATTGTCTTTCCCGTAAATGATTCAACCAATACCATGAGTAACTGTATTTAGCAGCATTATTATGGTGCATTAATATATAGTTTCTTACTTCAGTTTCAGGTGTTTTCTTTTAATTGTACCTCGCAACCTGCCCATAATGACCCTTTAAAGCTTAAATCGACTGTAAAATGGAGGATACTCAATTATTACGTGCCTGGAGTGCGTCTGAAGATATTCGCTATCAGTAGTCGCCATGGGGTGAGGAAATCCACGGAGATTAACAGTTAAACATGCTAGGCAATGAGTCACCAGCCCCGTTATTGACATATAAACATGTAAAACATAGAGTGCTTTCTTTTAAAATAACCTAAATATCTTATAAAAAATATAGTAATAGTAAATTACTAAATGAATTAGAGCAGGGATTTATTACTTTGACATAAAAACAATTTTTTCATAATCAGTTCCCTGTGGAGTTTAAACTTTTTTCAGAGATAACATGTTATGAAATACAAAAATTACGCCCGAAGAAATGTAATCGAGGATCCTGCATATTTGTATATAATTTAACTGTAATAAAAGTTAGAAGAAGGGTATACGCTGTTTTGCCATAAAACTCGTAAACTCGTAATACGCTGTACATTTAGTTATAGCTGGGAGAGACGTGATCCTTTTTTTAACTCCTTATTTTATGATCATTTTTGATTTTTTTATTTCCAAATGTTCCTTAACATCTAAAATATACTGTAAATTTTATTTTTTTTTCGTTTCCCAGAGTGGTGCGTAAAATAACCGCTTTAATTTTGTAAGCGGTCAATCAGCATGAAAGTACAACAGTTTACCATGACCCATTACTGCGCAGAGAACACTAATTACAGCGGTAAACCCTCCACTTCTCCACTTAAAGTTAAGGACCACATATATCACTTACATGCGTCTTATTTCCCAAGACTACCGTATGTAATATTCCTACAATTCAATGGCCCAAAACAAGGCAAATAAAACACCACGCGTTGCTGCTTAAACTTCTCGCATTTACCCTAGTTTCGTGTAATGAAAATTAAGAATGAAACGTTTTACGGCATTTTCAAGATTACAAATAATGACTCCAAAGTTAATATCAACAGACGCAATAAGTGTTTTTCTTGATTTACTAAAGGGGAAATAGTACCTTACATTTACGATATTAAATTGATCTAAATGCGAATAACGAGAATGAAGGTAGTTTACTGAATCGATCACAATTCTTATTACATATAGTAATCGAAGAATTAATTTCGTTTATTGGATCTATTTTGGTATAAAGTAATATGTATCAATGAAATAATGCACATTCACTATTAATCAAATTGTTACGTTTATAGTCGTAAATGAAATATGGTAGAAATCCTGTAATAAACATAAAGTTTAATTATATTAGATGTTGTAAGGAAGGGACAAAGTACAAAAGATGGGAAGGACTACTAACACTAAAGAAATCTTTAATATAATCTAATAAGAGAAATAAAAAAGCCGATACTCAATTTCGGTTCCGAAGGAGTGATTTCCCACTGTTTTTCGCTACATACTCTTCGTACTCGTTCGACTAACGTGCACACTAGCGTATTTTTCCGATGAGGGTAGTGGTTCGAATTGTTGAATAGATAGAGGGCCGTAGGTGTTGGTTTCCTGATCATACTAGTTGTTCCCGAGCACTAGTTCCTGTTAGCAAGAGAATACGAGCCACGTTTCTTCGCGAAACATCAGGGAACATCAAAAGCATAGCGACACGAAAGAACCCGAGAACCGCACCGACAATGGCAAGCTGCCGAGAAAGTATGAGGCACTGCTTAGTTCAGATCTAGAAATATTACAAGAATAAGTCTAAGACGTCATGATAATGTTTACTCAAAGTGTGAGCTGGGCCTTACTAAATCAAAAATGTGTAATAGCTCTCTTGAGTGAATCCAGTGCTTAATATTTCGACAGCGGATTTGTGTAACAAAGGAAATAAGACCCATATATGGATAATAGTGATGACGATGACGATGCTATATTTGACTTTTCACAGGAATGGAAAATCGCGAAAGCATAGGATTAAATGCTTTTTTATATCTCTCTTTAACAATCTAGTTTTAACTTCGTTACTTGAAGTTGCGTTTTGTTCTCTCTTTTAGTGTTTTAAGTTTTAACCTTGCTTCTTCTTTAATATTATCATTCTTTTCTATAACATGTTACTTGTTAATTATTTTAATTAAATTTAAAACAAACGAAGTTTTTACGAAACTAGTGAATTATTTGATATAAATTTAATGTAGTTAGATCTCCCTTTATTATTGACGTATCGTAAAATGAAATAAGGGAGATTATCATTTCTACATTTTATTTTGATGCGGCGAGTATGATGTGATAGGTAGATTTATAATATATAGTTATGAACATACATCTGCATATACATATACGTATACATATTATATTCAGCCGCGCTGTTCAGTTCTGGTCTTACTAAAGTACTCATCTAAAGTTTCATGTATGCTATTAATCATATCTAGCTTGGGGCATCGGCATCGGGTTTTGGTTAACTGTGCATTTGTTGTAGGCCTTTCTTCATAATTCCTGATATTATGTTGCATGTAAGAAGTAACACAGACTTTTTGCATTTGTTTATATAGATGTTCACTTAGGCCCGGTGTTTATTAGGAAGTTTATAGATTTAGAATTAACAATTAAAAATATTTGCTCCATCCTTCATTAGATGAAAATAATTATTCATTTAGTAATGATATTGTAAGTGAACTGTAATAAATTTTAGGTGTTCATGATGTGCTTAGATATTCATTTAATACTATTCTAGAAATCTTTGAATCACATTTTTAATATTGTTTATGTTGTAATATCTTATTAGGTTTCAATATATACATATATTGGATCTTGTGCAGTGGTAGCTACAAGCATTACACGATACTAAAATAGATGCAATAAACTAATTCCACATATGTACTAAGCTATTTTTTAAATATTTCTTCACATTGTTACAAATCATTGCCCTGTCATTACGTTTATAAAATTTGCTAATTTAACATCTATCATAAGTTATTTTAATGGTGTATAATTGGGAATAGTTGATTTTGCCTGTGGAAGAAAATTTTCTCGTTATTTTGTTTTTAGCGGTAAATTTGTGTGTTTTATATTAGAGAAAAATATAGAATTAAAAGTTATAGTAGGTTGTGTTATTATATCCTGAAAATTACTGCATGACATGTCTAGTGATGCATGGTACTTTTTGTTATTTACTTTTTATTATACTATTTCTTGTACAGACGGAGAACTGAGTACGCGAACGATCAAAGAAAAGAGAATATACCAATTCTGATTGCCGCTACCCCTATCCCGCGGGTTTTGAAGGAGTGGAATACGCCTTCGCTCTTACTTGCATCGTCCGGTTGCTAAACTCTTCCATTGTACATATTTTGGTTCAAAATACATTATCGGCTCTCCGTGGGTAATCATCGTTGATTTTATTTACTGAATTAACCCATAATACTACACTGGCGACGAGAACTTAAATACCAGAATCTGACTATTGCAAAAATTGGTGCATTTGAATTAAAAATTAATAAATGCAATGCTTATATAACAATATTAGAGGAACACATCATTACAAATGGAAAGAATGTGCCATACTGATCATGTTGGTGGGAGCGGTTCATATGGATTGATGGTGAGAGGAATTAAAAGGAAAAAAATATCCAGAGTAGGTGACAATTGTGGACAACCATCAGTGTTAGTAGAATGTTAGAATTCCGTCAGAAGAAAACAAAAGAGAAGCAACAATATTTTAGGATGTCGCATTGCCAAGGGGTGGTTTTGAAACTGCTGTAGATGAAAATATAAGTGATTAATTGGTTTATTAAGAGTGAAATTAAGTATTGAACACAGTTTGTTCATAGAGTCGTATTTAGATTTTCGACCGATTTATGGAGTCGCTGTTGACATGGAGGTGGTGGAGATGAATATCGGACTGATCGAGGGAGTCGATGTTCGCGATTTGCATCACCTGAAGAGTTCGAATTATTCGATGTAATGGTCGACCTCATCTCGGGGGAAAAGGGGATCGTCGATACGACAGAGTCGTATATTATGTAAATATTGTAGTAAGATGAATGTATGTGAAAATGCTATTTTAAAATTTGTGAATGCTTTAAATGGCGCAAATTGATCATGTCAAATTTGTTTGCTGTATTATATAATATTTACCGTATAAATGCTAGCTGAGAACCAAGTAAAGTGATATTGGTATTGTAGAAGTCGATAATAATTACAAAACTATGCCTGGATATAGAAACCATAAGCTTAATATTTAACTAGCGCAGATATGATAACGACATAAATCAATTTTGTTTCTCTTTTAAGAATGTAATACTTTATAGATAAAGATAATGTATTGAAGACAACAAATTAACAAGTGTGATCACAATGAACACAGTTATGTACAAACGTCTAATCAATTTCCAATTCATAAAATTACTTTCAAAGGTGATTCTACCGATTCTATCTAGAAATGTATTAGTTTTTCCAAAGAACGATATCTGAAAAAATTGCAATATTATTATTATGAAATATTACAATTTATTACACATTTTTGTATATTTACGAGACAAGAATTTAATTCTCTTAGCAGTTTTCTTTAGTTTTTCTTCAAAATCTAGTAAAATCTAGATGGTTTATGATAGTGTTTTTGCTTCAGTTCCGCTCTTACATATCCCCTGCAATGCAATATTAGGTAATTTTGTCTTGTACCGTGAGTAAAGAGGCACCACTGCAAAGTCCTTTATATCTTCTCTACATCTAACAGTTCGCACACGGTGTCCTATGAACACAATAGATATAATGCGAGATATAAATTAAGGGTAACGTTTACAAAGGATTAGCTCAATAAATATTCCTCTTGCAGGTGACGTTAGAATTATGCGCTAACTTGCATGCTGGAAGCGTAAGCTTACGTAAACGCCATTTTTATACAACGTTTTCAAAAATCAAAGAGCAAGAGTTTATTAGTTACAATTGATTCTGAATCTCATAAATGATGTAAAGGTTAAAGTCCATAGCTATTATTGAAAACAGATATCAATTTGAATATTGACGTTTATGTGAGAATATACTGGTGTATTATATTACCTGTAATACGTAATACTAATTTGAAATTAGAAAACAAATCTAAAGGAATGTTTGCTTCTACTTTATATTTTTTACCAAAAATCATTGAAAATTTTTGAATAGATATGGTCCTTCTGAGTTGTTACTTTCTTCAAAAAATTTAAACCTTCTATATTTTCATCCCTACGCGTATTGCTTTGATATGCATAGAGACAATGGGTGCCCTTCAAAAGGATAAAAGAGATGGGAAAGCTAAAAAGGCCGATTCCAATCCAATCCAATTTCAAACGAAATAAATGCATAGAAGTTATATCTATTCTATATTCTATTTCATACAAAGGTTAATCGAAGAATCACATTACCATTTTCAAAATCTAGTGAAAAGAAAGTATGTTATTTTGAAAGAAATAATAGAAAGAAATTGGTTTATAAATAAATGGTGGAATGATAATCATAAATTTGATGGTGATAATCTTTTTTCAGAGAAACAGAAATGTAAAAATTAAATCATTTCCGATCAAAATGAACAGTTTCTTCGTCCACATTTTGTTTAATTGACACTTGTACACCTGCCTATTTTGAAATTTGATGTCATCATTTTGATACAAAATTTTCCATACAATGTAAATTGAACTTACGCAAATAATATCAATTTTAACATTCTAATTTATACATTATCTTTCTATTTCTTTGAAAATTATTATTATTGAGAATACATCTCTATACTTCCCCAATTACACTACCAATTGTTTTCGTATGCCATTTTTTAACTTATATTCACTCCTATACCGGAGATGATTTATAACATTGCTCGGATGGTGTTCACCAGTCTGTGTTCGCATTTACCAAAATTAATTGATTTAAGACATTTTATACTTCCATATTATAACGGTATTTCGGCAATCTCTGGGACTTGGTTGGATACAGCAATTGGCAATTAACTGTAAGTAGGCAATTACTATTATTCTGTAACAGTGGGGTGGCCTAGAGTCTTGCATGGACTCACCGAACCAGAACTAACCCGCAGAACTAACGCGTTGAAACAGCATCCTAGGGTAGGGTATCCACGGTAGACGAGATCTTATAGAACTTTAAAATATTGCATACAATATAACCCAAATTGAACTAAAGAAATTGGGCCAAAAAGTATCAAATATGTTGGTCTATGTCTTCCAATGGGTAGTCTTTAACACTATCGTTACCACTACAATTGTCACTAGCATTACCGCTAGCATTAACACTACCACTACTACAACCATTCTATCATCAACTCAAATGCCATCCCTGTCACATCATTATCACCGCTAGTACCACAGTAATGAAGAATTACGTATCAGACTATCGCCATCCTTGTTCATCTAATGTAAAGTTCAGTATGCTTATCAGACATCCGCCTTTGAAACTTATACGTGCTATCCTTGTTCCTCTCATGGTGCATGTGTAGTATATATACAGTGCGACTGTGGAGGTAGTTGTTTGTTTTAAGAATGCGTATTTTAGCGTTGTTGATGTTGTCTTTGTGTGTATCGTGTTATGAGGATGATGAGGATGTGGCGAAGTATTTACGAGATTTTGGTTTTTCCTCGGGTGGTGAGGATGGCGTTGCGGATCAGACGAGTTTCAAAGGGAGTTTGGTAAAATGTCAAGAGTATTATAATTTGCCGGTGGATGGTACGTTGAACGTTGCGACTTTAAAATTGATGCGAACGCCTAGATGTGGCAATGAGGACGCTCCATCTGCAATTTCGAGTGTTAAACGTAAATGGAAGAAGTGGAAGTTTCAGCTCGTATCTATCGAGGCGAATGAGATAGCTGCTAAGGGTTTGACGTTTGGCACTATACGAATTTAAATGTTACGAACGTGCTTCTGAATCCCGACATTTTGATCTCGATCGTCGGTAGGAAACATAGGAAAAGTGAAAGTTGTATGAAGGGTAAATGTTTGTGGGCGTTTAATGGAAAACGGGGAGGCTTTAGCTTATGCTTACTGCCCTATTGGCGATAACTGTGTAGAAATTCATTTAGACGTTCAGTGAATCAGATTTGTATGTTAAGTGTATTGACGCATAAAATCGGACACGCTTTAGGTTTGCCGCATTCCAATGATGAGGAACCTGTAATGTATGCACTTTACAGAGGTGTTAGTCGGTTATCCGATGACGATGTTAACGAAATTCAGTCTGTATACGGACGAAGAAGAAGAATTGATCCAACTACTACCGCTCGATAGCCACTTGTGATGGCGCAAATATATGGATACACAATGCGATCACGTTCGAAATAGTATACTACCGCCAATTCCGCATATTCCGGTGTTGAGGAATACCCATCGTCCATCGATATTTCTACTGCTACTTCTTCGTCCTCCGGCATAACATCTTCTTCATCTTCAACCATAACATCATCTTCTAACACAACACGCTTATTCGCCATTATCGATGTTTTTTTCGAACAAGCAAATGTATTAATGTCGAAAAGACAAACGATTTCCCACGCACTGCTTCATATTTCGATATTGATACCTAATACGAACTCATCTTCCTGCATTTATCTACCTTCGCATAAATTGCTACTACTGTTTTCTTTGTTTTTAATTAAAAATATCATCGCTAACATTGTATACTATTTATCTTTCTACCTTCCTCCAGTTAGATATCTATTTGACTTTGAACTATTTTTTAGAAAAGATAATTGCAATCGCTATTTCCGGTTGTAATTAATTTTTATCCGATACAATTAGCTTTTCCGTCTACGACAATAGCAATTTTGTTATCATTGCGTTTTGTTTTCCTCACGACACTTCCAAAACAAAGAAAGCAATACACCGTCTAATTTCTAAGCGTAAAAAATAACAATACTTCCCTAAATGCGACAATTTCTCTCTCTCTTGACAGGCGGAGGAGACTAGCGATTTTGTTTGTTATCATTGGGTTTTGTTTACATTTCGCACGACACTTGTAAATAAGGAAAAACAATACACCGTCTAATTTGTAAACATAAAAAAAATAACAATACTTCCCTAAATGCCACGATTTCTCTCTCTCTTGACATCATGTTCTTCATCCATTGACGGTCACAGGCCTTCATCCTCTTCCTCCACCATCGTCAAAACAAACAATATACACCTGTATTACAATACTTCCCTAAATATCGCAACAAAAACATCTTTCTTACCTTATTATAACACCGCATATACACGCTCTCTTCAAGATTGTACCATATATAGTATATAACTTTGTCTGCGGCCGTTGGCAACATTCTCTAACGACCATTGGATGTGGTACAACAAAAATTGTCAACTTATGTTCCTTAATAGTCATATGGAAGATACTCAATTTAATAACAAAATAATAGCGAAATTCCGCATGCGAGAAGAAGCCAATAGGGTAAATTATTTTGAAAAATTATTTCCTATTACCATTCATATTGTCTTAGACAACGTTATACCCAAATTTCTTCATTTTCTTCCGAAATTAATTTCCGGTAATTCAAATTATCCGCTTTTTAAGTTATTTGTATATTTGATAGCATCTTAATTTACCCACGAACATAACAAAAATTAATTATGTGTGTAGTAAAAAATCACAGCTCAGTTAGTTAAGCACTGCTTACTAGTTACAATCCGATTGTTTATACGAAATTATAAAATTGGATGAAACCGACTCAGAAATAAAGTTGGTCCTCAAATTTGTTGTATGTATGTACGAGTACCACCTATTTGTAATACTTCTATGATGTCTACGTACGATGTAACCACAGTTATGGTTGAATTGTTTGCATTTCTTTTAATTGCTGGCAATTTTTATTGAATTGAGTGTAACAGACAGATGTTACAGATCTGATATTTTTTAATTCATAACATCAATTATTTTAGTGAAACCAGTTGAAAAATGATCGACTAACGTTTTATTATGAAGCAGTATACTATGGACAGTGTTTTGATAGTGTTTGAGACACAACCTTGGTATTATTCTAGTGACGTTGGAATTTTTATAATAATTTATTGTAAAAAACAATAGCTTATAGTCAAAGTACACTGTTTAATCAATTGATCTTTAAGATTAAGTGATTATGCGAACAGAAGAAAGTGAATTACACGTATCTAAGCAGCTCTTCTGTAAAGGAGATACCAGGTCACTTATGGTAGCTACATTTTTACGCCAATGGATACATGTATAAAGCACCGAAGTATACGGTTCCGTAGCTATATATGCGAACGTACGGGCTTAATATAACTCTGCACATACATATTAGATGTGTATGTGAGAAGGTAGTGCATTTCTGTTTAAGTTTATACGACGTAGCGGAAGCCACGGTGCGCTATTTGCAGTGGTATTCATAATTTAGTGTGCTTCACCGTTTGTACAACTATGTTTTTCTTTAACCGAAGCTTTATTTTAGAACATAATGTACAAACTGTTCAATAAAAGGACCATATTATTGCACTGGCTTAGCTTTACTTCATTGCCAGTTAAAGTAAATATGTGAGTAAATTGTATAATAATTCCAGTTGATAATATTGTCGGTCAATTGAAGTTTGCATAGAATATGGCATCCATATGTCATACACAGCACTTATAACAAAAGCTGTCAAAAGCACGGCATACTTTGGGATATATAGGAAGTTTGAAAATGACAATAACTAAACGCTAAACTAATACAACTTACTTATTAACTTCATTGATAAATATTTTAGCAAACTAAGAGATATTCCGGATCAAGCAGATTATGTTGAAAAAATGTGTTTTGATGTATCCAGCATGTTTGAAATACATTCTGCGAGATTTAAATTTGAGAACGAAATCATAAAGCAAATTAACAACGTTAGTACGCTTTATTTCAGAAATTAATCTGTCTGTAAGATATTCAATTTCTAACAAAGAGAGACTCCATATACATAGTATTTCGATCAAATCAATACCACCTTTGTTAATAATTATTTTGTAATAATTTTTGAGTATCGTTGTGGCAATGCTTCAACAAAAAATGTCTGAGATATTACTGTACTATATAACTATTTTTAAAATACAAATCGATGCAATATTTTTAAACGGATAAAACTCGCTTTCTTCTCTAAAGAAACACCCTGTATATTTTTTCCATTACATTCTCAATAAATCTAACACACATACACAACATTCAATGCCACAAGTTAATATTCTTAAGAAATATAAATTAAATGAGACTTTACTTGCGAAGATGTAATACCATATTCTTTGCATAGTAAAATATTTTCAAATTCTTACCTAATTTTCATTTATAATTGAAATAATTCGTACTATTATTCAATTCGTCGTCACTGTCGGTACCATCACTCATCTTGTATATCATCGGTTATATTCCTTTTGTCTGAATTATTGCTGTTATTCCTTTCCAAAGCTTCGTCTTCGGTACCGTCCACCGCATTAGTTATGCCGTATTTCTTAATTGACTGTATAATTGTCTCTTCTTTCATAGCTTCTCATGGATTTTTTACACAGGTACAAAATTCTGAAATTATTGGTTGTTTCACACGTCCTATTACTGTAACGTTGTTATTTGGCTTTAGTATCCATTTTTCCACTCCCCCCTTATGAAATTTCTAAATGGTTTATTAACTTTTGAGCTCTCCTTCTTTATTCATTTCCTTTAAATAGCTTATTGGTGGATGCTGTTCTGTGCTCTCTGAATTGATCCTATACTAACATCGCCAACTTTTTATGCAATGCTGGACGTTTGCCCCTATTTTTAATATCCATAATTTCATTTTTGTTTCGCACATCGACATTTCTCTCGAACGTATATAAAAATTCCATTAGGAATTTTATCTTTCGGTAATATGCTTCTTTTTTCTATAAACCTATTGTTCTGGTCACTATTGATTTGGAACCCTCTAGGCATCCTACAGTCAGATTTGAGGCAACGTCGGAAGTATTTTATCCACATTCACAATTTGATTAAACTCATACTCTTCATGGTTGAGTCTATTTTTTCCTTATGAACGGATCATCGCCGAGAAATCTAAAGATTACAACCTCGAATACACAAGGGATCTCGAACAAGAAACATGAGTTCGCCCCATTTTTCGTCGATCATCGAATTGACATCGCTCTCATATCTGAGACATGGCTAAAACATGACAAGAAATTCAAGATAGCAAACTTCCACACCTACAGGCGCAGTCCCACAGGCAACCAAAGGGCCGGGAGTGCAGTCTTAGCAAAAGGGTTCCTCGCACATTCACAGTTCCGCTTTTCTGTCAACAGTTTGGAGCCGGGTGCAATCCGGAGAGCCAACAAAGACGTGGTATCCGTAGCTTGCTACAATCCACCTCAACAGGTTATCAACACCTTGGACTTTGGTAGAATAACGAACCATGACGACCATATGTTCATCTCTGGAGACTTAAACCGCAAATACCGCTCAAAGAACTCAAGGGTGGGCAACAGGAATGGCATTCTCTTGCGAGCCTGGTTAGACCTGAAGGAAAAGTTTAACGTTACCTCTCCTTCCAATCCCACTCACTTCAGCAATACGGGTGTCTTTAAAACAGATGTTCTTGAAATCTCTATTCTAAAAGACTAGACGCTCCTTTAAGATGTTACATTGTGCAAGAGTTGTCCTCCGATCACTACCCAGTGATCACCGAGATATACCTTGCGTTGCCGACGTCCAGAAGAGGTAGCGTGCCCAAATTTCGCAACTGGAATCTGTACAAACGACTAATACCGATAATGATAGAAGCTAATCTCAGAATACAGATCAAGTCAAATCTTGAACGCGCAGTACGCAACACTACATTGTACTTATAAGAGGCCTTGAAGAAGTCAGAGTTAGAACCGAAACTCCTGAATGTAGGCTCAAAATTAATCCGAGGAAAACGGAAGCTATTACGTTCACTTGGACTTATCAAGAGTTGCAACAAAAAATTACCGTCGCCAGAACGGTGATCGAATGGAACGTCAGGATAAAGTATCTTGGAATGATCCTAGACAAATGGCACGCTTTCTTGGGCCATCTCAAAAGAGCAGGGGCAAAAGGAACTGGCAGAATACGTCAGCTCTATCCCCTTTTTCCAACCCAGTTGATATAACCTTCAATAAATAGGTTTTATTCGCCTTTTCTCAGCTTTGGTATATTTAAATATCCTATTTCTATAAATATATAATAATAAAATGAATTTAGTCTGCAACCTATACAGCACTAGCATGCAAGTAGCAAAGTTGTTTGAGATAACCTGTATGATGTAGCGATGTCTGTATATACATATGAATATCGTAATATCTCAGGAGATACAATATTAGTGCTGCGAAGTTCTTATTAATTAACATGAAACTTTCGTTAAAAGTTTGATGGTTTCTGGTAGGTTCCGAACCCGCGTGTCATAGGTTTCCAGACAAGTGCGTTATCACTCCACCACGGAGACCGTGGGAACAAATCTTTTTTTGATATAATAATCTCTGCAGATATATTATATCTGAGCAAACACAATATTAATACTACTAAGTTCTTATTAATTAATTATTCTCTATTAGTTCGTTTTCCATAGTTGGGTTATGTTTGCTTCTAAACTGGGTTCTTGTTTTCTTAGAGATCTTACAAAACAGTATGATTTATGCCTTTGACGTTCGCAGATTTATACGTCCATTACAAGTTGCAGAGTACAAACATTCAGTAGAATCGAAATTGCCCATTAACATTCTCAATTCTTACAAGTTACAACTTCAATTTGTAAATATCTAACAATCCAAACTATTTACGAACATCACCATCGTTCAGCTTCTTTTTTAACCATTAGTATTAAATTAGATCATATTTACGCTTTTGCGGGGCGAAACTATTTTAATACGAAAAGCGAACATCTTAAACTAATCGCTATTTAAACTGGACGATTAATAAAAATAGTTGCAGATCGACGAGGAGTCCGACTACCGGTAATTACGACTGCAGCAAAAAACATTTAATTTCGAAAACATTTCACTTGACATTCGGACGATTTTAAACTCTCAGAATAAAACTCAATGTAAAGAAAATAATCGCAGGCGAGCACAAGAACGGGTCCACATAATGGTCGTTGAATTGCTGAAAGAAGTATATCCCAGCAAACGAGACGTATACATCATACCGAAACTTCTGACAAGGGCGATTTTTTATTTTAAATTTTTGCCAATTATTGCACTTATGCGTTCGAGTTGTCGTGGACCGGCCGGCGAGGGAATCGTTTCTTTTTCATAGGGACCGCTAAATGGGTTTCAATGAAATATAGCTCAACTCAGCGATGTTCATTTACTTAGCCGCTTTCTATTAATAAATAAAATGAGGCATTAAATGGTGCTGCAAATAACTTTTAAATTGGGACGAGAATTGCTGAGGTATTACTACGATGGATTATTAAACAGCTTTAACTACTGAAAAAAATTAATTATTTGAAATGTACTTGCATTAGATTTACGTACTAGCTAAATAGTGTTTAAATGAGTAAACATATTCTAAGAGAAATCTAGTAAATTTATTTGTAAAAAGTGAAACTTCCTCTTGCAAATAAGTGATAAAATTACTAAACTTTACTGAAATTTAGATTTTTGTGGCTCAAGTACTTTACGGAATTGTATAAGAATTCTTAAATTCTATGGAATTCTCTACGTGGAATTTAAATATTTCACAATGAAACCTAAAATTACTTCTAAATTTGAAAGCTACATCAAGAATTAGGTGAAATCTCTTGGTTTCATGTAGAACTACAAGTTATTGAGATATTTATGTCGTATTGTGGATAGCGTAATGTTAGCGTATGAATGACGAAAATTCAAAGGTAATTTATTTTTTTTTTCAATTCATCAACGCCGTTGAATTTTCAATAAAAATATCAAACGGATTCCTTGCGACATCTGTCTCAACCGACAACACTCAACGTTCATTCAAAGTTATTTATTCCGGCAATAACAATATAATAAACGAACTACATCCGGAATTGGTCCAATTCCGGAAGTAGTTCGCTTATTGCTAAGTCTAGCCGTGGAAGGCTACATATTCATTTCAGCAAGAATATACATACATAATACAATAAGGTCTTCATTCCACATCTTCTATCTTATAACAGCATTAATTGTTTAATGAATGTAACCATCTGGTTAATTAGTCGCTAAAGTAACAACCGAGAACTACTCCAACCAGAACTCCGGGTCCCTATTTTGCTGGTTTAGCTGCCTCTAAGGCGAATAGCAAATAGGTTTTAGTTTTATACTATCAATTTTGTTACTAATTTGTGAAAACCACACTTTTGTAACTATATTCAGATAATACAATGTGTATTCGTCGTTTTGGGCAAATATGTAGTCTTTTGAATGCATATATAAATGTGCATAGTTTCGCTATATGTAATACATTTATGTCATTAACTGTTACTTTGATCGTTCTTACAACACATCTAAAAGAATGCCTAGAAAATAACACCAAGGTAAAAACATCTTTCTGCCTACCCGGCGTCATCAGCGTGGTTTCGAGCGGTTTTATGCTCAACACATGTAATTGCCTCTCTGCTTCTATCGCCATATCTAACCCTACAATACAAGTGAATATTCCTGACACTAACTAGTACCAAAAGAATAAACCACTTGTCTGCAAATGTCAGAGCGAAAGGAGCTGTTACAGCTTCTCACTCTTCTCTCGAGCAATACTTAAGATTGCTAGTCTCGAGAGGGCGTTCGAACCACAGGGAAGTGGAAACTGCACATGTAAATGATTTCTCAGGCTTACCATGACGTATTTAAAACACATGTAAAAGAATAACTAGTAAATAACACCAAGATAAGAACGCTGTAAATACAGCTTTTCTCATGGCATTGGTGCCCTGCGGTGCGAAGGCCTTCTTGGGACTAGCAATCTTAAGTATTGCTTGCGAGCGAGGTGCGAAGCTGTACCCGCCCTTTTCGCTCTGTCTGACTTTTGCAGACAATTGGTTCATTCTTTTGGCAGTAGTTAGAGCCAGGAATACTCATTCGTATTGTAGGGTTAGATATGGCGATAGAAGCAGAGAGCGAATTACATGTGTTGTGCTTAAAGCGGCAATGATAACACCGGGTAGGCAGAAACATGTCCGTGTGTTAGCCTTTTATATCTCACCAATGCGATGAGAAAAGCTGCATTTACAGCGTTCTTATCATGGTGTTGATCGTTCTTGTTTCATTGTTTCGCTTTTAATCAAATTTACATATTTAAAATGCCTTTCGCTGCATATTTAGTGGTGTATAAAGTCTTGATGGCTATCACAGTTAATTAATTTCCATTTATTCAGAATATCAAATTGCAATGGATGTGTTCGCTTAACAGTAAAATTGCATCGTAGATCGCTTTCTTCAAAGTATACGTAAGCACAAATTTCCAGACAGGCCTAAAATTGGAAAGTTGTTATCGACGTTCAAAAATCCATTAATGAATGGAGGCACTCGAAAACCTCTTTATTATTTATCTCAACAGATACATATCTTATAAGATTACATATATTTTGATATTGTTTCCGTAGTTCAACAGCTGTTTCCATGACACCTCAGTGGTAGGCTGTAGCGTTGCCATTGGTTTCTAGCCATATTGGTTAAAACTTGTTTTAAGGAAGAAGGTTAATTTTGTCTGAACGGTTACATGAACAGCAGGAATTACCCTAGTTGGAGTAACAGTTCAAATTAGGTTACATCCAGTAAATATTGCAATATACAAAATTAAAATTATTGGACCCATGCTTTTCCAACGAATAGTAACTGCAAAGGGTTACCGAACATTCATCTTGGATCATTTTTATAAATCAGTTAGATGATATTGAAACAGCTGCTGGCTATTTTAGCAGGATGGAGCAACATTCATATAGATAACAAAGAACGCTGGAAAATTCTTTTCCGGGAGAATAATTAGCCGGGTTTTATCGTGATCAAGATCTTTCGATCTTTTCAACAGCGACCCAATCCTATATATACATTAGAGGAGTTGGAAAACGCCATTCAAAATAAAATTAACTTCTTAAACAACAATGTTCATAACGTTCACAATATAAATAAGAACATGAAACGAAGAATTAATCTTTGCATAGAATATTTATTATATAATAAGTAAATTCATATACTATTCATTAATTTATGTTATTAATTTATGTTGGTAACGTTTTATTTAATATACAAGCAAATGATTTGTTTAAAAATATATCCCACTAAAGTAATTACCAGATCGTCACCAATTTTATCATTAAAATCAAAAATCATTTTGACTCTGTGTCCTGATTACAAAAGTATTTTTATGTTTATTTAACGCAGAACCTATTTATGCGATTAAAATGCACAAAATAAAAATAGTTGAATAATTTCTCTTAAAATAAATCAAAAACAGACGATAACGCAAATATCGTTATTATACCACTTTTATTTATTTCTTTAATTTCGTTTTGTAAAAAGCACGTATTAACAATGTAAAATAATATTATAGTTTGTCTCTAAAGTAGCCTGCATTAATATTCGTCTTTCCCATATTTAAGAATTGTTTCGTTCCAGGGATAGGAATTCCTCGGACTGAAAATACTCGGTTTCAACCCGAAGCCAAAGCAGTTTCAGGGAGAGACCGCGGAAGTCTACGCCAAAATGTCTCGAATTGCTTGGCTTGTGGTTACGGTAGTATAGTAACTATACTATCCTTTATAATTTCATGTTAGAAAGATATAAAGTACATCAACAGAGAGAGAGATAAAATCAAAAAATGTATTAATCGCATGAAATATTTAGTTTGTTTCTAACTTTACTTGAAATTTTTTACATCATATATTTTCATATTTTTGCAAAGTATTATACATTTTGAAATTTGGGTTACTACACTTTTATGCTAGCAAGTGTAACCGGCTTAAGGAATAGTTAAGCTAAGCTTGTCACTCTCTCAAGTGTTATAGACAAGTTTTGCTCCGTCTTGCTTTAGCAAATCATTCATCTTTTAGCATGATTTATAAAGTTAATCACAATTTTACTGTATATTTTAGAAGCTACGACTTCTGTAGCATAAATACCCTGTTTGCATCGATAGAATTTCCCCAGAAAACAAATATGTTAACCTTGAGCGAGTGTATGTATGCATGTAACACATGGGCTGAAAAGTCCCGGGCCTAACACATAGTTTTATTGCAGTCACCTTTCTCTCAGTTAGTACTAACCTTCAAAAGACAGCTGTTAAAATTTCGTGATATTCTATTCATTAGTTTGTGAGTTATTGCGCTAAGAGTCACGCTACTTTTATTATTTTCAAAACAATGGATCAAAAACAATTTCGTGTTTTAATTTTATACTGCTTCTTGATGGGAAAAAAATATCGTTCAAGCGAAGCAATGGCTTGAAAAGTGTCATAGGGACTTTGCTCCTTCAGAAACAACAATAAAACGTTGGTTTGCTGACTTCAAACGTGGTCGTAGAGACACCGATGATGCAGAACGCAGTGGACGTCCAAATGAGGCGGTAACACCAGAAAACATCAAAAACATCCACAAAATCGTTTTGAATGATCGAAAAGTGAAGTTGTCTGAGTTAGCTGACATCGTAAGGATATTAGAGAACGTATTGGCTTTATATTGCATGAGCATTTGACTATGAGAAAGCTCTGTTCAAAGTGGGTGCCGCGTTTGCTCACTGTTGACCAAAAACAAGAACGTGTTGATGATTCTGAGCAGTGTTTGGCCATGTTTAAACGTAACAAACCGGAATTTTTGCGTCGATATGTGACAATGGATGAAACATGGATCCATCACTTCACTCCGGAATCAAAACGATCGTCATCTGAGTGGACAGCAACTGGTGAACCTCGTCCAAAGCGCCCGAAAGCACAACAATCGGCTGGAAAGGTTATGGCCTCGGTATTTTGGGATGTGCGTGGTGTAATATTCATCGACTATCTTGAGAAAGGAAATACCATCAACAGTGAATATTATATAGCGTTATTGGAGCATTTGAAGGCCGAAATTGCAAAGAAACGACCGCATATGGCAGAGAAAAAAATTTTGTTTCATCAAGACAACGCACCGTGTCACAAATCAATCAAAACAATGACAAAACTACACGAATTGAACTTCGAATTGCTCCCACATCCACCGTATTCGCCAGATTTGGCTCGCAGTGACTACTGGCTGTTCGCAGACCTTAAAAAAATGCTCGCCGGTAAGAAATTTCGCACGAATGAAGAGGTTGTCGCTGAAACTGAGGCCTATTTTGAGGCAGAAGATAAATCGTTCTACAAAAGCGGTATTGAAATGTTAGAGCGGCGCTGGAATGATTGCGTTGCTCTTGATGGAGATTACGTTGATGAATAAAGCTAATTTTGAACCAAAAAAAACGTGTTTTCTTTGTTAGGCCCGGAACTTTTCAGCTCATGTGTTATGTAGTATTCGTAGCGATAGCTGATTCCAACCGACATTCCGAACAAATTTCGCTTACAGTTTATGTCACTTCAATGATTTTCTTAGTTAGTATGTTTACGTGTTTCTTCCAGGTTTGTCTAGTATTCAACTATAGTTCCAAAGACTTTACATGAGCTACGACTGCTTGTAGGAAATAACGTTCAAGTTTGGTTTAAGTATCTCCAGATCGATCAAGCGTAAACAAGAGTTTAATAAAAAGGCATTGTATGAACAAAACTAAACGGCGGTTTAGTGAAACGCCGAATAGTACGCATCAATAACTAGTCTCGGCAGAGAGGGGCGAGTTTCAGTGCCGTGTGGAGAACAACGTGGAGGGGTGAAGCACACGGCATGGAGAATTGAGTACTCGTATCAAAGCACACTTGTTCAGTATTATTCGACTGGTCGTTGTGAGTGCATGTCAGTACACATACGCTTCGAAAATGTCGCAATTAGGTATATTTCGAAAACGGCATATTCGAACAAACTAGAAAACGTAATAGCGAGTATGCTGCATTTAGAATACGAAGACGATAGAATTAGAAGTGTAAAATGCGATAACTATTACGTGTACCAGCAGATAGAAGTGTGAACGTCACCTAAAGAGTATAAAACACTCTTCTGCAGTCCGTGGCAAACGATACAGCGAACAATTAATATTTGATATAAGAGTTTGTTTTATTTTATGTAATGCACTTTACTAGACCAAGAAGCATCTGTCTCCTTCTGAGGCAAGTATTCAGATTATACATTACCAAGTCGCACATCGTTAAGGAATTTTATGCCATCTGTTCGTGACTATGTTGAAAGAAGAATTAAAGTAGAATTGAAAGATAAAAAATTATGGTTATGTGTGGACGAAACAAACGATCAGCAAAAACATTCTGTGGTGAATGTGATGGTACGTGTAATGGAAGAGTTTGAACCGTCATCCCCTGTCTTTCTGGCTTCCAAAAAGTTGCAGAATGTACTAGCAACCCAACTTTTAACAACCCAACTTTTAATGTTTGTGAGTGACGGTGCCGCTAACAGGCTTTCCTTATGCCGATCTCTTAAAAAGGAGAGTGGCAATCTGTTACTTGTAACATATAAAATCCATGCTTTAAATACTTTAAACATTGTGGCGCAATTGATCCCCAAGTGTTATCCACGAGTAAATGCTTTAATACCTCATACGAAGGCAGCATTTCTAAAGTTCCCAAAACGTACAAAAAGATTTCACGAACTGTGTCCCACAGTGCTTAAATCACCACAGCCGATTACTACGCGTTGTGGAACATGGTTAAAGGCTGCATTGTACTTGCGAACATTTGGATAACGTAAAGAAGGTAGTTTTCCAATTCGATCCTAGTCACGCCAAAGCTATCAAGAAAAGCCAGAAAATGTTTCAGGATGGTCAGATAAAATGTGATTTAGAAAGTATTCGAAACAACTACTATGGACCAGCGGAGGGAATTGAAAAATTACAAAATGATATGATGCTCAGTCACACCTATATACAGCGACAGGCGAAAAAAATGAAAGTGTAATATGAAAATTGGAAAGTGTTATTGACAAGGATTCAGATTTTTTCGTACTGAGACAAATTTGTGAAGGCGCGTCGAAAGATCCATTAAATTGTCACAAGGATTACTTTAAATTGGCCAATGTAACATCACTCGATGTGGAACAGTTGTTCATCATTAAACAGTATTTGTCGTGGAAACATATTTAATGATTCTAATATTTAATAGATGTCCCTCAGTTTATGATTTCGTGGAAACTTGTTAAAACAGTAAGTGGTGCAGCACGTCGTATAATATACTTTTTATCATTATTTTATTTATGTAAACATTCCTGCGTCCACATCGCCTGTGCTTACTCATGAAGGTCACGATCATAAGTGTTGCGAGTACGTAAACGTTACTGAACACTCGCCTTGACTGCACTATAACTTGCCCCACTCTGCCGAGATTGTTAATAACACTGTATAATTGTACAATATGCATAAGGTTTACATGATTATAATTTTTCTCCCTTTTGCTTACATAAAAGGCAGTACAGCGACATTTGTATCTGCAATTTTATACAGCAGAGTGTTTACATGTTGTAGTGCTACTTGAAAGTAAATAAAAAATGTTCGCGGTCCGCAAATTTTAGCTCTGACGAAGCAAACTTAATCTCTAGTAAAAGAGTATAGGGATGGGATACAATGTACGCGTTTCGACACAAACTGAATAGAAAACAAGGTTGGCAGAACATAGAGGAAGAATATAATGCAAGCAACGAGAACACATATAGAACAGCAGAAGTTTGGAAAATATGAGAATATATGATAAAGAAGAAAAAAACTTGCCTGCTCTAAAAGAGGATATATTTGGCGCAGGTGAAAAACCTGAAGATCTAATATTAACTACATTTGAAAAGGATATTGAAGATATTATTGGAACTCAGTTAATGAAATTTAGCAGCGATTTTAGAACGAATACATAGCCTTTTCCTTAATACAAAAACTGCGAGGGTACTTTTTCGTAGAACCTATCCAACAAATCCAATCTGTAGTTCTGAAAAAGGCTCTGTACAAAAAAGTAAGTTGTATATACTCACATATATGCATGAAACATTAATTTCTGTATAATTTTCAGGTACAAGTACAGTTTTCACCTCAAACACAAAGGAATTGCTTGATCGAACTAGGACGGTAGAAGTTATTAAAATTAAGGCATAGCAAAGTTATCAAAGGGCAAGTCTAAATACGTAATAACATATTTCCTAATGGTCTTTAAAAATAAATAAAATGAACTGGTCAAAGCACATGCCAGATATGCTCACCACAACAAAATGAATTCCTCTACCTCCTAAAAAATGAAAGTATCTATTAACGTTAACATAAATAGAAACATTGCTTATTATTATAAAATATATGAAAATATAGGGAAATATACGAAACAATCGGCGTTCAAATCGGGCTTTGGTAAGAGCATCGTCAGACACTGCAAAATTTTATGGAATAACATATATTAAAACAGCACCTTCGAATTAGGACATGAAAAAAAATAGAGATTGTTTTGTTTTATACTGTAGTAATATAAACATCAACATGTTATCATATTTTTTTCAAATTGAAGACAAATCTATTTGTGCAGATTGTCAGATACATAGAAAAACATGCGAGAAATACTGTATATTAATATCAAGTATTGATGTAAGTTACAAAGTCAATACATCAATACAAAAAAGTTAATTGATATTTATTTTCGTACATATTATTGATAATATTTTTACAAATAAGAAATCTTGCTCTAAATTCGTTTTTAATTTCATTTTTAATAATGACTAATTTATGAAATACATGTTCAACTTCTGAAAGCCTAGCGTGCAGATAACGAACACCCGTCTCTTCTAGAAGTTTAGATCGAATGTTAAACTACGATTTGCTTTCTATAGCGCAAATGCTGTGTTAAATCCCTAATGAACGTCGAATGCCTTTCGTACAACTAACGCTCTACAAAATGAACTATGTTTTTCATTACTGTAGTTTACTGTCTCCTTTATCCTTTCGCAGAACAAAGTAAAAGACATTTATTTTCAGAAAACCTAATTTAAGTCCCCTTAGATAAAATCATTCATTCATCTAACCTAATATACTTATTACATCGTCTTTCTACAATACTTACTGAATCCGTTGTTGCCTATAACCAATGGCGTATAACTGAACCTGGTTGATGCCGTTAATACTACAATATATTAACTGACACTTGACTATTACTTTACGAATAACGTCACTCTGTATATGACGTAAAGAGATCGCTATTATTAATACTATCTAAGTTCATCAGGGAATGGTGATACTCGTATAGTGCTGCATATTTTAAAATTCTTCATGATTAACAGTATTTTAAATAGGAAACGACAATTTCAGTGAAATCAAGGAAACCAGCCAATGGTGAACTCCCAAAAAGGCGATGTGTGAACATACTTTCTCATCCGAAAATAAAGTGTGAACATGAATTCTAAACCTCTCGGATTCTTTTTTGATTATTGACATCTAAACATGTATCGCAAGAACAAACAATACGTAAACAGAAATAAAACCAGAGAGTTGCATAAAAGTAGCTTTGTCTCCCGCGATAAGTAACGTCGATATTGGCACAGTCGTTTTAAGCTAGAATACACCCATTGGATACGACTAGCAGCTTTATGGAAAATAAGCGTGAGACTGTAGATTTGGATGAGATTATATTTCCTAAAAGAATAATACATGTATTTGGAGTAAAAATATAAAAATCATGTGCATTTCAAAGATTTCAACTAACTTATAAAAGGGTAAAATAAATCATTATCATCCACATGCACCCATGTTTGGCAACTGCTACAAAGTATGTTTTGTCATATGAAGGCAATAAATATACATATGTTGGTAACTATCTCCCGCACATTCATACACAATTGTTAAACTAAATTAATTTAGTTTTCCGATTATAGCCGTTTGTGAAATGCAAATGTGACATTGCATTTGTAAAAACGACTAATTCAAAGCTATATTTTGATGCATTGTCCGCGTTTGATGTTTTAATTTCCCATGCGTGCATCAGTATTAATAGCGGTAACCCGTACATACATACATATAACGATTTATTCTACCTATTTATTTTTGTCCGAATGTATTTGCTTATGCATAATAGCACATTGTCACTGAATAAAAAGTGTAAAATACTTTTTTGAATGCTTGGAAATTATTCTATTTCTTGGATGAAGTCGATTCCAGTATCGCTAAATATTTATACCCGTAGCGTAATACACTATTTCAGAGTTAAACGAGTCACAGCTGCTACTGTTACTGGTTGAGCTTAACAAAGAATTTGTGGGAGCAATGCAACATCTCAGACTCACATAAAGAAAATGTTTAAGAGGCACCTGCGTTGTCTCACTGCTTCTCGCTCTTTTTTAAAATTGAAGGGGTTGTATTTTCGTTAATGATTTAGATGTAGCAGCAAGGTTAGGCCTAACACTGTAGGGTATTATTTATAGTAGAATATTTTGAGAATATATAGTAACAAATAATACAAGCAGTGGAATTTTACATTGTATTGCTTATAAAACATCGAATCAATTTTTATTTCAAATTCAGACGTAATAGCAAAGTAGAAATAAACCCAAGCGAACATACTCCGTATTTCAGATATACACATTATACATGGCGTCATTTGAAGATGCCAAACGCTACTAAATTTATTCATTATGCTATTTTAAACAAGACTTGTGTGACAATTTTATCTAAAAAACGTGTGTTTCTATAATAAAGTAAGATGGTGTCGCTTAATACGCTGCATGAAGAATCATATCCCCGTATTCGATGTAAAAAATTACGTCAACTAGGGGTAAGGATACTGAACTAGTCACACATAGGAATATTTATTGTAATACTTGTACCTAGCTGAATTCTTATTATTAGAACAAACACAATATTCGAATAGAACTGAAGCTACTCAAATGAAGTTAAGATGGGGACCTGAAATGTTTCCCGAATCGGCAAGAAAAACACGATATTGGTGTGGTTTTTTATTTCTATTTTTCGATGTAGTCTCCTGGAAGATCAGTATACGTTTTCGGAAAAGTAGGATGTTCCAAGATCTGCAAAATAGCCACCTGTCACGGCGATTATCTCCTCATTTGAAGCAAATCTCTTTCCTCCCAGAGGGTTTTCAGGTTTGGGAATAGAAAAAAATCGCTTCGGGCTGGGTTCGGTGAATATGGAGAATGAGAGTCTAATTCGTAGCGCAACTCATTCAATTTGGACACGACGATGCGGGATGATTGAGCAGGGCATTGTCGTAGTGGAATAACACCTTTTTCCGCTGCAAACGATGCCGTCTCTCCTTCAATGCTGCATCGAATCGGGTCAATAAAAACGCATTTTTGCTGACCAATTCAACCACTTCAACCTTCATGCGCCATCTCTTGCCGATTCCGGCAACATTTCAGGTCGCCCTCGTGTGTGGAAAAATCCGACGTATTTCCTGTTCACTTGTTTTATTTTTGGAATATCTACTTTGTATTTCACTTCGTGATTTTGCATAGAAATCGTATTATTTTGAGGATATATCTAAAACTTATGGAGCTGTTTGCAGAGATGCACCTAATCACAACCATCACTTTGTTACTGCATCCTTTTATTTTTTATCTTATTAGTTTATAGAACGTGCTTCTCGATTTAGATGCGGTGATACATTTTCGGTATTTTGGTAGGCCGAGAGCTAAACGTTTTGAACAGGTCGATAAAAAAACTGATTAACAAAATTAATTTTTGGTAACGTAATTCCGTGTTGTATCGATCTCCTAATGAAATTCTAGGTCACGAACGACAGGATCTAATCTCCATTGCGACAGCTGGCATATATTTCGCTTTTCTCTTCCCTCTCTTCTATTTTCCGGGCTAATGCCCAAAAGCCCGCTTAAAAATCGTACGAAGTCAAGAAATTTAAAATAAACAAAACCCTATTTATTTTGCCGACGCACACCTATGTACACACACGTAACAAAGCGAAATGTCAGTCTTTATTACACCCGCCACGATATCGATAACTTATTTCTTTCCTACCCTTACCTTCGAATGAGACTCTGGAGCATTGTATACCGCATGAAAATACCCTCTTAAAGCTTGTACGTGCTCGAAGTGATACCAGAATGTTTGAACTGATATTCATATTAGAACCTATACCTGGCTCTTGTTGATTTCGAGAAAGCGTTGTTGTTTTAGGACCGTTACTTTCCGTTGCTTATGTATTTATTTTAAAAATTGAATCTTAAAATAATAAATCTTGGTCCGCACTGCGATACCGAACGTAAATATTTGCAGTGAGTTACGTTTATATTTCAACTAGCAAAAGTAAATATGATTACTTGCCTTGTTCGATAAATATTTCTTTAGTTTTCGTTAAAACAATTACTCATACTTACCTCGTCAATATTCCCGTCTTTGTAACCCTCGATTAAATAAAAATTTTATATAACTAGAAAATAAAACGGTATTGGGGCTTTCACGAGTAGTACACCACGCCGACATCTCCAATTTATTAGTCTGATTATTGTGAAAACATTGAAATAACAATGTGTTAAACAATAAGCAATCAAATATGTATATGTAAAGAAAATAATATACCTGTAAGCAATATTTGAATTGAGCAACAGATCGGACAATAATTTAATACATTACCGTCGAAAAGTTTGGAAACATGCATGGATTTTCTAGTAAAGGTATAATAAACACAGTGGCACACGTTTTGGGTTAAATTAGATAAACATATAATTGATTAATATTTCCTTAGAATTCGAAATATTATAAGAAAAAATATAACCCTAAAACAAAACTGCCATACAGTTCAGCATTCATGCAATTGTCAAATTATAGAACAGAGAATTACGTGGAAGTATACTTATATTTACAGATAAAGTAAACAAAAGATTAACATACGCTTTAAAATAAGTGAATAGACATGTACATAAATGCTACATAAGGTATAAATTCCTTGTGATGTATAAAATCGTTTCAAAAAGAAAAGTCATAGGGCAAATTATTAAAATTTGTGGTCATATGTGGCACAGGTGATTTAAATAATACATTACTTCTTGCTCTCAGATGTCGAACCGTGTGCTAGAAATAGGTATGTGAAAATCTATGTATGCTAACAAATCAGGATTGTCAATCCTATTATCCAACAAATTCAACAAGAAACTTGGTACTATATTATTTCCTTCTATCAGATAAAGCTTCCAAGTTATATAAAGGTAACAAAGCAATATAATCAGTACCTCTGCCTGGATAATCTCCGGAAGTTTTGAAACACAGATGTTTTAAGAACCTTCTCTGAATGCGTTCAATTGCCTAATGTTGGTAAGTATAGTATGAAAATTATACTATAGACGCATATTATACAACCCCTAACTAGCGAATATATGTTATGACGATATCAAGTTACTAATCCAAGCACTTAGGAAGCAGAGAGGCACATTATATTTATGTGTTATGGTAGATTTTCTGGTAATAACTTGATCTTCAATTACATAATCAAGTTGGTGTATGATATGACCCAACAATTTAGTATTTAACGATATTTTATGCAACGAGAACAAAACTAACGAGAAAACCTTACAAAATATTACTTAATAATGCGCTTCCTAAATGATTGAGAACCAACTGCTCAAATAAAACGTAACAAACTTGCAGAACTACACATTTATGATAAAAAGTGAGTTTGTGGACTTCAATTGCAAGGAGAAAAAATCGCACCACCATAAATTTCCCTGTGAATGAAAATAGACCTACTGATGGATCAATTATAATTTTTTAACAGAGCAAAAAGCGAAATTCGGTGAAACACCGTATTAACCAAACTTCTGGTCTCAAGGAATCCAATTCCTGATGCATTTGCTTCAGTTCAGGGGCTGCTTCAGCAGAATGTTTCCGTCGCACCTTTCTGAAGTCGTGCCGCAAAGTTTTAATCGGACACAAATCGGAACTGCTAGAAGGCCATTCCATAATAAGTGATGCACTGTGCTCTTCCATCCATTTTAGGGCATTCTTGGCGTGTGGTCTGGTGGCATAAAAGTCATGTCCAGGTATCAAATATTCTTCCATGACTGGCAAAAGCAGTTTTTCTAAAATGTCAAAGCGTTTATTTGCTGTCCCAGACCTTAACTGATGCAGGAAACTTAATCTTTTTTTGATGAAATCAAGTGGAGCACTTCATGTTTTCTGCGAGTAACTCGACTTATACTATCTGCAACACACACGTCAAATCAAACCTCATCGATCTGTTGTATTGCATGCCGTTTGCCGAGATGCACAACGCTTACATTATTTTGCCGATCTTGGTCACTTGTCTTTCAGAAACGTATATTTTTGGTACACAAGCATCATAGTGAATTCCACACCACACAATCTATGGTATTTGTGTACTATACAATCCCACAGTCCTTGCACGCATCATCAAAAATTTCTCCTGTTCCTACTTTCTTTTCTTAAATTCAAACGAATTACCTTCTATGTTCCAAACCCCACAACAATTGCATGGACTATGTAGTTGGCGATATCTGCCATATTCCAGTTTCTGAGCTTCCCTGTGACATGTAGCTTCCGAAATTCGCCCTTGAACAGCAGCATGCCAAAAGCATTTACCTAAAGGTAACTAACACGCCGATTTTTCTCGATAATTTTTAATACCCTTCTATGAGTACTTATAATTTTATGAGTGAAAATGAGTTCATATATTAAAAATAATATTTTCTTAAAGAATTGTGGTTTTTTGCTTGGAATTTGAAAAATGAAACTGCAAGGTTAATGGTTTATGTTGTGTATTAACAAATATGCTCTGTTAATAAATTTGGGGAAAAATAGGTAGCATTTATTAATTTTTGATGGTGTCGAAAAAACTAAGATTTCATATAGTACTGTTAGAGATGATGAATATATCGTGTGTCGAACGCCACATGCAATCGCAAACCCTCTTATAAAGAGTTCAAAGATGATTGGTTAAGAAAATAAGGAACCACATACAACAACTTTTACTAACACTACACCAATAATTTCTCCTCTGTACCGTACCTTCACAGGCAAACATGCTAGTTACTATTGTATTAGTTAGCATTGTTTTTTAGCTTCATTTTCTTTTTGTTTTAAATTTATATTCTTTTATTTTTTTTTTGATATTTTGTTAATTAAGGCTTAAGCTAGAACGACGTATGCCTGTATATATGGAGCTGGGTGACTTACTGTTTCTGGCACATAAGCTTAATTAATTATTGCGACCTAATTTGTTTACTGCTTTACCATTGCCAATAAATTCTATTCTATTCCATTGGGTGAGATAGCTGAACTGGAAAGGGGACCTTTGTATTGACAAATAATTTTTCTTTGGAATTGTGTCTAATTAACTTTGTACGCAATGAAATCTTAATTCAGAAAAGATATTCTTACTCGATGGAAATTTCATTTAAATGCAAACAAACTTTTCAACTGAAAAAAATAATCACCCATATTTATGTATATTTTCCGGTTTCGAGAAATTTGTTTACTTGAGAGTGTCACCTGGTGTACTTGAACATTACAAAAGTACAAAAAAAGTAAGAGCACGACGAAAAGATATTAACTAAGTAAGAGCCATTATAAATACTTCTACATGATTAAATTAGGCATCACTTATGTTTTCTGATGAAGTAACTTATCTAGATGTTAATTCAATATTTTATAAGATTAAATTGCACTTCGCTTAGTCAAATTTCATTATACTGTGAGTCATGTCCCCTTATAATCGTCGACTTTCTATTGAACGCGCATAAAATCTACTTACGAGAAATCTAAACAGACTTTCATAAATCTAAAATTTAATGATACATAAAGTTTTATCCGTTTTGTCACAGAACAGAATTTTAGTCGCTCACTTAGATGATTTATAGCAAGTTTAAAGGCAGATTCACCGAGGGATCCGCAAATCCAATGACGAACGGAAAATAAAGACAACCCAGAGATTCTCCTGCGCACTCGGCCGGATATACAGATCGATTAGTTTGTGCCATGAAAGTAATTCTGATGGAAAACGTGTTGATCTTCATTTACAAAATAATATCGGAGCTTTTTTGAAATACTCGTTACATATATTTCCGACGTGAACTTTAACACAAAAACACTGATTTACTTTTGTGAAAGCCCCAAGAAGTTTACTGATTGTTTAGAATTAATAAACACGCATGCTAATTCCTTAAAATTGCAGTTATGTGAAACTACTCGTAAGTACAAGTTATATTAGAACATGATAGTAGTCTATTGTTTAAAAAATCATGAAATAGATTTGTATATAGATTTATAGCATATAGATTTGTTTAGCAAATATACTTACAGTTTTCCTTAAGACCAATAAGTTATTTAACAGAGGCTTCTTGAAAACCAAAGAACCAACTCTTTTATAAATATTAGTCCCATATATGAGCGCTAAGTGGTTACCAATCGCCATTAAATTTATATTTAACACATGGGCTGAAAAGTCCCGGGCCTAAGACATAGATGACGCTAGTTTTATTGCAGTCACCTTTCTCTCAGTTAGTCCTAACCTTCACAAGACAGCTGTTAAAATTTCATGATATTCTATTCATTAGTTTGTGAGTTATTGCGCTAAGAGTCAGGCTACTTTTATTATTTTCAAAACAATGGATCAAAAACAATTTCGTGTTTTAATTTTATACTGCTTCTTGATGGGAAAAAATACCGTTCAAGCGAAGCAATGGCTTGAAAAGTGTTATGGGAACTCCGCTCCATCAGAAACAACAATAAAATGTTGGTTTGCTGACTTCAAACGAGGTCGTAGAGACACCGATGATGCAGAACGCAGTGGACGTCCAAATGAGGCGGTAACACCAGAAAACATCAAAAAAATCCACAAAATCGTTTTGAACGATCGAAAAGTGAAGTTGCGTGAGTTAGCTGACATCGTAAAGATATCAAAAGAACGTATTGGCTTTATATTGCATGAGCATTTGACTATGAGAAAGCTCTGTTCAAAGTGCGTGCCACGTTTGCTCACTGTTGACCAAAAACAAGAACGTGTTGATGATTCTGAGCAGTGTTTGGCCATGTTTAAACGTAACAAACCGGATTTTTTGCCTCGATATGTGACAATGGATGAAACATGGATCCATCACTTCATTCTGGAATCAAAACGATCGTCATCTGAGTGGACAGCAACTGGTGAACCTCGTCCAAAGCGCCCGAAAGCACAACAATCGGCTGGAAAGTTTATGGCCTCGGTATTTTGGGATGTGCGTGGTGTAATATTCATCGACTATGTTGAGAAAGGAAATACCATCAACAGTGAATATTATATAGCGTTATTGGAGCGTTTGAAGGCCGAAATTGCAAAGAAACAACCGCATATGGTAAACAAAAAAAAATTGTTTCATCAAGACAACGCACCGTGTCACAAGTCAATCAAAACAATGACAAAACTACAGGAATTGAACTTCGAATTGCTCCCACATCCACCGTATTCACCAGATTTGGCTCCCAGCGACTACTGGCTGTTCGCAGACCTCAAAAAAATGCTCGCCGGTAAGAAATTTCGCACGAATGAAGAGTTTGTCGCTGAAACTGAGGCCTATTTTGAGGCAAAAGATAAATCGTTCTACAAAAGCGGTATTGAAATGTTAGAGCTGCGCTGGAATGATTGCGTTGCTCTTGATGGAGATTACGTTGATGAATAAAGCTAATTTTGAACCAAGTAAACCGTGTTTTCTTTGTTAAGCCCGGGACTTTTCACCCCATGTGTTATTAACACCTCTAAGCTGTAATATATCTAAAGCTACTATCTTGTGAGATACACGACATTCTTATAAGCACCTTAAGTATGTCTCAATATTTCATGAATTTTTGATTTAATAAGATATCCATGGGACATTCAAGTAGTCAAACATTTTTATATAAATGTATTAATTCAGGAATCATATAATATGGACGACAAATAAAAAGGAATTAATCTCACAGTATCTCAAAATTTATTTCCAATAATGGCTACCGGTTTCGTGGAGTTATTATGCACATCCTCAGGGTAAGACACTCCTCACTTTTCCGGAATGCCTTGGCTCGAGAATCTGCAGCACCAAATCAGTAGCTATAATCTAAATAAATTTTGAGATACCGTGAGATTAAAGACACATCGAGAAAGTGCAAAGAAAACATTAAAATAAAAATATCTAGTATAATGCTGCTAAATACAGCTGCTCATTGTATTGGTGAGATCATTCATGGGAAAGACAGTGTGAGAAGAAAAAAAAAACTGCTAACACGCAGACATGTCGTCATCAGCGCGGTGTTGAGAGCTTTTCTCTGCCTAACGGTAGCAATTCAATTCCAGCTAATATCACCGTGTATAAACAATCAGTTTTCAGCATTTCTTGGCCCTATCTAGAACCATAGAAATACAGAAATTCAAAGAAGTACTTGTTCGTCAAAAATGTCAGTATTAGTGCTTTCTGAGATTACGATATTATTTATCTCGAATTCTTGGTACGTGTCATTACTATTAACTCAAAAGAATACGTACATATGTACTAGGGCGACCTGAAATGTTTCTGGAATCAGCAAGAGATGGTGCACGAACGTTGAAGTGGATTCATTAGTCGGCAAAGGCAACCTTTTTTAGAGCAACTGTCAAAATTTCAGATATCTACCGTCAATAGTTGTTGTTTGAGAGTGTTTTTTGTGTAGCAAGTCAGGCTGTTTCGAAAAAATGGATGACATCGAATTTCGTTCAGTGATAAAACACTTCTGAATGGCTGGGAAAGCGGCCACGGAAATTCGAAATATTTTGCTAGAGGTTCATTGCGAATGTACTCCATCATTTTCGAGCGAGCTCAATCGTGTCCGCAGAAGCACAAGTGACGAACCAGTGAATACCCAAAAAGCGCTACAACGATGAAATGGTCGACAAGATTCATGATTAGTGTTAGCCGATCGTTGATTACAGCTGAAAGAGATAGCAAAGACAACAGGCATTTCAGAAGAACGCGTTAACCGCGGCCATAACCTACATGATGATTTGGGTACGAAAAAGCTTTCAGTAAAATGGGTACCGCGTTTGCTCGCACCGGAGCAGAAACGAAATCGGGCGACCGTTTCTTGGTGATTACGTAAGTATGTTTGAGGGCGATCTGAAATATTTCCGGAGTCAACAAGAAAAACAGGGTATTCCGAAACGATCACCCGATTTCGTTTTTTCTCCGGTGTGAGCAAACGCGGCACCCATGGCGTCGAAAGCTTTCTCATACCCAAAATTTCGTGTAGGATATGGTCAAAGCTTTCAGATGTCTCTTATCTCTGCTATCTCTTTCAGCTTCACTCGGTGATCGGCTAATACGAAATCATGAATCTTGTCAACCATTTCATCGTTGGTAGCGGTTATTGGGCTTCCACTGCATGGTCTGTTACTTGTGCTTGTGCGCCCATGCGTGAACTCGCTCACTCAGAAGCTGATGGCCGAAAATGATGAGTACATCCGCCATGAACCTTTAGCAAAATATTTCGAATTTCCGTGGCCGTTTTCCCAACCATTGGGAAGTGTTTTATCACTGCATGAAATTCAAGTTTCTCCATTTTTGTGAAACCGTCTGGCTTGCTGCACAAAACATACTCTTAAACATCAACTATTAAGAGTAGACATCTAAAATTTTCACAGTTGCCATAAAAATGTTGCCCTTGCGGACCAATGAATCCACTTCAACGTTCGTGCGTCATCTTTCGCCGATTCCTGAAACACTTCAGGTCGCCCTCGTACATACTTAAATTTATTGATAAATTTGTTACTTTTTCAATTGTTTTTATTTCACTACTGTTTGACTCTTAACTGTGAAAACAGAGTACGATTCTATAAGAGGCTAAATACATGTAAGAGCTTTACTTAAAAAAAATTCTTCTAATCCTCCTTCAAAGTTAGTAGTTTACTTAAAAAAAGCTTTCTTCCAATGCTCCTTCAAAGTAAATAGTAATACTTTCATAATTTAAACTTTCTTGTACGACTGATATTAGATACTGGCTGAATATAGGTAAATTATACACCGTGTATGTATGGGCGCCCAATGATATATTTATTATATTAAGAAAAGGAAATCACCAATACATTATATTATATAAGAAAGTAAGTTATCGTGCAGTTACTTCTATAACATATGTGATGTCTAATACTGCGATTATTAGTAACGCTATTTATAAATAGTTGCATGTGTCTATAGTTATTTGTAAGGCAATATAACAGAAGTGATGCAACAGTTATCGGTTTAATTAGTTATTAGACGAAATATTCAAATAATTCGTCATCAAGGAGTATTTTTGTTCGTCAGACGACAGGCATTGGTCGCATGCGGCACGCAGACGAAAATTAAATGCCAAGGTTCTATATAAACACTGCCGTATTCAAACGTCTCTACCCACTATTAACTATGATATGTTTGTAGGATCCTATGCACGCATCATTATCTCTCCAACTGACATGGAGAGCATATGGTTCTTCTCAGTAAATTTACAAAGTCAATTACTTCCCCTAGGCAAGCAGCTGAAAATCTATCGAAAGTACTTTTTCTTCTACATATAGCGCACAGATTACATGGCTTCCAAAACGACTCGAAATTGTTCTTGAACAATGTTTATTTTTTTAAGTATTTATAGAAATGTGATAATTGGAATGTATTAGAAATCAGTTCAAAATAACAATTTTTTATCATATTTCCGTCACTTGCTTACAAATAAAATGATGTGGATATATTATTGCGTATTTGTTGAATATCAATTTAACTAACACTTACTGAAACAAGATAACAACAGACATTTACAGCCGGCACCTATACACTCTACACACAAAGATAAGCTTTTAGTGTGAACCATTTTAGGCAAATTAATGGTGAAATTTGATTTTATTTTGGTTGTCCAGCAACAGCTTTATATCATGTCACAATTAATTCTTTTTAATGTTTTAAAACAGTATTCTTTTCCTTTTTTTTTGTATCGGGAATTGTGTCAGATAAAGTGATCTATCTCGATCACACCATATAATTCTATTTTACTTGCGATGTGTTTCGGAATTGTGTTACCTCTTCTTAAAGGTAAGAGAATGGTAACAGAAACATCGTTAAAATTTACATATTGTACTTTTTACGAAAATTTCATAACCTATTTGTAGTGTTACATAGCAGTCACAAGCAAGTTAAAATTATATTAAATCTACTCTGATGGAACGGTGATGGTTTGGTAATTAATCTATCATCCTTTAAATGTCCCAATTTGTAAAATAAATCAATTTTTGCTAGTTTACCTCTCTTGGCAATGGGTGAATTTTAGCGATGACTTTGTACTTGAAGCGATTACAGAAAGCATTAAGTTTGCCAAATGGCAACTCAGGGAACGTTATCCCGACCAAGATCCAGAACATTAAACATCCACAGAGTGTTTGGTCGTGTACGAAGGGCGCGCTTTCGGTTTTTCATACTGGGACTTAAAAGGGACGACTAATCAAATGTCAGCACTAGAAATTAGCCTACATCTTCAGTTAACCTAAATCCATAGTTTCAACTATCAGAGTCGACAAGTTAATTAAAAGATGGAATTAAAACCGAGAGCAATAATATTTTTTTACAATTTTCGAAGACAATTATGTCAAAAAGAATGTCTGGTTTCTATTTTCGGCAATGAAGCACCACATCAGTCAACAACTTCTCGTTGGTATGGAGAATTCAAACGTGGGCTGATTAGTCTTAGCGACGATCCAGGAACAGGTACACAAAAAACGAGAGTTACTCAGGAAAACGTCGATGCTGTGAGCGAGATCATTAATGATGATGACAAATGACGAAATTAAGACATCATTGGGGATTTAAAAGACATCAATTCAACAAATTTTGCATGAAGAATTGCATGTAAAAAAATTAGTTTTTCGTTGGATTCCGCATCTGCTGACCGAAGAACAGAAAGCAGCGAGGGCGAATTGATATAAGAAAGACTTGAAACCGCTTCAACGCCTAAAAATGTGTACAACATTGTCAGTGGTGATGAATGTTGGATTTACTCACACAAGCCAGAAAATAAACGCCTTGTCTGTTTGGAGGTGCCAATACCAAGAAAAACCGACAAATGTCATCCGTTATCGAAGTGTTTCCAAAAAGATTATCACGACATCTGTCTCGAAAGCAGGTGATGTAGCCACAATTCCTCCATACAACCATTTGTTTGCCGCGAGTTATTGCTGCGCTTCGAAAACTAAACCCCGAACGACTAATGATGCTCCTCCTTCAAACAGACCGAACCTAGCTCCCAAAGATTTCTTTGCCTTTCTAAAAATCAAGAACGTACTGTGTGATTAAAGGATCCAGTCGTTAAAAGTAGCGGTCGATGCCTTCAAAAACGCAATTTTGACCGCAACAAAGTAGTGGAATAATTGCTTCCAGAGTACTTCGAAAAACAATTGTGCTTAAAAGTTATCTATTGTTTCATTAAAGCTCTATATACAAAACTTAAAACAAGCCTCGTATAACACTAGAAGATACGGAGCCTCTGTATTTTGATAACAGAAGAATAAATCAAGTACAATATAAGAAAGCCGTAGAGACGGTACTTTTCCCTTTCCTAAACTCACTTCCTCAAGAAGAAGTAAACTACCTTTGTGCACCATAAGGCATCGTGCCATACAGCAAAATCAATCCGGAAGTTGTTTGAAGTACATAACGTTTCTATTTTGACCTGGACTTCAGCGATTCTAAATCCAAGTCAAAATGTATAGAGTATTTTAAAAGACTTTTCCACGCATTTTCAATAATTGTGATTTTAAAAGAAAGTATTCACGGGACAGTAGAAAATTATAAGACGTGCCAAAAATTTCACCATGCCAGAAATTCTTGAAAGTGATCATTAAAGCAAAATGGGATTTAACAAAATATTGAATTAATCGTAGTAGTTCGATTACGCGGGACGTAGGTAATTGATATAAGCATCATTGCTGAAATATGTAAAGTAACGTTGAGTGTAGTCTTTCACGACCGTCGTCCATAGTAGAAGTGTTTTTCGGGTTTTGTCGTGTATTTCCAGTTTTCCTTGATGTTTCGCTGATCATGCTGGCAGCTTCTTCGGAAGGTTTCTAAAGACTCTTTAGACTGACAGCATGATCAGCGAAACGTCAAGGAAAACTGTAAATACACGATAAAACACGAAAAACATTTTTACTGTGTAAAGTAACATTATTTCTTAATATTATTTTAATGAAAGTCATGTCTGTACACTGTATTAATTCCTCTAGCTAACTATGTCTCTAGGACATATCTTACTACAACAATACACTATAAATATTTTAAAGAATTTACGTTTCTTGGTTGAAACCAGGTCGTCATTGCATGAATCTGCTGACGTTTTGCTCCCAGTTGCATGTGGAAGTTCCATGTAATTGAGAACGAAACATGGGCAGACTTGTGCAATTACGACGTGGTTTCAGCCCTGAAACCTAAATTCTTTAAAAGAAAACAACGACCACAGAAGTCTACAACATAACTACACTATAAATGAATAAGCTATACGTAAACCATACTAATTACTTGTCATGATATAGGGTATAGACATCACCGTGTCTAATATGGAATATATTTTCTACCTCGGTGTTATTTATTTAATCATCGTAGGGATTATATATTATGCTTTTGCATGATCCCACGATTCGGCAAACATGCAACAGAATTTAACTAAATTCCAAAATGATTTATGCATTGCTATTTCGTATTAAATGTTAAACTGCGGTTAATAAAGCACAAATTGCAGAAGACGTAGGTCGTTAAATTAATGTCACATTAAGTATTTATTTTTTGTCGTATTTTCTTTCTATATATATTTCTGAAAAAGATCAATATTGACTTGTGAAATGATGGTTAATTACTCGGTGTCGTTTTTAATACTAAAACTGCGTTGTGAACTCTAAATACTTCTATTTGCTTATACTGAATTTTTCTATTTGTGAATGTCAGTTAAATTTCTATATTTTATGTAAATGTGATATTTATAAAAAATAATATAACTACAAATATCTAAAATATTACGAGTGTGAGATTAAGTGGCAAATATAACTTGCATATATTGCTATTGTATTCGAACACGCAGTTAATTTGTAGCAGAAATGCCGTGGAACGTCTACTATCTGGAAGCACACTTTCAATATTCTACTTATGTACATAGATTACTCCTGTGGTGCTGTTTGAAGGTGTCAAGTCAGTTTTCTCTAGACATAAGTCTGGCGAAGCACCTGGTACGAATCATAATCTATTTTTCCGGTGCCAGTGAGGCGTATCGGAGTAATTCTTTTTAAGCAAATAGTTTTGATGAACTGAATATGGAGGCTTCCACGGCCGGAGTTAGTAACAAACGAACTACTTCCGGAATTAGACCGTGTCATGCTGAGATATATAGAAATGAATTCAGAGTAAGAGGAGAAAGAAATAAAAAGATCGCATTTTCCTCTTCCTTCTTTTTCTTTCTTCTCCTCCCCTCTCTTTCCTTCTCTTACTCTTTTCGCCTTTTCTTTCTTTTTCTCGCCCCCCTTTTATCATTTTTCTTCTTCTTATCTTTTACGCCGCAATCAAGGTCAATTCTATGGGAAATTTTTCTTATTGTATTTTCTTTATTACGGCATATTTTCTTGTAGTTTTTCATTGCCTAATCCTATCTCCTGTAAAAGTAAACAAAATCAATAAATAATACCCTTCCGATGCCATTTAAGGGTGTAAGAGCAACTTTTTGATGGCGATAGTTCATGTTAATTCTAAAGTGACACAAGTATTTCCACCATTGACATAACAACCAATACAAAGCCTAACCTTTCACGTCTTGGCTTCTTCACGAAACAGTAACGAGGAAACATTACGAGACCGTCAGGTAGTCGTCAATTCTGCTATTGTCCCCCTACCATGCATTTGTTACCAGTTACCTGGGCGACCACGGATTGAATACAAATAAAATAATTATTCTGCAAATTAAATGAAGACATAGATTACATTATTTTAACGATTAATTAAGACAAACAAAACGAGATAACAAGTGTTGAAGTGCGTTGAGGTGTCCTCCTTGTCTTCCAAGGCAACAAGTAAGACGATCTCCAAAACAGCACAAGATATTCCGAATAAATTATGGGTTTATTCCATCATATGCAGTACGTATACGGTCTTTTAGTTCGTCCAAGTTACGTATTTGCACGTTATAATTTTTATTTTTCAGGTAACCCCAAAGAAAGATATCATTTGGAGATAAATCGGCTGATCTTGGGGGCCATAATATCGGTCGGAACCTGCCAACCCACATCATCTTTGCTGTACTTAGTTATTATTTAATAAAAGTTATCTACTTTTCAATTCAATGTATTTAATTAATAAATTAAAGATTCATATATGAAGTAATTGTCAATAAAATGCTTCTTTCTCCCTCCAAGGCAACCTAATTTAGTCATTAAGCTGTAGATAAATCACCGTGAAGGATACAACTGGTTGCCTATCATGCTTCTAATACATTGATAATTATTATATTTGTTGGGATTTTTAAAAATGAATATAACGTCAATGCCGGTAATGACTGGAATATGAATCGCATAGAGAAGAAATCATCAAAATAGTAGACATAAATATTTTACTTTACTTCGAACAACAACAATGAAACGTACAACTTAAGTCATTGGTTTTATATTTCATGTGTTGTAATATTTATTTATATTTCCATATATTATTATATATTCTTTTAAACGTCATTAGTAACGACACTACCTATCATTTAAAACATAGCAAATGTTTATTTCGACATTTCAAGACATTTTGTTATGTTTAGTTTAATATCATGAGATTACTTATGAAAATCTAGCTATTAACCTGAATACAATTTAGAGTAGCATACATAAAGAAAAACTAATTTCCTCTTTTACTTATCTTTTGCTTCCTTATTTAAAGTGCTACATTTTATTAGTACCCTTTCGTCATTGTACAAGTTAGAATATTAAATCAATTTCTTCATTTAATATTTAGATGACATCCGAAATTTATTTGACCTATATTCAGAGAACTCTCAGGTATCCCGGAAACCGTTAAATAAATTTTCAAGTTAATTCATTATCGGACAAATTGTTGTTCCATTTTGTGTTAGAGACAGTACTTGAAATTAATTAACGTCATTATTTTCTGAGATAATGGAGGTTCCAAGAAAGTAATTCACGTGCGAAGTTATGAAAGAAAACATTAACTTCTCGAGGAGGGAAATTGACATTTTGAATAAATGTTTTAGTAGAGAATTTGACTGGGTAATGAAATTAACACAAACAGAAATGGCAATCGAATAAATTCATGTTCAATCTACCAACCTGTTTGGGCAGAAATAATAATTAGTTAATAATAGATATGTTCACATAGGTACATTCGTGGATATTTGTGATCATAAAGTTGAAGCGTAATTATATAAGAACTTAAATTTATGAACGTAGTCGCATTTTTGATTGTACGATATTATTAGAAGTATTGGCTACATCTGCTATTCTTACAAAAATAAAAAATAAGAGAAATACGTACTTTGAAGGGTTTTCCTTCTCTTTTTACTCACGTAACGTAAACAGTAACGGCGCAAAACGGAAAACCCGTAAACATAAACCATAAAAATATTTGCTGTTTTCGAAGAAGGAATTGATGGAAAACATAAAGTAGCTGATGTGCCGCTATCCGATATCCGTTCGGCTTTTCATGAATAATGAAACGTGCTCAGAATCCTTCAGACGTTTCAAACCCGGATCGCACTGACCAATAAAAAACACAAAGTAGTATATCCTCGAAAACAACCTTACGTAAAATTTCATTTAATACAGTAAATATACGGGAAAACATAAGTATGCACGGATCTTACGTGCACTAAATTTAGAAATCTTTTTCTTAAACCACTTAATGACATAATGGTTAAGCTTCTTCTTAATTTGTGTCCTACATTTGGTTATTTAAATATATATATATATGTTAACACTTAGTATGCTGATCTCAAAAATTCTTGATTTCTTCTATAAAAGACCTTAGGTCTTTTTATAGTATTTTAAAAATGTTTAATGAATCAATGAAATTTCGGTTTAACATATGAAGGTAAAGAATAAATAACTTTTTCTCAAACTAATTTGCCTTAGTAGTTAGGAAGCTGAAGACACGCGTTATTTTTTGTGTAATGGCAAAACAAAAATTCAAGAGTACTTGATTTTGTATTGACCAATCATAAATCATTTGAACAATATTATAATAATATTACCTTAACATATTGGTTTCTCATTTTCAACCATTTTCCTTTCAAATGGAATTGTTAAAACTATAACATTGGAAACGTACATTTCAAATTATTAGCTATAACGAAACAGAATTCAACAGATAACTTAAAGAACAACACATGTAATATATTTTTAGTAATAATAATATATTGTACTTTCCAAACCTCAAAAAAAAATACAACAAAGTGAAAGGTTGTCACCATATACTACATAAACTGAATTAAAACAAATGAAACCAAAAACTAACTGAAGGAAATAGGAAGGAGAAAAATAAAGTTTGACGCGGTTTTAGTATAAGGGAGTCTGGAACTCTTCATTGGCTTTATTAAGGTGTTCGATCATATTAACCATAAAATTTTGTTGGATAAACTGTTCCGTTATGATGTGAAAAGGGTTGCTCGGAGTTGATTTCAATCTTTTCCAGTAAATCTCACTCAGAGCATGAGATGGAATTCCGCAACGTCTGGTGCTAGATACGTCGACTTAGGCGTAGTCTCTCATGATATCAAGTTATTTTCCTTGGAAATAAAGTTCAAACTACAGCACTATTGTTATTTATGCAGATGACACAAGTACTTATAGTTGCAGATAATTTCAGAAAATTGGAGGATATGACTAATGATATGATCGCTGGAATGTGCAAGTTGGTCAACGAAAATAAACTATAAGTTACCTATAAGGAATCTTGATTTTCTTTATTTCAGGAGAACTCCATGAAAACTGAAAATAACCTGAATATTGACCGTAGTGCTAAGACGGGGACTGTTAGGATGCTGGGTTTGACTATAGACAGCGAATTAAAATCGAATAACCACATGGACGAAGTCTGCGGGCAATCGATGAACTTGTTCAACGTATTTTGTGTTCTTTCAGACATTTGCAATTGGTAGAATAGTTCATTGGGATCATGGAAAAGGTTTGCACAGCGTGTTTATGTTGCAGATAAGCGCTATTATAGTCTTACCGGCGTTAACATGTCGTGAATCCTGTAGGAATAGTTTGGTTAACTAAGTAAATAAGTAATTAAGTAAGTACTTATTTATGCAACATATAGTACGTACATAAACGTCAAAATAAACCACATGTATATAAATACTAGACAAAGAAAAACATTTTACCAAGCTACGAATAAAAACGAAAAATAAAACAAAATAGTATACATATGCATATGATGAACAAAGGGTTAATTATTAAAAATCAAGAAAATAAATATATAACAAAAGATTGTACTAAACAATACGAAACATGCAAAGATGGAGAGGGAGCCCCAATGCAACTGAAGTGGGTCGGCTTGGCACTCTGACGGTTCTATCGCTTAACATATTTGACCCAGCATGTTATTCCTACAGAAATAGATATCACCTTTTAGCCAATGCGCTGGCCCACGAAGACGATACAAAAAAAACCTATTCAGAATAATTACAAGTTCTTCAACAAATTACCACTTGACATACAAACAAATCAGAAAATCTGTTGAGCTATTTAAAATGCAACGATTGCAAGGACTGTGTTCTATAATTCACAGGATTCACAATAAACTCTATTCCACACAAATTAATAATTATTCGGAACGCAGCATTTCAGGAGCACGTGGACTTCTCCGCGTAGTGAGAGTTGGTAACATGGTTGACAATGGAAGTCCACTTGCTTCTGAAACGTTGCGTTCTGAATAATTATTAATTTGTTTTAGTTTAGTCTGTTATTGTATACAATTTTATAATGTGAATGTGTAATTGACAATGTCGCAAATGACTCAATACATTATTAATTTTATTTATACTTTTTATATTTACGCTTTTTAGACTAAATAATAATTGTGCGGTATGTATGAAAATAAGCTAATTATGATAAGATACTACTAAGTTAAAGCAATTGGTTCAATCTGTAAGAGATTTCAATAAATTATCGGAATTAATTAAATCCAAACAATCTTTTAAGTTATAATTCACAAACAAGTAAGTGATTCGATTAGACATTTAGGCTTAATTCAATTCATTAGAATATTTCAATTATAGTTCAATCGTTTTGTTAGTAGAAATATTATATACATTTGAATCAATAATCCAGGAATGAAAAATTAAATTATTTCAATGTAGTAAGTATTTAACAATGGTGGATCAGATCTGATGAAGCTACAGTGATAGCGAAACATGTTATAATAACATTGTTATAAATATATTGGAAATTTTATAAAATATTTGACTTTTACTTCTTCGACCATCGTTCAATATGGATTTCCAACAGGTATCGGCCGACTCAATCGATATTAGTAAATATTTGTTTCTACAAGTAACTTACTTCATGGATATTTTATTGATTCGACAAAGTCCTTTCTTCTGTGTAGGAGATAGATCTGTGTATTCTAATTTTGTTCAACATTATTATAAGAATTATTTCAGATTTGACATAGATATATACATGTATTTTGCTGTCCTGCATTGACTGCGTTCAATAGAAATCAGATCATTTGTTCCATACATTACCGATTAAATTTTTGCGTAGTATTTAATATTTTTTACGCGGTCAACATCATTTTATACAATATGTTATTAGTAGTTTTATGATTAATAATAATATTGGATTAAGAGGAATTTGCAAAATATTTTTCAAAAGGTTTGTTTATTATGATATAATTTAATTTAAAACTGTTATAGAATTACAAAAATTAAACATAAGACTTCCATATTTTAGTACTATATGAAGGTATATATAGATATTTAGATATGGTATGCGGTTTCTTAGGAGAGCCGTTATATATTGCGGAAAAGTTCCTGGAAAATATTTCAACGGCGAAACACCTAAACTTCCGCCATAATTTCAAGTCGTCTTTAGATAATAGAGCCATAAGTGTTTGCCTCTTAAAGTGAATGTTTTAGACTACCATAAAAGCTGTAGTAAACAAAAAAAGCCATTATTCTCTAAAGGCTAAAAAACTTTATAAGGAAACTTTGAATACAATTCATGATGTAACTCCTCTTCATGAGCAACATATCGTAAATCACGTTAGAGCGTACATACTCGTTCCTCCTTGTCGGCTACATACATGTATGCACATATATATATATATATATGTATATATATATATATGTATATATGTATATATGTATATATGTATATATGTATATATGTATGTATGTACTTACACAGATACGTACACTTTCATATCTCCACGATGTGAAATTTACAAAGAGTTTTAAAGCTTGTGATATTTAACCTTTATTATAGTTGAGTATATATGAATACGCTATTACGTAACTGATAAACAACAAACACGCGACATGTAGCTTGTGTACGTTAGTACAATAAACAGTAATCTGTGCATGTTGGATGAATTTCCACAATGAACGCGGATAATTTATTCAAACCATGTTGCAGTTCCGAGCCAGTCTGAATATAGATATAATTTAGTAGTGTCTTGACAGCAAATCTGCGGCATAATGTTTTTATTGGTGAAGTTGTTCCCGAGGGTTAGCCGGCAAAGCAATACACAGCTTTGTTGCATTGAAATTGATAAAGTGCTTTTTGTCTCCGACTGAATTATGATTAATGATTTTATTCCTGCTCAATTTTGCTCCGACTCGGTCCTGTAGATTCTGAATCGTGAGAGATGGAGAGAGATAACAGTAAAAAGTTAAACATTTACCGTAGAAAATAATTTAGCGCGGCGCTAATCAATAACGATCTCGAAGCGTGTGTGTTCTTTCATCAAAAGAACACAACACAATTACTCGGACATGGCAGGTTATCATTTGGGTAGCATGCGCTCCATTGTACGAACGGTGAAGTGTTTGCAGTCCACTGAAAGTACTAAGCGTGAAGATGTTCGAAGCTCGGGGATTGTTTTTTCAATTTGCGAACTGCACAAAGCGATGAAAGAGTTCATGTTACACGGATTTACCAATATACCTTACTCGGATAAAAAAGAAAACAAAAACTTCGTCAGCTGCGCTCTCTCAAATTCTTTCAATTTAATAACAACGATCTCTGAAGAAATGAAGATTGTAGGATAACTTGCAAACAGAAAGCATGAGATCAAACAGATTGTACAAAAAATTAGAAAAGCTCTTTTCGGACTGTAATGCACTGAGAATTAAACCCGAGGAGGGAGTAGATCGTTTTTCTAAATTAAGCTGTGCCAAAAGTATAGCATACGTTCCTCATATAGAAAAACCTGTATGTATTTCGAGTGAATAGATACATACTTCAGTTGTATAGGTACAGTACATCCATAAAAGGGCTATTCGACACATATGGCACAGTACGTTATACGCATTTACAATTTACTGAAAATATTTGGTATACTAGTAAGCTCTTGACGTGATGTTGTTTGGGCTATTTCCATCGTTGGTGGAACTGACATAGAGAGTCCGACGACGTTTCAGAAGGGTGCTACCGTCGGCTTCAGGGTAGGCTTAAGGGAAGGGCTGTTATTTGCCAGATTCATCATTTATTCGATGATTTTGTCTGACGTATCTATTTTCCTTCCAAACGCCTCCAAAAGTTCTCTCTGTTCTTAGTTCTGTTCCCTATTTTTTTATTAGTGAACCTGCCTCTTGTGTGGATCCAACTCGACTTGTTTTTGTATCTCAATAGACTTGTCCACTGACCTAACAAGACAGACAGAAGTTACTGTGTCAACCTGATATTTAGCCTACAATTTTCTGCGCAGAGGAGGTTGCACAGTAGGCTAATTTTTGCGCATGAACGATTGTGCATTCCGTTATTCCTTTTGCGAGGTTGATTTGCGTATGCTTCTTTAGGATTGCTGCATTGTTCCATGCAATTCTATGATCTTCCCAATCGTGTTCAGCTAAACGTGACTTATCCGTTTCCTCCATCCGAACTAACCTGTGATGTTCTTTGATTCTGACTCGTAGGGATCTGCCGGTTTCACCTACGTATGATCTTCAATTCTCACCTGATATTTTGTATACACAGTTCTTAGTTCTCTGATCTTCGTTGTCCGAGTTTGTTGTTGTAACCTCAGACCTGTTCGATTTCGAAGTTTTTGTGGCCGTTCTGATTTTATAATGGTTGCCTATTCTTCTGATTTTTTCTAACAGACCTTTAACGTACAGACCCGTTGAAGTACATGTATGCATATAATTCTTGTGCCCTCGCCTTCGACAACGCTTCATCTGTATATTCATTGAATTTTAGTGTATTTGTGATGAATTGGAATTGCTCCTCCCTATCTCTATCATCCGAACAGACATATCGTGCCCTATTGTACAGGGGTATAACAGTTTGACGTTACATGGGTGATTGGAATCCAAATGGAGGTATTGTCCTGTGCGTGTCAGCTTCTTATACAGTGACGTCCGTAATGAGCCATCCGATTGTTGATATACACCAATTCCATTGTGAACATAATGGACTCGTCTAAACTATTAAGGTGATTTGCTTTCGGTTTGAAGTCGTAATAATCCATTGGTCTTTGTTCAAATTCTTCCATATATACGAGGGTGGATTTGTATGCCGTACCCCTGATCCCCTTACAGTAAAACTACAGTGGCATTATATTTTTTATTTCTAATTTTTATCTCCACTAACTCAAAGACTGCTCAGTGTATAGCAGCTATGGCAATACCAGATATATGGCTGAGAGCGTTATCCCGATGGGATAGCACACCGTGCGTAAAGTTTCCTCGGAGTTTCTCTTTAATAGCGTCTTGCAATTTAGAAATCAATTGTGCGTAGTAGGCCCCTGTAATGTTCTGTCCCTTTTGCAAATAGTCCGTCAGGATGATTCCTTGAGCATGCCAGAACACAGATAGCAAAACCACTCCAGCAGACAGCACGTCCTTAAATTTGCATGAAGGAGGGGAACCGTGTTCTTTCCACTCTCTACTTTGCACTTTGGTCTCGGAATCATAGTGGTGTACCTGTGAGTCATCCGTGATCACATACCGACTAAGAAAGTTCTGTATACTTGCTTGGAACCTTTACAAAATACGCTTACAAAACAACACCTGATTTAATTTTTGATCAATGATTAACATTCGGGGCACCCATCTTGCACTGATGTGTTTCATATCTAATTCTTTAGTCAGCATGTTGCGCACCACATGATATATTAAGCCAGTATCCTCCACAATGTCCCTGATGCGCACTTGTCAGTCTTGCAGTGCTATATTGTATACCTTTTGAATGTTTTTATCTGTTGTTACCGTTATGACAGCATCACCGGCATGTTGGTTGGATGATTTTCCGCATTTAAAATCTCGATACCAGCGTTTGATTATATCATCAGAAACTGCAGACCCACCAATAGTTACGATAATGTCTTTATGAATTTGAGTTGGCGTCATGCCCTTTTTGTGGAGGTATTTTATTACGGCTCTTTGTTCCATGGGATCCATTTTTATGAACAATCACGACATACGATTCAAGAATTCTACAACAAAACTTAAACACACATAAACCTGATATTATGTAGATATAATCTGCAAATGTCGGTTAACTAAATGTCAAAAAGATTAGTCAAACAACCAATTAGGAGTAGGCGACGGGTGGGGAATGAAGATCCGCTCTGGTATATTGTACAGGACCGGAGCCAGAGGGCGCCCATTACCACGTCAAATTATTGTTAGTAGAGCTTGTTATCCACTTGATGAATAGGCTTCTAACATCGAAGCTCACTAATTTGTCGTGTTCGTCAACTGTTATCTCTTTGATCTTATTAATGAAGTGCTTAGTATTTGTAATAGCGGATTGGGTGTTTACCGATAGTGGGACAATTATACCTAGAAGGAATTTGGCGAATGAGTGATAGATAGAATTTCTCGAGCTTACGATTCGCTGGAGGGGGCACCTTGTTTGTGGATCTTGGGTAGTCCGTATATATGAGAAAGCTTCGTATAGCGCGGTGTTAGTCTCTGCCAGCCCAGAGCTCTATCAGGCTTGTATGTTGGATGCTCTAATTCTGAAAACTCTAATAATTTGTTTGCTAAACCTATGATCAATTGTTAATCCAAACATCAGGCAACATAATTAATAATAAATAAGTCTTTAGGTATCCAGAATTTTTATAAAAATCGCTAGATGAGGAAGGGGACTAACTTTAACATCATTTAAGAAGTACAGGAACAGATCCAATTTCGCAATTGTAGTTTTCCAAATAGCTTAGTTTTTCATAAGTTCAGCATATCAGATTTAATCTTTTCGTATTCTTCATTTTTACTGTGGAAATCAGAATGAAAACCATTGTTTTTATATGTCTCTTTGACACAGCATTCAATGGTTAGATCTTTTGGGGTTTTTATCAGAGCTATTATTATCAATGTATACCTTTTCAGAATATATTATCAATTCTAGGAAATAATTGCCCAAGGGAAATATCTTCCTCAGTTTATATGCTACTCATTGGAAAACTCGCTTTGAACAATTATTTTTTAATTGTAAGCCGTAGGTTTGAATGTATGGGTTACCCTGTATAAACACTCCATGAATTGAAAACTATCTGTTATAGGCAATTGATTGTTATTGGAGGGTGACCATCTGTATATAATTGTAGCAAAAGGTTTGAGTTACTTTTAACAGGCAAAACTTTATTAACGCTGTTTAGTAGAAGAGTCTTATAATACAAAATACAACAAGATAATAGCTTTAACAGTTATAAAGTAGAATCTTATGTAATACTGTTTATTTATACACAATCTGTTGCGATTTAAACGATGATGCATTAAATAATAAGCACAGATATACATATGTAATGCATGTCTCTATTTATCTAATTAATTTGATATCCACATACACACGAATAATTTCATAAATATATATGTTCTAAAATTTGATTTATTACGATAATTACATATTTTTTTTATTTCTAGCATAAAGGGAAGATAAAAACAATCGAACTTTTTACATCATTACAAACCGTAATAAGGTCAATGCAATTACTTTGAGGTCTCGCCTGACATAATCCTATAAGCAAACAACTTCGAATGTCATCTAATTTAGGAGAAGCATTGCAGCGTAATTATTATGCGGAAAACTACTGTAGTATTAAGCTTTTAGCTGTTCAGAAGCTTTGTAATCTAAGACGTTGCTGTGTTTGCACGTATATTACGTACACTAAATTATACGGAGTTAAGCAACCAACAGTATGTTTCTACAACGTTGTGTAATTATAGTACGTTCGAAAAATTCGGAGAAACTCAAACAAACTCTGGTCTAATATAGTTTGTTTTAGCGTCAAATTATTACTAGTGGTAGACAAGTTTTTATATCAGCCGAAATTTTTGTTTGATATCTTGTTTCCAGATATTCTTACTTACAAAGTAATTAGAGTAAAAGAAAGTAAATAGCAAATGAGTTAGAAAGGAAAAGGTTTGGAGTGGTATTGCACTAGACTAGTAAAACCTATAATACGTTCAATCGAAGTTGGTTGCATAAATTGAAGCTGCTGGTAGAACCTCAGATAGGCGGCTTGAATTATCACTTCGAAGTTCTAGTAGCAATTGTTCCAAAAGCCACGCTTTAAACTAAACTAACTCATTCGGCGAGGGAACGATAGTTACATAAATAGAAGTGACATCCAGAATCCCTCACAATTCACAAGTAAGACAGATAAAAGCGAAGTGGCCGGATTTATCGTAAAAAATGCACCGACAACGAAGATAGAAACTTAACTTCTGTGAAATTGGCATTTTAATTTTATCTCCAACTGCAAGAGTGTCCCGCTAAATTAACAAAACTATCTCTTTGTTTCTTAGCAACAGATTTTTTCTTTCTCATGAGCAATCTACTAAAGCTCTGCGTATGCAATACATTTGAATTCGATGCAAATTCGTTTTAAAGAAACAGTAATATATTTATATAGTTTGATATAGTTAACGATTATAAACTTATTTATTAGGTTTCAATTTTGTGAATAATATATGAGTCTTAAGTTATACAGTCATTCTTTTTTTTTGTTGGACGATGTACGCAACGATCCAATTCTCTTTTATTCGCTTAAAATAATTATAAGCACAAACAAATCAATATATTAATATTATTACGCAAGTATATATTATACATGTTGAGACCAATATTTTCGAAATCATTGTATGTGAAATAATATTCTCGGGTTTCCCACCGCGTATGTTATTGGTTCTGACTAGACTGTTTCAACAGCGACCGTGCAGAAGTCCTGCCACCACCTGTAGCCGGCGAGAGAAGGGGTGCACGCTGTTCACGTTGTTCGGGCATCACTGTCATTGTTCTGCCGGTCCTGTGTTACTTCTTGCAGCCTATCTGTTGGGATATATTTTATAACGGTTCTCCAAGTCGCTGATAGGCGTTGCACGTCGTACCGTTTTGTGAGGCTATTCGGGTACTTCTCCATTTCTGCGATTCCTCCTATAATCCTTGTGCATAGCTGTTCGCCCATGCTTATCGTTTTTATTTTTCTGAAGTTGATTTTGTGCCACTCATCAGTACGTGTTGGGCTAAAGCTAAAGTTGTTTGTTTTGTTTGTACCGCTAGTTTGTGTTCTTCTCTTCTGAAGCTTATTTTCCTCTTTGTTAGCCCTATATAAGAAAAGTTGCAGTTCTTGCAGGATATTTCGTATACTCCTTGATCTTCCAGTGGTATCTTATCCTTGGAATTATTCAGAATTTGTTCTATTTTTCTGTCGGCGTTGTTTTAATTTGGTCTTTCCGTAATATTTTATGTATTTTCTCCGTTATATCCTTGATGTAAATGATAGTGTCCGTCGATTCTTCTTCGTATGGAAGGCTATGTGTATGGGGATGAAACCGTTGATTCAAAGTTTGTCTGATCTCGTTTCTTGAAAAGTGAATTCAGGTCTTGATGCTGGGATATTCGCCACTCGTAATATATGTGCAGAATGGTGGTGTGATTGCGCAGTGAAGTAGCGATTGGTATAAATCGCCTTTCGGTATATTGTGTGTCCCAAGGTGGCGTCCTGTTTTTTTATTACTAAAACGTGTAGGAATAGTAATCGGTTTTGGTTTTCGGTTTCCAGGGTGAACTTATTCTTTGGATGGATACAATTGAGATGTAAAAGAATATTCTGTAACTTATCTTGGCCTTGTGTTCATATGATGAAGGCATCATACACATATCTGTACCACAGCTCGGTTTCTACTTGGCAGTGACCAGAGCCCTGGTTTCAAAATCTTCCATGAAGACATTAGTTATGATGAAGGATAGCGGTGATCCAATTGGCGCTCCTTCTGTTTGTCTATGTCTTTGTGTGTGTAAGTATTTCTGATGATACCGACTGTTTCATTGATCGGTACTGAGCTGAACAGCGAAGTCACGTTAAAACTAAATCACATGGTGTCTGTGTTCTCCACGTGCTGTTGATGTAAGATGTCGATGAAGTGGTCCGCATTCTTAACGTATGAGGTCATCTGTTTCAGGTATGATTTTAATTGGTGTGCCAAGTATCGGGCAAGGGTTTGGGTTAGTGACTCTATGTTAGTCATTATGGGTGTCAAGGATACATCCTATTTATGTATCTTCGAGAAGAGCGTACATCTTTAAGCACTTGGAGGATGTTTCCCTGGGCGTGATTGATTTCTTTGTCTCTCCACTCAGCGGTGCGTTGTTGATTTTAGTTCTAGTTGTTTTCTCCAGGTATATTGTTCAAACTACATCACGTCTTTGTAGGCCCTTATGTTGAGGACTATTGCAGCGTTGCTTTTATCTGCTGGGAAAATGATAATCTTCTCAACCCATTTAAGCTCGATTAAGGCCTGCAACACCTCTGTAATGATTTGTTTTGGTAGACATCTATTCCTTAGTATAGTGGCGGCTTCTTCCCATACAATTTCAGCTACACTCGATTCTAATATGCCAATGACGTTCTTGATACCGCACATAGGTGCGCTTGTATAAATGAAACCTGCTCTATTCAAGAAATTGTATATCACCTTTGTAATGTTATAAAAAAGCAAAAACGATAACCATGAGCCAATATCAACCGACCAGGATTATATGAGAAGCCATACAAATAGAGCCGCCTAAACAACCTCAATATTTGGACGACGAGCAACTCCTATTACCGGTTCAGAAAGCTGTTATAAAATATATCCCGATAGATAGGCTACAACAGGCAACGCAGGCCCGGCAGAATAAAGACAATGATGGTCTAGCGACGCACGCAACGGATACCTCCTCCTACGCCGTCTACGGATGGAGACGAGACTCTACATGGTAATTCTCATTTGACGTTACTCGAGTGTGCGTAATCAAAGCATTTAACAGTTTAAATGTGTATTGTGGTAGCTAATAGTTTTTATTACATTTTAGTTTTTCATACAAAGGCTCCATCTTGTTCGTCATTCGTGTCAATATCGTCAACAATATCCTAAGAAAACACAATACACAAACTATTGAGAGCAAAACTTCTGTTTCCATATTCGTCGATTGCCGCATTCTGGCCTGCGCCGATGATTTAAAACTCGTATTATACGCCAAGATAGTTAAATTTTAAAGATTTGGGTCTTCTATTTGATACAAGTTTGCAATTTACGCAGTAAATAAATACCATTTGCAAATCTGCTTCCAGTACTTTCAATTTTATTACGCAGGTCTTGAAAGCGTTTCTCTAATCTCACTGTTCTCAAATCTTTGTTCTTATTTTTTACCTAGACTCGTATAAAATTTAAATACATCCACTGATAGAGTGGGAGAGAAAGTTCAAATAGGTTACCTTCAATTTTTTTATATGGTAAACGGTTCAACGGGGTAATGAGCTACATGGTTTATCATAATCGTAGGAGCCTTCTACTACATTGTTAAGTATTTCATATTTTTGTTACTTCACACCGCAAAGGATAAGGCGACTTCGGCTATTTTTCAACGACTTGTTGTTGACTGTGTCGTTTATCCTCGTCGTGAATCAAATTACATTTTCCTGTTGAAGATCCACAATGTGTACTCACAGTTACGTTACATCGCGCGTTGGTAATGTGAATTTTAGCATGTTTTGTGTTAAGCCAATTTAGTACTAACTACTCATGGCCTTGGTGGGTTATTTACGGGAAAAAAAATTTTAGAAGAGAAAAAACACTGAAATTTCTCGGAAGTCTAGTGGCAAAAGAGTGTCTGACCATGGCAACGTCAGATGTTGCGAGTTCGAATTTCGCTCATGTCAAAGTAGAGGCAATATATTTTCGATCAAGTTCAATGTCCTCTCGATTCACCATTTTTCATTGGGAAAACAATTAACGGCACTTCATCTTTTACGGTTCCATGAAACATTTTGCATGCATTTTTCCCATATTTAAAAGCTGCTGCGGTTATGAGAAGTTAAATAGCTTATAATACCCTTGGGCCTCTTATTACAACTAAGAAACAGGATTAAACACATTACTGTATACTGGATCTGTCGTCGGGTGATGAAATAGAATGCTATCGCAGACTTTCTGAGGCTATTTGGCCAAACGAAAAATAATTTATTGGGACTAAAATATATGTACATATTAAATACTGAAGTTGGTAATGAATACTATAGGAGCTACGAGAATAAAAACTCTTACGATCTTTCTAGGAACCTATATCAGAATGTAATCTTAATATTCCAATAGCCATAAAATATGTTTATTATGTTATAAAAATCTTATACTTAGAGATATAAAATTGCATCAAAAGTACGAGAATTTACGGCAGATATAAAAAAGACAATGGTAGTATCAGTAACAAATTAATAATACGCCACAGTCTAAGTAGTGGAGAGAAATAATCACTTAATAGACATTTTAAAGAATATTTTCGTTCTTGCCGCTTTAGATAAATAAAAAAGCATTATAATTCACGTTAGGTCAGAATATCTGCATTTTTGCGAATGCTTAGCTTCTTTTAACAAATATTTTAGAAATATTATTAAACCTTTTCTTTTTTACAAAGTCGTGTTTAATCCGATGTTACGTATGTGAGGTGCAACAAATCTCATTACTTAAAAATCGTCTTTTTCATTATTCATCTTTTATCACCTCAGAATCTTCTGTGATCATTCAAAGACCATACAATCATAACAATATTAGTCAGAATTGCCTTATTTTTAATTATATAATATAAACTAATGAGAGTTATTTTCATAAATTGTAAATCACATCCTAACTCAAAAATCTGTCTAAAACAATTGAGCGTTCTATTAAACGAAACATTAAAAACAAGGAAAAACTAGTCATCTTTATGACAAGGGATACAAAAATCGAATCTGTGACATAGGTAAAAACGATTGACTATCTGAATTCAAGCAATCTTTGCAACACATAACAGCATACACAGTAAATGCAGGAATACCTCATTTTGCGATGTTGTCTCCTTAGACATATAGAACACCTACCTATATTCTGTGGAATCTTAGTAGGTGGCACTATAGAATTATCTTTGACAAAATTATTAATTTTATTCTTTTTTTCTTATTGTTTCCTTTCTGCGTCATTAGAGCAGTTATGGCGGTATTACTCAAGGGAGAAAATACGATCGTGGGTGGCTATCTTCGTGAGTTTCTCGGCAGATTGTACCACACTGAAAGTTCATGTAACACGCCTACTTTATCTTTAGTGAAGTTGCAAAAACTTATATAATAATTTCGTGTAATCATTTCTCTTCAAATACTTTTATCAACCATGATATTTTGGTGCATTGTAAACATCAGCACATTTTTACTATTCTTCAGCTCATGGGGAAAGAGCACCTTTTTGAAAGTCAAATAAATTTGTCTTTGGATCTTTATTCTTGATGAACACGAATTTTTCTGGAATCCAACGTTTACTGTTTCTCAGCATATCTACTGATGCTAATTTAGTAGAGTTGTGAATCAAGTTGCACCTGCTCCTTAATGTCATATTTTGAGGGCTTATTAGGCATGTATTATTTGAACAAATATCTGCTACTGTAGGACTTCAACCTTTCGTCTACTGTCATGTACTAAGAGGAACTAAGTAATTGTTTTCTAGAATGCCACGATAATTTTCTGATCGTTACTTTATCATTATGATTGTTTATATTTTCAAAGCAAAGACAAACCATCAAATATTGAAAACAATTTATAACGAATTATCGTACTATGGAGGATTAGATCTGAACATTGCTGTTAAATAGAGCAATCCAATAAGCTCAAGAACATTAGTTTGTTTCATGTTTTTATCTTTATAAACAATCGATTCTGCTGAATTTAGACATTGGTTCATCGCATTATGTCTTCGATCATTTGACAAGAAAATAGCAGCTGACAATCCAAAGTAGTTTTGCGTATTGTTTCACGGCCAGCAAGTGCCTAATAATATTGTCTGTGCTTGTCTGAAGACGTGAATTCTATAAAATCTTGTTCCATATCATTCCATATCCTCCGAAATAATACATTTTTCCTCTATTTTCAGTCTCATCAATAACTGCTCATAATTGCTTGGTCTCACTCTGAAGCCTTATACTTGTCTTCTCGTTCCTGTTACTCCACACTCTTTCATCCTCCGTTATACCCTATTCCGAGTTGCTCTTGTGTTCGTTTTCAACCTTGGCTTCTAAAACTTGTTACCGTCATCAGTTAATGTGCTTGCTTAAAATTTTTCTCCTATTCGTACGACATTCTATTTTAGAACAGTAAAAGCAAACATTATTTTTGTAACCTAAACATTCTGCAATTCATTTGTTATACGAATTCCACAAATATTATAACTGGGCTTTCTTGCACTCCAAAAGAGTCTTAGTTTTGTATAAGTTCGCTCCTTATCTACATAGGCACTATGCTTATTTTCGATGGTTCAGACATACTTGGAAAACTACTAGGACCAACACGCACAAATGATAAGCTTTATAGTATTTTTAACCCGATTTAGCTGAAGACTGTCTTTAGAAACCTTCTGAAAAAGCTGACAGCATGATGATCGAAACGTCAAGTGAAGCTGTAAATACACGATAAAACCCGAAAAACATTTCTACTATCCACCATCGTTTATTATATATATCGCTTTTCGTAAACATAATTTTTATATATAAATAAATTCTTCCAAATTCATTCTTAAAGGATGTTTAATATACTCTACTCACACATTTTAATCACATTGTATAAATATGTATCATTACTAAATTATATTTAACAATTTTCAAAATTTCTCGTACGATGGAAGGATGGCACGACTGGCAGCATTTACCTATACAATTTCACTCATATCAAGTATGGGTCTACTGTGTGGCCTACTACATAGGCAAGCAAATGTGTTACTATGGATATAAAACAAACATCGTGTCAACGTCACACATATTGACATCGTCTCTCCTGAGAATAATCAGTTATTTTCTCACGTAACTATTTAATTTACAAAAATCATCAAATATATCCAGTCATAGGGTGTATCAGCTGATACTACCAATAAAATCTGGAAGATCCAGAGACATTTATTGCAAGCTGAGGACCAGTATACCCAAAAGGCGAGAAAGCACGTGTGAGTGAATGCGATTACAAAAATTAAAGACGTATCTTCATAAATTCCTCAAAATTATTTGTATTTATTCCTCGTTCTGTTTCGTACATTAATTAGAATATTTAAAAATTGGCTAGACAGGGATTGCCTTAGGTTCTCTGTAAAAAAAAGAATATTTTGTCATAAAAGCGGTATATATTTTTCGATTCGTTAATATATTTATTTTACAACGTTACTTTTTATTTTAATTAAACAACACTAATTTAATTCAAAAACAAAAAAGAACAAAATTCGGATCAAAGAACCCATTTAAAAAAATTAAAGAGCCTTTCCACCACAATATATACATTAATACAAAAAAGTAATTAAGTTTTAACCAAACAAGTTTTCTTTTCAATTAGAATTAAAATGTGTTGCATCACTTCGCTGACAGAAATATTCCTGAAATCTAGGCATACGTCTTACAACGTTGTGAGTTTTGCTTAGTGCTATTTCATTCTAGTCGTCTTGTATCGCATGATATAAGGCAGCAAACGTTTGTGAAAGATGTTACCACATCCTTCACAAACGCAGCCCAGTGATGGGTTGAGAAATCGCGGAAGTGATCACACAGCAAATTTTATTAATTGACAAAGATTGCCAGCCATCGAACTCGAGCAATTATTTTAACACTGCACTACTGTACATCAACAATAAATTAAAAACTCAGATTTGTAAGGCAATAAGCCACCGCTGAAGTTTGAACCATATAAACTTGGAGGAGTTATCATTTGTTTCTGTTAGCATAAAGTCTGTGTTCTTGTTAAAATAAATGTACACGCTATAACTAGTACGTTCAATTTCAATGAATGATGCATCTTTAGCAGTAGGTATGTGATAAATAGATTATCGTCAATACAAAAGCAAATTCATTTTAAAATCATTCAATTAACAATTGCATAACTAGTAACTCATGGACTTCGAAGCCATTGGCTCACCACAGTTTCTTGGTCGACGAACGATAATCGCACACATTTTCATAAAAAAACAAAAGTTCGTTCGGTCACTGGTTACCGATAATGAGCTGAAATTTCGTCATGCTCCAAGGAATACTATGAAGTTTAATTGAAACGCTAAAGCCCTTTAGCGATCGCTTTTCTATGCTAATGCTTCGCACCTGTATAATTCGAAATGTCTTTCTTTGTACTGCTACTAAAACTTAAAGCTTTCTTGATTGTATTGTTCTAGTTTTAACGCCGACGCCGTATTATGTATACAAGCTAGAAGAAAATAAGAGAAGATAATTAAAACAGTCACTTTATTGGATCCTAGAGAAGCGCATCCGATATGTGTCTATGTGCGACCTTTCGCTTTATTATGCTTGAAATATTCCTTTCGGGACATTGTTTCCCTATTATTCGCTGTACATTCTACACAATAGCGAGCACGGTATCGATCACTTTTGCAAACTGATATATCAAGCGAATTCAGATAATGAAACGAGACACTAAATAAGCGTCTATTCCTTTTAAGTTTGACAACATTAATTTGGTTCTAACAACTGCAAGAATAAAGTTTAGACATCGCTTCAGAGTAAGTAATGTATTTAATGAAAATTTTATAATCGAAACTTGTTTAACAAATTTAATAGGGTTGTATTACAAGAATGAGCAATTTTAGTACATCTGGAGCATGTAGCAGTATCCTTCTCCCTCATTAGTCATACTGCATATTTATTGAGGAAGTATCTTACGGAAATTACTACAGTGCTTGGCCTCAAGCATGTCGCTTCAGTTACCATACAAACGGATATGCAGTAAAATCTCTAATCGTAGTAACACTCCTAATAGACGTTTCTGTGGTACCATTACTAACTAGTGCATTTTAAATACAAAATTAATTCTACTAAACGATAGAGATACGGATTCCATTATTCTATTAAACGAATAAGACAAAAATCAAGCCGTTTATGGAAAAGAATCCTTTGCCGCAGACAGTACATTCGATTCGAAGAGTAAGTAAATATGCAAGTGTAATCTTTTAAGTAAGTTCAATAACATTTATTTGCAGAATATAGACACAATTGTCTACTTTTCTGCATAACTTCTTTGTTAACTTAAACTTACCGTCACGAGTAGCGAACTTTTTGATGCCCTCCTCATAGAATTCTGCCTTCTATGATGGTAGCCAGCAATTCACGGTGGTTCTCACTTCACAGCCAATGTTGCAACGCTTGCCGCCCAGGAAGGTCTTATGTCATCTCTATCTTATCTCTTGAAACGATATGATTAATAAGGCATCAGTTCTCTTGTTGTTGATGATCAAAAAGGTTAAGTAATTTGAGAATCTTTTCAGTTGGTGTTCCTGTTAGCAACTAAGGAATGCATCGAGAATACTGTACTCTAAGTTCTCAGACAATGTCGTACAAAAAGCTGACTTTGCGTGGGAATTCCGAAAATAATTTGGAAATTGAATCCTCAGCTTCCATAAATTTTGGTGACAACTGCCTGCACTTGATCGTCGTTGATCACTGATCAGAACGCGATTCATCATGGACATGGTCCCGACATCCATTAAGCAACCTCATCCATTTTCGGACATTATTGTCATTCAGTGCATTCCTACTGTACTCTTCATATACGCGCAACTTCTTACCCATCTCTTTTTTTTTATATATTTTAAATCGATCCAATAATATCTTCTGATTCCTTTTGATTTTCTAGGTGCTTGGAGAATATTTATAATTTAATTTCCTTGTTATTATCAACGATAAACCTAATTAAATTAGTTTTTCTTAAAATTTTAATTAATTAAAAGTTTCGGGGCTCCAGTAAGATTTGAACCTACAGCTCTCGTTCGCTGAACTGATGTGTTATACCACGAAATCGCCATTTACGCCGCTACATTTCAATTAGCAAATTTCATACCTGCATGTAATAGCGGCTGCAGATATGCCCCTGATATCTAGGCAGACACGATATTTTAATATTAATACCAAGTTGCATTATCAATTAAACTATTTGGAATAATTTCCGTTGCTTTTTAAATGATTGGTTTCTAGTGAAATTTTGATCAATTAAAATTTTTTAATTCTTTTTGCTGATTCGCATTTAATAATATTTCTAAGACGAATGAAGTACGTACCATTCATGGTAAAACATGTGGCACTAAATGTATTTACAAAATTTTGTATACAAATGTTACACCTGGTATAATATGCACAAATAATGAAAATTAGTTGGCAATTTATTTAAGAGTTCTTAATTCAAAACCTTTTTTTCAATGGTTTGGATATCGTGACAATATGACCCATTTAAATCATTTGAAAGACGATTTGTTTCTTCTACAGTCGTGCAATGTTTTAATATCGCTCATTCTCAAAATTTGCAAATGTCTAAAAACATGAAAACTAACTGAATCATAATAAACTATTGCTTAATAGACAGCAAGCGTCAACAACTATTTATTACGCTTAGTCAAATTCTATTCTAATATTTCTTTGTTTGATAGTTCATTTTTCGCAGTGCGCTATTTTTTCCCGATTTGTGTATTCACCTTTATTGTTGAGTGAGATGATGAAAATGATAATCGAATGCTAAATTACCTTTGTCCTTTGCAATTGATTTTCCTATCAAGCCATTTAAATACCCGAGTGTTCAAAATACTGTGTGCTGCATCACATTATACATTTTAATCAACTCTCTTCTTATTATGTTGCATAGTTCCTTTATTTTCATTGTCCGTTAGAGTGTACGTGGCTGCGTAGTTTAGTTCCCAAATTACCTCGACCACAAACTTGGTAATCATAAAACAATTAAAGGCTCCGTTGTTATTATATAGTCACATTCGGAGAAACTAGAGAACACCACGAACTCATCAACATTGCAACCACAGAATGTCGTTATTTCTACCTACCAAGAAGTAATTTTCATTTCATTCATTTTGTTTTACTGACTACATTAACATCATTATATGATTTTTTACAAACCTAATTACCATTGGCAGGTTTTTCACTACTGTATTATGCTGTTTTGGTGAAATTTTATGAATTTTGCATACTTTATTTAATGTAGCTATTTACTAGATCTACTTTATTTGTTATTAATAAGCATGAATTGTGTTGGTGTAGTAAGAAAATTAGAAATGTTTAGCGCTTTGACGTTGTAAACCAGTATACCGAGGTCATATATATTCCAAATTACAGACTTTTTCTGTTTATAGAGACTAGCATTTTTAATTCAGTTGGTAAATTAGTTTATGATAGTATTTATAGTTATTGGGAAAGCTTCTGCAACAATTTAATGTTTTTCAGAATTAATTTAATGAAAAGTCACCTACAAATTATTAATACAAAAGGAGAACTAGGAAATACGTTCATATTTTATTGAGTTTGCCGCAAATATAAAAACAAATAAAATAACAAAATACAACACTTTTACTATTAAATCCATTGTAAAGAGTGACGTTTTAAGAGCATATTGGCTCGTTCGTTCAAGGAATCTGTTGGTGATGATTTAATTTCAAGAATTGCAAGTATGTATTAGGTATTAACACTATCTTCAACCTAATGCTGGCTACCGATGTGTTCTTCACGGCTTGGATGAAAACCAGGATTGTTCTTGTCCTCAAGAAAGGTAATGTCTCGAATGTTTCAAACTATCGACCTATCTCAACCATTTCCAACTTCGTAAAAGTATTTGAGCATTTATTCTACGGATCGACATAGGTACGTATGATACGTTACATGTCACCGTACTTGGATAGAAGATCTACAATCACCAACGTAGCTATAATATCTCAATACGTTTATAAAAAAAAAGAACTGGGACAGGGAAAATCAAGTGGATATAATTTACACAGATTTTTCGAAAGCCTTTGACACCATTGATCACAATATCTTACTTCGAAAACTAAGTCCTCTTGGATTCTCATCCATCTTGCTGAAGCTTGTATATTTCTATTTGAATGGAAGGTCCAATTATGTACTTTATAATGGGTATCGTATTGCACAAGGCCCGAATTAAGGCCAACTGCAGCTCAATATCTTTATGAGTGATTTGTTTGAAAATATATGAAGTCATAAATAGCACGGAAGACATTCTACTCCTGCAACGGCATTTGCTCTTGCTGGCGCGAAGCAAATAATCTGAGTCTTAATCTGATCAAATGCAGTACTATATTTTGTTCGTCGCCTATTCACATGTCCTATTATGTTGGTAGTTAACGACTCTCACGAATCTCTTCAGCGCGATCTTGCCATCACATTTGACACATAGATGAGTTTATTAGCCATATCGAATAATGGCTTCATTTATAGCGCTACCAACCTTTTCTCCAACATCCATGTAATCAAAGCTTACAGAATGCCTTCATTCTTAGTGAATTGGCGTGTGATTATGTTATATAAAATCCCACTCATATGACATATACTTCATATCTGGATCGTACACACCGAAGATTTCTAAAATTTATATCATTCAAACTGGACGGTGCGTATCCGCCGAGGGGTACCTGCTAGAATACATTATTACAACGATATTGATTATAGTCTCTATTTCAGCGACGTGACGAACATACTGCTAAACTTATACAATATCTTTCACAATAAAAAATAGACTGCGAATTTGTACTGTGTCGACTGCCAATTAGTATTCTACGTCTTGCATCTAGATGTGCTCCAAGTTTTCTAATTCCTACAGCTCGCTCAAATTTGGTATTGCAGGCACCAGTTTTTACTGTGTAGGAATACTAACAAATATTTTGAAAAGCTTTATATTTCATTGTCGATGGTACAGCTAAGAGAATATTGTGTACATTAAAAAATAAACAAATAACACATGGGCTGAAAAGTCCCGGGCCTAACACGTAGATGACGCTAGTTTTATTGCAGTCACCTTTCTCTCCGTTAGTACTAACCTTCAAAAGACAGCTGTTAAAATTTCATGATATTCTATTCATTAGTTTGTAAGTTATTGTGCTAAGAGTCACGCTACTTTTGTTATTTTTAAAACAATGGATCAAAAAAAAATTCGTGTTTTAATTTTACACTGCTTCTTGATGGGAAAAAATACTGTTCAGGCGAAGCAATGGCTTGAAAAGTGTTATGGGGACTCCGCTCCATCAGAAACAACAATAAAACGTTGGTTTGCTGACTTCAAACGTGGTCGTAGAGACACCGATCATGCAGAATGCAGTGGACGTCCAAATGAGGCGGTAACACCAGAAAACATAAAAAAAATCCACAAAATCGTTTTGAATGATCGAAAAGTGAAGTTGTGTGAGTTAGCTGACATCGTAAAGATATCAAAAGAATGTATAGGCTTTATATTGCATGAGCATTTGACTATGAGAAAGCTCTGTTCAAAGTGGGTGCCGCGTTTGCTCACTGTTGACCAAAAACAAGAACGTGTTGATGATTCTGAGCAGTGTTTGGCCATGTTTAAACGTAACAAACCGGAATTTTTGCGTCGATATGTGACAATGGATGAAACATGGATCCATCACTTCACTCCGGAATGAAACCGATCGTCATCTGAGTGGACAACAACTGGTGAACCTCGTCCAAAGCGCCCGAAAGCACAACAATCGGCTGGAAAGGTTATGGCCTCGGTATTTTGGGATGTGCGTGGTGTAATATTCATCGACTATCTTGAGAAAGGAAATACCATCAACACTGAATATTATATAGCGTTATTGGAGCGTTTGAAGGTCGAAATTGCAAAGAAACGACCGCATATGGCAAAGAAAAAAAATTTGTTTCATCAAGACAACGCACCGTGTCACAAGTCAATCAAAAAAATGGCAAAACTACATGAATTGAACTTCGAATTGCTCCCACATCCACCGTATTCGCCAAATTTGGCTCCCAGCGACTACTGGCTGTTCGCAGACCTCAAAAAAATGCTCGCCGGTAAGAAATTTCGCACGAATGAAGAGGTTACCGCTGAAACTGAGGCCTATTTTGGGGCAAAAGATAAATCGTTCTACAGAAGTGGTATTGAAATGTTAGAGCGGCGCTGGAATGATTGCGTTGCTGTTGATGGAGATTACGTTGATGAATAAAGCTAGTTTTGAACCAAAAATACCGTGTTTTCTTTGTTAGGCCCGGGATTTTTCAGCCCATGTGTTAAACTATTTCTTTTAAAGAAATTGAAAGTCAATAGTAAATCAGAGTTTTGGATGTATCCACACATGTAAGTATTTTTTGTCATAAATTATAGTATCAGTCTTTATCATAGATATAGAACTACACCATAATAGCACAGTTATTGTCCAAACGGCAGACACATTGTTATAGATCTCTCTTTAAGAAAATCAAGACATGATCAGCTAAGGTAATAATTACGATTTTTTGGAAAATACTTGTCACATATCACCTTGTAAAGCACGGGACCATTAATGGACTGTATTGTGCCATTCTGCTAAAAAATTAAGTGGTTTCACACAAGTCAACTTGTTCTCAATAAATTGCATTTACTTGTTTGTCAGATATAGCCCCAAATACTGTCCATTTACCAAAACTCAAACTTCATCATGATGGAAATAAGTTCCAACTAGATATTGCTACAAAGGAGAAGTACTTTGTGTGTCTTCAGTGAGATCATTAAATTGCATAATGACATTTTAGCATCGTTAGCCCGCATATGTTTGAGGGTGATACCTTTGAAAACAGTAAAAACTTAATGCCGTAACTTAATTTATTCTATTCCGAGCCACTTCCCATCAAATCATCTTAGTTGATTACTACAATTAAGTATCTCTGTTTTGTATTTGATATAATCGGAAGAATTGCAACAATTATTTTTGGTTTTAACAATATTACCAATGGCTGATTAGCAATATACATATGTCTGCAAGTATTCAAAAGTTCATATAAAATGACAAAATGTCTACAAAATATATTGCAAACACGACAAATACCGCAATGTAGTATAAATACTGTAGGTATAAATAAACTAATAATGTAACTACAAAGAAAACTGCAAAATCAAATCACTGAAGTAAAAGGCTAGCGTAACTTCGTAGCGTTACAAACGTCCAGTGAAACAGAGCAGGCACAGCGGAAAAATGCTAAAGTAATGCAATTATTAGAGTACAGTACGCTATTACAAAAACGTTGGTTAGTTGGAACGCGTTTTATGCGCATTGCGAGTCTGTGCTATATGTTTTAGACGAATGCATTTCTTCTTTTCGTTTTTAGATAAATCTGATGCATTTAAAGAAACATGAAAGGTGAAGCGCAGTACAAAAAAAAAAAAGAAAAATTGAAACGAGCCTCCACTACAAGCAATACTTTTCTACCTTAAATTGTTAACTATTCTATAACATTCGTATAATACGAAAGTGTCATTACAATCCGAGCATTATCGTCTACCAAATCTAAATGAGCACCTTTTGATGTTCTACAGTAACGTTTCGTAAAGCGTCGTTAGTATTCCCTTTCCTTTAAGAAGTCCACAAAATTTTCGAAAAGAGACATTTTAAAATTATCATACCTTTGTTGTTTTCAGTAGTTAATTAAAAATTCAATTTCAATTAAATATATAATATTCTCAACCAATGAAGTACGCCAAAGGTGCAATATAGAGTCCCTAGTTCAACGTCCATTTCGGTCAAGTCTTTGCTAATTAAATATTTTGTATTTCGTATTTTAAGTGACAAGAACAGTGGTGGGAATATTCAGTAGAACAGTAGGTGCTGGGATCACTTTTGTTATAACCCGGAGAATTAACATTGTTACAATAAAATATATATGTTTTTGTATATACGTATATACATGGATGCTGTGTATTAGAGGTATAAATAGTTGTGCCTGTGAAATTTACTTACAAGTAAGACGCACATTCGTTTTTCTTGTATTACTTCATGTTTAATTTATTAGTTACTTTCTTTATTGTCATGTATTATTGTGTAGAGAAATACAACAGAAAAGGCAAAATATAATGTGCTTGCACATTAGTTCGTAACGGTTGTCGAGTTCCGCCGTGTCGCTAGATTTTTATCTCTGACGTTTCGCGAACAACTGCGGTAGGCATTTATTTCAGTACTTTGAAAATGCGAACCGTAGTTGTTCGCGAAACGTTAGGGACAAAAACCTAGTGACACGGCGGAACCCGGCAACCGTTACGACTATGTCAAACGGCTGTGAAAGTCCGAGATACTATTTACTGCTAATCTAATACTAAGAGGTCAGTTATGTGTAGATAACAATGTATAACTGCATATCTAACGTGAATGTTCATTCGCTTAACAAACCTTTGCTTCTACTCCTAATAACCACCACGATAAATGGAACAGCCTCTAATTACGATGTAGTCAAAACTTAGTAACATTTTAGCTATAATTAACCTTGCCGAGTAAAAATATCTGCACAGAACAATAGACTTTATGTCACCTATTTACCAACCTAGATATGATACATATACAAACACATTTTTTATCTGAGACTGCAGCACTCAGTCGTATACATATATAGCAGTTGTGTCTTAATTTTTTAATGGCTCGCCAGGGATATATACTAGTACGCATTACCTAAGCGACATTTCTCACTTTACAGCCTATGATAAAGATATCTTCATTTTAACACATTCGAAATTAGATACTGACGTCAGTAAAGTAACGAATTTACGACACTGAAAGGAGACGTACCTTTACGACCGCAGAAGATAGCTTAATAATTTATTCATATAATTTTAATGGTGAAAATATCACGCTTAGGTGTACATAAGACATGTTTACTCAGCACGTTGAACATAGCATGGTCCTGGGAATACTCAATGTGCTCTATACGTCCATTTTCATTTCTTAAATGTAGATATACATAAATGTTAACTTGAAGTTTAGTAGTCAACTTGTTATTTATTGTGCGGAACTAGTAAAATCTGCAAAATATTATTTGTGAGTTCAAGATACGTTTAGGGATATATATTTTTAAACGCCTACTTTAGAATGCTTATTATGTTTATTGGTTCGTATTTTTATTCTATATTCTTTATTTTTGGAGAATTAGAATACTTTTAGTAACTCGAAGACAAATTACGTTTTATGCATTCCCTTTAACGAGGTAAGATGGAATATTGCCATTTAAGGGCGAAAAGAGCGAATGGAGGTTTACATATTTTATTTGCATATCCTGTATTTTAGTGCATATTTAGATAGCTTATATGCAATTCAAGTTACGCGATCGCCTTTCTTTTCTCTTCTTATGTAGGAAATAATGCCATGATAATGATAACACAAATCGCTTATATAAACGTTTCAGAATGTAATCAACAATGTATAAAAAATAAGAGAAATGTGGAAACAATTTGGCGATTATCCATCATTGTTGTTAGTCTTGGTAGCTCTAATGAAGTCTGCCACTTTTGTATTGTAATAGGAAATAAATGAACTGTACTATGATTTTCATACGATTGATTTTAACGTGAACCTGGCCTACTATCATTCCTATGCTAATAAAAAATAAAATGGTTAATCAAGGAAATCATAATTCTCGCACACAAAATATATTTACAGAAGATCAATTCGAATAAAATATTCAAATTTATGTATGTATCTGTATCTACTTATAGTTCAATATATTCCTCATATGTAAGTTTGATCACACTATGTAAAATAAAATAAACAGATAATGTTTTCGAGAAATTTATCAAAGAAGCAAATTTAAAATGCTTTACTGACAAGATGTTATACTTTAATTAAATAATGTTTCTTTAAAGTAACACCCCGCTGCTTTAATAATTGCCTGACGCAGCATCCTTAGAACTAATCGTGCCAAAGAGCAAAGCTTTCCAGAATGCTGCTAACTGTTGTAATTTTTCAAACCTTTCGCCTCATACAATAATGTTTCCTCCACCTTGCTTCACTGTTTTTGAAACACTCGTCTAAAATTCTTTCTCCAGCGCGACGACGAACAAACGTGCGACGTTTACTTCTGAATAACTCGAATTTCGAATCGTCCGTCCACAACACGGTTTTCCAATCATTTACACTCTAGTTTGCTCTTGTCCAATTTAGTTCTTTCCGTTTGTGCCTAGAACTCAACCGGGTTTGTGACTGCTACACAACACCCCAGATAGGTTTTTATTAGTATCTGCTGTACTATCGACACAATGACTGCCTGGTGCGGCGTAGTAAACGGTGTTCGCCCGTAATTTGTGGTGTGGTAAGGCCGCAACTTAGAGAAATCACGCGGGTGTATTGGTCGTCTTGTTCCCCCTCTGATCTGAGTCTTCCACTTCGGTTTCTGCTTTGAAGCCTACCGGTCTCTTCTTCCTTTTTAATTGCTCTACGCGTACAATACTCAGAAATATTTAATTGCCGAGCAGTTTCTCTATTTGAAACATTTGTTTCGTATAAAACGCATATTCCGGCGCGTGTTTCAATATCCAATTCCCTTCTCCTTGGCATATCTTCGATCGAATAAATTAACAATACGAAATATGATCTTTCTAACGCAATCGCCTCCAGTACCTCAACAATATACGGGATGCTTACTGAATGCACAGTTCACTATAAGGTAGGTGAATGATTCAATTTCCTATTATTAACGTATTATTGTCATCAAAAAGTTTAATACAGGAATACATTGTTTTCGTATTTGGAGAGAGTAAATGTAATTATAAATATGTTGATATTCATTTGCCCAAATATAGTTAATAATAATATAAACTTTATTCAGTCAAAAAGTATCTCTGTTTTATCTCTCTGTTGATATCCAACATTAAATTACAATTCTTTTAGTTGCTATGCATTTCCTCACGTGTGAACCAATTTTATCCTCCATACTAACGTATTTAAAATAATTATAGTTACCAGAAATTATAATTATGACTTTCGGAGTATATTTTTTGTAACAATTAATAAAAATAATAAACCTGCGTATCCTTCAAATTTGTCCAACTATGGATAACTTTTACTGTTGCGTATGCGGAGATTATTATTTTTAAAATTAAGTAACCGCTTTAGTTCTCTAACTTTTGGACACACTTACCGGCATGAATGGTAAAAATATGGATTAAAGTAATACTGTTACAATTGATTTTGTTTTGAAGCAGGTACTAATTTTATACTTTCGAAGAAAAGGATCCGTTCAAAATTTCACTATTCTGTAGGGAGATCACTTTGGATTACACCAGCACCTTGATTGAATAAATAACTAGAGCTTCTCTCTATATTCTATTTTTATTTAATCCGATGCCATTAATTGTAAGTAACGCCATACGGTTTTGAAATCACATTATTAATCTTACTCCTTATATGTTAGTCTGAACTAAACTAAACCTAATTAAAATGTTATTGAATGTCTGATTTCTTATATAACCCTGCTTATTCAGTCAAAAACAAAGAAAAAGCAAAGTCTCCAACGATTACAGTTCTCCTACGACAACCTTCTACTAATAACAGGAAAGCAGACGCAAAAGAAATACTTAAAATTACCAAAACAAGAAAATATTTTATATACGAAGGGATATATTAAAATATATGGCTGTGGCTAGACATAAAGATACATGAGCCACGTACCATTAAAGTATAATTAGTGGACATTTTTGCGTAAATATGAGAAAAGAGTATATACAACCGGCTGTGCAAGTTTCCAAATATGGCGAGCTTAAAACACGGTACATATGTATGTATATGTATTAAGATAGTTATCAGACGTAATTATCTTGGCGACCTCTTGTTGGTGAACATATTATATGAATGCTAACAACGTATAAAAAATAAATGTGGACCATTTGTGTTTTAATGTAGAAACTAGTGATTCTTTACGTAAAATCATTAAGGCTACGATTATATTATTGTTAAAAGCGAGTCGGTTCTATTGTTTAAGTTTGCAGCGGCTTCAAGATAAGGATTTTTGTAAAGAACTGACAGAAGCCTGGTAGTATGTAAACCCCGACTTTAATGAGTTTATAATCAGTTAATAAACTATAACTGTATAAAAAACACATCTAAAAGAATGCCTAGAAAATAACACCATGCATAGGGAAACTGCATATGTGAATGATTTCTGCAGGCTTACCACTACACATTCACATGTGCAGTTTCCCTATGCACTGCCTTTGGTGCAAAAACGCCCTCTCGGGAGAGAGCAATCCACGAATTGCACGAGAGAATGGCGGGAAACTGTACCCGCTTCTTTTCGCTATCTGACTTTGCAGACAAATGTTTCTTTCTGTTGGCACTAGTTAGCGCTAGGAATATTCATTTGTATCGTAGAGTTAAGTATGGTGATAGAAGCAGCGAGAGAATTACATGTGTTAGCAGGAAACTACCCGAAACCACGCTGATGATGCCGGGAAGGCAGAAACATGTCCATGTGTTAGCATTTTATGTTTCACATGTCTTTCTCGTGATTTGATTTCACTAATACCACGAGAAAGCTGTTATTTACAGCGTTTTCTTTTCTTGGTATAACTATATAGCTATAGTGGTTTAAATCAATTACAATGAGTAGAAAGGTTATTCGTAAAAAGAATAATTTCTTGTTGGTAAGACAGATTTATCTCCCGCATGGATTAGAAGATAATCAATAATGCTTACCTAAGTTAGCATATCTACAGTACTTACTACACAATACCTTTTAAAGAAAGAAAATATTACATTTTTGCTGAATGGTGTATAATATTGTAATATACAATTCCAAGGTTATAGTTCGACAAGTGCTAATACGCTATGGTTGGATTGGAGAATTAGTGAGAGCTCTCCTCCGTGTTAAAATGATTTCAAAATGTTTAATAGCACACGTATACACATATACCATGTATTGTAAAGTAGATGTAGTTCCGTTTAGAAACACTCTGAACTTTATATTACCAATTGAAGAGCAAATAACAGTTCTGTTTTGAAGTACAAGATGAAATAAAGTTTAACCAAGGGTTGGAAAATATTCATGGCAGTAATAGGTCTAAATAGAATAATAAACCAAATCCTCTTAGCGCAGCAGATGTTTGAAAATATTGTCTTCTTGATCGATACGTTTCTGGCCTTTCTTAACTTCGAACACTAAGTGATATGACGGAATTATCAATAAGCCCTTTTGATGTATATTGAATTTTATTTTTAAGCTTCTACAGATTTCGGTGTCATTTTCTGCAGATTTCAATTTCTAAAAAGACATTGTTTTACATACTAGGTGCTCTACAAAAATTTTAAATTGAAATTGTGTACAATCGTCTTTAAGGTAATTTTGTATATAAGAAAGAGTATGAAACAGAACTATAAAGCAAACAGCGTGAAAGAACCGACGTTGCTGTAGAGCCAGTTAACATCTTCTAACTTGTGATTTATTCTGTCATATCTTTTAATGCCAAAAATCAGATATTGGTAAAAGTTTTTGCTGACTTTATATACGAAGGTTATCCGTACAGAATAAGGGAGATATCATAAATATTTAAGTGCGATAGAGCTAGAGAACCGCATAAATGCTTCTTAATACACATGCAGAGAGAACGCGGATACATAAGTTTTAAAGCATAATATGCACATTGCAAATACTTAGAAATGTGCTATTTGCATCTGGCATTGGAATCTAAATCTCCAAAAATATCTACCAATGGTAATACGTTCTCATTAATTTTTCAATGATGTCTTCAACCACCATATTCCTAACACTAAAAACAACTACTGAAAACTTCACAGAATTTAATTGTAATAAATATTGAGTAAGTAAACAAGTCGCTCTCAGTCCTTATTCAAAGGGAGCAAATAAGCTCTATATCATCCGGGGAACAACTAGTATAGCTTTATGTCTTATCCGAATAAAAATGATAACCGCAATGGCTCAAGTTAGAATGTCCTGGTGATACGATTGATCATGTCAAACGTTTTGCTAAAGTTTATCAGCTCAATTATTGTACCCGCATTAAGGGCCTATACATATTACCCATGGTATCCAATACAGCGGTGACACAATAACAAATTCAAACTGATAAACAGAAAATTATTTGAAACACGAAGTGTCTATATTGACCTTCCACTACTTTTTCAAGAACCTTTGAGAACGTTGAGGGTATGCTAACAATACGCAGATCTTTAGCTTCCAAAAGAGAGGGTTCCCATCTATGAAGATCTGTTCAAGGTGTGCAGACATGGTTGTTGCCTCTTCTGTATTGTTGTGATTTCTATGAGTTTTGTAAGTGTTGTTATATGATAAAGTATATCAGCGGATAGCTAATTGTCTGGTGAGTCTGATTGTGTTATCGATATTCGCATTTATTTGATCCATTTAGTGAAATTATTGTTTGTACATATATATCCTACATATATATGGCACACTATTCGATCTAACGCAATTGTTTTTTCCTCCTTTTTGTTATATTTATTTTTCTACCTGTTTTATTTTCTACAATTTATATATTTTTGTGTAACTTAATACAGGAACTACCAAAATATTGTACATTCATACAATTTCTTCCAAATTAAATCCTACTCTATCAGCGGCCCTCTTTGTGCGTCTTAGTTAGGCACCAATATCGGCCCATTGGTGTGAAGTGTATCCTTGTTCTTTCCTTTTCCTTTGTACTTTTTTCTTTTTCACCTGTTTTGTGTTTAGTATCGGTATTTGGGTAACGTAAATTATGACCTCTTGTGCTATTTGCAACAATGGACTTACGCCAGAAAAAGAGATTACATGTGATATGTGTCGCAATTACATTCACACTACTTGTAGTGGTCTATCCCGAACTGAGCTTCAGTGTTTGAAAAATAAGGATCGAAAACTATCATTTCATTGACCCACCTGTTCTGATCTTAAGCTGCAGCTCGTCAAACTACATGAATTAATATCCACAGTAGGAGCTTTGGAGAGCGAGTTGAGAATTCTAAAGAGAGTATGACTTCCAGGATGTTAAAATAGATCCCATTAAAGTACCTGATGTCGAGTGTATCATCCAGGAGGTTTCTGATAGACAGCGCAGAAAAATAACATTATCTTGTATAATGTATCTGAGAATGTTCTGAACAACAGGAACGACTGGTTGCGGCTGACAAGGAATTGGTTGGTGAACTGCTTCAAATGCTGGATGTTTCTGTTGACAATCTCAGAACAATTAGATTGGGAAAATTTGATTCTTCCTGACGGACATGAAGCGACCAATCAAGGTATGTTTACCGGATGGTGATATTGCATCTAAGGCCTTCCAGCGTAGACAGAAACTAAGAACATCTGATAAGTTTAAAAATGTGTTTTTGGTCAAAGACAAAACACCTATGCAGCTAAAATTATATCGTGAGGCTAGACAAGAGTTGCTAACTAGAAAAGCTGCTGGCGAAACAGATGTTTATATTAAGTACATAAACGATGTTCCAAAAGTGGTCAAAGCTGGAAAACCGGAAAACTAGATCTGCTCAACACGCCCAGTAATATACCTATTTGCTTGTACTATCAGAATGTTCGCTCTCTTCGATCTAAACTTTCTTCATTATATCCACTAAGTGCTACTATTGACGTGGACATTGTGTTATTTACGGAGACATGGTTGGATGACAGTATTATCGAGGAGGAAATATTGGGTTCCGAGTTTGTTATCTTCAGAACTGATAGAAGATTTAACATTGTTGGAAGATCAACTGGAGGTGGTTGCCTAACTGCTTTCAAGAACAATATTTATGTTACCTTGCTGGATGTGTCTTCGTTGATTGATTTGGTCCCTTTGGCTGATATCGTCTTATGCAAGTTCGAGATGGCATCGCACACAATTTACATCGCCAAAATCTATTTACCACCTGATATGGGATGTGATGACTATGAAACTTTTGGACGCTCTCAGTTTTAAGTTGATTAATAAAATGTTATTGTTTTTGGCGATTTCAACTGCCCGGAGTATAAAACTGATGCACTAGTAAACAATAATCGTAAAGTGACATCTTTAAGCAATTTTGTTAATATTTTAAATCTAAAAGAATTCAATACTATTCAAAATATATATGGCAATATTCTGATCTCGTGTTTTGTAATATGTCATGTGAGCTACATGTCCGTCTTAGTTCTGAACCTTTGGTTAGCGTTGATGCTTTTCACCCACCACTCGAAATTGAGATTACTTTTGGCACATGTGTCGAGTGGCTAAATTTTCCGGGTAACAATAATGTTAGCTACAACTTTAGCAAAGCGAATTTCCTCTCTCTTTATATATAGCGATATGCTTGCAGTCGACTAGAGTTTCTTGGATGAATACAGTGATGTGGATGTCGCTGTTGAGGCATTTTATAATACATTATACTCCGTTATAGATCGTTCAGTTGAGAAAACTAAACGTCCTACCTCCCACGTTTCTTCCATGGTTTAGTGCTAAAATAAAACAACGTCTTAAATTAAAAGAATTTTACTTCAAGAAGTGGAAAAGAACAAAAGCGATATACTATTTTAATGAATTCAAACGATTGAGATCTCTCACAAAGAATGAAATTAGAGACGCATACAAGGCTTACTTGGCAGATGCTGAAATTAATATCAACAGAGATCCTAAGTTGTTCTGGCGCTTCATTAACAACAAGAAAACTTCTTCCAGAATTCCGGGAAGTATGCAGTATGACGGCAGAGAATTTACTCAGCCAAACGAAATCGTGGATGCCTTTTCCAGTGTCTTTGCGAGTGTGTATAAACCTAGTGTTCAAAATGTATCTTTCAACTCTTTTCTCAATTATAATAATTTTTGTGTTCATGCCTCTCTGAATTGGATGTGGGGAGCAGTATCAGGAGACTTAAATCTAATATGACAACTGGAGATGATGGAATACTGAGCTTTTTTGTACGTGATTGTGCTCCTGTTCTGTCCTATCCACTGTCAACTATATTCCACCTAGCGATAAGCACGTCAACTTTTCCAAAGGTTTGGAAAATTAGCAGAATTACCCCGTATTTAAGAAAGGAAACTGATCTAACATTGCTGATTATAGGCCTATAAGTATACTGCCCAATTTCGCTAAGGTATTTGAACATTTGCTTTATAAAGAAATATCTGCCTGCATAACTCCTTTCATATCTGAGCATCAGCACGGTTTTGTTGCAGGTAGGTCGACGATCACTAATTTAGCATGCATTGGCCAATATCTTAGTGAAGCGCTTGATAAGCGAAAGCAGGTGGATGTTATTTACGTAGATTTTTCTAAAGCTTTCGACTGCATTAACCACGAGATGCTACTACAAAAATGGACAAATTTGGTTTTGGTGTGGGTTTCTGGCGTTGATTGAGTCTTACCTTACTGGAAGGAAGTGTTATGTCTGCTAAGAATGGTTATTCCTTCACGCCGTTTTCTTCTCCAACATCAGGTGTTCCTCAAGGTTCAAATCTTGACCACTTCTCCTCAATTTTTATATAAATGATTTACTATCTCTGTTTACGTGTCACGTCTTAGCATACGCAGATGACGTAAAGATATTTAATACTGTTGGTAGCATTTTCGATTGTAAACATTTACAAGACAATCTTTCTTCGCATTAATACTTGGAGCAAGGTCAATTATCTCCTCTGAACATCAACAAGTGTACTGTGGTTTCCTACAATAACACTCACACTACTTTATACTATAACTACCAAATTAATGATGCAGCCATACCACGCAATATCAAAACTTTGAATCTTGGTGTTTTGTTTGATGATAGACTGTCATTTACGGAACATATTTCGTCCATGTGTTCATCTGCTTCCAAAACTCTCGGTTTTGTCATGCGTTCTTGCAGGCATTTCTCAGACTTAGGTGTAATGAAACGTTTATATTATGCCTACGTTCGTTCTAAGCTTGAATACGCCTCTATTGTTTGGTATCACCGTTATTTACACCAAGAGCTTATGATCGAACGCGTTCAAAAGAAATTTCTAAAATATCTCTCCTTTCGAATGGACAACGTGTATCCTGCAAGAGGTATCGAGTATTATAGCTTACTTGTTGAGCATGGTTTTCTATCTCTTGCTGACCGCCGCGAGCGTAACAGTGTGGAGTTTCTTTGCAGGATCCTGAAAATTACCGTACCTACTCATCATACTCGCTAGTATAATACATTTCAAGTACCTAGAGCTAATACCAACATTTTGCTTAAGGCACCTCTCAGTCACATGGTGAGGAACGCAAACAAACGGGATCTGGAGCCATTTTTGTGAGTCTTTCTTTTTTGTTTGTTTCATTATTATATACATTTTCAGCATGTTATTATTGTAGGCAACACCATTTTAGTTATTTTATTTTAAATAAGAATTGTATTGTAATTTGTCCTGTAATTGGCCCTTGGGCTGTTGGGCAATAAAGGATTATTATTATTATTATTATCTAGTTAAGTAAAAGTTACAAATGCGATAGAACATTTGGGAGATACTCGACGCACTTAGTTTAAGAACGACAACGTTATTGTGATCTGCTCCCACACACTTAGTACTTATAGACGAACGTGTATGGAAGATCTTATATTCATCGGTTTCGGCAAAGTGAACTTAATTAAACTGCTTGTTTAGAAGAAAAGTATGTTCTAATTTCATAGCAGCATAACTAGCAACGACATTCCTGTAAAATGTTGGTGCTGGTAAAATCTATGAATGAAAGAATCACAAACTTTGAAATATTAACCAATACTATTATTACTTAAAATGCAATATAAACATATTTTAAAAATCCAATTCATAATCTTTTATCGTCAGTATTCTTATTTTACCATTTGTTTAGTACGTCGAATTGAAACCATTATAGAACATAAGAATGAATATAAATTCTAGATATATATCTATATATATATATATATATATATATATATAAGCATAGATGTACATTTGTTAGTGTAAAATGTTGAAAAGCAGTACATCTGACGCATCTGGAAAAGCCGATAAGCAATGGGATCTAACTTGGTCTAATGATTTTTCTCGGTGGACTGCATACTTGAAATTACAAAAGTTTTCGAGCGTTAAGAACTTTTGATTAGACTAAAATGTATGTAGTCTGGTCTCGTTCTGTACGGTTTCAACTGGGATTTAACTTGTCGGAAATGGACAAATTTAAAGGAGTATTTTGTAAGAATTCCTTCTCCATCTGTTGCAATTTAGATCAACGGGTTCTATTGATAATTAAGAGAAGTACGAACTTAATTCGGAAATGTAATTATGAAATCCTAGACTTTTATAATCGTCAAAATACGTGCATTGAATATGTTATTTTTAACTTCTAAAATGGAGAAGGCAAATTTGCGGTCCACTACGGCATATGTAGAAGATTAAGACATGACTTTCGCAGGGTACATATTTCCTTACAGGTGCATACTAGCTTGTAAAGATTTTGTATTTGCAAAGAATAGCGTTATTTAATAAATGATGCTGAAAAGCAGATTGGTCTTTTCTCGAAAGAAAAAGCTAAACAGTAGCTTCCTAACACAGATATTTACTTTTATTGATAAGATAATCCAATAACTCCACAATTAACAGAAGAATTAAACTGTGAGTTTGTAGACTGATGAACTAAGAACAGTTGTAACTTGTGTAGGTGACCAATTACCCGTTTTGGGGAAGAGGAAGGGATCCATAATACTTCAGTTAATGTTACCGAAACTAAGAGCAATAATAAAATATACTCAGACATTTCTTTCTGCTCGGGAACCTCTCCCTTTTGGAAAACTACCCCCATCATACTCCTTTATTAAAAAAGTCAAAATTTCTATTTGCTGCGAAAAACGCGAATGTTACAACAAATTCATACATACGTACATACAGCTGCGAGCAAATGTTATAGCCACCCTAATCGAACATGTGTTTCGCGTAGCAGGTAGCACTTCTTAGAACAAGGGTACTGCGAACCTATACCTGGTCGTCATCTACAGTAGAAATTCCTAGAAAATATAAATTACGAAGCTATATAAGACAGAAATTAAAATTTTTAGGTTGAGTAATATATTGTGCCTAGAAAAAGAAACGTCGTTTGTCGGTTTCGAAAGTTCATTATAGTGCGGACCTTCTTTTGTCTATGTATACACAATATGCTAAAAAAGCCCCAAATATCTGAGGCTTTACGAGACCAGATAATTTTATTGCACAAACAACGATTGTCACAAATAAAAATTGCTAAGACAATAAAATGTTCGCGTTGTGCAGTGCAAAACACAATTAGCCGCTACCAAAGGACTGGAGAGTATCATAATCTGCCCAAAAGCGGTAGAAAACGTGTAACGACTGTGCGAGAAGAACAATTGATAGAGCGTATCGCGCTCCACGATAGGCACAAATCCGCGATAGCTATTTCAGCGGAGCTCCGCGCTCAACGAGACGCACCAATCTCCGTGCATACGGTAAGAAGAAGGTTAACTGCGGCGAATTTACGTGCCCAGAAACCGCGACACAAGCCTTTGCTGACCGAGCTACACCGCAAGCAACGCTTTACGTGGGCAAAGAAGTACCGGCATTGAACTGTAGATGACTGGGTCAAAGTACTTTGGTCCGATGAATCTAATACAGACGTAAGTGCTTAAAAATATTTCATAATCCTTGCAATATACATAATTGAACTCAGTGCCCCTACTTTTCTCAGCAAAATAGAAATATGCAAAAAGTTAATCTCCTTCGTTTATTCTGTGCAGGTGCACAGCGTTTCCGGAGCAAGTTATGTTCGGAGGAGGTCCGGCGAAGCATTTTCCCCAGAGTGTATTTTACGTACTGTTAAACACGGCGGTGGAAGCATTATGATTTGCACAAGGTGTAGGGGAAGTCCATGTTTGCGAGGGCCGCATAAATGGGGCATCGGGATGTTGGAAGAGGTTCTCGAACCATCAATTGTCAGATTTTATGATATGGACTCAGAGGTATTACTTTCAGCAAGACAATGCTCCTTGCCACAAGGCCCGACCTTTAATGAACTGGTTTATTGATAACCAAGTGAAGATTTTGGAATGGCCCCCACAACTGCCTGACCTCTCGCCTATGGAAAATCTATGGCATATATTGAAGGACAGGGTCCGCAAATACAACCATGCCTCCCTAAAGCCCTAAAGCAAACAGTGTTTATGGAATGGGCATCTATTTCCCCAGAAACATGTTACAAACTGGTAGCTACTATGCCTAAGAGAATTAAAGCTGTAATAAAGGCTAGAGGAGGCAGCATTAAATACTGATTTATTTAATAAAAGAACCTTATAAACTGAATTATGTGTCTTTTTTAATTTTGAGATTCTCGTCTTATCGTAACGCTAAAAAAGTTACCCTGCCTATAACATTTGCTCGCAGCTGGATGTGTATTACATGCATTAACTGGCCCTACTTTCATTTAATTTGAAGAAAAATCATAAATATAACAAATCCAATATTAGAGCACAAAGACACAATCTGAAGTTTACTGAAAATGTTTATAATATTTCTCAAAATTTATGCATAAACGTTATTATAGTTTACGCCCGGAGAATTAAATATAGGTAATGTGTTCGCTATAATTACTTTTTCTAATTGTATACACGTTTTGATACAATGCCACGGTGATCATAATGTTTTTTAAATAAAAATTTAACGGCAATTGTAGTTTGGTTAATTCGAGTGCACAAAATTTTCAAATGTAATGTTTTTTCCTAGTTGATTAGATACTAAATTCGGTAAATTTATTTAAAAGATCTCTCTATAAATTTGTTTTGTTATAACAAAATTTATTTATCCTAATATTTAGCGCACTTACACTTCACATACCCCAACTTTTGATTGCATACGCACATGCCATAACTTTGCGAAATCTAATGGAAACTTAATTAAATTAAAAAGCACGTGAAAGTAGTATTACTCCTATAGACTAATTTCAGTAACATCCGTAACATTAATATTTCAATCATTGTCACAATACATCGCGGGTGTCAATTGCAAATGCGAGAAAAATGAACTGAAACTTTGACTTTAATTTTCTATAAAGGAACTGTACGCAGTCTAATATAAGCACGCCGACGCTGGTTCCACAATGCAGAGCGTAAACTAAGTGTTATAAATGGCTGTTGGAGAACTATCAATGAAACTAATCGAAGCGTGAATGAGATAGCTGCAATATTGAATCACTTAGTAACTACAATACGCCTTACATCATTAAATATTAAATCGGGTGACGTGCTATTGAATTTTGTGTGATTTAACGGTGCTATCATTCACATACGTCTGCGTATCTTAGATCTATTCGAGGTTAATTTATCGTCCTTGTATTATTATAGACTTCTAGAGTGCGTAGTATAGTTTTTAAAGACCAAGCAGCTTTGCTGTTGTATTAAAAGCTATTTTATACGGATTGCTACATTTTTAAATATCTTGTTAATCTAACTTGACGCAGTTTGAAGAAATATATGTTCGACAGCCGTTCGTTTGTCCTAAATAGTTGCAAAAAACGTGCAGGCGGTGTTCGAAGAACCCATGTATTGGGGTAACATAAATCACATATAAGTCAGTTTAATACGTAGAATGCTAATGGTAGTAAGCTGTGTTTGCTGAGCGATATTATGTATTTCTAGTACGAATATTTAAACTTCGTCCAAAATCTTGAACGTAAGTCATCTTGTGTCAGTCTGAATCAAATATTATACAGAGTTGTTTTTAGATAAAGAAGAAGTCATCTAGTAGGCTTGTGTATATGTTTTACATAAAAGTATTTTATTTATTTTATTTACAGCTATATTTCAAATTTTTAAGAATTTGAAGTTGAATTTAGAAAAAAATTTATTTGACACAACGATTACCAAAACAGGATGAAATTTAAAATGAAACTGTCATTCGCCTAATTTACTTAACAAATGAATTTAATAGAGCAGTCATCGCAATTTGATGCCAGTTTTCATTAACTATTTTTTTAATTATGTAAAACACTAAATACATATTACCGCTCTGCCTTCAATTTTCTAAAAAAGAAACGGCTTAAAATTACTCTTTCCCCTGAACTGAAAAAATATGACACTGTATTTTACGGCTGTATCAATACCTAAAAACCTCAACAACTTATTCGAAAAATGCGAAATTGCGGAGTAATTGACATACACTGTCACTCATTGTTTGAGTACTGAAATACTCAGATAATCTTCAAAAACAAAGTCAAATTTGTTTAAAGACAAGAAATACAAAACAGCATGGAACGAAAATGTAAAACCTTTTAATTCTTGAACCGTTTGAATTTTGTAGAGATAAAAGCTTCAGGGCCTATTCAATGACAAGGCACATTTACGCGCAGAACGTTTCGGACTGTGTTTTATCGCAACTCCAACGTGATCGGTGCTTTCTGGCGTTATAGTATCTTCGCTACTCTTTTATGTTTTAAATTTAATGTGGACCCAGGTTCCTCAAACTTTTAACCCACAAATCAATTATATTGACCATTGTTTCGCGTTCACTAAATAGCGTAAAATGTCAAACAAAATGTTATGAAATTCAGGAGTCTCGTATAAACGTCAAAGAAATAGCCAACAGAAATTCTTCAGAAATGTTGGATTAACATTATGTTACCAGGAAAAAACTTCTCCATTAAATTTTTAGACAGCACTATCTTACCTATACTTTGTAGAATTATCTTGAACATCAATTACCTTCGAATCCTTATGCTTTTTTTTTTTAAAGTGGGAGGTAAGGTACTTTAAAAAAATCGAGAAATCATTGTTACCGATGGGAATTCCACTGTGACAATGTTGGCTGAAGAAATAAATATCAACAGAGAAACTGTTCGAGCAATTTTGAAGAATGATTTGCGTAAAAGAAATGTGTGTGCACATTTTGTTATACATCAGCTGAATGAAGAGCAAAAAATCGCTCGTGTAGCGCATTGTGGAGACACTACTCAAATTGCTAAAAACGACCCAAATTTTCTTGATTCTGTCATAAGTGGTGATGAGACATGGTGCTTTAAGTACTGCCCTGTAACTAAGCGGCAATCTATACAATGGAAGTAGAAAGGCTTTCAGAAGTCAAGTATCAAGACAATGCTGAATACTTTTTATGATTCACAAGTTGTTGTCCACAAGGAATTTGCTACAGAAGGTAAACCCGTTAATAGAGAAGACTATCTAGGAATTTTACATCGTTTATAACAGAGAGTTGTTCAAGTTAAGCCCGGATATCCTGCAGGAAAACAGTAGTTTTTGTTGCACGATAATACATCACAAAGCCGTCAGTTCGTGAGTTTTTGACTAAAAAACAAATTTGTCTCATTAGCCACCCACCGTATTCGCCTGATCAATCACTATGCGGTTATTTTCTGTTCGAAACTAAAAACTGCAATAAAACGATACTTTTATTGTAGATTATTTTGCAGCCATTCAAGCAGCCATCCCACAACCCGACTATAAAAAATTGAAGCATGCAATAGTCACCCGTGCCATACGATGTATTGAGTCTACAGGAACATATTTCGAAAAAAAAATGTTCAGCATGTATTCGATGTATTCAATTATTCGATTTTTTTTTTGCATAATAAATGGCAATCGATTAAAGCATTTTCTACGATAGAATAGTTTATTGTGAGTATTAATTCTTATTTAGGTTATAACGAATTTGAAACGTACATAACTTAACAGCAATAGCAAATTTAGATAGTGGCAACCTCGAAAGGCATTTTTGCTGCTATATTTACACTTTTAAATTAAATTTGTAATTTCTTTCTATCATTTCGAAATTAAAAAGTAGATAATAATTATTATAATATTTGCTACTGTTAAAAAAGTACTCCGCGGTGAAAATTTTCTAATTGCTAGAAGAAATGCTGGCAATCAATTACTAAATAATTTGGCGTAGAATCCTAGCAGAAAAGAGTAGCAATGATAACTTCCTGTATTCTCACGAAATAACTTTCACTTGTATAGCGCAATCTTTAGATATTTGTCAAAAAGTTCAGAAGTAGAACCACAATTAAGGCTTAACAATAACAGATCTATTACAACATTTTTTCTATAGCAAGAGAAAAGTGACATCGAAAGCACGCTCCAGATAATTTTTCTTCTGTTACAGGCCAGACAGGTCTCTACGTCACTGTCATACACACGTACGGGGAAGCGAACCGAATGGGGACTGGAACAATAGAACCGCACACTTTTTTCTAAACAAATGAGCGCATTTTTCTTATACCGTAACGCACATTAACTTATATAAATTAAGGATTTTCGGATGAAACTAAAGCGTTTTCATACACGCTGCTCTGTTGAAAGGTCAGTCGCTTCCTTCGTATCAAACGTAATTTATGGATAAAATTAAGCGGAAACCTTTCCACTGCGCAGTTGCCATATCGAATCCCGACGCAGCCATTTATAGACAATGACTTTAAAAATACCTTGGAAATATAGTGTAATAGCCGACGAAACGATAAAAATGGCTAAGAGTTTCTTAAGTGCGTCAATAAACGAAAGAATTTATATTTAATTCCTTAAACAATTTCCAGATGCGCGAACGAGTGGAACAGTTAATATACTCGGATACACAAAATGATTGACGTTGGAACCGGGCTGACTCAATTGTTTCTCTTAATTTATCCAAAGCGTAATTTGACAGGTTGAGTGACGGGCGTGGAGTGTGTGTTTTTCATTTTTTAAATTATCATACTGATAGCTCCATAAAGCAAATTGCTACGTCTGGTTTCATATAAATTGACGCCTACTTTTATATTAATGGAAGCGGAAATAATTGCAATTCTTGACTGAGAAATTACAAAGTTTTCTACCATTTATTTCCTTAAAGCGTTAGAATACATATTAAACAATCTAGAAGTTTTTTTATTTCCATTTGATGTAGAATGACTTAATTCTTGAGAATAGGTAATAATAAATAACTAATACAGGTATAACAGGTAACAGATGAGTTTATTAAATCGATTAAAATGCTTGATCATATGGTGTAATTTCTTACCCGTAGTACTTAATACTGGCCTTAAAACAAAAAATAAACAACCGAACGACTGAGAAAACGAGAACAGAAAGAAGTATACAGTTACATTTGAATGTCATTGATGTCACATAGGTTTCCACAACGTATTTATGAGAACACTTGAAAGTGGTTTTCCTGCAATGCTCTAAGTACAATCTCAGAAAGAAATTAAAAAACACAGAACTTATTGGATGCCTGTCAAATAACAAAGAAACAAGAAATTTATCTAAACGAAACAAAAATATCTGACGCCAATCTTGAGGTAGGAATAAAAGCAAAGCTATGTGGGAGGTAATTAATAATGAAACCAAATATACACCAACAGAAATGAGACTATTCATCATATCGGCCACTGATTTGAACCTATGTACACATACTTTAACAATGCAGATAGAATAATAGCAAAGGGCGTTTGCACTAATGCAACGTCATACAAGGTTCTTCAGAATTTCAAATTGGACAAAGAAGAGTCGTTTTCTTCAATCAAATAACTCATTGGGAGATTGAAAGAATATAATAACACACTACAGATGTGTAAAATGTGTCACTTTATATTTACAGAATAAACATAAGACTCTATTAACAAATATGTTTCTCTGTTCAAGAGGAAGTACTTCCAAAACATTGAAATCGCAAAAGTTCTTGGTATTTATAAACAAGGGAACATAAATTATCATGAAAGTTATAGACCAATAAGTGGACTGCCAGCGTTCTCAAAGACTTTTGTGCAGGTCTTAGGGACGAGGCTGACGAATTTCCTAGAATAGAATCAACTGTTATGTGAACAACAACACGGCCACAAGAGGGAATATTGTGTCACCAAAGTACGTTTGTCGACAGGATTATGCTGGATCTAAGCAAATCTTTCGATTCAAACCGTACTATCCTTTTGAAAAAACTGTGCTACTACGGCGTCCTGCGAGAATCCATATGAATCATTAAAATTTTACCCTTCAAAATGAACACGCGTGATTGCCTGGACCAGCACCATATCCGAAAGATAATTTCAGAGCACCACCAAGATTAGTAATTGGTTCACTTCTACTTATATTATGCATAAATGATCTGCCATCAAACATTGTCAGAGCAGAAGTCTGTCTCTCTGCGAATTATACCTCTCTTATGGTACGGGTAAAAGCAATAACAGAACTTAAAGTAAAGTCTACCAGTGTCATTGAAATGGAAACGAAAACATAAAATTTAACCATTTCGCTCAAGATTTCGACTTAAATTCACGATAGCCAACTAACAAGCAAATTGTTTCATGTCTTCTGCAATATATACAATTAAGAGGCAACTAGCAATACGTGAAGCGGCCAGAGTGACTTCTCAGTGTTCCACTCTCTCCTAAGCTACAGAGTATTATTATATTATTACTTACTAGTTTCACATGATCTGCTGCGAAAGAAACCATATATCAATGTATACTGATAAATGATACAGATTTTACAAACACTTTTGGAAATACAGACCCAAGTTATCGCTTTCGAAAAACATTAAAGGTGCAAGGTCTTGAATGATTTGTGCCAATTATCAAACATGAAGATGCTAACGTGGAAAGCTTTGGTAACATGCAACTTAGTGAATTGTTAAAAAGTGGGGACAAACTGGCGAAGGAAAATATTTAAGGATATTGCCGTCTCGAGCCGTGCAGTATTCGTCTCTGTGGAAATGGATGTTTTCCAGAAAGATAACAACCCAAAATCTCTAATCTTCTTAATACAAAAGCAAAAAGAGGAAACGTTGATAAAGATGATCTGGTCGCCCCATTCGCCAAATCTGTCACCAATCGAATTCTCTTGGGGCGAATTGAATTGTGTAGGGTGAAGGCGGTGAATCCCAAGGGCGCTAGACGTACGCAGAGCAGAAGATGGGCATTTTAGTAAAAGAGTATAAATAAAATCATGTAGATTAACAGACAAATAAATTAGATAGAAAATGATATACATATATAAATATACATTGAGTACCATTGAGTCTTAAGGATTAATGTCAAAAAAGGAACGAAAATTCAGACAAATTACAACAAGACTTCTTTCGCAGAGTTAAAGTACAAGAAAATGCGCACAAAGGATAATTAGACTAACGGTATCAAAGAAGTTAAAAGTTAGAATATTCTCGTCCTAAGCTGTATAAGTCAATTCATTGTGTTACTAACAAGCTATGAGTCATTTAAGTCAAGAGTAACGTATTTGAAATTTAAGATTTTAGAAATGGGTGGTAATTTTATGCTGTTTTAGAGTTGGTTGCCGAAAAATTCATTGTTTCATTCCAGAATTTGTGATTCTTATTTGAATACACGATACTAAGAAACATCGTCTTTCAGAGATTCGTATGAGAAAATCAAGCTTTCTGGAGAAATTTTGTTCTTAGAGCGTTTATTTGCATACGGCTACCTGAAACTTAAGTGGAAGTTCTAAAACAATCTTTGTGCACTTGTTAAAGGGTACTGATAGTAAATAAAATTGCTTGAAACATTCCAGTTGGTTCCTTCCATGATAGGAACAGAGCTATTCACTTATAAATTATAATACACGCGTATGCAGACATTAATAAGGATGGCTCTAATACAATTAATGCAACATAGACCATCAATATATAGCATAAGAAGGTAGTAAAAGAAAATGTAGTAAAGGAAAATGAAGTAAAGTGCAAGCAAGCAATGGCAAACCAGACATTCATAACTGCTATCGAAAGCAAGCGCAATAAAACGGGATTTGAAAAAGTTTTAGGGATTTCGCAGAATGTTCCTAGAAATTTAAGGATAATTATACTGATCAGCAGGATGCAGTAGAATCTATGATGGCGTAAGTTGTTCGGTACTTTCCGTAATATATTGCATCAAACTTTTCTTGCTTGTATAATGGTATATTCGGCTCTCGTTTAGCGCTAGCGGATGTGATCTCGTCAGAGCTTCTCCCTTTCAAAGTCTACGGAAAGTCGGTACATTAGAACCGGAGCAGTATGGTGATTACAGTTGCGATTGGCACTAAACTTTACCTATTTTCTCAACAACTTTTATGTTCTGAAAACTAATTGTTCACTTCAATCTACGAAATTATGCAAATATGTAATGTTGTACTTTCGCCTTTTGTTTATGTAAAGAGTTTCGTAAGGAGCACAAAATGAATTAATGAAATGTTACCAATTTGCATATTTTATACATAAAAAATATTTAGATACAAATATGAAGGAAAATATGTATATACTATTCCGGTTATTGTGTTTCACCACTGTTATTTCAGTGAGATAGAAAGTTGATTGAATGAGATAAAATAAGCACCACATCGAGGCCTACTAAAAAAAAATGAACAATCTTTGCGTTATAACGAAAGGCCCAAACATCGATAATCGAAATTCTGTCGCCTAGCTCATCTCATAAAAAAATACCTCAATACCAATTTGATATTATGAAAGTACAGTAGCTTTTACGCGTTTTGAGATTTTCATACAAATTTTCTTGTTTTAAATACAAATTGTAGGTAGCTTTGACTATAACAAAATACATAATCTGCTAACTTGAGTAATGTAAAATATAACAGATTTATTTGTAAACGTAACACAGTTACAGGATTTTTACGATAGGAATACACACACATCGTGAATGACATATATACATGTGCATATTGTGGTGGAAGATCTCAGGCTCTTTAATTTTTTTAAAAGGGTCCCTTAATTTGAATTTTGTTTTTTTTGTTTTTAAATTCAAAAATAGTGTTTGGTAATTGAAATAACCAAAGATAAGGTTGTAAAAATAAATATATTAACAAATCAAAGATATATATACCGCTTTTTTGACAAAATATTCTTTTTCTAACAGAAAACTTAAGGTAATTCCTGTCTAGCTTGTTTTAAATATTCTAATTAAAATATGAAATAAAATGAGAGCAAAACAAAAAATACAATTAACTTTGAGAATTGATGAAGATTCGAAGTCTTTAATTTTGGTAATCGTACTTACTCACATGTAATTTCTCGTCTTTTAGGTGTCCTGGTCTTCGACTTCTAAAAAACGTGTCCGGAACTTCCAAGTTTTTATTATAGTATCAGCTGATACACTTTATCACTAAATGTATTCGAAGATTTCCATAAATTAAGTTTTATCTGAGAAAATAATTGATTATTTTCGGGGGAGACGATGTCAGTATGTGTGACTTTGACACGATGTTTGTTTTATATCCATAGTTACACATTTGTTTGCCTCTATATGTATTAGGCCACACAGCAAACACATACTTGATTTATTTAGAGGTAAATGCCGCCAGGCGTGCCATCCTTCCGTCATACGAAAAACTTTGAAGATTGTGTGATATAATTTCGAGATGATACATATTTTTACAATATGATTATAATATGTGAGCACAGTATATTAAACGTCTTTTAAAAATGAATTTATTTATATTCAAGAAAATGTTCAGGAAAAGCGATATATACAATAGGGTGACAGAATAAAATAGACATCTACTAATTAAAAAAAAGATTCTATTCTCGTTATATATACAAAATATTTTAAAATTAGACTAATATTTTGTCGATCCACTTTACTTGCGTGAAGTGCTGCGAGTCGTCGTGGCATACAATCTATTAGATGATTAATAGTGTCTTCTGGAATATTTAACCATCGTTTCGCCATATTTCTCTGGATTATGTGCCAAACATTCTCTATCGGATTCATGTCTGGTGATTCGCCTGGCCATGGTAAAACCCGAATCCCCTGTTCCTCTTTCCATGTGGTTGTTGTTCTTGCTTTGTGGCAGGGTGCTCCATCCTCCAGAAAAGTGGCGTCTTGTTTAGATAAAATGTCGTTGTCGAATATCGGTAGTACTCCTTCTGTTAATATTTGGATATATTTTGCCGCATTTATATTTCCGTCGCAGATTACTAATTGCGATCTTCCACCATACCATATCGCGCCCCACACCATGATATTCACACCGCCGTATTTCACCGTCTGATGCAAAAATTTGTCGTCCAGTTGCTGTGGCGAACGTCTCCATACCCACGTACGACCACTATCACTGAATTGGCAGTATCTGCTTTCGTCTGAAAAAATGACAGACCGCCAAAACTCTTCGGGCTTCGTTCGCATTTCGATTGCCCAAGCCATTCGGCGCCGCTTTTGGAACGCCGTAAGGAGAGGTTTTTTCTTTGCCACCCTTTTATACATCCCCACACTATGGAGGTATCGCAGAGCGGTGCGCTGACTTTTCTGTGAAGCTGCCGCAAGCTCAGCTGTACTTTTTCGCGGTTCTCTTAACACTTCGCGCAAAAGCACCCCTTTTACTTCTTTGAGAAGGTCCGGCACGACCTGGTCTCGGCTCCACTGTTGTTTTTTCCTTGCGTTTAAATTGTGTAATCACACGGTTAACTATGGACAACGGAATATTTAAAAATTTACTTATTTCACGTTGCGAAGAGCCGCGTTCACTTTGGCCAACGATGCGACCCCGGGTGAAGTCGCTAATATCACTCGAAGCGAGGCATAGTTTGTAACGATACTAAACTATGACGAATTCCTTCCGATACATCTACCCCTTCCCAAATGACAAGAGAAAGTTCTTAATTCGTTCTTAGAATTTAGCTGTTATATATTTATACCACTTTACCTGGTGTCTATTTTATTCTATCACCCTAGTGTATAATAAGCGATAGTGGAGTTTACGTCTCCTCCACATATTTTGTTAAAGAGGCGTTTTTTTAAACATGGAAATTGTGAATAATATATTAACTAAGAACACCCAAAGTAGATATCTGTAAAATTTAGAAAGAAAACTGTACAGATTGAATATCTGTAATAAAATTCAATAAAAAGGGAGCCCTAACGGCACTTTGCCTCCAACAATAATAAAAATAAAGGTGTGAACCAAACAGTGACGAGAAAATATCCAAAATAGGTAAACTAGTAAACAGACAATATTTCATACCTTTGCAATATGTACAGTGTTGTACTATTAACAACTCCTTTTAATATGTACAGTGTTGTACTATTAACAACTCCTTTTAATATGTACATGATGTGTACGTTATACACCCATACACGAAACACAACTTGTTAGTATTATTTTATATTATGCCGAAATATTAAAGCAGTTTCATCTATCCTACAACCCCTGTAAAGTAATCATGAGTTCTTTCTTCAATTCAAAAACTAATAAAATCTTTGATTGCAAATAAATAGGATTGAATATTATATGTAGTTTTAAAGGTAAAGCATCGATAGACCACAACAATTGGTTTAAGTTTTTAAATCATAATGAGCACTTTTTTGACAAATTTAGTAAAATGTGAACAGTGATTTTAAATATTTATATAAAAGTGGTAAATAATTTTACAATTCACTCAAGAAACAACATGCTGAAGAAATTTCTAAAGAATTATAATATTACGTAGTGACAATATATATAATAATATATATACCATTGTTTTATGAAAATCTCAATTAGTACAGCCAGATCGATTAACTTTGCATTAATTTTTATTGTGTAAGTTACGTAATGAAAAACCTAACATGTATATGTAATTTATAATGCTTTAATAAGAAAATATTAGGCGGAATTTCATTCAAAAATAAAATATGGAATTATACATTGTGATTCGTCGTCAGCTCTTCAAAGAACTTTTGTATTATAAAAACAAATATTACGGTTGATATTTAACCTGCTACAACCAATGTCTCATTGCCGTATCCTCCAGCTGTTCAAACCATTTTTGGCCTACTTCAAAGTAATTTTGAGACATGTTCATATTTGTTATCTTTTTATATTCCAAAATCTTTACATCCTTTATTTTATTTAGCTTTAAAAAACCTACCAAATATTCTATAGTTCTTGAAATTGTTACGCCGGGAAAAGTAAACAAACGTCAATCTATACTAGGATTTCTCCTTCTATTAGTTCAATATTTAACGGGCTGATGGCTCAGTGCCTAGCACGTTCGGCTATCAGTCAGATGATTCCGGGTTCGAAACCCGGGGTTGTTTTTCAGAGTTGAGGTTTTCCTCACTCCATGCTCGAATGAGAACAAATGCTGAGAACGAATATCATCTTAAGACGCTCTACAGGTGCAGGTGTAATAATGATGGCTGGCCGATGCCTCCTGTAATTGGCGAAAGCATGAATTATTATTATTATTACCATTAATATTATTTACTTTACTTTCGAATTCCAAGGAATTTTCTACAATTAAGCTGTCCAGTTTGTGTGGTATGTTCTTGTATTTGTTCGGTAAGCATTTGTACAATTTGTACATTGGGGAATCAATGCCGGAAATCAATGATCTCATGTAACTATCTAATTTGTGAATTTTGGGAAGGCAATAGATTTTTGGAATAGCAAGGTTTACTTTGAACACTTTAAATTTCAAGTTGTTGATAATGAAGGTAGGAATAGTGTCTTTAATACCTTGTATAACAGAAGGTACAGGATTTTCTTGAAATTCTCTGCACGATTCTGATGTTAGCATTGTCTTGATGTGATTGTAGTAATCCAGTTTATCTGTGTTTTCTTTATCGGCTTTTAGGCATCAATCAAAACAATCTTTATTTTTGGCACTTTTGGTCATTGGATTTTACTATGTTTTCCTATCAACTATATTTTCTTTTTAAACACCGCTATTTTATTGACAGGTAAGACGTAATGCCATCAATGTCCGGCATAAAGAAATGTGACTTTATCCCTCTTTTTGTATTTAGCTGTAGCAATAATCCGTCAATATCCAACAATATATAGCTCTGCATTTGCTACAAAATGCTTTTGGTTTGTTTTTATTATTTTTTGTGTTTGGCCTAACTACGTTATAAACCATTTTAGCCTGTCATAACCGCAAGAGCCTTAAGGTGTAGGCAAGTGTGTGTAAAGTGTTCCATGGCCTTGTGACTACACTTCCTCGCCGTAAAGGCTGTATCCAACCGTGGATAATGAGTCTGGAGCACACCGAATCCATCCGAAAAAGCATTGTCGCTATACTTGATGGACGTTGATTTTGAACGTCCGACACCTGAATTGCTAAATTCAGGTGCTGACCCTCTTATTATTGGACTACCGACTTAGTTATTAAAGTAACTATTTTGTAAAATACAGCACTAAACGGTATAAAGCAAAAGACAGTAACACAACAGTTAAGCACAGCAATAGAGAGGCCTACAATAACTAACACAACAGATTGCAATATGACATTGCGGCATTGTCATATTGCTTTGTTTTTAGTAATACGGCGCGTATAAAAAAGTGAGAAGAAGATAAAAAAAGGGAAACTAGAATGGCGTGGTAACTGAACGTGCAAGTTGCGTTACAGACATATTTTTTTCTTTGTTTTCTTTTAGTTTCTTTGTCTTTCCTTTTGTTTTATATTTTACTTTCTGTGTCACGGCCAATCCCGGAAACAATTCAGTCTTTATTGACTCTGGCGGTGGAAGCCTGCATATAGATTTAATGTTTTAGAAGTATGAATGCATTAATAAACAATAAATAATAGTACCTGTCAAATTTTAGTTACGTGCAGGTAATAACAATTTACATACAAAATAAGAAAGTGCGTATAAAAGTTCGAAATGCGTAGGGGCAGCGCAAATCTCTATACCATTTTTGAATAGTTTTATATAAAAAATGTACTTAACATTTCGGTAGCTTTTATATGAAAAAATTTAGATAGTTAAAAGTTAAGTGGAAAGGGCAAATCATGTTGTACGAAATATGCTATCAAAGTGGACGAGTTACGAAAATTCATTGCAATAATACATGTTAAAAATCACTAATCAGTAATCAAGGAATTCATGCAACATTCATAAGGTTTGGTGGTATAAAATGAGCTCCTTTTGGTTGATCTATGCATCTCGAATCAACATTTTCTTCGTCCAAAAAGTTTTCACCAAATTTCGCATTGCAAGACTACTGGAGACGCAATAAATGAATTTGGTGTTGAAGCCAAGGAATAATTAGGAAATTGAATAACGGTATAGTTAACGAAGAGGAAATTTTATAAGCTGTTGATGGTGCTGTAGATAATTATTTTAAGAATAGAGAAAGTGAATAGGTTGAAGACCTGTTGGTGGAAAAGTTTAAATGCACTGATTACAATAAATTTTACAGACTATGTACATACAACTAAAATACAGATTCAAATAAAAGTAGTACTTAAACGAAAATAAAGCAATGAAAATGAAAGCGAAAACTTTAGCTTTAAAATTCCTTCCACGTTCTGTAGGAGACAGAATAAGAATTTTAATTTTAGATATTAGCCGAAGGAAATGGTACTTTAGGAACATTTTAGTGACAATGATTACAAAAATTAGTGGCAATCTTTACAAGCCGGCAAATATGTGCAGAATAATTGATTCAATGTTTTCAGAAAATGCGTTGCTAGAAATACTAGCAAACGCCAGATTATCAATGCACAGCTGCCTTTAGAAATCTAAAATATATAACAGCAAAAAGGAATGGGCTACTAGATCTGTTTCTTGTAATGTAAAATATCATGACAGTTTGCCATGCTTAAAGAAATAAGACTACACTGTTACTTACAAAGAAGTGAAGGTTTCGGATCGGCGATGTTGTTTGAGAATCGATGGGTAATCTGCAGAGAATAATCTTCAGTTTATTTACGTCTACAAAAATACTTACTTTACGATTCTTCAAACAAAAGCCGCTAAGATTTAATTGTTTCTATTACTAACTAACCATTATCCAACGTGGAGATTAAAACACTACCATATTGTATTATGGACCCTTCCTAGAGATGGTCAGTAATGCCTAGGTATGTTCAAGTAACTCTAATCTCTTTTTCAATCGTTACATATAAAAATTTGTTTAACAGAATACCGACCTGAATCTATAATGAGTGAAATAGGTATGTAATATGGATTAAGGAAAACGTTAATTTACTTATTTTTGTAACATAATGATTCGAAAAGGTAAATAAATATCTATAACCTATCTAAAATTTTTACTTTAATGAGTATTCAAGTGCTATTATAAACTTACGAAGATTTTTTCGGGCAAATTTGCGCGTACTTGCTATAAGTTGTTAGTAGTAATTTATTGTTACGATTCTGATGTATGTGGTTGAATTGAAAAAAAGAACTATCAACCGATAATGAATTCTAGTAGGTATTATCTCCTCCCAATCATCTTTCGAGTTTTTATGAGTTACTATAGCAACGCACTAACTATGAGTAATGATTTTTCGCAAATTTTTGCAAAAAATGCTACAGAAATAATTTATTACTAGATTGAAGGCAGCTTCAGAGTGTAGGCGACAACCAATTAAATTCCAAATGAATAATTGAAAATATAATATACCAAAATACACACTACATTATAAATTAAACGAATAATTGTGCTAATTGACTTTAAATTTGTCCATTGAGATTAAAACTCATTCAAATGTGTTTGACAATGGCTCTCAGATTATAATCGATTTGAAAAAAAAATTATCTAGCATCTTCTCTACTCTTTCTTCTAAGACCATACTATACTATCACTTTACGTCGTTCTGTTTAAAACATTTTATAGATATTAAAATCATTTGCTTTGTCTACTTGAGTGTACGTTGGACTCCGTTGATCGTTAAATTGAAGAATACTTTGGAAGTTATCTGCTACATAACTTTAATTACTGCAAAAATTCAATTTCGCTGAGAATTCTTTTTCTTTTTAATTAGATCTGATTGACGGTCTGGATATTAAGAATACTTTAACGCTAATTAACTTGCTTTGAAATGTAACAAAAGAAAAGCAAAAAGAAAACGTTTAAAGCAAAATTCTGTAATACCTGCACCTGAAATGATTAACAAAGGCGAAAAGAGTCTTTTACGAAATATTTATTTTTATACGAAATATACGGCGAAATAATGTCAGTTTCTATAGGATTCATCCCGTTCTGATGGTTTTGTTGTAATATTCTTGTCATCGTCTGTTTCACAGCTGCAAGAAATAAAACCTTTTTATACACTATAAGCTTTGCAAAAATGTCTAAAATAAATGGAGTCTTGATGACTCAAAACAAGCTGAAGAAACTCCGAATTACCTCTTTAGCTTACCACATAAGAAATACGACTCAAACAAGTGCTGTAGATTTTGATCTAGGTGCAGTTGAACGTTTTGCAACAATAATAGTAATAGTACACAAATTGACTGAGAATTTAATTAATAGAAGTTATTTGGTAGCATTCTTTTTTACATCTGTTGAATTGAGCTCAGTGAAAGAACATATGGCTTTGGAGGTGTAAGAAATCATAAAATAATCTACCTGAAATGATGACAAAAAAAAGGTAAGTGAATCGAGGCGAATTTCAGTTCAAAGATCGATATAGCTTCCGCAGTAAAATTGTGGGGCAATAAACCTGTTACTTTATTTACCAGTGATGTGTCAGCAAAAGAAGTGACTATCGTAAAAAAATAAATAAGGACGATTCTAAGACCGATGTATGTTATGTATATTGTGGTAGAAGTATACAACAGAACTAAAACAATAGGCCAGCGTCAGTAGGTCCCTCCAGGAAAGAGAAGTGTACGCTATAAGGAAAATCTTTATTTTATATCAAACCATATGTAGCAATCGAAAACCCAGTATTCGTCTCCCGTTATAATCCTTTGCATGAATGATTCGTCGTCGTTGACTTGTTCAAGATGTTGTCGGCAGACGTCCACTCGATTTTATTTTCGCGCATAAACAAAAAACAAAATTTGGCGCAACTAGATTCATGCTCAGTTTTTCGTCAAAATATTATGACACAACCCAATTGAGATGCTAACCTCTTCTACAACTTCTCCAATAGTTAAACGACGGCTTGAATGCAGCAAAACCACAGTTTTCGGAATGTGGGAATCATCAGTCTAAGTCAAGGGCCTTTCTGATAGAAGGTTATCTTCAATTGATAAACTATTCATAAGATTGCGTACGACCTGAAGCATCACATTTGTAAGCTTGTTTCAAAACTCGTGACATGATATTGTTGACGAAGGATGATAATTAGAGTTGTAGTTTTCATTGTTTGTGAAACTTCTATATTCCGACATTTTGGCAGTATGACTGCTGTCGTCTTCACGATAGCCTTGCTTCATTATTAATGGTGAATCTGGCAAGAAACGGCCCTTATCCGGGTTACTCTGTAAACAACCGTAGACACATTGCTGATACGTCCGATACGAATGTTCCATAAAAGATGGAAATACCCAAAACAATAAAGCAAAGTTTAAACGTTTCCGAGAAAACTTTCTCCAGTTTCACGCAAAATTCTGCGTTATCCACTGAAACACCTTGCGCTAAAATAACTATAACGCGAGAACTAGACGAAATGTCAACGATCCAAAAACTTGGTTCTGCAGGAGGTTCCGACATATACAACGCTGCGAACCGCACATCATTAAATCTCCGTTAGCGCATACTTCAAAATGTTCGGTTATTGTCTGAACAGACTTCAATAACCCGACGATAAATTTTACTTTATTATTATTATGCAAGTACACATTATTTATTAATGCAATTTCAGAAGAAGAAGTAGTATTTAATTACAAAATCTTAAAACGACAGTAGTAACATAACTATTGTAAGTATGTATACATATATACACGTGGATATATCGCATACTTAGTAGTAGCTTTACTAGTAGCTTCCTTTGTTAGCGTTTATCCTATTGATGTTTTAATTTTATATTTTCATTTACATCTATTTGTTTATTATTTTACTTATTTCTTACTAAAAAGACTTTTCTTATTGCCACTCTTTTACAGACACATACATTTTTGTGATTGGTAAGCAACAAAATAGTCAGGGTTCCTTTCTCATATTTTTGTGTACACCTACGATACATAGTGTTTATAGCTCCAGAGGAGATGACTAGTACTTAGCACCAACTTAAATCAAAAAAAAAAAGAAAGCGGGAAATTCAAAAGCGTTTCAATCATTTATATACACTCAGTATAAGTAATATATAGTTAGTCTACCGTATACTGAATATTTAATTTTAATGCTATCATAAATTAAATCCGAAAATTCGTTAATAACCTTATTTACGTTGTCAAACAGTGGTCGTTTTCTTGTCCTACGTAACTGCTATACAGCTTACAAAACTTCTTATTTGCGTATATATATATATATATATATATATATATATATATGCATATGATAGCATTAAAATTAAATATTCAGTATACGGTAGACTAACTATATATTACTTATACTGAGTGTATATAAATGATTGAAACGCTTTTGAATTTCCCGCTTTCTATTTTTTTTTTGATTGAAACATATTTTTTGTAAAAAAAGTGCTATATATATATTATATATATATATATTGTGGTGAAAAATCTCAGGCTTTTTAATTTTTTAAATGGGTTCTTTGATTTAAATTTTGTTCTATTTGTTTTTAAATTAAATAATAATGTTTTCTAATTAAAATGTAAGGTTGAAAAAGATAAATATATTGACAAATTAATAAATATATAGCACTTTTTTTACAAAAAATATGTTTTTTTTACAGAAAACGCAATTCCTATCTACAATGTATTCCAAGAAGAGAGATACAACTTTCTGAACAGACCCAAGCAACAGTTATTTCTTATTGGCTAATGGCAAAGAGAAATCACACCATACAACCCTTTTTTGCTATAAATTGTCAAAGATTTTGACATCCTTAACATTGTTTATATGACGTTTGCATTTCGGCAGTTTTGTTCATAATTATTATATTACTTTAGCTATTTTGCGGTATAGATTAGTTCTTCTCAAAGCTTTGATTTGAAAATTAATAGAATATGCAAGTAAATTGCAAATACAGAGAAGTTTAGTTACACTGAAATCACAATTCTGTAGTTGTTCTTTTCAATTATGGATGGCTAGCACCACTACTGCTGAAAGTGCAGGGGATGTATTTTTCCCCAAAGAAACGAGAAAAAGCAAATCACTTCAGTAATGCTGAAAAGCAAACTATTATAAAATAACATGTACTATTTGAGCTTCTTTCTGTTTTCTAGGCACATATATTTACTTTCATGTGTTATAACTATTACATTTACCATTCTGTTGTCTAAATAGTAAAATTATCTCTGAAGAATCCACATACAATTTTATTTGCAGATTTTATATTTTTATATTTTAGTCAAACTTAAATTTATCGCGTGAAATTGATTTTACGTATTTATAGGCTATAATTTGGGCTGGGAGTCTGTTCAGAATTTTGTCTCTCTCTTTTTGGAATAAAGTTTAGCTAATCTTTACATATTCTAATTAGTATGCGAAACAAGATAAGAGCAATAGATACAAATAATTTTGAGGAACTTAAGAAGATTCGACGTTTTTAATCTTTGAAATCGTACTCACTCGCACGTGATTTCTCGCCTTTAAGAAGTACTGGTCTTGGGCTTCCAATATATCATCTGTCCGGAACTTCCAGATTTTATTTGTAGTATCAGTTTATACACTTTATGACTGGCTATAATCCAAGATCTTTGTAAATTATAGAGTTATATGAGAAAATAACTAATTATTCTCAGGAGAGACGGTGACAATATGTGTGACTTTGACACGATGTTCTTTTATATCCACAGCAACACATTTGTTTGTCTATATGGTAGGCCACACCGTAGATGCATACTTGATATAAGTGAAATTATATCTCCTCTGCAAGTGTTGTTGAAGGGACTCTTTTTTTAACAAGAGAATTGTGAATAATAAGTTAATAAAGAATATCCAAAGCAGATATCTGTAGAACTTTAGAAAGAAACCTGTACAGATTGAATATCTGTGCTTAAAATTCATAAAGAAGGAGTACTAACGGCACTTTGCCTCCAACTTATAACATCAACCATAATAAAAAAATAACGGCGAGCACCAAACAGTGACGAGAGAATATCTGGAATAGGTAAACTAGTAAAATTTAGAAAAATTCATTTACAATTAATAGACAATATTTCATATCATTACAATATATATATATATATATATTGTCTGGAGGTTGATCGACAACAAATATTCTAGCACTTTATGCATGATTGTCCCTGTTACTGATTCCTAGAATCGCGAAGATTAAACAAACCAAGCTTTGTGCGATGTGCGCACCACTAGTGGCCGACGGCAATAGCATTCTTCAGTCTAGGAAGTGTACTCGTTCTCCTCGACAGGCAACTGTGATCGAGTCCATAGGTTCCTTTCCTTTGGAACGAACCTATGGACTTCTTTAAGTTATTTTGTGATATTATATGTGGCGACGGATTTACCCACTAGGTCGCCTCAAATATCTCGACAGCGATATGGGCGGAACCTCTCGGTATCCGATAACGTTGCCATGTGTTGACGGACTTTCCGACTCAGGCAAATCAAATATCTCGGCAGCAATACTAGTGGCACCTATCATTGTCCCTTAATGCGTGGGATTACACCACATATGTAAATATTTTCTATATGGCGTATATGTGACATATCAATTTAGCAACATTATAGTAAGAAGTAAACATAATAAAGATGTGAGTATAATAGCGAGCAATGAATAACATATTAAGTGCTTGACAATTGTCATACAAAGATTTCAAAAATATAACATTTAATTTTAATCCTTTTATTGCAAATCTAAATTAATATTTTTCTGAGTTACTGTAAGTATTTATATCTGTCATAATTATTATAATACGTGGTATAATTTATAGTACAATAGACTTCAGGCATATTTTGTAATAGTTTTTTCCGAAAAATTAACACACAAAGATTGTGATAATTCATGGTAAGCTATCTAATACTCAAAGATTATTTTGTCAAAATATTGCAACGCAACTTTACTACTTATGGATAAGTAGAGTTGACCAAATCTTCGGAGCGCCAGGTCTGAACTCACCTGCACGCACGGCCGGTACGAAAATTGGTTACACAGCAGGGATGTTGTTGGTTCGACGAACTCTGTTAATTTTCGTATCGGTCGTGCGTGCGGGAGAGTTCTAACCTGGCACACTGAAGATTTGGCCAACCCTATTAACAATGAATATACGCATTGTAAGTTACGGTACTACATAATGTCGATTGTGTAGTACAGTTCGGAAAGATCCATTAATCCATCAACTTCAGTTATTGTTATTCTATTACAGTGAAAAACTGTATATTTGAATACACGCATAAATTAATGCATAATCTTCACAAAATCTAATATAATTTACTATAAAATGAACATTACAATAAAATGTGATAATAGTCAAGGATGCGGTAGCAGCTTGTCTCGTAATTATAGGAGCGAGTCCTACAATATCTTAGGCACACAAAGTTTTACAGTAATAAATATCGAGGCATTTTCTCTGAGTGATGTAAATACGTACTATAACGAAAAATACGAATGTAGAGTACAGAATGCTTATTAACCCGTTTATCTTTTCCTTAGATTTGTAAGCATACTGCGGAAGTTATTTCCAAACAATCACACGAGTCGAAATTTATGGAAACGTTTATTCAAATATAGACAGGCCGATTTTGTGCCCCCTTAAAATTTGCCACAGCTGAATACAAAAAATGTTTTAATTATATTATCATAGCTCAGATACTGACAGTACTGTTTCAGAGAAAAGGTACAATTTGTTGACTGGTTGTGAAAACACGGAGCCTTTTTGTATTACCTCTTATGCTAATTAAGTACTACACTTCCAGAATTGAACATAGTTCTGTTGGTAAGTTAAAATGTTTGTAAAACTATTCAAATTGAATATGCCTCTCAAAGCACTAACTTGCAAATTTTCAATTTGTAAAAGTAATTTATTAACGAGGTTAAGATTACAAGACTCATAAATGAGGTTTGTAATATAAAGAAGTAGTTGTTTACAAGTCGTATATTTATGGAATGCAGCGATCTTTGTAACATGTGAATATACATATCTTACTGTATAGAGCCAATCGTTGGAGAAATGTAATACCTTGTCACTACATTGTTTATACAGTTGTATCTTAATGTATCTGTCACCCTCCATTTATTACTGTTTGCATATCATCGAACCGGGATGACGTTGAGCTGTGATGCACTATTTATCCAACACATTTTAGAATAAAATATCAGGTTACCCTATGAAAAATGTGCGTGTGATCGAGGGGACCCGAAGTAAATTTATATGCAAATCACTTTTGTTCCTCCTGGCGAACCTGTTAACTTTTAACGCCTTGTTAATAAAATAACTAAAAGATACCCTTCGAAAAAACTAATTCCCGGCAGCATGTTTTGTGTAGCGTAAGCATTTTTTTCACATAATAATATGCCGTAAGAATAAAGCCGAGATATTGTCGCGTCGAGAATCAAATTCCGATCGGTCAAGAGATGTCATGTGATACCCCGTGTAGTATACGTATCTCCTAAGCAGCCTGAATAAACAAAACCTTCGACTAGCTTCAGTGCCGCAGATCTTAAACACGTACTAGATCACTATCGCCTGTAATAATCTCCCTCTTCTAATGCCTAAAGAAACACGAGTTGTTGATTCAGCACGTCGTCGACTAAAAGAAGGTGAGGAGGCATACATGAACGAATACGATATATATTATTTCTAAGTTCTTTGTTTAGAGACAACTCCGCGGATAACGTTTACAAGAGCCTCATACACCACTGTTATTGCAAGAGTATAATGTCAATATGTGAGCTTCCGTGAAATAAATATACTACATCACAGTTGGAATCCATATTCCCGTAGAAAGATCCTTTAGATTTCTTAACGTATAAATTAAATTTTATTCAACCTATTATTTCCTAAACCAACACTGCAGCATTATTAAGATAAAAGTGATGATTATTCCATTCTGGATGAGAATATTCCTTGAATAAACAGGCACTGTTGGTGTTAAAGCATATTTGAGCCACGGGTAGCGGTAGTATTTAACGTGTTCGCCTAAGTAACCGAGGATTATTAAATTACTGATTAATAAAACATATCACTTTTGGAAAACAAAAGACAATTCTTTAAAGTGTTTTGTTGTCACATCAAAAGCTTTTTGAATTAATTACATTCTATTTTACATAGTGTAGAATCCGAGGCTTGTATATATATGATACACGTCCTACTGAAGTAAGAAATTAACATTTTTATCGTATTGCAATAGTCTGTTTATTGGAAAAAATAGGGTAGCCTTAGTAATTTACTCTCTAGCCAGCCATGAAATTATTTCTTGAAAATATTTTGTTGGTAGTGAGTAGGGAATTGACAGTGAAATATATTTGTCACGCGTACTGTATCGGCTTATTGACACAACAATGTATGCAATAAATCACAAAGTTTTCATTATCGAATCATAGTATCAGAAACGCTTGAGGAACGAATAATTCAATTACTTAAGAAATCTATTCGCAAGCGCAACCTTCATACAGGACATGCCAGGCAGTCCTTAAAAGAAGTCTACGAAGTTTCCATACAAGTTTCTGGTCTAGTGAAAATCCACATGAAATTCTTAATAAACTCTTATATTTTTAAAGAATCGGCGTTTGGCTTGCTGTTTCTCATAGATGGATTATTGGTCCAATGTTCTTTAATCATACCATAAATGCGGCACAATATCATAATTTATCACAACCATTTTTAAATCAATTACATAACAACGAACTCCGCGAGGGATATTTCCAGCAAGATAATGTAACAACCCAGGCGACAAGAGAAACGATGGAATTATTGCATAACTTCTTTGATAATCAGATAGTAGGTTTTCCACCGCGATCTCCCGGTTTAACAATTATGAATTGTTTCATATATCCACACCTAAACAATAGAATATTTACAGATAGTCCTCATAGAATTGACGAGCCTACTGAAGCTATCCGAAATATCTACGAGGTAACTGCACAACACAATTTAAGGAATGCCTTCAATAACATGAAACGAAGTATATATAGAAAATGAAGGAGCTCACTTTGAACATTTAATGTAACCACTCTCTATTATTATCCTTAAACTTTCCCAAATGAAACGTTTGTGTATAGTTATTTGTCAAAATGTCGAAAGTTAATTTGACAACAGCATGTTAACGGTGTAACATAAACTCAACCACCTACACTTACGCGCTGTCACAGAGTAAGTCAATTTACACGTTTTTAAAGTTATTCTACTAACTTAATTTTAAAGAAGAGAAATTGCATGGCTTGCTAGAAAGTAAATTTAATCGGTCATATGGTAGTAATAACTTCAGCTTTACAATAAATTTAACTCTCATGAACATAAGAGATCATTAAACTGTGGTGCCACCTGTAACGTAAATGTTTAAATGATCGTGAAGCCACCTTATACATAACGCCTTGTATATTTGAAGCATCTCCAAAACCAAAATTTATAATGTAATATTAATGCCAAAACGACATTATGTTCTCCGTTTTGGATGCGTAATTCCGCTGATTTCAATACCTTGTCGCAGATGCGTAATAACACTGTTCCTGCAATTAATACCGTTAAATAACTGCTAAAAATTAAAGGCTTTCTGCTTGAGATTTTTATTAAATTTGACTACTTTTATTTAGTTACCATTTACCTTCTTGCAATTTTTTAAGCATCTAAAAAGAAAATTTCCAACTAATTTCAAGGGTAGGCCGATTAGGAAGTTAATAATTTCATTCCATTTTACTCTACAATTTCTTGTCTGCATGATGTTCCTATTTAAATCAAAAAGTTACAGCAGTTTTCTGTAATAGTAGCTTATAAACTTTTTTAAGATTCACAGTAGTTTCTAGTTTATTCCACAGTGTAATACATATTGACGAAACAGAGAAACGACATAAGAATTTCAATATTGCAGCAATTTCCTCTAGTGGTAACTTGTTTTTAAAATATGAATATAGTAAAGCACTATCCAGACAACATCTGGAAACATCGAACTAAACATTCAAGCGCTTTATACGCTATAAAGTTACAACTATTTCCAAACAAGGCAGATAACTTGGTGATGCGCGAAGTCCAAAATTCAAGCCTGTGCTACTCGCGCGCATTTTTGCTTTCCTTCATTAGAATAATTATTTCATGAATTAATGTGCGTAAATACGAAAAACCCTGACCTCTCTCTTCACTTACACTTACATGGTTTCCAAGCTCGAATACGCTTCCGTTGCTTGATATCCTTTATATAACATCGTTATTCTATGCACGGAATATCCTATAGATCATTAATATATCAGTACCTTAAAGGCGATCTACCACTGTATGAAATCCACTACAAAATGGAAACTCTGGAATATACACTTTTTGTTTTTAAAATTAGACGCCAGCATTGTATACCTATATGCAAAGAGTGTAATTGATAGGAGAATAATGTAGCAATTTTATGACTAGCTTACGTATCATGGTTAAATTGCCACGCTGTACATTGGTGAGCACGAAATTTGATAAATAAAACCCCAAATAACTTTAAAATCTCGCGATAGTGGATTGACACCTTGTATGTTTAAGTATATTTTGTATAAAGCAAGATGGTTGAATATCATTTACAGGTTACAAAGTGCGCGGAACTGTAATTTGTTACGCTCATTAATTCTCTAATACTATGCGCAGCCATACGTTTATATGCGATATAAATAGTAACCCACCTAGAATCTAAATGTTAATACCACGCCTTCTATACTAAAGAGACCAACAGTCTTTCCAACGTTATCCCCTCTTTAACTTCCGTCCTCAAACATTAGTACGAAGATTTCATTCGAAATTTTGCGGAAGTGTGTTAAGTTGCTATACGTTTACGTTTCCATAACTAGAGAAATAACTCTTCCACAAAAATAGAAACAGAAAAATTATTTTATTCTTATATTTTAGGAAGTGTTATTTTCTAATAACAACAAAAGTTAAACGGCAAAACAATAAATAACATTTTTTAAAGTGTTTAATGCACTATCAATGACTGCAAAGTAGCTTTTTTATTATTTACTATGGCTTGTAATAAAAAGAACCTGACAAACAAATAATATTATATACTTAGAATTCCATCTATCCATTTTTTTGAATAACGAATAATGGAAAATCAATTAAAATTGTCAGAATCACATTGGGTTTCAAACAATAACTGCATAGATAAACGGGTTTTTGGAATAAATTAGCATTTGCTATTAATCTGTCAGTTACATAAATTTAGATAGACATTTTCCAATTTAAGACCTAGATGAAGTTCGTATTTAATGTAAATTCAAATTTGTCAACTTTCTCAACAAAAAAAACTTTCAGAGTTTAAAGTAAAGTGTATTTGTATCTCTACATAGACGATACCACACACAAAAAAACGTTTCGAGAAAAATATCTATATGACCTACACATTATCTTTTTTATAAAATCCACATTTTGAGAACTCCCAATAGAACTATTGCGGATATTCTACCAGCTGTGACGTGGTAACATATCATTACCGCTTCTGTTTACTGGTGATACCTGCCATTACTATCGTCCGGCGAGTGCCCTGCTTAATTCTACAAGTAATCTAGGCACCATACACCCTTCGAGTAATAACGTAATTAAATACGAATATTGGTTATCCAAGGAATTTACTTAATGACCAAACAGATTATTTCGATTAGTTTTTGCAGATTTTGGGAAAGACATTCACATGGCGGTCCGCGCTATATAGCCATCAACACATATCTATGGCTGTTGTTTCCATTTGCACCACTCGTGCTTTAGGAAAATCCAAAGTTTGGGTTTAACAGCCGAATTTAAGAACAGGGATTAAGAAGTAGAAAGATGGCTGCGATATACATTTGCATTAATGTATTTGAATCCTGACGAAGTAGGCGATTGTTTTGACTTAGTTTTGATTGCCGAAAAATTATTTCATGCACAAGTTGACAAGTACGTCGGTTACTTATTGAAGACATACATACATAGAAGACGATACTTCTTGTCTTTCATATATGTGGGCTGCTGCAGCTCCATCGACCATTAGCACCACAAGCGCATGCAAATCGTTTCACTTTAGATTAAATGAATCATCGCAAATGAGCATTGTTACCGTTAAGCACATGGCGTGTGCCTACTTTCTGCAATTGGCATAAGAATACTATCTCCCAGTTGATCTGGAATTCATTACGGTTAAGGTTATTTAATACCATTAATCGACTAATAGCGTCCATTATGCTCTAGCGCAACTTATCTTAGATGTTACAATTATCCAGAATACTCTACTAGATAGGCTATACTACCAAAATACGCAAAATAATGCAAATAGTAATAAAAAAATACATGGTTCGGTGATTCAGTGCAAAGAGGGCCAGTACTTGAATTTGGCAACTCGGGTGTCGTACGTTCAAAACCAACGTCGGTAAACTACAGTGACGGGATTCACCCTTTATAGCAAGGGGATGTAGCAACAAGGCCAAGAAACATTTTACACACACTTTCCTAGACCTGAGGCTCCTGCGGTTATGACAAGCTAAAATAACTTATAACCCGTTGGGCAGCTCACCAAAAGAAATCACAATGGTGCATCATGTTTTATGCAAAGTTGAAATCTGTTTCACTTAATTTCTCCAGTCTTTCCAAGTTGACCAGTAACTTGATATCGTTATGTCCAGATATATCATCTTGCCCCATCTTTCCCTACATAAATTTGGGACTAGAGGCTGTGACTCCATTACATCACACTAACACTGTTGCTCATTACCGACTTACTGCTTACTGCGGATGTTGATATGTTACCATATGTCATTTTATGAATAGGCCACAATCACAGTGTTATTTCTGTTTTTACTGTTGTAGCTTTTACTGTTTTTGCACCCCAGTTCGTGTTTTTTAGTTGTTTTGGATTATAAATACGTTATTAAAGTAGTGCATTGTCATATGAGGTTTTGAAGGAATTTTAAAAAAGTTGTGAAGGTGTCGTGAGAGGTACGGTAATTCCCGATGATTTTATGCCCCAAGTTTTTCTCTGAAATACTATGTGACTCGATTTTCAAAATTTCTTCGACGAAGTTTTAATATTGAGTTGAATATGTAATTTTTCTTACACACACGCGCGCGCCGAAGAAATTTTGAAAATCAAGTCACATAGCGTTTCAGAGAACAGCTTGGGACATAAGATCACTGGAAAATAAAAGAGCAGACTGACGGAAAATCGATTTAATCAACAATACCATCACAACTTCGTCGAAGATGGCTTTAAAGTGTTTAACTCCATCGAAATGAAGGGACATCAAGAATGTCCGGGTAGTCGTGTCCTAGCAGATAAGCGCAGACTCTACTTAAACACGGACTCAAATTTTATGTTCCACCTTTTTAGCAAAAATAAATTTTAACGCAGAAACAAATTTCTGTTCTCATTTTAATCTGCTTCGGGACAAGGTATTAAAATAAATTTTAACATGCAACATCAATGTTGATGTAATCTAACCATATATATCGTTTATACTTTTCAGTTTGCCTAAAGAGATCATCAAAAACCTAAATTAAATATGGTTCATGAAAAGATCTTCATTTCCTTCATAACAAAATGTATCAACAAAAATTATCATCTATTGAACTAAATATTCTTTAAAACTCTCTAGTACAGGAATGTTATTAGTAGATATTTAAAAGAAGAGATAGTGATTTCTTTCAGGTGTGTTTCTATAATAAAATCAAAAATTTTAGAATTTAATCAGAGAAACTTCCTACTCCGTCCGTTTTAGTCAATGTATACATTTACCTGAATTTTGGTATCTTCACCTTAAAGTTTTTCTTACGTATTGACGTAATGCAATTACGAAGTAATATATCAAAACTTCCTCTTAAGTAACATAATTATGAACTTGTTAAATATTCTTTCCTTCGTACAATATTAAGCAAGAAAACCTCTCACGAGGTTATTTCGGCTTTTTTCTAATTTCTATTTATCATTTTTGCTTGTCGAAATAGACATTTGAATGATGTATTACAACTGCCATATATCCTGAAGAAGTTATTGACTTTCCTGCGAAACTTCCCAATTGGTTTCTCTTGCTAAGTGAAACTTCTGTGGATGTGTGTGTATGGTATGTAGACATTCTACAGAAATCCTATTCGAGATAAATTAACCGAGCCGTTTTTATGTAAGGTAGGTGCGTTCTTGATTCGATCACTGCTCCATGTATGTAGGTCCAACGGGTACGGTCCTATCTGTACGAACACTGCAGTGATTTACTAGAACATTTTACCTATCTCGTATTGGGTTTCTTTAATTAATTGGGTTCGGTTATTTATAGACGACGATTTAAAATTCGATTACGATTCATCAGCGGTTTGTACGCGTTGAATCGAAGAATAAAGTGGAGAACAAATTAGTCTATTGGATGTATTCCGAAGCATCGATATTCATGCAATTGTTTATGTGTCATACATACGTACATACGTGTTCGGTTATGTATGCGGTGTGTCTGTCAATCGTAGCCAAATTTCTAATTTTCCCATACAATAATACACAAGCACGAGGAAATTAAATCAAGTGTATGACGCACTTGTACTGAAGCATCCTTCTAATAATTAAATTTTGATCTCTATAATACGAATGTGTTAATTTAACTCTATTGTTGTAATTAAAAAGTAATCAAACTATTCAATCAAGCATGAAATATTCCAAAATTAATTTACAACCAAAACCCATAAATTTAGTACCCCCTGAAGTATTAATATGAGAAACGCGGCTTTAAAATTAAATGAACGGTGAAATCGAATTTTTACGGTTGAAGAAAACGTTATATTATATTTTAAAAGGTGCATCTCTTAATGACAAAAGAAATACGAATATAAAGAAGACGAAAAGTGCGCTAAACCCAATTTAAATGTTTTGAGCGTAAATGGAAACTTAACATTCTATACTATAGCTGATAAGAAAAGTAGAGGTAAGTAATAACGAATAAGAAGTCTGTCGAGTAAATGCGTAATTATTAATACAAAGTTGTAGTACAATAAGGATACATTTATAATCAGCAATAAGTCAATATTAGAGAACTCTTCAATCATTCATAAATAAAGCGATTTAAGAAATTTGGAGTTTACTTGTTATGGCAATGTTTTACATACAATAATAGGTAACTATATTGTTAACTGCTGCAACATTAAGCATAGAAAGATCAGCATAAGTCCCAAGTATAACATTGGAACGCCAATCATATAAATATGTCTAGTTTAAAAATGGCAAACACGAAGATTGTTAAATAGTAAAAGTGTCATGACTAATGTAATTAATAGCGACTAACATATTTTGATAGTAGTGAAATTCTATTTTAAAGCTTTTTAAATAAATCTTGTCTTATAACTGCGTTTCACCATTCCAATTTATTATGTAAATCGCAATGAAATTCACTTCTCTCGGAAGGTCATTCCCAGGTCGTCAACAATGTTGCTTGGTAATCATTATATACCATCTTGTTTTATTTAATAGGCGAGGACAGAAAAACAGTATATAGGAGTATTAGAACTCTATTTCTACAGTAACAAAGGACGAAAAAATGTGGCTTATTACTAAAATATGATACCTAACTTTAACGATTGAAAATCCACCGTTCATAGTGTGCCATTAACGTACATAAATATACAGCTAGCCTTTGTCTTAATTTTCAATAGGGAAAAAGCAAATATCATGCTTTTAAGTATATCTGCTGTTGGAAACTTTTTTTATCTATTCTATAAATTTACCAAAAAATAAAATAAACGGTATATTTCTGTCTGTTCCTCAACATTATACTTTCATACTTATGTAGTTTTAATGTTAGTTTTAATTAGTAATGTTAGTTTTAATTAGTTCAACAGTCATTTTCCTAAATAGTATCTCAGACTTTCACGGCCGTTTGACGTAGTCGCAACGGTTGCCGGGATCCGCCGTGTCACTAGGTTTTTGTCCCTGACGTTTCGCGAACAACTGCGGTTTGCATTTTCAAAGGTACTGAACCGCAGTTGTTCGCGAAACGTCAGGGACAAAAACCTAGTAACACGACGGAACCAGACAACCGTTACGACTAAGTAATTTTCCTGGGTGTCTCAGCATTGGATATTGAAAGCTAAAACGTTTCACTTTTGTAATTGTCTTTAGTTTGCTCACTAATAATTAGTTTTCTCTTAATTAATTTACTATGGGAGTGTGTGCATTGTTGGATTCCGTATCACTTCGTTAGTATTTTACAAAAATATTAGATAAATTTCTTGTTTTACTGTAGATGACAGTTTTCTTCAACTAACTATTTTTTTCAAAATTCAATTTTACTTCTACAATAATTTTAAATCAATTTTTCTTTTTGTTAAAAAGAAGTGCCTTGATTAACAGGAGAGGAAAAGTGTTAAAAGTCTCACAAAGGTAGGAAAAATGAAACCCAATTGCTGAAAAAGAGAATTATAAATTAATATTATGTACTAGTATACTTTCATCAATTATAGATTCTACTAATGGTGGTAATATAGTAATTTAAAATCATAAACAATACTTAAAAAATGTTTTGGAGTTCCTTCGAAAATTATTTGGATAGTGTTAAAAAAATCCAAAAATATCACGCTACTAAGATCAAGTCAGATCCTCGTCCAATTCTTTTAGTATCAAATGTAAACGTATGATAATTTTAACTTTCCTATATAGCTAGCTTATTAACTGAGAGAAGAAATGAAAACAGTCAAACACTCTGTGTGTATTATAAAAGTAAAGCTAACATTTTCATACAGAATGGCTTGATTGAAATGATCGCTAAATAGCAAATGCAATTTAAAGAAATGCATGTTCTACGAAATATTAACATATGGAACATTTACATATATTTTGATAAGTACGGAGAGCTTTCAATTATAACTTAAAGGAATAATGACCTCACGTTATGTATTTTATGGGGATAACTTGAGGTAACAGCACTTCGGAAGAGTTTATATTGGATGTCACAATCATGTTTGGCCGGTAGGAGACAAAGAATTGCAGCAAACTAAATCGAAGATGAACCAAATTACATTGGATACGTGTCGACAGCGGATTAGTGCATGGTTCAAATTTGAGGTCCAATTTGTACGTGCTGTACATCATAAGGATATGTCTGCTAGTACGCATGTACTACACCTTTGGAATCTTTGCATACTAATCGTAGATTCTGGGGATCGTGATGTTATTTTCAATTTACATAAAGTTAGGCACTGGTTTCATTACAGCAACCTAGTAAAAGGCCGCTAAGACAAAACGATCCCATATTTTATTTTATAAGAAAGAAGACATGGAAACATTCGATATTTTCAGTTTTGGCTTTTGTTTTGGTAAACTGTACAGAGCGTTTCATATTTCGTACATCGGTGTCTCTGTAAGTGCAACCTTTCTTAACGGTTCCGAAAACTTCACACACTTTATTCAATACTAATTCTTTTTAAGCAGTACATCAGTATTACATATGTAATAGGTAAATTGCTAGTACGAAGAATACGATAGTTATGACTGAAACAATGACTGCTGACTACAATTCAACGTTGTACTAACATACATGGCACATAGATTAGAAATCCAGTTCTGTGGTGGTCAATTTCCTGCTTTGTGTTTGCATTCTATTTTGTTCCTGTTTTGTATTCCTGAATTTTCTAAATTTTGTTTATCTTTTGGTATTCGCAGTTTGTTTTTTATTCTTCAATTCAGTAGCAGTTGTTATTTGCGCGAACCGTTTGCTGATACGTATTCACGTGCAGAAAGGGTTTTCATAACAAAGATATCAATATTTTTTATTACAACCACTTATTCTTTAATACTGGGAACATAGTATTAAATTACGACGAGTATCCTGAAATACAGCAGGATCATATAAGACATGAGAGTCCCTAGTAAATTATATGATGTGATTAAAAACAAAATTTGGAAACGAAAATTGCACTCGGACAGTAGAAGTAACAAAGAGGATGCAATGATCTTTGCGTACATTGCATTCCAACCAAAATTTTCCCAAAATAAGGAAAGTATTTCGAAAATAATCATCAATTTTGTAATTAGATATACCTACAAAGCATACAGCACAATAATTTGGATCAGGCTTATTTTTAAGTTTTTCTCAACCCTATCATCAAATTATAAAAAATGATTCAGTCTTCCCCTAAGTATTAAGTGGTTAATAAGCTGTTTAATTGGAGTGTTGGTAATTGTTTTATTGCAGATCTTATACCGCTTCAACGTTTTAAGAAAATTGAAGTCGTCCACAGGAGCTGAAATTATTTTGTCTGCTAAAAAACAAATTTTAGTTCATAACGAAACAGCAAATATATTTTAGCTATTTTTTTCGTTCTTTATTCAATTATACTCTCTTCTAAATAAAATAAATAGATAATACATAGCTTCGGTCGTCCAACTTTCTCGTAAAAAACTAACGTCAATTCTAAAGATCTCAGGTAATCATTTCGTGATTACTTAGATGTTATTATATTACTGGCAACAGTTTCTTCTGCGGTATCTCTCAAAAAGTCATCAAAACATTGCAAAATTCAAAACACAAGTAGTCGTACCAATAAAAAGCTGGGTGTACATAATTCCACATAATGACGCTTAATTACAACTTCGTTCATTGAGCCAGCCGATTCAAATTTCGAGAACTTTTGGATCTTCCAGACATTTCCTCGACATCTTCCAGACATTTCCTCGACGGTTTTAATTATCTTGTAGTTTTCACTTTCCACTTTACGTAGTACGTTTGTGTGCGCGCTACGCTATTTATAATTTATTCTGTACCAACAAGCGTATTCCGTACCCTCTCGAATACGAAATAAAATGTATTGGTTTTACCATTGTCCGAGTACAACTAAAGGATTTATTTGAACTTGCGCTACGGAGATTTCCATTTGAAAAATGCGTAATAACTCGTAAAATTTTATTCAGAATAGAAGAAAGATAATTAAAAGTATTGTCTGACATCCTAAATTAATTTAAGAGAATGGTAACGAAATGAAGATATAAAAGAACAGAATCTTGCAAATCTAGAACAAACTAAGAAACTGTATGATATAGTACTCCTGCGATGTTTTATTATCAGCGGAAATGTAGAATGCTCATCATAATTTTTAAAGAAAACAAAAAATAAGTATCAAAAGATGGCTAAATTACATTCCTAATTTATAAGTATAGAGACCTTTCGGTTCGTATATTATTAATGATGTTATGCCTACGAACAAAATTCAAGCGCGGCAAAGTATTTTCGCAAAACTAATTTGAATAGTAATAAATTATCGCCACTGTGTAATATATGAACGCGTGTACCATGCTAGTTAAAGGTTACCATCCATCATTCAGTTAGCGTTTAAATATTAAAAAGTTCGCGGACCTTGTCTGCTACAAGATACTTTTGGGGAATTTGTTACCGCGCGCTATCAACTGTCTCAGAGTTTGTGTAATATGAAAGCGGTATAAATAAAACAATATTATATGTACGTTTCTAACAAAGGAAGAACTTACGAACAACTTTATTTGACGTTGATGCAGAAAATTCAGGAAAACTTCGGTCCGATATTGTTGTAGCGTAAATAACTAAGCGAAACCAGCAGTGCATATTTTATTTTACTAAGAATTGTACTATTTCAAAAGCAACGGAAATAAGCATTCCGCATTTCTGCTGGCAATAATTGACAATAAAATTTAAAAACATAATGCCGGATATTTTCTTAATTCAGATTCAGGTTACCAGATTTAATGTCTTTATTATTATACCCTTTTTATTGTGACTTCAAGAAATATTTTTAGTTAAAACAAGCTCTTTCAATAGTGTCTTAGAAACGATCGAGCATATAAAATATTCCTAAAACAATTTCTGTTTTGGTAAATATTATTAACACAATATAAATATATGAAACTATACGGGGTTAAAAACAGAGTGGATTTGTTTCTCTGATAGCTTAATCAAGTTAGGTAAACCTGAGAGACCTCATCATTAGAAATCTATACAGTTCTGTAATGGGTACGTACCGGTCATTCGCATGCAAGACTCACGCGACTCACTGTGGTGATGCAAATAGCAGGTATTGGTACATGAATTTGAATATGTCCAGATATTTTTTATTGTTTATTTGTTAGCTAAGTATGTGTCTCCGTCACCGTTTACTTTGTTATATGTCTATATTGTGCACTATTTTGTTATTGAAACATATGCTCTTAGTTCCGGAATGCCAAGACAAATTATTTTTTATTCACGCATTTTCTAGCTCTAGAATTTTTCTACCATGGCTCAAGTAAGTTATTCCGTTCTACTTCAGCAATGATAATAGCAATAAACATCTTTATCCCTGAAAAGGCATTAAATACATTTGTTTGTACAAAATAGATAATAAAAAATATACGATCTGGCAGATAAACCATTCTTTAGTTCATTGTTACATTAAAAGATTTCACATGGCCAATTTTATATCCTAACTATATAGATTGGTTTCCTGACAATTTAAAAACTATGTCATTCCAATTCAGCAAAAGGACAATCTCAAAAACATGAACAATTGCCCAATTAGTTTAACTAGTTCTTATATTTTAAATAAACATAATGCATTAACTTTACAACAGCACGGTAGTAGCCCTGACCAGTCAGCGGAAACAGCTGCGGTTGATTATATTCACTATGTTTTCACAGATGTTGACAACCGATTTACGTATGGTAGTAGATAAGTATGAAATACTTACCTTTAAACAATCTCTTCTTTACGTACAGTTTGTGTAATAAAAATCACAGGCTAATATCTTTTATAGGAAAAGAGATAGAGGGGAGGTAATGATATAGCAGACAACAATGACCCTTCCCTTAGTACGTGTAATAAATTTCAAATTAGTTCTTGTTCGCCGAAGAGTCAGTGGTACTGGCAAATATGGGTACAGTGTATGCAAAGTGTTTTGAAGCAGTATTTTTGTGTAATCATGCAAAGCGCCCATGAATGAGTATTGCAGTGGTTGCCAAGTACTTACATAAAACGCCAGATTATATACCACACTGGACAAGGCCATATCAATCAACGGGAGCAGTTGATGATGCTACAGGACGCGGTCAATCTCGTACGACGACAACCAGGCAATAATTAATTAATTCAGTAGAAACTCGCCTTTAACATTGCCTCAAGGGTAATCTGTATTGGCGAGGAGAAATATAAGTATTAGTTTAGTGACTATTAGAAGTCAATTGTTGAATACGAGATTGCTTACTGCAGCACACTACAGAAACCATTGCTCTCGAACAAACACCGACAATTGCTCTTAACATGGGTACGGGAAAATATCATCAGAGACTTGACGAATGTAATGTTTACGGACCAATGTTGTTTTTGTGCCCGAGTACCAAAAAGTAAAGCGTGGTCTAGCCGTACAAATCGCATTGTCGGAGAAACTGCAAAACATGCAGTGAAGGTACATGTTTAGTAATGTTCATGGTTTTGGGACGTTATGCGTCTTTACTGGTAATTATTGACATCTACAAAGGTCTGGTTTAAGAGTCGTGCTGAGAACTGCATTTTACAAAAGGATAACAATCCAAACTACCGAAACAGACTTTGTACGGGCTACTAGTTGGAAAATCGCATCACAACATTAGATTGGCCCTCGCAGTTCGCGGATGCTAATCCGATCGAGAATATGTGTGCTATCATGAAGCACAAACTCCGAAGTAAACATATAAAAAAGAAGAACTACCTCGTAGCATATAGTATTGAAATGAACACGTAGGCTTCCACAGCCAGACTCAGTAATAAACGATCTGTTTCCGAAACTCGACGTGTTAACACCGTGACCTTCTTCTAAAGTGGCTTCGCCTCTAGCGCGGTTCACACGTCGCCACACCGCGCCACTTTGGTTCCCCTTTTTTCTCCCGAAGAAGGTTCCTACGACGTAGGTGAAACGTAAAGATCCCGCCTATCTCTTTTTCTTTTTTCTCTCGCTTATTTCTTCCTTCTCTGTTATTTTGCACACATTCTTGAAATTCTTGAAAAACCATGTACTGCTTTATTCCAGCTTGTTACGTGCACGATTTTAACTTATTTTTCTTTTTCACAACGCTGTATACTCGACTCTAAGCGATGCGAATCGTGGATCATTTTTTGCTTTTCCAAATTTTATTAGGGTCGAGCACATGTATTGCACACTCTCTCGTGCTTTGGCTGCGAATTAGAAGTATCGGGATGTAAAGAATTTTAGAAAATTCTACCCGGAGATTTGGGGATTTTACCAGGAATTTCTTCATAATTTTGGGCTTATTAGTTAACTTGATTAAGTGTTATTTAAGCACTTAAATTATTATTTGAATCAGCCAATACATCGAATTATTTTACATCTTTTTTATAGACCCTGAAACCAGAGCAACTGCGTTCGTTTTTTTGTTCCTTCATCTTTATTCATTTTCGTTCGCTTTAAATTTACATGGTTCTTTAGTTGGATATTAAAATTTGTCACTAAATTTTTATGAATAAAAGCTAAAGTTTGGAAATTACTTGAGGAGATTTGTTCCAAAATTTTTCGGCATAAGAGAGGCTTGTTTTATGGATTATAATATTTTTTTTTTAACCGAAAGTTATGCATATTGTTTAGGAAGGCAAAAACTGTTGGTGTTATTAATGCCTTTTAATTTCTACTTTTCATAGTTTTTGCAATTAAAGATTATCTCTTCACAATTTTCTTTTTTTGAAGATAAATCGGCATCACCATTACAAGGAACAACTGAACGCCTTCGTGAGGTCAATATTTCTTATTAATACGTGAGGTGGCTCATAGAAAATCAAGTTTAAGGGAATAAAACTACCCCCTCTTTCTGAGCTAGCTGGACAATCACAAGAAAGTGTTGATAGGTGTGTTCGCCTAAATTAATTATCAATGTAATTCCTTTTTTTTTGTTTGTAAATGAATCATTATTATTTACGTTTTCGATGCTTCTGAAACGATTTTTAGTGTTAAAACACGTCATCAGTTCCCAGTTTTCCTTTTCGTAGCAAGTTTTATATACAAAACTTGACAAGCAATCGTCGTATGTTCATCCAGAATACACTTATTAACCGCAATCGACTGCGCATTTCAATATTAACCAATCTGATTTAGTTTCTTAAACGAAACCGCAGGTAAAAGTGTATATATTTCATATTCCAAACACCAAAAAGATTCAGTTAAAAAGTTAAAAATAAATACATTTACCATCCAATAATCTTAAACGTTCCTAAAATTTATGACTCACAAAGCTCTTTAGCGACGAAAACGTTGGGCATACTTCGCCAGCGGGTGATTTTCGTTATTACTCCGCAAACGAGATGGGGGTAAATTTAGATGCTCCGTTAGCTTTATAGCGCTGATTTAGTTTTTTCAGAGCACAGCGAATTGAGAAAGGGAATACGTAAAAGCCAAGGAAATTTGAACGCATACAATGGCATTAAACCAAGACGAAAGAGCGACACAAAAAATTAAATAAGCAAGGCAAACAATTAAACAGGTTTCATGTTCTTCTAGCTGCTCGTATTTCTCCGTGCTATTATATATTGAAATTATGTGTTCTTATGCTATAATTTGTGTATACTTCTTGTGTTGTTATTCCGTAATATTTCCTTATACATACAAATTATTCAAATTCCTTGCCTGTAATTTCTTAATTAAAGACTGCTATTATGTTCGCGAGAAGTCTATAATGAGAGTATTATACAGTAAATACATAAACTATAACCTTAGTTATACCTATGTAATTCATAGCTACTAGTAATCTCTAAATGTTATCGAAAACGATTCATTTTTAATGCAAAATATTAATAAGAAGTATTATATTCGCTCTGCAGTACCTATCTTTTAAAATGTATAATTAAATCTATCACCGCTTGAAGTAGTTGTATTTTCAATAGTGAATAGTTACTTACATTAACGTATAAAACAAAATAGACTTGCAGTAAAATGGGAAGCCAGATCTTATGTAACATATGTAGTGTGTTATCACTCCCAACATACCTGTAATTGACTTAACCTTCTTTTACTGAATTACCTTAAGTTCGGTAGATAACTCACTCCTATAACGATTAATGTTAAAAGCATCAATGACGGCATTTAACGAAATTAAAGTTAGTAAGATTATGTGCCTCTTAAATAAAAGGCAAAGAATAATTTACAAATAATTCCAACAAATATCCGTAACCGCCTTCAAGATATACTCGCATAAATAATAAATGTTTTATTCAGTAATGCCAATAAATCGTTGAACAGGTTCATGTGTACAAATTCATGTAAATACAATAAATCTAAACATCAAGAACACATTGCATAAATATCTAGACAAACTCATAATTATTTACGACATTGATTAATATTGTTGTAAATATGTAAAGTTAAAACTTATTTTGAAAAAATTCTGTAACCGAATAGAGCGTCATTTTCCGAAGACATGCACGCAGTTTTGACTTGAACTTGCTGACTTCACTACGTTTCAGATTGTGCGGTATGTGATTGTACACTTTAACAATCTGAGTCGTACACTTTTAAAGACTAACATCTTACTTGATTGAGGAGACAATAGGTGTCCTGCCTTTATACCGCGGGTGCTATACGTATGCGTCATTTCTTGGTTTATAAAAAGTTCCTAGTTTTAATGCACAAAAATCGCGCACTCAAGTATGTAAATCGCAGGCAATATAAGTATTTTATATTTTTTAAATAGGTCTTTGCACGATGTTCTAGGATGCAGCCCAAAAATACTTCGAACGCAAAATTTGTGTAATTCAAAAATTCTGTCAGCGTCCACAGATGCACGCCAAAATATAATATCGTTGTAAATTTTACTATGAACGTAGTCATAATTGGCATCAAGTCCAGCATGGCTGGATACGCGAAGGAAATGACAAACACGTTGAGTCGATCTGAACGCTAACCAGCTCTCACAGTGGACGACCAACAACTCCAACGATATTGTTTGGAAGTATGGTCAAGCATCTGAATTAACGGACACTCTTAAAGAGCGAGTGTTTTATATTTTGTATGAAGCTGAAGCAGATAAAGCGCTTGATATCAACCGAGTAGAAATTTGATTATCAACTTTCCATGAATAGTTTCGAAAAGTTTACACAAAACAGTACCAATTTTATACTAATTCGTTATTATTATATTATCGAATCTGAAAAGTAAAACAAAATGTGGATGCAGAAAGCATTTTTAAGAATATTTATAAATAATGCAAGATATAAGAGAATAAAAAATGTAATTCTTCTGCGATAAAAAGTAATTGGGAATCGCCTATTTGGAGGTAATAGAAGTATGTTCATATACTAGCGTAAAAAGTGTTTAATTTTGTTTTAATCAATAACTTATTGTTAATTTTGGTCTTACGAAGTATTTGGCTAAAATATTACTAAACAACTTCACTACATATTTTAAATAAAGAATGCAAGATAGGATTTTTCTCTCTTCTGTGTAAGTCTTTTAATGAGCAAAATAACAGTCATATTTCTTACTACAATTTATTATGTAGTAGAAATATGTACCAATCATGCATTGTAGAGTTTCAAAATGGCACTGCACTTTATATAAAAAAATGTTGAATAAAAATTTTATGTTTATTTTTTAGAAAATAAATACTATAATATAAATTTCTTATTTGAAAACAGCAAATCTATTTACATCACAATTTTAATTTAATGTAAACACGTAATTTATGGCATAACCATAACGTAAAAAGTTAAATAATTGTTTATGTAGTTTATAGACTACATAATCAATTTGAAAATTTGCTAATAATGTTCGCAATATTATTCTCTAATTAAGGGTAGTTCCGGTACCAGATCTGCAATAGCAATTATATAACCTCGTTACATAGTTTATAGACTGCATGATCAATTTGAAAATTTGCTAATAATGTTCGCAACATTATTCTCCAATTAAGGGTAATTCCGGTACCAGATCTGCAATAGCACTTATATAACCTCGTTACATAACACGTTCTAAAAAATTCAACTTAAATATATTTTACAGGAAATTATATATTTCTAATAATAGAAAATTACAGATATTTTCCTTAGAATAGTATTTACGTAACACTGGGCACATTCTCGATTGGCACTCACAAAATTTTTAATTAGCTCTCCCAATACTATTAATTTAGTCGTGGTTATTTCACCAACTTTCTAGGTACCTTGCGCTTTAACCTATATAGGAACATATTAGAACATGTTTTTAACTTGACCTACAATGTTTCTAGGATACTTTTTGGACGGAGAAATCTCAATGAACGAGGTTTGAATTGCGAATAAGTCTGATTATTTTATAGTTAATAAGTTTTATTGTAGAGAGGTACACGATGGGTTGCATATACATTTTTCCTTTGCTGTTTCCAATCGAAACAAAAGGGACTCTAAAACTAGAAGAGAGTAAAGACATCAAGTGTGTGCAATTTAGTGAGCACACGCTTACAATGTTTTTATTCCGCTTTATGCGTACTTTTTATTTTCAAAGATTAACAGACGAGTAGTAATCGTTATATTTAAATCTAATATTGAGGAATCACCGCACCAATTTCAACATCATCTTACATTGAACGCACAAACAATTTTGTTTGTTAAGCTGCAGTGCTTTAAGTAACATTCTTAATACTTTTGACGGAATTCTTCAAATTAGTGATATATTCTTATCAACAGCTGAACTCCAAAACTCCATTCCAAATTTTCGTATAGGTTTCAAAACTGTTTTGCACATAATTACTAGTTCGGAGTTTTCTTCGGTAGTAATTTAGTTTCCTCTTCGGAAAAAGATGCGTTTTCCCTTGCTCTCTTCCATGCACATGCATGGATCTTAGGGTATTTTACATTTATGGGATTGCCGTGTTATTTGAAATACTATAGAAATTTCTTTGCGGTATATATTATGTGGAATAATTTATTGCCACACGGTTTTATTTTCTAGAATTGGTGCGTCGACAGCATATGCCGCAATTGTGCTCGGTGTAACTGATCAGTCGGCTGTACATAACAAACAGAGTATGAGAACCAGTACAATACTTTTGAAAACTTCAGCAAGGATAGACTGGATATCGATGAACTCATCTTCGGAAAGGTATGATTTTAGTAATATGCAGTGATTAACTATGTATTTCAATTCATAATGGGAACCCTTGGCTTATCAAAGGCCTAATGAACATCCAGAGGAACTGACGTTTTGTTTTGGAAGGTAGTTAGCCTAGTTTATAGCAGCTTTTGTAAAATTTCCGAGAAGACCAGCTGAACTAAGTTCTTGTAATATTTGCTAATGACTAAGCTGTAACTAGAAGGCTCTCCAGAATTTATATAACATCTAAGAACTTATTCCACTCCCTCCCTCATTTGATGTTCTAGCTGTTCAGGTTTATGCAGCACTACATTAATGTCATTATCTTTTGATGTTATTATAGGCCGTAGTTATTCTATTCCTTTATTATTTATTTTATAAATGTCCGCTTTCCTTGTTTTTTTGTCTAATAATGACAATACAGAGTATTGTGGTCTTCTATTTTGATACTTCAGTAGCATCTAGCTGTTGTATATATTCATCGAAGCAATGCTTTCTTTTATCTGCAATAACTTTGTTCACCTCCTTTGTTACTTTGTTGGGTTCTGCTTTCAACTTAAAGAAAGCTAGGTAAGCAATTATTTCGGCTTAACCGTATTTAGACTTGCTATTTGGTCTCCAAAATAGCTCTAGCTTATTTTCATATAGCTTCAAGCCATATGATCTTTCCAATATTGTGTTCTTGCTAAAAGTTGTAATTACTGGGTAGTGATCAAAAGTATATATGTATTTGATGTATTGCAGCAATATCTCAGGGTTCGGCTTATACTACAGAGTAGTGGATTCTTTGGTTATGCATTTTCCTTTGTAGACAAAAAATTTAGATGATTTGAATTGGTAAAATACGGAGAGTAATTTAGATAAAAAATGACAATATATTAATTAATTAAAGTTATATCGGAGATTGGAATTTTCTACTGGATCGGCGGTGTTTCTCCCGATTTTCGGTTTTTATATTGTAGACACACTCTCCACTAGATTTTTTATTTAATTTCTGAAGTATCTTTCTATAAATAGCTGGCGATATTCCCTCAAAATAAGGAATGCAGAAGCTGTGCTTATGCTGTGTATTAACTCCCCAAGCTAACTGTCAATAGTGTGACGCGTCACTTGACGATCACGCTCAAACATCACCAGTAGATCCTGATATTACCAGACAAATGTCCTCGGTAGATCATCATGGCAAAGGAAATATTTCCTATGCGTTTTGGGATAGGTCTTGGCTGCGATCTTTGCTATTCGCCGTTTGTAAATGCGCGTGCGTTAAATATTTTTGTATGAAATTTTACATCAATTATATATATATATATATATATATATATATATATATATATATATATACAATTGGTTACATTTGATAAATTAATTTCTTTCTCCTATTTTATTGTTGTTTAAGGGACCTTTTTTTCAAAAGAAAGGGACGTTCTTTAATGATAAAGGTAGAAGGAAATTTTGGGAATTGAATTTAAATGTAGAGTATATCACGAGAAAACTGTAATCTAGGATTATATAAGGATATGTATTAATTTACCCTGAAATTAAAATGTTAACTGTTCTCGGAGAGATAATACAATACATTCTCGCTCACTATACTAGTAGACTAAAGGAAACTATTAATAAGAAAATAAGCTAATGGTAAAGGTAAGTAGACAAATATAATAAAAAACTGGATATGCTCTTGGGAGGAATAGAGGTTACAACAATTCCATTACAGTATAACTGAAAAATTATGAAGAATTTAAATTTTATATTGCTTAAAAATGAAGTAAATTAAAGAGTGCAAGTTACAAAGTCTAAATACTATGGTATTATTAACAAAGTCCGAACGAGTTCTTTAGGAGAAATCTAAATTATTACATAAGCGAAATGGAAAAAGAGATGTTGAATGTAAACAAGATAATTTCATCAAAAGAAAAAAGAACGCCCGGAATATTTGCCAAAAGAAATAGATTAGAACAAGATGAAAGATATGAATGTTAGAAATCGTAATTAATTAAGAAAACAGTATTGAAGAGGAAATAAATGAAAGGACTGAAACACCGGACAAATTATATAAAGTCACACGAAATATGTTTGTGATTTAAAAAATCTGGAAAAACAAAAACAAATATTTGTATGAGAGACATTCGGCAATAGAGGAAGAGAGGAATTGGAACGAGATTTTTGAGTAGAACAGTAAATAAAACAAAAATTGATAAAATACGCTCTAAAACTGTAAGGAATTAACTAAATTCACACCTATAGAAGAGAAAGTAGAAGAACTGAGATGATTCGGATATGTAATTACAATGAAAGACAAAATAATGGTAAAGGAAGTGTATAATGCCTAAGGGATAAACGGAAACTGTACGTGGGATGAGAGATTTGAAAGTTGCCCAAAGAAGAGTGAAATAAAACGGGAACAAGTTTGTGAATTTGCTAATAATATGGAGAAACGGGGAAAGTATATCACTCCGGTAGAAGCACTTTTAAGGCTTGCGCTTAAGTAGTTATACATAAAATATCCGACTCTGATTTTAGCATTGCTTACTTATTCGTATACATATATAAAATTTGTTGCACTTTATTATCTTAACAGAAGTTTCAACGCAGCAACAGCCCTATTGTATGTAATTTCTTTAGCTGCCTGCTAAAATGGTATCAAGCGTATAACAGCTATATAAATCTAAGTTTATAATAACATGCAATGTAAATGTATTACTGTATATCTAATAATATAATAGCTATTTCAGTTTGCAAGTAGGTAAGAGAAAAAATGGGTAATTCGCGTGCAACGAGCTTTCCGAATACATGTACAACCGTTAATAATTAAACCTCACGTTTAAACGTGTGCAGTATATTATTACTATACATTCACAAGATTAATTATTGTTTATGATTTAGTGACGACGAAAGTACCTGCGTGAGCATAATTAAATGTGATTCGTTTCATTTTTCTCGCTTCATTAAAAGGCTTGCAACGTTTATGTAGAACCACTGACACACTTCTCTCAGTAAGTTCTTGTAAAACATCAATAACCAGAATAAAAGGGGCAGGAGAAAAGTACAACAAATTCATGCTATGGATCGTTTCGAAACAACTGAAACAGCTACCATTTCCGGTAGGAAATAAAAAATTGCGTTGTCGACAAACAAACTGCATATTTAAGCATAATGTTTTCTTTTATAATTCTTTTTAGACCAATACGGCTCAGTTTAGCTATTCATTATAGACTCACATTAAATATGAGATCTTAACAAGCATATTGCTAAATATTGTCTGAAAAGATAAGTACTACTTAATGTTTGTATATTTCATTCCTCATGACTTTACTCAGCTTGTCTACATTTTTTAAAATCGGTAGTATTAATTATGTTAATACGACATATGTATGTGTACTTGCCGCCAACAGACGTTCGTATATTTTATCGAGCCTTTTTTTCGTATTAAGAAACAATGAAAATCTCAGTAATATATGGTCATAAGCCATAATAATTTATTTAAACACTAATAGCGTGTCCTCCTCTGTTTCTTAAGTGTCCAGCTAGTCTATTAGACTTACCTGAAATTAGAGAATCAATGATCGCTTATAGTGTGCTACCTAACCTCTTCAACTTTGTTGAAAAACATCTACACTGTTCGTGAATAGTTGTAAATTATTTGTACGCGATCAACATTAGCATTACCCAGCAACCCATAGTTATCTTCGTGGTATGCGCCAGCACATTGTCTTGCTAAAACTTTCATTTAATAGTCAAAAATGGTATTAACATTATTTCAAGAATATTGTTGGCGTAACGAATCACACTTAATGTTCTTTGAATTATTACTACAGCAGACCCACCTCCACATCATCAAAACCTGAGTAAGAGTCATGTGTCGTTATATAACGTCTTCTATATATTTTACGACCATCATGAGCCCATAAGCAAAATCGAAATTCGACTTGACCCCTTCTTTCATTCCAGTACAACCTTTCATTACACCACCCTACCCATGCAGTTTTATGACAAGGAGTTAAAAGTAAATAAATAGATGGTCCGTACAGTCTAAACCAATATATATCGTATGTAGATTTGTTGATATACTGGACTTCTTCATCTATTGCCAATTTCCTTTGCCGCCGAGAAAGTGCCCTTAAGAGCCACAAGCGCGATCTTCACGATCGGGTAGTACGTTTGGCATGTCCAAGCCGTAAACATCGTCGTTCCTCATTATTTTCTGTCCATCTTTACTAACACAGTGCTACTGTTGTGATACTACGTCCTACACGAATGGATATTACAGCCTTTCGTAGGCCGATGATTCCATCACGTTCAAAATCAGACAGCTGATAACTCACATGTTGTTGTTAAGTAAATAACAAAAATATATTTATTTTATTACCACTGTTACCTTGATTAATGGCATGTATCTTCCTGAAATTTTCATCGTTTGTACGAAAAAAAGACATGGTAGCCAATAGACTTTTCCAAAAGTAAACTAACTAAAAATAACTAAAATAATATAGTCTTTCATAAATATTGATGATAGCAAGCGATGATTTTCCGGATGTTTTAATTAATTCTATATTTAGCATATATTCATCACGTGTGGCTCGGTAGTCGAGTAGTAATGGCTCGGTGGTCCAGTGATAACAAAGCTTGCAGTTGAATTTTGCAACTCACGTGTCGTGCCTTCGAAACCAACATTCGTCAAATATAGCAACAGTGCTCTTTCGGGCGGGTACGGTCTGCTCCTAAGTCACCATTGGCAGTTGGAAAAATAATTAAAGGCGCTTGACCCTTTACGGCGAGGAGATATAGGAAGATAGATTAAGGTCCCTGTCTGAGATTGACGTCAATTTGAAATTCGCGCCAATATCGATTACCACGTTGTCTTTTTTGGTCTAATAGGTATGGGTTGTGCACAATGGGCTATCAAACAGGTAAGGTAAATGGAGATAATAATTCATGCCTTCGCATGCCCTAACAGCTTTCGCCAATTACAGGAAGCATCGGCTGGCCATGAGTTATTATTACTCCTGCGCCTGTGGTGCATCTTAAAATATTCGTTCTCAGAATTCGCTAGGGAGTGAGGAAAATAATAGAGAACCTCAACTATGAGAAGCATCCCCGGGACTCGAGCCCCAGACATCGAGAGTGATAGTCAAGCGCTCAAGGCACCGAGCCACCAGCCTCATAGAATCTAATGTGAAATACAAGAGTACAGTATATCGTAGAAATGTTGGAAACATACAACAAAAGGTATATCACGCTATCCGTATATTGTATAAGATCTAAAACGGCACCACCCCAGAAGATCACACCATACCGAAACAGAGACTGGATAGATACGTAATAGACACTCAATGCGGTTTCGGCACTTGAATATTGTTTAATCCTAATACGTAATACAAAAACCATTCGGCTTTACCGCAAATTCTTGAATATCTGGTCATCAAGATACGGTCCACTGTAATTCGAAGAGAACTAACTTGCACACAAGCAGTCCCTATAGTCAGTTTATTGTTATAGTCGTCTGTGAGTTCTTCAGGCGGTAATTAGAAAGTACAATGTATGCTTTAGCAGCATTTAACTTAGGGATGTTCATTAATGTTGCATATTCCTAAAAATGCGTTTTAAAGCTTCTTACTCTTTCCCAAGCACAGGATAGATAGAAAATGAATTTATATTAATTCCAAAACATGCTATAAGTTGCTGCATATTGTTTCTGTTCTGTCGGGTAAGATTCGATAGGTTCCAGAGCCAGACCTCTAAATCCCATCGTCTCAAGTTTATGCAATAAAACTCGATCGTGCGCGCTGTCAAAACCTCATCGAAAAAAGCGCAAACACAAGTTTCTTTATTATTTAAGCCAGTTAAGAAAAAATAAATAGTGGAAAGAAAGTATTGGAAATTTACCGAAATATACACTGGGTTGGGATGAGTTTCTTATCAATTGATGAGTTTTTGGTTTAGCGAATACTTCGTAAGTCGATGCGGCGTTTGTACCATAATTGCTGGACAAATTACGGCTACTGGTGGAGATTTTCCTATCTGATTTTGACCGCCCTTTATGAATTTTGACACTATGCACGATACATAAATATACACGATAAAAACGTGAATGATGTCATTACTCCTGTTCTGATACTTTCACACTCGTGTGTAATATACTGATCGGATATTAACAGTGTTATGTGCACATCGAACAAGTAAGCACGTGGGTACATAACCTACAATAATCAAAAACAAGCAGCAAGCCCTATCAAACATAAATATTATATTATAAACAAATTGTATCATTGTGATTGAATCAAAATTACCTTTGTTTATTCGTTTTATAATTTATTTCACCTATTGGTTGTGCCAACGGGAGGGAATACAAAAAAGAAACACGCAAGCATACAAAACCTAAACCTACGTAAAAAATAGAGCAGGGAAATCAACCCCAACAACTCCAATATAAATTAGCCTGTATAATGAAAATATGTATTAGGAAAAGAAACGGTAAATCAAAAACAAAAATTGAGTTATGTTTTATTAATACTATTAAATTAAATTTATACGAATATTATTTATTTAGCTAATAAAAAATATTAGCTAGTTCATGCTCAATGGAAAGATCTAGGTTGAATAGCCGTTTACATAACATTACAACGGTTAAATATTATATTATATTCCTGGCAAAAGTCGAAAAAAATTGTTTAAGTAATGTTCAATTAAGCGGTATTTAACCATGTTTAAAATAATGTTAGACAGGGTTGTTACACATTGGTGCAGCAACCTTATACGAACATTACAAATCAACACTAAATACACACTGGATTACGAAAAACAGAGTTTTTTGCACAGTCACAACAACGTCATAAAGTATCGTTTAGTCAACATTGAATTAAATAACAAATTCAATGTTGTAATTTACACTTCTGAGAGAAATAATAATAATATTTAATGTTTACCTCATGCAGTCAATCGCAGCTTAAGATCGTATTATAGCTTCATCCGAAAAACGCTGAAATAATTTCGTTTAGGTACTAAAATTTTGGGAATGCTGTTATAGGAAGCGATATCTACAATATGTCTTAAATTTTCTTTCATCTCACATGGCGCCACAGTTTAACAATTTTGTATGTTGTCGAAAAACAAATTTATGACGTCTTATTATTTTATTTTACACTTAAATTTCTTTTTATTCTAATTTTATTTTACACTTAAATTTCTTTTTATTCTAATTTTATTTTACACTTAAATTTCTTTTTATTCTAATTTTATTTTACACTTAAATTTCTTTTTATTCTAATTTTATTTTACACTTAAATTTCTTTTTATTCTAATTTTATTTTACACTTAAATTTCTTTTTATTCTAATTTTATTTTACACTTAAATTTGTTTTTATTCTAATTTTATTTTACACTTAAATTTCAATAAGTGTTATCCATTTTTTATATAGTACAACGTAGTTATGAAATTTTTGTTGTTTGAACTAGACTGAACCTTTTTAAAAAGCGTCTGTTTTAAAAAGCACACACAGGCGAGAATATGTCTTTGATTAGTACAAAACAACTAACTGGTCTAAATTTATTTAACAGTTCTTCACACTTACTATAGTACCATATTTCATATGTTTATTCAATGTTAACAAAAACAACAGGAAAGTTTATATTTATATCTAATGTTGCTTTTCCATGTCGACTCCAAACGGTTTTCGACGTTTACACAAATTGACGTTAAAGTTATATTCAAAGATAGTGTTTTGTTACGTACATTTATTTCATCACCAAGGGATTTTTGAACGGTGTGCGAGATGTTTTTTTCCATGTACATTTTGAATAATACACGATTTATTAAAGGTTTGTAGAATATTTAAAAGTGATGTTGCTCTTGGGTCAATTCAAAACATTGCATACCAAGTTACACCTCACGTCGCTTTGCAGGACATTCGTATTTTTATTAAACGTTATTGTAGATGCTATGTAACGTTTGATTATCGTTACGAAAAACGTCTTTTCAACGTTTTTGGTTTCCATTAGGGGGTGATACTTAACTATTCTACACCCAATGCGTCTTTTCCCTAATAGGGTATGAAAGATAGGGCTAAAAGTGAAGTTTTAATTTTTTGGTATACTTTCAGAAAATATTTTTAAGTGAGATTGTTCTCAAACAATTATTATCGCTTCCGATGTTATTCTGATATTTTTTAAAGCTGCTTACTCTATCCTTGTTTTGCGCCACAAAATTTAAAGATTATGTGCATATATGACAATTTAGTGAAAGAACAATATCAACAGATTCTATTGATCAGGACTAAATTATATTTGATACTATACTAGAGATAATGGCCGAGGTAATTAAAGTAACAATTCTCCAGCAAAAGTAAAACTAAGCGTTTGCCATAGAACAGAATTTAAATAATTTTCATAATCTTTATATAAAAAATGAATTATTAATACATATACAGGATAAAATCAAAGGCACTGAATTCGATTTCGATAGCTAATACCCACATCATCGCTTAATTCCAACGCGAGACGACGTCAGGCAGGTGATACACGTCATCGATCGATTTAATCCTACTCCATCTTTTCCTATCTTATACGAAAAGGACAACTGCTTACATCGTCCGGTAAAATGTGAGAAATCGGGCGAATGAGTGGGCAAAGAAACAAAACAATCAAGACAAAACTGTATTTTTTGTGTAGTTTTTTCTCTAGAAGTAAGCATGTCTACGTGGTGGAGAATTGTCAAACGAAACAATTAACAATCGCCGTTAATGTGAAATCGTAGAACCTGTAGGTTGCAAGGTGAGCTGAGGGTTGTTCGAATTAATTACGGCACAAAAACCGCTCTAACGTGTCCCAATGTTCGAATAATTCATATTAATTTAAGCCATAAAATGTAGTAATAAATGTCTGACCGTATACTGACCGTACAAATCCCAATCCGCAAAAACGTGAACGCCTTGTTTTCAATGCCCGGCGCGCTACCTTTTTACTATTCTGCCGCTCTAGATGTAAACACGATAATTTATGTAGTAAAAACACTGATATCGCTTGTTTCCCATTTACGATTTCAATTAGCCCTACCTTAAATTACCTGTTAGGATGCGTAAGTAAATTCGTAACATTAATATTTAAAATTGTACTATGTAACCAAAGAAATGAATTACCCAGTTAAAATATATATGAATTCTCAAAGCAGTAAGCATTTATACGAAATTTAGGTTAAAATATGTATATATATATATATATATACATAGATTTTTTAACTAAATTTTGTACAAATATTTACTGCGTTCAGAATACATATATATTTTAACTGGGTAATTCGCTTTTTTTGTTACATAATGAAATTTGAAACATTCATTTTACAAATTTACTTGCTCATCCTAACAGGTAATTTAAGATAGGCATAATTCAAATCATAAATGGAAAACGAGGGATAGTGTTTTTACTGCGTTGAGAATAATATGATTAATTTTCTATTGAAAAATTTGTACCTTTTATATAGAAAACTTAATGATGAGTTGATACTACACATAAACGAATGTTTTCTACTATTTCCCTGGGCATACTTGTAATAAGATGATATATATATCCTTGTGAAAGCTCATTCCAAGCAACTTATTGGCATCGTGCAGCTGTTGTAAATTCATGGAAGGGTTGGAAAACACACCAACACTTCAATCGATCATATTCATTATATTAGACATGAAAGAAGGCTACGCTAAGTACAATTGCCTCTCACGTCTTTGGGGGACAGTTGCTTCGCAACATTAGGCAAAGGTGACAAACCGAAGGGGACTTGATACCAGAGAAAGTACGACATGCGGCTTTAGTGCGAACAGAAAGGATTATAACACCACTTCTACACGTGAAGCTGTAGCTTATGAAAAACTTTATTAAGCCATTGGTTTGCGTAGTTGACGGTTTTCAATACCTTCGGAAAAGTTGTCAAAAATAACGGAAAGAAAAATAGAAGAATGTGTTCTTGTTGGACCTCAAACACGAGACATAGTAAATGATACAACAGTTTCATCATGATACATCAGTTTCTTGGAAACAAAAAAGAAAATTACTGAACTTTGGTATATAATTTAAGCATTTCACGCTACTGACTACAATATGTTACATTCTGCACTATAAAATCTACAATCTCCATTCTCACTTGCTTTTGACTGAAAATGTCGACGGCGTTAGTGATTATAGTTTCTACGAAAACGTTTTGGGAATAGAGAAGCAGTGGCACGGCAAATTCAGTGCTATTTATGTTAGTATATTATATTAGTTGGACGTTAAGAAGGGCACTATGGCTGTTATTTATAGGAGAAAATGTAATATTTCGTCATATTTTTAATCGAAAAGATATGAAATGATTGTTAAAGTATGTTGTAAGCCGAAGAATCTCTTCATTGAAATCCAAGAGAAATTAGAGCTAATCTGATTAGCTACCGCGGATTAGCATAAATGTTTCTATGCTTTACATTACAATTACTCCACGTCATTTCATAACAAAACCAATACAACCCTTTTTCAAAATAAAATCTAGACTTTTTGTTGTCTTTTAGGACTCTTCTAGATAAGCTTCGTGTCACATTTCAAGAAGTAACTTCTCAAGAATCCTTAGATTATATATTACTGGTATACGTGAACTGCTAATCTTATTCTTTAGATTCGTGCAAGTATTAATAGCTGCAGTTGCCAAAGGACATTACATATGGAACAACTGAAACAAAATACCTTGACATTTTACTATTTATTTATATCGTTAATTGTATTCTGGTCGACAAATGTATGCAAATATCATCAACAACAATCGGAAGGCATTATTTTGAGTACATTGTTTGAGTCATTGCTGTAAAGAGTGTATTTTATGCCGTCAACTAAAACCAAATCAAAAAATTTTGATGGATAAGGTTATATCTAAAATATAAATTACAGCAAGAGGATCACTTGATTTCCGAAAAAAACATCGCTTGTTAATATGTTATTTAAGTTTCATTTGATGGTGTTTAAAGTAAAATACGATCTGTAAATAAAGCCACCGCGAACATAGAATACTTCGTTACGACAAAGTAGCAGATATGTTCGTATGTTGTTTTATCCAGTGTTACATGGCATTAACAACATCGAATATTAGCAAAGTCAATAAGCAAGGAATACTGGTGTAAAACTGTTGTAGCTGCATGCTTCCGGATTATGTCCGATCGTATTTTCTGCCGGCCTTCTAAACCATATTAATCAACATTATCGGCTATCTAAAGTTGGCGGAAATAGCAGCAAACTTCTGAATCGGATAACGGAAGGAATTGATTCGTCTAAAGGCAGCGATTAGAATAACCGAAAATATGAATGGAATACAATGATAGAATTGAATTTTAGGCAAACAAATTAGTGGCGTGGATTTTAAAATAGACGGTTATTATTTCTACTAGGTGCTTTTTAGGTAAATTAAAATTTCACCTATGAAATCCAATATCCGTTGCACTGTAGGATTAGTTGCAATAACGGCAAATAAAAATAACTCGTACTGTGTACATTAGCTTTTAGTAGAGTTGTAGCAATTCATATTATTTTGAGGCAATACAGTATTGAAATTGTATAAATCATTGTATTTTCTTTGCCTTTATGTATATCCTATTGTTGGTAATAGTCTGTTTTTCAGAGATACTTTTAATTTCATTGCACTGTTGACTGAATCCAAGACAAATATGATTTTTTTTCTAGACTTAACATCCTGCTTATTATAATATCCTCGGATAGCACTTTTAAATGCTAAGAGTTCAAGACTTACCATCTTTAATAAATTCACTTTCTTTCAATCTCACCATATTTTATTAGATACGAACAACATGAATTCTTTTCGAGATTTATTGACCCATAAATAAATATTAAAAACTGTTTTATGTAAAGTTCCAAAAATCGGTTACAAGACATTCATTTGAAAAGGTTTTTTTTTAATAGCAATTGTACAAAATATAAAGGTAAATATATTTTTCTTTTTGTATCTAAATTGTCTCAGTTCTAGGTTAACAAACTCATAAAACCAATAATTTCCCAACAAAAACAATTACATATGTATATGCACTTCTCAGAAGATAGTTCTTCTAATCCATTAATATGGATATTTCACATAATCGACAATGAAAAGTGGTGTCTCAGTATAATGTCAACAAATATTTTATATTTAACTAATGGCAATCATTTTAAACAAGAAGCCGAACACATAATTATGTTTTAATATGTTAATACATAATTTAAAGCGATCGTCGCTGAAAGGCGCAAAAGAGCGTTTCAATACCGTCCTCCATGACTATATAATATTAATACGTAAGCAACACAAAATAATATTCGATTCAGAGACCGATGCTACTTTAACAAATAACGTACACCCCTAAATGTGATATAATAGAGTCATCTTAGAAAGATGACCTGTACAACGCGTACGACGTAATACCGCTTTCTTGAATTAAGAGTACTAAAATGGCAGAAAAATACGAATATTATGCACTTTATATTCGTACTTACTCCTTTTAAGTAAATTCAAGAAATCTTGAGTATGTGAATATTACCCATGCCACTTGGTAGAATAACAGTGTTGGTCGTGAGTGAAATAAAATTCGTCATTTATTAAATGCCAATGTTATATTAACCATTAGCTTGGTTGATAAATTTTCTAGCACTTTGGTGGCCAATATCGAGTTTTTTATTTGCATTATGTTTTACTCTCGTTTTGTATCAGTGTAAAAGGCCAACAAACTTTAACTTTAGTCTTTGTTATGAAATAATATAGAGTAATTTTAATGGAAAACAAAAACATTTATGAAAATGATAATAATAATTCGCTTCAGAAACGTTTCAGAATTCGCCATGGAGTAAGGAAAACTGCAGAAAACCTCAACCTTTTATCATAACCAAAGAAAGGTGATCAATTTAGTTCTAATTTCTATTTTAACGAAAATGCTTTTCTGTTTATAAGATACTCTAATAATTGTTTAGTATTCTTATAATTAAAAATGTAACGAAATATTCTATTACATCTTATAAACAAGCAGAATTCCATTTGCTCTGATACCGCTTTTCCAATCCCTAAATAACCTGCTGACCATAATCCACCATGCTCATCACTTATCGTCCGTATATTACATAGCTGAAATTGGTTACGTAATAAAATAAAAGTTTATAACAATCGCAGAAAACATCCAGTGTACGAAAAATGTGAGCTTCTAGATACCTGCTGCTGCATACTAAAGGTCTTTGCGAATTTCTTCTGGGTAGTTGCAGAATCGTAAAAATAGCAATACAATTAAACATTCTCGAAGTATACTACGATTCTTTTTGCAGTTCTCGTAGTAATGTAAACTATATAATAATTCTTAAATATAATAGCGCTGTTACGTTCGGAACACAATAACAATCTGTTAAAAACGAGGGCTGCTGATTTATTCAAAAGTAAATGATTTTGATGACCCCGTGCATCCTCTTAGTAAATAAAATTTACGGTAATCGTCACCGTTCATTTGAGTAATTATTGATTATGGTTAAATATCGTATTTTAGGCAACATAACTTAACGAAATGCTCGAGAGCAGTTTATATACAAAAAATCTTTAATAGTTAAGTGAAAGCATTGTAGCGGCAGAAAATTGGTTACTTTAATATTAGTACAAACTTTATAAGCTAAATATGCATCTATATTGCTTGGATAATAATAAAATCTTCAATGAAAGATTTTATATATTAACAAACAAACTGAGTCAATGCCTTTGAAATATTTCGTTATTCATTGAATGTACTATCAAGTTGATTAATAAGCAACACTACACTTTTGGAACAGTCACGTTTTATGCTTTCTCATATTTATTAGATAGGCACCTATATCACAACCAGTCTCTTGTTTTATTTTAAGAGAAAAGTTGGTTCGCTATACTTACCATACTGTTGGTTTAGCTAAATTCGTATTAATTTAACACCTACATTTCTTAAAATATAGAGGTCGTTTGTAAAATAATAATAACAATCGTTCTATTACTAATTTTTGCAGAATTTCGGTTTTGGAAACACAACCTTCGTTTCGAAATTTTTAATAGTAATTAATAGGCATACCTGTTATGGTTCAGCATTCTCTTCAGAGTGAAATGATAGCCCTCAGGTTTGGAACCGATCACTGAAAAGACGAATTGGCGAATTATAGCGGTTATATTCTGGTTCACAATATAATCGTTTACTAAGTAAATATGCAGTCTTATAGAAAAACATACAGACTTATATATTCCTCTTTTATTTTTACCTTGTCATTTTCACCATACTTAATGTACCTACATAAGGATAGCTATATTCCTATAGAGATACCTTTTAAGTTTTGAATACTGAGATATAGAGGGCAAATTAGTTGAAAAATAGAATTAAACCGAGAACATTTTCGCATAATAACTCTTTTATAATTTTCGAAAGCAATTGTTTCAACAAGAAGCACTACATCAGTTAACAATTTCTCTTTAGTATGGAGAAATCAAACGTGGATTAGCCTTAGCGAAGTTTCAAGAGGACGCACCAAAAATGGCAGTCACTCAGGAAAACTTGCAGTGTAATTCAAACAACTTTGCATGAAGAATTACGTGTAAAAAATTAGTTACCCGTTGGATACCGCATATGTTGACCGAAGAACAGAAAGGGTGAATTGTGTCTAAAAACTCTAGACTGCTTCAACGATGGAAATTCTAAAAATATCGTCAGTGGTGATGAATCTTGGATTTGCTCATACGAGCCAGAAAATAAACGCGAGTCGTCTATTGTGGTATTCCAAGGTAAAGAAGAGCCAATAAAAATAATCCATTTTCGAGATGTCTCCAAACAGATGGTCGCGACATTTGCCTCGAAAGCTGGTCATGTAGCAACAATTCCTCTACAATATCAAAGAACTGTTGCCGCCGTTTGGTATACAACTACTTGTCGCAAGTCATCACTGGGCTTCAAAAAACCAACGCCGAACGAAGAATCACCATCCACCACGACAATGCAACTTCGTACACAGCACGCAAGACAATTGAATTTTTAACTCAACAACACGTCGAATTGTTAAATCATTCTCCGTACGGTTCGCACCTAAGTCCCAAGGAGTTCTTTGCCTTTTCGAAGATCAAGAACAGACTGCGTGGTTAAAGGTTCCAGTCGTCAGAAGGAGCAGCTGATGCCCTCAAAAACGCAATTTTGACTGTAAGCTGTCTACTGTTTTATTCCAACTCTGTATGCAAAACTTAAAAGACAGCACTCGTGTGGTAGTGTACGTAAGATAAATTTTGTTTTGTTTAATACGATGTATATCTTGGCCATTGTTTGGAAGTTATAAAAATATCAAGTTTTTGAAATAGTGATCCTTTTTCAAGTTGTGTTTAATTGATTAATTTTGCTAAATATTCATATAGATGTCGAACATCTTTCGACATTATTTGATAGTTATACCTACATAGATAGATAGTATAGTAGTTACTTAAATTACAATAGCTTCTCATTTGTCATAAATTTATTTTAAGTAGTTTTAGTTAATGGTGTATGCGCTGGACTACATTTTTTGTGATCGGAAATGTTCGGTTCTTTTCGAAAGCCTCTCAAACCAATGTCTCTTCGGAAATTTACCAGTTCTGTTCCTGGAAAAATATGATGTAAATGCATTTTATATATGCATATACTAAATATATTAATAGTGCAGTGTAATGAAAATACATTTAACACAAAGTGGGTGTTCTCTTTTAACTATATTTGTATATTCTCTTTCAACTACAAATTTCGTTTTATTATTTTTAAATTTCATTAGGTCATTTATTAATCGTTTCTATATTCACCCATTGAATGGTGGTAAAATATATGTAGTACTGCCAACAATGCTTTAATTTACGTGATTTCGATATGAGCGCTATTTCTACCGAGCTTTAACCTAATTTAAGTCGAGAACTTACTGCATACCAATATCTGATAAAATGGCACACTAGTCGCGCTTCGATGCAATTTCTTATCGATCCTCATTTTAAATCAACTTGGAATTCATGAATGGACGATTTTCCGGACAATAAAATGGTACGAGAACACCGAAGAGTATAGAATACTGCTTCGACAAGGATATAACAAGCATAAAACCTATGAGTATGACCGCTATGAGCAACTCTTACCTTTGTAAAATAGTGCATTTGCTGGTTGTCATCAGAAAAATGAATTAGTGGATACAATGCAAGTGGAAGTACGTATAGAAGTAGAGAGAAGATACCCAAAGACGCGATTACAGTTTGTACGAGCCTTTTTCATTGATATCACAAGAAGGTAATTGGGGAAACCTAATGGCCGTGCCTAACTATTGAAATATTGGAGAACGGGATACTGCGCGTTATTTTATGTAAACCACTAGTTTTGTTTGATGGAGTTGCGTCATTTGGAAGTACACCTATAACCGCGCGTAGATAAAGCCTGTATTACGTCGGTGGATTAGCCAACAATAAACCCTGGTCTAATAAAGTACGTTTAGAATATTCTCAATGAACGTCCACAAGCTGGAAATCCAGTTCCCAATTTAATTTCAATATTATTATTTGCTGTTCAAGTAAATGAAATTAAGTTCCCTGTACGAAGTTTACCCAGAAGAATTTAGGCTGTAATTAAAACAAACGAAGGAAATACGTTACTAATTCGTTTATGTGTTAGCTAAAAACAGCGTTATACTGAAACTATTGTTGCTCTTTCCAGTTAAATGTTTCGGCCACCGTCACATATATACCTTCAATCCATTTTAGACATGTCGGTGGTCGTAATTGTGAATTAGAGGAGGATAAAATAAGATTTCTATAAGTTAACAAAGTTCTGAGACAAGCACTATATTCTACAGAACGATCGTGTGTCAGGATGTTAGCTCTGTCTAACGGTATTCTCTACCGTTGTTTACTACTATTACAAAATCCTATCCTCACACCGATCTTTTCAATTTGAATCGATACAATGAAGCCCTCAGTCCGTATTACTGCGAGGTGAGGAGGGTATATCGCTACGCATGCGTTGTTCATTTCAAGCGAAGCCGGTGTTCGTTCATTTTATAGTCGCCCGGAATATAATCAACAGCTCGCAGCTTTTCCCCCGGTATATACATGTACATGAAAGAATATTCCCGGATTTGCTTGTACGTTGTTGGTCACAAGAACAATCATTTCGACTGAGTCGACGTTTGGACGAGATCTCACACATCTTGTCCCAGATGTTCTCCTTCGGCTAGCAATCGGATTGCGAGCGAATTGACGCCGCCTGCTTCATCGTGTCTCTTATACACCACACTAACGGTTGTAGTCGAAGGACAGGGAGTCCGTTGTGGGCGCCGGTTAGGTATCACTATCATTGTCGTAACGATTGTCGGGTTCCGTCGTGTCACTAGGTTCTCTGTACCTGACGTTTCGCGAACAACTGCAATTCGCATTTTGCTCCTCACCACTAAGGCCTTGCGCACGTGTGCGGCGAGCGCCAATAGTATGCAGTGAGGACAAATTTGTCGGCTTCTTTGATATTTGTGTGATCTTATTTTTTGATCTTTAAAATGAAATGAAGTTGGTTAGCCATCATATTGAAAATAATGAAATGGTAGGAAATTCAAACGACAAAATTGTAATTATAATTTGTTCTGCTTACTTGTAAACAATACCCCTGAAAAAAGGGTTAGTAAGGGAAATAATACGACTATGCTCTTATTTTAGTAACAACAATAACACTTAGAGAAAACTAGATGTATTCACTGGACTATAAATTATAGAAATGCGTTATATAGAGGCGTTCAAAAAAATATATACGACATTGTGTTTCGAAGCTTTGCTTCAATTTGTAGTCTGCACAAGCTAGTTACTCGTGTTGGGGTAAAAACCATACGGATGTTGTAACGCTCACGCACTTGTCCTATCCTGTCTGTCGTGTTGTTTATGTACGGTAAGTATGCTGTGCCTAACGATTTTGCTTTCCGATCATTCTTGTCTCTTGGTCGAGGTTTTTTCGTGATGGCACGATTGATTATATTCTCAGGGTAACCTTTACACCGCAGCGCTTGTCTCAGCAGGTCCAATTCCTTCTATGGCTGTTCTTTGCTGCTTACGCTGCGTGCTCGTTCGACTAGCGTGCACACCACCGTATTCTCCTGACGAGGCTGGTGGTTCGAATTGTAGGATTCCTGAATTCACTCGTTGTTGCCGATGTTTGGTCCCTGTTGAAAAGAACATCCGTATAAGTAGGTTTCCTGAACACACTCGTTGTTGCCGATGTTTTGGTCCCTGTTTTTAAAGCAGCAGCAACGTACATAAAACTAGTAGTTTTGAAAATGCGAACCGCAGTCGTTAGCAAAACGTGACGGACAGAAAACTTAGTGACACGGCGGAACCCGACAACCGTTACGACTATGGCAAACGGCCGTGAAGGTCTCAGAAACTATTCATCACTATCATTGTTCTGCCGATTCTGCGTTACCTGTTGTAGACTATCCGTTGCAATATATTTTATAACGGTTCTCCAGGCCGGTGGTAAGCGTTGCGTTCCGTTCCGTTTGTTGAGATTGTTGAGATTGTTCGGGTGCTCCTCTATTTCTTTGGCTTCTCTTTGGTAGATGTTCGCTCATACTTATCTTATCGTTTTTGTTTTTTAGAAGTTGATTCCTGAAGTTGACATCTTTTTCGTCTAGAGGGCACTCTTAATGGTATTGATGGTGAAAGCGTTGGTTCGTAATATATATTTGATCCCGCTGTCCGCAGTCGTGATGTGATCGGATTATCCTAATAATACAACCTATTTTTGTATTTTCAATTCAGGCGGCACTGTTTTTAAAATTACTAGTGAAAACAAAACCATTGTAAAGCTGAGTAATCTCATAAAATGTACAGACAAACATTCTTTAATCAGTGGCTTTGATAAATCCGTGAAATGCTGTATGTTTTTCTTGAAAGTACGAAGCACCTATTCTAAATACATATACAAATATATATTGCAGATGGGTTGATTTTCGTTATATCTGTTAATAAGAACTAGTTTCAGGTATATAAAAGGAAACAGAAAAAGAATTGAATTTAACTTAAAGATAAGTATAATAACTGTGTTGTTAATGAAATGGCAAAAATACAAAATAAACTTATTTTAAGGTTATCACTGTAAGCTAAAAACTATTTAATCGATTTGGGTACAAATTAAGGCTAAAATGTTGTGAATAATAGAACATGTAAAATGGCAGTTACAAAATTGCTGTTAATCCAAGCCATTTCAAGTATTGATTGCGGAAAATGGAAAACTAGTGTATCACATGTCATAAAAGAAGAGGACAAAATGTGTGCATCTAAAGTTTAATTGATACTTTTGTAGAACCGTTTATTATATATACAGCAAATGACAGTTCAAAGCTTTGACTTTAACAAAGGCACGTCAAAAGGCAACTGATTTAAAAATATTTATTTCCTATTGCTATTACTATTAATTTATTAGTGTAAAAATAAAATATAAATGGGCAATATATAACTCTTTTCATTTCTTAAGTTTTTGAATGCTTTTACCAGTTGTATGCATAAGTTTTTTCCGGTTTTCCTTTGCTAAAAAGAAACGTAGTTTTCAAGGAAGATTATTTTTCTTTTATTCAAGATATTGGCTATCGGTTCCTACACATTTCGCCCATCTTTCAGGTAATTTATGGATGTCATACCAGAAAAACTGCTTGTCTTTTGCGGCAAACCATTTGCCCAGCCATTTTCCTACTTCCCCGAAATTGCTGAGGTACTGCTCTATTGACACGAAGAAGTGATAGATAGGTCTTTGCTGTGTGAAACGCCACATTGTCCTGCAACAAAGTCACTTTGCCATGTTTTCTGGCCCAATCCGGTTGTCTTTCGATTAATGCGTGGCCTAAATTAATCATTTGTTGCCGATACCACAATACCGCTCTAGTCCGACCAGATAAAACATGGTCTTCTTGCCGAAGCGATTTGGTCTTGATGTTAGAGGACAAACTTCGCCAGGTGAAAGCAACGAATTTTTCCATTTCGGGTTTTCAAAATAAATCCATTTTTCGTCACCCGTCATAGTTTGGTACAAAAATGCTTTCCTATCGTGGCGCTGAAGCAGCATTTCACAGGTGACTACGATTTTTTATTTGACGATCATTCAAATCGCGTGGGACCCATTTACCGAATTTATTGATTTTCCCCATTGCTCGTAAACGTCTGCCGTTGCTTCCTATGACACATGTTATGTTTCTGCTAATTTCCGTTGAGTTTGAGTTGGGTCATCATCCAATAGCCCCTGCAGTTGCCAGTCTTCGCAGTTTTGTAGTCTACCAAGGCGCTCACATTGAAATCAGCACTTTTAAATTGTCGAAACCGTGTCTCAAATATTATAATCGATGCAACGTGATCACCATATATTTCTAACAGCAAACGATGACTTTCAATAGCCTTTTCCTTTTGATTAAATAAGGAAACTAATGCGTGCCACAAATGTTCTTTTGAAGAGACAATACTCGACATGAGCACTAGATTATAAAGCAAAGACGCTAGTTTTTGGCGGACTCAACTTTGTGTTTGTAATTTAAATGTCAGACGAACAAAATGACGTATGTGTCAAATTAATATATGGCGTACTTTTCGCTGGCACCATCTCTTAGTTAAACAGTAAAAACTTATATCCATACACCTGGTATAACATTTAAACAATTATTTGAATTTACCGCCTGATATATTTAATTTGAAATTTGAATTGTATAAATGGCAGTTTGTTAGGTGATTTGCCTTATTAGAAATAGAGAATAAGTACTTCATTCGCAATGTAATCTTTTATTAAATCTTATTTGGCTCCCCTCGTCTTCATCCCTTCTGCTAAACATAAAATTTCCCTCTCTGCATCGCAGTTTTCTGTTGTTTCGAAGAATTTTAATTAATATAACTTGATGCGATAAAATTTTTAATTTGAAATCACCATATGCAAACGGAGAACTAAATTTTCTCAAATTAAATATATTCAGTATATTTTCGTAAGTAGTTTCATTACTTGATGTTAAAGTTGAATTTGTTAGATGATGCATTCGATTTCGTAAATACTTTATCGTATAATACTTCTAATTAATCACTACATTATCCTTAATTGGACAACAAAAAACAAGAAATTTGTTCCATTAATGAAAAATCGTAATTCCACAAATTCCTGCACAACCACCGGAATAATAAGGTCTTTTCCTATAATTAAACGAATTCTGAAGAGATGTAGGACGGGCACGGAACGGCGGCGCGCACCACGGGTGCCAACAAAATGCGAATAAATCAATCAATTGAAAGACTCCGATACCGAAGAGTCAGTCCCTCGGTAATTACGGAAGGAGAGCAGCGGGTGCTTTTTAAATAAAAAACGCATTTATTTTACAGTCGCGTGTCCCCAAGAAAAGTCTTCTCCACCATTTGCTGTCTCTTTCACTGATGTTTCGCAGTCGGTTTTCTCCTCCTTCTCGTACAAGTAATAATAAAATTTACGCACGATTCCTTGCGACCCGCATCACGTACATGCCGTTATTTTTTCCCCGAAGGCGGAAGTCTTCCTTTTTCTTCTTCTTTCCGTCGTCGTAGTTCTTTTACTTTCGTTGAAGAACGTTTATGAAATCACAAAATCACTAAAATCGCTTTCGACAGTAAATAACTATAAATTTCTAATACTGACTGACGCGTGGGAACAGTAAAATCAATAGGTGCCTCTTCCATATACTACGTTCATCCTATCATCAGGAAAATTATTCCGGGCGATGATATTGTGTAGAATATTCAGTGAGGCGTACGCACATTGAAAATTGGTGCCCCTCTTTATATAGAAAATTTATTCAAAATGAAAAATACATCAAGTGGTTTAACTTGTCTGATGTCAGGGAAACGTAGGTATGGATAAAAAATATATATTGGAAAATGTAAGAAGTTTTACGAAGCATCGAGCATATTCGATAACGTTTTCTGTTCGAGATTTTCAAATTTTAACGGATGAACTTTTTAAATACCATATAACAGAGATAATATGATATGTTTTCCGATCGAGTAGATACGATTCTGGTTTAATCCGAAAAACACATTAAACTTTTTTCGATACCGTTGATCAAATGTGAACTCGGCTGTAACTTTTTTGTAAATTCATGGAAAATGAAATAAATACTGCAGATAATAATTTAGGAGAGAGCACTGTGTTATGTGAAGAAGGTTAGGTGTAGATATTCGATAGTAATCATATTTTTTATATTACTTTGTTAAAATATCCCTAACCTAAATTTATTAGTAAATTAGCATCAAAGTAGATGCAGAAGCATTCTTTCCTTTTTTTAAGGATAATTGTACTTTATCCAAAAAAATAAGGAACTATATAACAAAAAATCTTACGGTCGGTTACACCAACATTAATTAAAATTTAATCTCGAATTAAATTCACAACAAGATTGCAACAACTAACAGCGTCTAAGTAAAAGATTACGTTTGACATTTTAACTTTAAATTAGGAATTTTGAACTGGAAGGAGAAAAATTAATATAGTCTTCATCTCCTTCTTATTCCGTTATAAAAAGGTGGGCAAAATGTTTCAGTTTGGGGCAGGAATCCCTGGGACATGCAGTCGGACAACAAATTTCAATTATTGAAGATTTAACGGTAGAAGATCGTCGTCGCAAGTGAAGAAATTAGCAGTGATAACTAACATATTCGAAAGAAGTATCCGCCGAATTCTCCATGACCACTTGGGTATGAATAAAATTAGTGCAAGATGGGTACCGCGACTCCTTTGTGCTCTTGGAGTCCAAATAATAGTTCTGTTTTATGATCCTCTATCAAAAAGGGAGTTCGTTGAATAGCGGCGACCTGATGAACCTTGTCCCATCAACGAAAAAGGTGATGGCCACAATATTCTGGAATTGTGAGAACATTTTGCAAATTGACTTTAAAGAGCGCAATAACTGTGAACGTCACATATTATGCGTCTTTATTGCATCAATTAAAGGGCGGTATTCGTACAAATTATCGTGCAAAATTGACGAAAGGTGTCTGTTACGTTCTCCTGGTTTGAAGAACAACGCCGCTGTAGCCTGCTCGTAATTTCCTAAATTACTTGACCAATACTTACTTGTAGAGTATGTTAGCTTATTTACTAAAGGAAAGGTTGTACAGTGAAACTCAATGCGCATGTGCAAAAAAATATATTTAAAAATAAAATGTGTACACGGTTTCCACTCTTGCCTATGTACATGTACGATGCAATAATTGCAGTTATTCGAGCTCTCTTATACATGTAATGTACATTAGCATGTGTATATGTATTTTCATTGGTAGCAACATAAAGTAATGCCTCAGCATGTACGTTGCAAAGCCATGTCTTAATTCTGTTTAAAAGGTTAAACTCTTATATGCTTCCGCTGAAGCTTTGTTAGAGGCATGTACTAATGCCTCTATCTGTTTGCATGCACCACTACCTTTTTATAGGGGAGCCAACCCTATTTATTTCTTAAATTTATAAGCGCACCTCGGTGCTATGCTTATTTATATGTCCCTTTCCGGGAGCGTAATATACTTTCCTTGTTTTAAATTTGCCTAAGGGACTTGGCCCTGTATTATTGGCATGTATTTGTACTTGACCAAATACGTTTGTTATTTTCACATTTATAGGGGAACCCACCTATCTCTTAGAGCTTGAACGCCTGGTCGAGGGCGACAGTAGCGATAATAGCCGATCTCAATACAAAAGTAATGTCACAGCTACCCAGGCGTTCTCGTTTGAAATATTACGCTATGTGCAATCTTTAGCTCTCTACTACTGCGCCCCAAAGAAGGGAAAAATCCAGTAACCAGCAAATGTGCGAACTGCGCACCGACAAGTAAAACGGAGCGATGATGCCGACATTACATAAGAAAACTGGTCCGTGACACTCGTCCGCCATGACGAGCAACTAAATGAAAAATTTCTAAGTCCCGATACGACAAGGACCGAACAAACGTACAAAGACAACGGGCGCTGCGGCCGCATCGACCGTCAGCAAGAAGCGGAGTGATCGTACTTGTAGAGGAGGTCTATACATGCGCGCCGACAATCTCGCCAAAATAATTTCCGACACAAACTTAACAGGAGAGTAAAAATATGTATAGACGACAATGGACACAGTAGCCTCGACGTACGATGATAGAAGATCGAGAATTTATACTTATTAAAAAAATCTATACATGCGATCCGACGACGTTACCAAATGACTCCCGCCAGAAATAAATGTATAGACAACGTCCTCGACGATTCCCGCCAAAACTAGAAAATCTTAGAAATCTCTAATAATCATACGACGACGTTACTGTACACGTTACGACCAGGTACGAAAGGTGACCGAGAGTACACGATCGCTAATACCTCGACCGTCGCGCGGGAGACGACTGCCTATGCTTGTGTAAATTTTAAGAAAACTCCCATTACTTATCCGACGACGTTGCAGTGAATGATTTCTAATTAGGCAGTTTTAGCTAGCGTAAATGCGAATGGCTGACTTGCACACATATACAATGCGTAATGTACATACATATTAAAATAAAATTGGATATAAGAGAGCAAAATAAATAAATATAAAAATGAAAATAAAGTAATATTCTAAATGAAAATAATAATGCAAAGAAGATAAAATACATAGTAGTAAAAAATTTATAAAATACAAAAAACAATGTTAAGTCCTTAACAGTGTCCAATTATTACACGACAATGTTCCCGTCCATACTGCCGCCGTTTTACAAGCTGCCATCCGCGAATGTGGGTTTCAAGAATTGGAACATCCACCATATAGTCCGGATATGGCTCCTTGTGATTTTTATTTGTTTTCTAATTTAAAAAGAGACCTTAGGAGGCGTTATTTTAAGGACGACAGTAAGTTGCAAGTAGCTGTTATAGAACATATTGGCGGAAAATTATTTTTAGAAGGGTACGGAATTACTAATTAATCGTTGCAAAAAATGTATAGAACTTAGGGGAGATTACATTGAAAAATAAAATTTCTTATATTGTTCCAAGTTTGCTTTTTCTATATCAGGTCGAGAATTTATGGCGCCTACCTCGTAGCTATTGATTTCGATTGAAGAATTTTAATATTTTGTGTAATGCGGCATTTCATTCAGTGTATTAAAAATATTGGCGAGTTTGTCAGCAATTAGAGGTTTTTAATGCGAACTACAGATATTTTTCCAACACTTTAAATAAGGCAAGAACGCTTGCACGTAGGTATACGGAGTCTCGGAGCCAACAAATTTTAACTTAAAATGCAATTATATACGGGATATTTTTTTAATAGCCACGCTGGTACCAACTATCATTAACAGATTTCTTCAATTCAAGGGTTTGTAGGTACCAATAACTGTAGTAAATATTGCCCGCTGGGCACGCTATATATCTGTAAATGATTCTAAGAACGTTGTCAATAAGGAATCTCGACAAGACGGATACTTCGTGCATTATACACCCATTAAACAAAAAACAAATGGATTCGACACGGATAATTTTACAATGAAAAGTTGGAGATATCCGCATCCAAATTTATAGTATAAGGACATCCAAAGCAATCCTCCTACATAATACCGTATGTAGCTTACCTCAATAGTAAATTCATCGACCCCAGTGTTGTATGGGGAATTATTCCCCATACAACATTTAAATCGAACTACCAGAAGGACGCCAATCATTTGAGAAGACGACCCAGTTTCCTGTCAGCTTTGTTAAAAATCGATTTGTTGGTGGAAAATTGTGGATTAATATTATATTATTTGGAAATGCGTGGAAATAATTTAAAGAGAAGAAAACTACGATAAAATTCCAGTTAAATAGGAAGCTATGGCAATTTGAAAGAAGAGGATATGTTAAACATACGAAAACTAAACTTGGTATCTTTAAGAAGGTGCTGACAATATAACAGCACTATATGTAGTCGATGCGATAATTATGCTTTCAAGTAACGAACGCGAATATTGCCTGTAGATTGTCTTTTTATTATACTGTACCCGTGTTATTTAATGTTTCTAATTGTTGATTTAATCTTGGCTGTAGTTCAAACTCACGTAAAAACCAAAGCAATATAAATGCGAAAACATATATTAACTGAAAATTATTAAAAGTAATAGTAGTATTTATTCAGGCTTTGCACTAGATCCTGCGCAATTTTACACACCATTTTATATCCACATATAACTAAAAATACACTTAGAAAACAAAACAATACGTAACAATAAAAGTAATATAATGAAAATAATAATTAAGGAGAGTGAGCAAATCCGGAAACCACAAATTAAGCCTGTCTACAAAACAGTAGGAATGCAATTTTCAAGCCATATGCGGAACAAGAACAATTAAATATATTCAAAATTAAAGAGCTACACAGCATAGTCCTTTTATCAAATAGGTGACGATTGGTGAAAATAATTTTCCACGTTTAAGTAGCACTGTTTTAATAGATTGGAAACGTGTTGCTTGATCTTTAGCGACCAATCCAAAATAATTCCCAAGTCTTTCATAAGATCAGGTATAGTTACTTTTTAATTACTCACGTGAATTCTTATTTTACCCACACTCTAAGCTCAATCGCCTCTTCCAAGCCTAATAACCGCTGGCTTGAAAGGATTAGGAATTGAAAAATGTTACTAATTCAATCATATGCGCCATCGACGTTCGAAGGATGATATGAAAGATAAACTTCAATTTCATCTGAATAAAAATGTATAGAACAAAATTTAACAGAGGAGGAAAACCTGTGCATTGAAAACAAAAGGGACCAAAGAATGAAGCGCTGTGACATTCTAGTCATTGCAGGTAAACCAGAGGATACAACATCAGACACTCTGACCAACTACATGCCGTCGGACAAATAATTCATTAGCAGCAGCGAACTGTCACTCAAGTCAATGCAAAGACTAATAGCGACCATCAGATTTACTATATCGAAAGCTCTAGAATAATTCAAAGCAACACATATGGTTACTATACCCAAGTCATAGACCTGAACGATATCGTCTATAATTTTTAGTAAAGCAATTTCACAATTGTATCCTGGTCTAAATCCAGACTGAGTTTCTGATAATATTTTATTAAACCACTCGCCCTTGATATAAGTAAAACGTAATGATGGTTTTAAAGAGTGACATGTGCAGCTTCATTTATACAAAAGTTAATAATGTGACCAATGATGTATAAAACTTGTCAAATGCAAAACTTTAGCATTGTAAAGTTGGTGTAATCGCCAGTAGATAAAGCGACTTATGTTGTTAGAATCATCATTTGAGACACCTTTAAATGTCAAGCGAGTGCTCCGAGCTGCGAAATTTAATAAAATTTAGCCTATTTACGTTATTTGTGAGAATGGAAATAAATTCTCAGCATTCAATAAATGCCTTACCAGATACGATCGTTTCTGTTCTATTAAGAAGTAATATTACTCCACAGTTTGTGATCCATGAAATTAAAAATATGCTTTTTTTCTCGTTTTATAGTAGAGTTAGCATTGTTAATGACATTATTATTATTAAGACGTTTAGTAATTCCAATGGACATTAGTCAGTCATACTGGAGATGCACTAATCTTGATTGTAATAATAATTAACAACAAAGTAACAATACCGTTCAAAAATTGCTCGTTAATATTAATATTAGTAATACTAAAAATATTCCTCCATGGCACCACTACAAGCAAATCATGGAAGCACTCAAAGTCAAAGTAATGCAAGTCACGATACTCAGCATACTCAACTTTCAGGGAGCAACAAATAAACTTATGATTGGATATATGGCCAGCGCTGGTCACTTTCATGGGTAGAACCTCATCTACGCAATTGGCCGATATTATGTAAGTCTATTAATGTACTAGATGTCGAAGTAGCGCATTCGTATTTCCTTATACTAACATTCTATTATTGTGGGTGAGTACTTCATATGTTCAATGTATTCCTGATAACTAGTTCCTCCAGAAGTCTTCCTTACGAAAATATGGTTAATAACAAATCTTCAATCCCATTTTCTGTTACTATTCATTAACACCACTGCGTATATCTTATTTTAATCTATTTATTATTCTGTTAAACGAAAAAAGTTATGTAACTAAAAATCCGAAAGATACCGAAAAATTTGGGAGCAATTTTTCTGTTCTCAATTATCGGACCACTGTCGTTAACTACGTTATTCTGCAGCGTATAGAACCGGCAACCTCTAGTATTTTTAGTTTCTTGAAGGCGGAATTGAATGCGATGTTTTGCAACAGTCCAAAAATTGATTCCGTTTTTTAACGGAACATCTCTGGAAACATCAAGGAATTCAAACAGAGTACGAGATTGCAATAAAAGAAAACATAAAGCAGTTATTAAATGAGTGCAGCACAAAATTACCTCATTTATTGATACGAACATCAAGTGAATTACATTTATAATCAATTAGTGCTGCTAATATTTAGTTTTCTAACAATTATTACTACTAGCAATGTTTAATGACATCTTAAATGGTGAATACGTTACGGCTATTTTTCCAGAAATCTTTTGATTCTATTATATACCTTATCTTTTATACAAAGAAATTGGAGGTTTGTAGCAATACTAGTATTTAATTCTTTAAGACTAAAATGTTTGTTATAATACATAAAACAGTAATGACACTGTAATTATAATATCTCCATTTGAGCCACTAATAATTTTGAGATATTTGCTTAAATAGTTTTTCCCAAATATGTTTTATTGTTTATAACCAATTAAATTAAAGAATCAATAATCCTGTTCTATGTGCATACATAAGAAGTCTATTTGTGATAGCCGTCTCTTTATATCTATGTATATCAACAGTATTACGTACATGTGTAAAGGATGTGAGGTTTGCGAAAAATTCATTGTTCGTCAACATAAATGAATTATTACACCTTTAATGTATAAAACGCATTACCACTATTTTAGTTATTAAATGAGAACTCAGAACAATTCATATTTTTCTCATGCTTGCTATGCACGCCGATCTGTGACTTTGTAACGTTGATTAAATAATAGTAGCGTTACTATGTAATGTGCATGCCCTATAACTTGGTGTGAACAAACGCTTTTCCTATACGAAATTCTTTGAATTTCTTAGCAGGAACAAAAATACAATTACTTATCCCAATCTGTAGTCTGTCATTCGTACAGTACCTCATTAGGAATACAGGACCTGTTGATTCGAGGAACTAATTTTTAAAGTTGTTGTATAACGAGAAAGAACATTTGTCATCTGAAGAAGATGGACTAGGAAAACAACTAGTATCAAGTGACCTAATTCGAGATCTGAATTTATAGTAAAATGCTACTATCTAGATTCTTAGCTGCACATTGTAATCGACAGACTCAATTGCCGCAATATTTTCAATAGAAGATAATATTTATATATAATAATACAAATCAAAAGTTCGATGTGTTTTTAACTACGTTTCAAAATTAAGTTTGAAAACTCGGAAGCGTTTGCACTCTCGTATCTGTTGACCCTGCAATTTCCGTGAAGAATGCTATGAAAACATAATACGTTTTTAATAAATTACAGAACTTCTAAGTGGTGCATCGGCATACTATACTGTATATTCAATCAAGTGTTAATTTTGTGAAAGCAAGGAATAAGGGAGGATTATCTTAAACAAAAGAGTAAGCGGAAAATCTAAGTGTTATGAAAAAATTGTTGATCAACTTACATGCAGTGGGCTGCAACATGAATATTAAAATGCGTTTTTTGCATTCCTATCTGAATTTCTTTTCCCTAAACCTAGGCTATGTTCGTGATAAGCAAAGGCAGAAGTTTTGTCAAGGCATATAGTTGTCGCGTTTGTTAAATATATTTTTTCTACTATTGAAAATTTGAGCATATATGAATAGAATATATCGGGATCTTTTTTATCTTTACACATATATTTTTCCTATGTGTAACTTAAAAAAGATAATTGTCAATGCATCAGAGACATGACAGACAACGAGTTATACACCAGTAAAGGATTTACCTATAAATTAATAATAAATAAATAGAATGATGTTTTCGTCAGATATGCAGAATAGTTATTTTATTTGCATTAAGAGAGATCTGTGGTAACAGTGGTAACTGGTTTTGCTAGGAACTTTAATATTTTTTAACATTCGGCACATGGGTTTTACAGGTTAGCATCTTAAAAACTCGACAGGTTAGATGATTCGAGATAAATGTTATTTCAATATGTTGGGTTCCATTCATTTCAGTTAATGTACAGCAAGGCAATATATATTTTAACGATTTTGGAAATTAGAAACTTTCATAATTTATATGAACCTTTGTGCTAGTAAGAATTAATTGGCATTCGAGAATGTCACTGCTCTACGGTCTTATATCGTATCTTACACAATATAATTTTCGTTCAATTCCCTTTAAATTTATTTGGTGCAGGTGCCAGTGTTTAACAACGTATTCATTAGTATTGTTCTAATATTTGGAAAACAATTTGGAATTTTGAAATAAATTTATTCTGAAACTTGTATATTGTAAGTACACATGAAAAAAGTAGCACAAGTATCTTTTCCAGAACAAGAAATAAGAGGAAATCAAAGAAGTTCTCGCAAAAACTAACACTTTATCCCATAGAGTTTATTTTAATTATATATATTCTCATTGCCTTTTTCTTTCCAACTTACTCCTATATATCAAACGTTAAATAAAAAATATCAGACTTCTGCATACAATAAAAGAACCTTCGAACAAATTTGAATACGATTAAAGATAATTTGTTTAGTGTACTTTTGTATTGTAGTAAGAAATTGAAATTAAAATGTAAGTAAATCATATCAACTCTCAGGGTACGAGTAATCGGTCAACCATGGATGCTTGTGATTTAAGTGGCATACAGTGTTCGGTCTATTGTTAACCCCGATCATTATTTATAAACGTGGGAGGATCAAGTTTAAATTATTCGGAAATGCTCTATATTGTTCAGGGGATATTGAAACGACATCGGCCTCTTGGTATAATTATTAGGTATAATATTATTATTACATCGTTAAGTATGTGGTATACATATACATATGCTATGTATAAGTATGATATTAAACATAACCTAAACTACTGAGGCGAACTGAGATAACAATTGGAACTGTTAAGGACTTAACATTGTTTTTTGTATTTTCTAATTTTTTTTTACTATTATGTATTTTATCTTCTTTGCATTATTATTTTCATTTAGAATATTATTTTATTTTCATTTTTATATTTATTTATTTTCATTCTTATATTTATTTATTTTGCTCTCTTATATCCAATTTTATTTTAATATGTATGTACATTACGCATTGTATATGTATGCAAGACAGCCATTCGCATTACGCTAGCTAAAACTGCCTAATTAGAAATCATTCACTGCAACGTCGTCGGATATGTAATGGGAGTTTTCTTGAAATTTAAGGTACTCAAGCATAGGCAGTCGTCTCCCGAGCGACAGTCGAGGTATTAGCGATCGCGCACTCTCGGTCACCTTTCGTGCCTCGTCGTAACGTGTACAGTAACGTCGTCGTAAGATTATTAGAGATTTCTAAGTTTTTCTAGTTTTGGCGGGAATCGTCGAGGACGTTGTCTATACATTTATTTCTGGCGGGAGTCATTTGGTACGTCGTCGGACCACACGTATAGATTTTTAATAAGTATAAAGTCTCGATTTTCTATCATCGTACGTCGAGGCTACTGTGTCCATTGTCGTCTATACATATTTTTAGTCTTCAGTTAAGTTTGTGTCGGAAATTATTTTGGTGAGATTGTCGGCGCGCATGTATAGACCTCCTCTACAAGACGATCACCTCCGCTTCTTGCTGACGGTCGTTGCATACGCAGCGCCCGTTGTCTTTTGTACGTTTGTTCGGTCCTTGTCGTATCGGGACTTAGAAATTTTTCATTTAGTTGCTCGTCGTAGCGGACGAGTGTCACGGACCAGTTTTCTTATGTAACGTCGGCATCATCGCTCCGTTTTACTTGTCGGTGCACAGTTCGCACATTTGCTGGTTACTGGATTTTTCCTTCTTTGGGGCGCAGTAGTATAGAGCTAAAGATTGCACATAGCGTAATATTTCAAACGAGAACGCCTGGGTAGCTGTGACATTACTTTTGTATTGAGATCGGCTATTATCGCTACTGTCGCCCTCGACCAGGCGTTCAAGCTCTAAGAGATAGGGTGGGTTCCCCTATAAATGTGAATATAACAAACGTATTTGGTCAAGTACAAATACATGCCAATAATACAGGGCCAAGTCCCTTAGGCAAATTTAAAACAAGGAAAGTATATTAGGCTCCCGGAAAGGGACATATAGATAAGCATAGCACCGAGGTGCGCTTATAAATTTAAGAAATAAATAGGGTTGGCTCCCCTATAAAAAGGTAGTGGTGCATGCAAACAGATAGAGGCATTAGTACATGCCTCTGACAAAGCTTCAGCGGAAGCATATAAGAGTTTAACCTTTTAAACAGAATTAAGACATAGCGTTGCAACGTACATGCTGAGGCATTACTTTATGTTGCTACCAATGAAAATACATATACAAATGCTAATGTACATTACATGTATAAGAGAGCTCGAATAACTGCAATTGTTGCAAATCTATATATCTTACGTACATCGTACATGTCATAGGCAAGAGTGGAAACCGTGTAACCATTTCATTTTTAAATATATTTTTTTTTGCGCATGCGCATTGAGTTTCTCTGTACAACCTTTCCTCTAGTAAATAAGCGAACATACTCTACAAGTAAGTATTGGTCAAGTAATTTAGGAAATTACGAGCAGGCTACAGCGGCGTTGTTCTTCAAACCAGGAGAACGTAACAGGAACACTTACTGAAAATGCATTCTTATTATAAGCTATTTAGGTTGTTATAAGCACGGCAACTTAGAATGTAGGAGATAGAGTGCGTAAAGGGTTTCATGGCTTTTTTGCTTCATTTCTTCTTCGTAAAGGGTGAAGCGCTAGTAATTTGTTTCCAACACCTCGTCAAATAGTGAAACTTGGGAACATATTTGATCCATCAGAGATTATAGTACCACCATATCAACACAGGCAAAACTAGAACGCGCGACACTTGATGCAAGACCGTCAAATGCAGTCTCTTTGACTACTGAATGACCTCTTACTTTAATAATAACTTGGAAGTGTATTGATAATAAATAGTAAATCATTGAAAAAAAAGCGAGCTATCTCCTTCTTCTCCTCCTTCTTCTTATAATAAAGCCCAGTGCATGTGTAAATTCTAAATCAAAAGGAATCGATATCTGTGGTTATTTGGATATGCAGCAATATCTATGTTTTATGGAAACCTTAATCAGTCAAAAAAAGTACAAAAATTTGCTAATGTTTTGGTGCATAAAGCATTAAAAACGCTGCGCACCTATCTATTGCTACCGGGTACCTTGCAGAAATCTAGAAACCAGAACACAGAATTTCACATAGAAAGCTGTACATCGTTTTACATGTTTCAATTGAAATACACGTCAAAATATTTTAACTGAGTTTGCTTCACTGTTATCTGTAATCCTTCATCTGCCATATTCCCCTGATCCATACTTTTTTCGATATCAATTAAATCAGCATTAACTCCAACTTTTTATCTGTCAGTGAAGAGTTCTAAAGTTGGGGTTTCTTTGAGTAAGTAGTTCATTAGTAGTTAGCTTTCTTTTATAGTTAATTCTTGAATTTTTCGCAAAATTTCAGACAAAGTGCAATTCATGTCTCAGTATGTATCAAACAACTACTCTATCATTTAAAATTATGTCAAACATGTCAGTCCGTGAGAAAAGAAATATGCGTCAGAAATCTTTCTGTTAAACTATGACAAGGAGAACTTTTAATAATGGAATATGTCTCTATACCTTGTAACAAGTCTGCTGAATACAACGTTCGCAGATAGCGCCAACTAATTAAATGGTATACAAATTTAAATAATTTCCAAATATATTTTGATTATTGTCTGAGGTACACCAAACTCGCAAATTTTAGACAATCTTGAAACATCTGCATTATTATACAATTGAAAATGAGAAAAAACTACGTATTCGTGAAAAATTATAAAATGGAGGAAATTATAGTATAAAAAACACATGAATTGATATGCAAATACAGTTAAATGATGGTTTTGTCAAAAAATCCACTGTTGTAGACTAATATACTTAGAGTTGCTGCGTCAATTTTAATACATTCCTATAATTGCTTTTCCGAACATAAACTCTGCTGATTATGTTAAAACCATAGTTACATTATTATATTATAGTCCATAATAACTTGACTATTGGCAATTAGCAAAAATTCGCTTGACCGTATTGGTTCATCTGGAAACAAGAAATCGGTAATACCATCTACAGGTATATATCGAAATGTTCCTCTCAAAGTTTTCTGAACGAGATTAATTGTTTTTGATAGACTTATATCATGTTTGTACAATAAACTTCAATATAGTATTGTCACGTTAGTGTATTTTTTAAGGAATTTGGGAAAGCAGGATTATTTAATTTACCGAAGAAAGCACCTTCTACAAGTGGAGCTACACAAAGATGAACTTAAAAATTTGTTGCTGTAAATCTTAAGAGCGAATTGTCTTAATGTAGTTGCATCGCTTCCTTTCGTATTCTGTGCATGTGAGCAATAGTTGCAGGTAACAGTTTCATGACGTTTCAGAAGTTTATAAAAATTGCGTTCTTTCATCCACAAAATTCTCCAGAAGTCATATTTAAACCTTGAATTACTTTTGTTGGTTGCAGCTATATCTGACAGTTAAATTTTGATGAAATCACATCAAAATTACTCCACATTGCGTTTGACATATTTGATAGTAATGACGCAAGTTTCTGATCTAACATAAGCCAATAAACAGCAAATATAGGTTGAATTGCCAAACTTGTCAACTTGTGAAGTATATAGTTAGATTAGTGTATCTTGTAGTGTGTCAGTAGGTAGTAATGGTCCCTCGTTCCAGAACATTCAGCACTGTCTGTTATGTTTTTGAACCCAAATTATTTGGTGTTTTATACAAGAACGTATAGTCGTTAGCAGTTGTAATCAACATAAAACATAATTGAAAATATGACCTACTCGATTACGTTTTTCTATGATCATATTGTATTTTTAAGTTAATAAATATTGTATGAAAATTACTAGTCTCGGCAAAGTGGGGCAAGTTACAGTGGAGTACGGAGAACAACGTGGAAAGGCCGAAGAGCCGTATCAAGGCCAGTGTTCAGTAACTCACATCACTTATGATCGAGACTTTCATGAGTGAACATAAACTATGCGGACGCAGGAATGTTTACACATAAGATAATGATGTATTATAAAACTTACTGAAACTCTTACTGCTTTAAGAAGTTTCCAGGAAATCACAAACTGGGTGAAATCTATAAAATATTAGAATCATTAAATATGTTTCCACACTTGCTTCAGTCAAATAAGTACGGCATGCAGAATAAATATTTTTTAACGATAAAAGCGACCGTTCCACATCGAGTGATGTTATATTTGCAAATTTAAAGGAATTCTTGTGACAACTTAATAGATCTTTCGAGGCACCTTCACAAATTTGTTTTAGTATGAGAAAATCTGAATCCTTGTCAATAACACTTTCAAATTTTCATAGCATCCTTTCATTTTTTTCGCCTCCTGCCGTACATAGTTGTAATGGAACGTCATCGCAATTTGAACAGAATCAACATACGACATCGAATTATTTTGTAATTTTTCAATTCCTTCCGCTAGTCCATCGTATTGTAAAACTACATTCTTTACATCATCAACATCTGTTCGCAGTAGTAAAACGCGGTCTTTAGCCATGTTCCCCAATGCGTATAAATTATCTTAACCCCTGATTGCAACGACTGTAGGAGCATGTACAGGCGTCTCGGTACTCGACACCACATAAATTAATCATTTATTTGCTTCACGACGACAGCCCATGAGTTCTCTAAATACTGCGTTCAGAATAAATGATTGACTTGTGTGGTGTGGAGGTTACCGGGATGCTTGTATTTAAAACTAAATTAGCTTTTATTTTTAATCAATCGTCAACTTTGAAGTGAATTCGTGTTGATCAACAGGAACAAACGTCTAGTTTCCTTTAATATCAAAATTGGTACTAAATGTTGTAGAGAGAATAGTCTATTTGTATGGCACAATTCCTATCATGTAAATGGCGTGTAAATTCAGCATAAAAATATCGCAGTCCCCAGTAATCCTCAGTACTTTGTCTGAAGTACCACAGTGATTAGTGATCAGTGTAAAATCGTACGATAGTTTTTTAAAAATTCTGTGTATTAGTATATATTTGTTATGGAAATAACTGACAATGCATAGTTGGCATGCATTATCCTATTTTATGTTTCGATATTTGCTAGCATTCATTTCCTTATTCGCGTATATTGTTATTTATAGCATGCCGTATGTCGAAATCGACGCTGCCTTCGAGTTAATCATCTGAAATTAATACGATACCAGGAAGCTTTGATCTATCACGGAAGTACACATCGCATAAATCGATAAACAGACGTATTATTATCAAACGGTTTGTCATAATCTAAAATTTAAGCCGACCTCGAGATCGTATTTGACAAACGTAAAATTTATTCAGGTGGCAATAATGGCAGACTTATTTACATATTCCAACGTTATTGAAACGATAGGCACATTTGACACATCTTGCTATGTAGCACCGCTACAAGCAGCATCGCGTATATTATGCGTGGTAATTATTTGGAATCCCTCTGTTGCAATCAGAGAAATCATATTTATACTTACGTACATAGAAGACGCATGTGCTTTAGAAATGTGCATGGTTTGAGAGAAGCACCCTGGCCCACGTAATAGTGGCCACATTCACCGCTTATGTACAAGTTATTTACAATTAAGTAATGCATAGTGTGCAAACACTTTGATCCTTGCGTTTCCAAATTTTTCGGCCCAAGGGTTACACTAACTAGTCTACAGGAGTGTGGATAGTTTCCCTGGAAGATTTGAGTACTTTCAACTGTTGTAGTACAATCTTAAAAGCAAAATATTGTACGTCTAATATAATTTGTAAATACAGTTTAGTGAAAATATATATGTGTCATTGTTTGAATGTAATTAATATGTCTTAAATCTGGAATATAAAACCGCAGCATTCTATTTATCCAAATCGGCGATTCGTAAGAATATTGAGCAGCATTACTTTTCATTAAAGTTATGTACATATTTTGAGATTTTGTATGAATATGGAGAAGAAACGAAAGACAGTAAGTGAAAATTATTTAAAAAGACGTAGGGATATCAATAATTCGTGATTGATTGCGTCGTGGTAATAGGGCAATGCGTATAAACTGTAATCACACAATCAGTATAAAACGTCATTACCAAATTAAACATTCACTGAATAACCCCAAATATATACAAAGCCTACCGTTAAAAAATATAATTTTTGAAACGCGAGGTGCAATATCAGCAATTGTTGTTTAGAAAAGTAAGTGCTGAACAAAAAGCAATAACTCCCGCTAGTTTTTGTGTGGCTCGGCAGCGAAACATTGGAAACCATTGACTGGCAAAGAATTAATCAATGATTGCATCATTGCAATAACAGAAAAATATGTCAAGAAAAAGCTAATTTATTTAAAAACTCAGTTTGTCAAAAGAACACTCTAGATATTGCAGAAAGTATAGTAACATATTTTTCTTGCAAAAATCGATACTTACAGCAGTTTTCTTTGACCTTGGATGAATGAATAAATACTATTCAGGTGTTACTTTTCATTGGAAGGATAAATGAAAATTATTACTAACGCAAGATAGTTTTTAAATAATTGAAAATGCTGTTCAGAAAAAAATGTCAATGGAAAAATTACTGATGGTGTGGAAAATGCTTAGATATGTCCGGAGTTTTAAAATCAGTCAGAGCACATGCACTCAATCATTGTTAATTCTAAAAGTTTATCGAAGAGATTGGAACAAATCTACAGTATACTGGTTTTTCTGCAGAATTGTTACAAGAAAATATTTGAAATGAGTCCTTCGTATGAGTGAATTGTTTAAATAAGATTGGTTATAACTTGAAAACGGTTTGAAAGATGGAATGCTCGAAAACAAAATATTAGTTAGCAATTGTCACTTTGTTAAAATGATCACGAGATTGTGAAATCACTTTTTTTCGAAAATAGTAACTTTATGGGCTCTTGCACATTCATAACTTTCAAGTAATTAGTATGCTCTCATACACTTATACATAATTGCAAATAAATATATCCTCATTGCTTACTAGACCCTGAAAACGATTTCTGGCAAGTCGCCAATGTAATAAATATTGAGAAATGTATAAATATTTACTAATATAATCTTAAATCACGAGTTGATGGTAAGGAACGCACAGTCTACCTTTGTTTCTAGTGTTAAATTATTGCGTACGTAGGTCATTGCTTCTAGTATGTTGTAACGACGTAGGTGTTAAAAAATTTAAACTTTTAAATATACACTCTACATGACGTACACCTTCTTGAATTTGCAAAATTTCTACGACTTGATTTTTTGTAGAATTGAAATTCTTTTCATTTGACTTTAAGTTTCCCAAGGCACCAATCCGAAACGCAAACGCGACTGAAACTATGAGTAACAAGGCGACATCCAAATATTCTTTTCAACTAGATCTTTTAAGTGGTACAGTGCAAAACATACAGATGGAAATTTAGATTCAAGATCGGTCATATGTGTCTTCCAGTTTAACGCACTCTCGATATTTAAGCTCAGAAATTTTATACTCTGTACTTGTTAATAAAATTTCCTATAAATAATAAATATGCTCTTATATATTTATTATTGCGACAGGATAGGAAGTTGATAGAAACCAGGTAGATTAAGGAATGCTTGCAAATTTCAAGTATTATTATTAGATGGGTAAAATGGTCCAGTAACATATTTCATTTAGCTAATGCATACCTCACATAATACAATCAGTGCCGAACTCGCAATAGTATAGGTTAAACAAATTGATTCCGTAAACAGCACATACATAATTTGGAATACTACGGTTTGAACAGAAAAACATACATTCTGGATGTGTCATAATTGTATTTGCGGTTTAATTTCGCTATATATGTATGTTGTCGTAGTTAGAAATGAGGCTAATGATAATTAGTTTATGATTAATGCAATATAATTAATGTAAAGTATGAGAGTTATGTATTAGCGGCGAAAGGAAAGAAATTCAAATCAAACTAAACAAACAATTTGCTTAACCTTTCATAAAATACATTTTCTAAATAGTTCTAAATACTTTCGTTTGGTTAAACGCGGCGATTTTTGTAACCACTACCAGTGCTAGGTGAGATGCATACGCCAGAATTTGCATATAATTGGTATAGCACAATAATTAGAACAGAGTTCGTGGCCTTATCGCACATTTCTATAAGGAACTACCTTAAACGCCCCGTTTTGTCTGGGTAAAATCGCTTTGCCTTTTTTTAAGGAATAAAGGTGCTACTGTGTCAATATTAATCACAACAATATACAATTAAGCATAAAATATAAAACTTAGGTTGTGATTCACTGTGCAGACATTTCTGAAGAAAAGAAAAGGGTAGAATATAGGATGTGCTTGTTAAATTTCTAATAAACTGCTTCGTTCATATTCCAATCCATCAATTATTTGAATCGTTATTGTTTGGTTCTTTCAAATACTTATTTACGATTACAGAATGGCTTCCTTAAATGTTTTTATATCACTACCGCATTGTAAACAGTTTGTATACATGTAGATCTTGTAGATCTTTAAAGTAATTTTGCGTTTGTTTAAAATTTCGTTAGTTTAGTAATACATATAAGAGGCCCAGCATGTATCGACATCAAGAATATCTAAATGACCGCGCACTGGGCGTAGCCCGTCTTGTGGGACTATAAATCCAATCCGCATTACTTTTTCATTTTTGAAAGAAAGAAATTAACTTTGCAAAATTAAGTATATTATTTGAAATATATTCTAATATCATGAACGTTATCGCTTTGTTAAGAATACGGTATATTTATCAAGGACGTTCTTTTAAGGATCACAGATGTCCCTAGCCTTTTCCATCTTCTAATATTCTTGACCCGCCGCGAAAGTTTTTTTTTTTAATGTAGCCCTAGAAGCATTATAAGTTGAACATCTCTGATTTACGCAACTGTGCTAATGGCATTAACGAAATTGAAATTAGGAAGATATACAGTTTATAGTTTACAGCAACTACAGTGAAATTGTGAAGAACAGACCAAATGACTAAAGCAACAATAAATAATAGCGTGTTATAAAATGACAAATGCTATCATTCTTGTCATGTACGCGTTATACTGCATTCTATCGAAACTGGCTTCCTCAATTCCATACAGTTAATCGAAATAATTAAAGAAATAACTAATCCACCACCAAACGAAAAATTAATGAAGCTCCCACAGTCTAAATCTCATTCCTAAGTGAACTCTCCTAAGTAATTAAAAGGATGCATCATGGTGCAATATTAATCAAGCTGAAAGCCAGTGATGAACAATAAGCGCAGCTATAATATATATCTTAACAATGTCTTTGAACAGCATAACTGACAGAATATAATGGACATCAACTACAATGTATACGTGTTTTTGGCTAAAGGCATACCCTCTTGTAGTAAACTCTACTTTCTGTACGGTATTTTTATAAGCATATTTAATAACCCTGGCTGACTGCTTCCTGCAGAAAGGGTATCACTACATCATTTTCTGTCTGTTTGTCTGTTTATTCAAAAATAGCAAAAAAAAAACTAAAAAACATAGTTCATTAAAAATAAACAATCAACAGTTTCTCGTCTTAACGGGATTGGTGACTCAGTGCTTTGAGCGCTTGACTTTTAGTGTCGCGATCTCGGGTTCGTACCCCGCCGCTAATCCTCAGGGTTGAGATTTTCTGTGATTTCAGACTTTAAACGCACCACAGGCGCATACGTAGTAATAACTCGTAGCCAGACGATGCTCTTTGTAATTGGCGAATGCCACTGGGGTATGTGAAGTCATGGATTATTTATGCTATTATTATCAAGTGACTAAAGAATTGACTCTTATAACTAATAATAGGTAGCAATTACTAGGTGTTATTGGTGAGCTTACAACTTAATTCATATATAATATATTGGCATATTGCAAGAGATGCCCACTATCAGATCCATGAGGTTTGCAATAAAGACTAAAACACACTGAACCACAACGATTGGAATTCCTAGAAAGGTTAATTGGTATTCTTACAATAGACATATCAGAGAATCATAGAGGTGAGATCCGCAATCGTATAGAGACTACAGAAGACTTAGAAATAGAGCATAAGCACACGATGTCTTGGTGGAACAGGCAGCCTCAACAATAACAAGCTAAAACTAAAAAAGCTATGTAATGAAGTCAAATATTCGAAACCCGAACGCCAATGAGAACTACACAGACATGCTCCATATCAATGTCATTCTTAAATTCGTAAAATCAGGAAGAGAACGGAGAATCTGGCGCAGTTTCTAGATACAAATCATAGGCCTGCAACAGCTTGCTTACAGGAAATCGTCGCCAGAGAACATAACAATCCGCTCGCGCGCCTTCACAAATCAGGTAGCAGCTTCACTGCAAATTCTAAAGAGGTTCTAGAGTTAATGTTAAGCATTCACTTTCCAGCCCATCAGTTTCAGCAGGGAAAGATCACTACCACAAAATACAACAAAATCGTTCATTCAAAGAGGTACTACGTTTACCGTTTAGTAGTACCTCTTGGAAGATTGTACACATATTAGAATATTACATTACAGTATTTACAGCAATGAAAATCAGATGGACATTATTTACTTTCAAGCCCCACAAATTACCTGAGAGGATCGGCATTTTTCCGATGTTATCACAAAAATGCATAACCCTACTCTCATCAATATTAACCAGATTATACGAAGTCTATATAGTTTCAACTATATATGGATAGTGTGGAGAAACTTAAATATGTTATAGTATTTATATCGAAAATGGAAGGCGATCACACTCAAAGCCTACAGCATACAGACCCACGAGTTCCTCCTCAATCCTACTTAAAGGAATGGAAAAGGTACTTTACAGGTACATCAGTACCTTAGAAGTGGTCAAACTCAATAGTTCACCTCATCGTAACCAGCATATCTGCGTAAAATCCACTGTAACGGCCCTCCATATTGCGATCAAATTTGAGAAGATACTCATACCAAAAGATATAGTTCTCTTATATTGTTGGACACTCAGAGAACTTTTAACAACACATACTCCGAAAGAATAGGAGAAACTGCTTTAGCTAAAAGTTTACACCCATACAAATTTCATGCAGACCTCTCGGCAGAAACTGGATTCTTAAGCCGCAAATGACCTGCAGTAACTCTACAATTTTTACTGTACTAACACCACTTCATATCTGCATATAGAAGGAGGCTATGACGAGTACTCTTACACTTAGCAGCTTAAACGGCCGAGGTCAGAAGATCTTAAAGCGCTTCTGAACATTCTAAGAACATTTAACATTAACCGTCTAACTAAAGTGTAATGAATGTTCATCTTGGAATTATTGATCGATGATAAAAGAATAATTTGCCAATGTTGTCAGCAATAAATCACTTAGAAACAAGGTACAAATGCGAGAAGAACATATTAATCTAACGCATATTGCTGGAGATATCATTCCGACTCAATATAATTTTGATTCAGCGTACATAGTGATCATAAGAAACCGTACGCAGTAGGCATTTGGTGGACTTCAACACAAAGAAGGAGTCCTAGCATGGCATATAGATGGATCAAGAATGGAAGAAGTCGAAACTGGCATAGGGCCGTAATTTCCACTTAAAAATGCCTATGGGACAGCAAAGATATTGCTATTTTTCATCAGTGAGCACCTCAGACTACTCGATAGGGATATTGACATCTACGCCCGAAACACCATTTGCACAAGTTTAGGAAAAGTGAGGCCCGATTCTACCCTATGTACCAGGATCATCTAGAAACGGCAAAATACATATTATGCGCATGTGTTGCCATCATTCGCTCTCGATGTGAATTCTTCATAAGAGTATATCTATCACCTTCTGAACTAACGACAAGAGTCCTAGATTAATGTTAAAGTTTCCTGAAAGTTTTGCATTATTCTAACCTTATTCAGAGCATTGATATATAATAGACCCTTAGAGATTGTAGTAAAGATAGGTACTAATGTCTAACCCCTTCCAATAACAATAATGATGAAAAGTACTATAAATTTTCTACACTGTAGTAATAAATCATATCGATAAGCTTGATTGTTGGAAGAAATACTCTGTATTTAGGCATTTTCTTTTTCAATATCAACTACTGAGTACCTAGAAAGCGCAAATATTCGCTATATTTAGCACGAGAAATTTCTTTAGTGCATGACAAAAGTGTCAAGATTATGTTGTAATCGAAAAGGAGGTAGCCACTAATATTTGCGACTTTAACTAATTTTGTTGTAAGTTGGGATTAATATGTTCTTCTTGCATTTGTACCTTGTTTCTAAGTGATTTATTGCTGACAACATTGGCAAATAATTCTTTTATCATCGATCAATAATTCCAAGATGAACATTCATTACACTTTAGTTTTCATTAGCTACAGCGGACTCTCCACATACGACTGACGTAACATGAATCACCGGTCGAACTGTTTGTCCTCTGGCTTCTATTCAGCGAAACAATTTTCACAGTGGTTGCTAACAAATAAATCTCTCCATTGATAACACACTGTGACGCTGTGTTAATATCTATTGTTCTTGGTATGAAACGCGATGTAACCGAATAATTTTATGGCGATAATTTTGATTAATGTCCTACATATTCGTTAGGTGGTTAATAGTAATCACATTAGTGTTGATTGGAAAGGTTGGTAACAATAACGAATGTTCTACAGCATCATATCTTTCTGTTATAATCGGAATACGTTATAATGTATCTTAAATTTTTCGGATGCGCTACCTAGCCCACCAAAACCAGCGTTATAAGTATTGTTTTTATAATGCTGAGTGATATAAGCACAACAGTTAAGGTGTATAATTCCGCTTATAATCTTATTATATGTAGACCAAGTTAAGGGAAGGTTCGAAAAGTAGGACATCAAGATTATGATACATTGAAATGAATTAATTTTGGCGGGCAGTAATACATAAATCGAATTAATGCAGAAGCCATGCATTAAATTGCCCTGTGAATATTTGAAAAAGTATTGAAATAAATAAAAGAAGTGGTACATAATCAAAAAATCAAAATACTATAAAATAAGAAAACAAAACTGGGATTTTGTCAAACGCATATATCATATGCATTACTGCATATTAATTGTTTCGCCCTCGGTAGTGCTTCAAGGATCTGTAAGTGATTCAGACCTATTGTTGAAACAATTTTTATGGAACTGCTTACTTTTAACTATACCTCATATTTAAATCATACACTATCTGCTTTTTTTTCTGATTTACGCTATTATTATGTTCTCGTATTCCAGAATAACCTACACCGTCTTTCTTTTCACAGTGAGATGGGGATGTTATATATATCACATAACCAAATGATAACACTTTATACCCCAACTAATCACTTAAAAATTTTGTTTAACCTCAAGGTTAACGCGTAAATTCAAGAGTATAGTTCACATAATAGCAGCTTTGGACTCCTACGTCAGTGAAAATGTCTGGATTCAAACAGAACTGGATATCAGCTCCGTCTAGTTGGACAATATATAAATATTATATTTTATTTATTATATTTATATTTTATATAATATTACAGCAAACTTGTCTCGCATTAAATATAGAGACCGCCACTTTACCTTTTAATGTAAGTGCATGTATTAATATCGGATTGCTTTGGATATGTTCCTTTTGACTTAGAGTCATCAACATCTGGAGCCATTATTATATATACTTGTGATCTGTGCTTTGGCTTGAGTATTTCTATTCGGAACCCTTCCTTAGCTTATCCATTCAAACTTTCTATTCTGGTCATGGAATAGACATTTGTGTTTTTTTTTTTTTTTGGTTGTTAGGATTGGAAGACGTTATATTGGGATCGCCGTGAATTCCAGAGTTGTCATGTTTACTAAAAGGATCATTTTCTTGGCTTTTCTACTTCTCTAACATGACAGAAAGATATGATGTCCTGACGATTTTTACTCTGTCATAACACTAAATTGACATCTTTGCATTTCTCCATTTAATTTGGTATACTTTAGTTCTTTCTTTGTGCATTTTAATTTCAGGCACATATTCTGATATGACTGCGGGGGATACCAAATCCAGATGGTGTTAATTGAACTGCCAGTTAATGTCTGCTGTCCTCCATATAAATAATAATGATACTACTTTGTCTTTCACCATAACGTTGCCATTGTACAGAGTACAGTCAACTACCATGTATAAATAAAATGAAAAATGCATCTGGCAATTTGTTGTAATACTTAATGTCGCGCTTATATGGACTTGCCTCGTAGAGGGATGTTTTATCAATTGAAACGTACAAATTATGGACGTTCCAAAGTGAGTTTGGGGATTTTTAAAAACCATTAAAATCTCGTAGGCGGCCATATCGGTAATGTTTAATTCTTTAAATATCGGGCGACAAGATTTATGCGAAGATACACCCACCATACAACTGATAATATGCTTCTACGTCACAAACAAATGCCTGACCACCGACGACAAACTCCAAAACCCAACAGCGTATCGCAATCGCGACTCCACATATGCGAAGTAGAAAAATCGAAGGGGTGGAATGCCAACTACTTTTCTTAGACTACGCATGGCAAACGTCGCAAATCAGAGTTTGCTCTCTAATTGTGCGGAGTGTGTGGAATGTGTGGGCAATTTTTGGGCCAAGGTCGGTGATCAAACCCAGGAATTTTACTCTCCGGTATTGTTTGACCACCATGTCTGACGCTTTGGCATTGAATGATTATGCTGACATTCCAAAATGGAGCGGGTCAGTCTTTTTGCCATTTAACGAAGGACCACTAGCCAGCTGATCGATCGAAGGAGCTGATATTGTGCAGTTGGTATCGACGACAAATTGGGACCCGGTGCATGAATGTAAGGAGAGGATGAGATTATTGGCGTTTATAATCATTACTAAAACTAAAATTAACCGTTTTCGCGTCGGTCGACCAATGTTCGGGTAGACAAACTGCATGAGGTGTCTCCAGGTCGGCCAAAGTGCACTCCAACATTGCCGACTTATTACAAACATTGCACACATTTGAGTTGAATATTTTAAGGTCGAACATAGTTTCTCGCTAAAAAAGAAAACAGTCGTCCCATCAGCCAATGAACCTACTATTTTCATAACTAAAAGATTTGTAAGTCATACATTAAATCTGTGATATATTTGACAACTAATTTTTTTTTGGATTGCTCAAGATATAAGCCGCCAGGTTTGTGTCTTCCACCAGTTACCATAATGACCTTGACATAAGTACCATGTCGACCAAAAGAAGATGACATTACTTCTGTTGTTAATTTCCCAAGCCAGTGTTGTAAGCTATTTTATCTTTGCAGCACGGTATTGACAAATATACCAGATTTGTTTTAGATAGCAGCTCTATTGCTTGAACTAACTGTAAGTTCTTGATTTTAGAGCCTCGCAGAATATCGTTGCTTCCAGCACACGTAGTCGCTCGAGCCAAAGTACCGTGTGAGGTTTCCCAAGTCCTCGATTACGTTTTTGAAACAAGCAGTTAGCTTATAGATCGATAGCACAGAGTAATCGTTACGCAGCTGAGTTTTGATGTTGTATGCACCCTCTTCGTATTACTTGGATTGTGTTATGAGCCTTTGGCACTCTGTTTTGCTTTAATTTTACCGCTTTGTTAAGTTTTTCTTTTGGGGACTTTGCGCTTTCATTCAAAAAAAATGCGTGAAAACTCTCTTTAGGTATTCCAGGATCAACAAAATCGTTATAATTACGGCAAGAAGAGCATACTGAACAGAATAACGTTATGTAAACTTCTTTTCATTTTTTTGTGATACAGCCACAATTTCATGAGTTTACACAAATCGCTTAACCTCCTTGTCTAACGATTTTCTAACAATATTTTATTCAAATCAATTAATTCTGTGAAATGTTTCCCTAACACCCAATAAAGTAACATGATCAAGTATACGTGAATATGTTCGCAAAGCAAAATAAAGCACCGTATGTGTACATATTGATCAAAATATTCATCGATATCTATTGCAACAAGGAATCTAATATAACTATAATAATATGATAATTGCATTCACACGAAATTTACAATTGTCTACTAAACTAACTAAAACTACTATCAGCATTAAATGTATTCCCATTAATTGTAAGCGTATGGTCAATAGTTTGTTAATTCTATTCACATATAGGTAATTGAACAAACATCGATACGGTTTTCAATCGGATTACGAATTATTAGCCGGCTGCCGCATTTGGGCAATAATCCCTTACCACTTTCAGTATAATTGTCGTACGGCACGATAAATATATCTTAGGCGGTGGGCAGTTACCGATTAATATGCCGACGTGCTTATGTGTATAGCTGACATATGTGCATATGTATGTGTGTTTTATTTATTAAGGTGTGGCACGCGTGGGCGAATTTTGGTATCGCAATATCTTTGTTTTAAGGCACGCAATAGTGATTGATTAGAAATAAATTGTTTATAGTTAATTTAGTAATTGCCTCAAATCAGTTCACTAAAAAACTGATAAATAATAGATTAAATGCAATAGAATAAATTGGATATTTAAGTGTGATATTTCGTAAAGAGAATAATATTTTCATGTAATTAATAACTTATACAGAAAGCATGTAGGTAGGTACTACATATATATATATATATATATATATATATATATATATATATATATATATTTATATATGTATATATAAGTTATATCATTTTAATAACTTTTGTGTAATAGTTGTACTACTACATGTTCATTAAGTTTGATAAAGAAGGGTGCGCACATATAAATAAATGCTCGAAACAAGTCGCATGATAAAGAAAGTATACCAAATAGCAATTACATCTAAAAATGTCAAAGTTTTGCAAAGGAACTCATCTATATTATCGTAATTATGTAAATAGTACTTAATTCTTTTAAGTGAATAAAGTAGTAATACCTTTCGAGGAAGAAGGTAAACTGTTATGATGGGCAACCACTGAAATAACGTCTTTTGCAAGATAGCTTGCTTCTGAGAAGGAGATGAAAGTTTTGTATTGGTATGATATCGGGAAAAGTCATCTTTGTACTTAAGAATAAACAGAAGTGTTTTATATATAAACAAATCATATATTGTGAAATGCGAATTGATTTTAAAATTGTTTGTACATGCTTTGTTACAACCCAAATCAATAATTGTCCGAAAAGATGGTTTTCTATCAAAAAGATTTTGTTAGTTTCGGATAGCATGCTCCAGGTAATTATGCTGTAGTGCATGCAAACTACAAAATTAGCGTAATAAAATATGTTTGAAGTTTCAAGATTACAGGATGTTTTAAAATGTAATAGACTTTTGAGAGCGTTTTGCGCAAGTGATCTGTATGTAGAGACCAATTTAAGTTTCCATGTATTGGTAAACTTAAAGCTTTTGTTCATGAATCTAATCACCACTAGTATATTAACTTTGTAATCACAATAAACAAATTTTGTTCAATCTTTATTTTATCTTTATTTAGAGGAAATGACTTGGAGCTTGTACAGCAACTTATTAGAGGCATTTGCATGTATACTATCATAAATATAAAGGATTATTTTGTGTACTTAGAATAAGTTTGAGGGAAGATTAATCACATATATTAAAACGAGTGTGGTACATAGAATCTTGAGGCACATCGTTACTAATTACTATGAGAGACAATTGGAATTTCTTAATTTTGTATTGCGTTTTCTTTTCGACAAATATGTCTTAAACCAAGCTAAAGACATTCTATTCACACCACAAGGTTATAATTTATATAGTAGAATTTGATGATTTACGAGGTTAAACGCTATAGAGAAATCTACCATATAAGAATTCCCAAATAATTGCTGTCTAGGTTACAATAAACATGTTTTAAGGAATTAAAAGGAGCCATAAGCCTGTTAGAATGGAAACCATGTTGAATAGGACATTGTAAATCAAAGGTAATTAAGTAAATAATAAGTTTTTGATTTAAAATTGAATCATAAGATTTAGTAGATAGTAACTCTGTCGGAGATAAGATAATTTTGGTTGGCCATTTTAACAATTATTCTTATTAATATTTTTGTTTAATTCAAAGGATAACTAAAACAACGATCAATCAAAAGTCTATAAGCTGGCTAAAAAACATCCAAGAATAAATAAGTAGGTACAAAATGTATACATTTCGCAAGAAAATGTAGGTATTTATTTGGAGAAGCTGTAAATATACTTTTTCCAAAAGTAGCAGCATGTAGTAGTAGCATGATTTTAGCAGCATGGGTAGCAACTAAAATCATGCACGTTAGGTATGATTATAGCGCAATATTTGCATTTCATGGACTAGGTCCAAAGATTAGGTATATGGGTGTCATGAATCTTGAGCGAAAAGCACCAAAAATCAACGTGCCAACATGTCAATCTTTACTAGGTCACCAATAGCACCATCCGTTTTTGTCCTATATTGTTACCGGTTACAGAAAAATAGTGCATTTCTGCTAACACAATAGAGTAGTTTCGTGCTAGCAAAATAACAAATCCCCAAGCACCAGTTGGTATTTATACATATAACCTCATGCTGTACGGTTGGTGCGGCAATGAAGATATGGTCCGCTATGAATTGGTTCCGACGAGGCTCCAGTTTTAGAGAAAAGACCGTAAAGACTTCATCAACTAGTTTTGTTGTATGATATCTATCCAAGAGATCAATTGAAGTTCCACGTTTACCTTATTTTCTCAATCTCGCTCAGATTTTCATCTCTTCCGTTCTCTATGAAACAACCTTCAAGGAATCTCGTATATAGTGGAGAAAAATATATTCTTAATTAGGTTATGTATTTGTTTGTTAGAAAATTAATTAGTTTTAAACTCCATAAAAACGTTATCATTTTATACAGCAATTTGTATTTAAACTCAATTATTTTGTGTCTATATATAAAGTCGCTCCACTTTTGCTGCAAAATATCTACATTATAATTAAACTAATAGTGATGTTAATCCTGCAAAGTTTTTAATGTAAACAATATTTTTTAGAAAATAAATTGGCATACACACGTGATATATTGACAAAGACAATACTTTTATAAATATGAATATACAGGTATGTATACACATGATTAATGACACCGTTTGTTAAAATTTTTAATTTATCTTGTTACTTTTTTATATACGAAGTCCCTTGTAGTATTTTTAATGAGCACAGTACATTGTTCACCACAAAGCAATACCTGTGTATGTATAAAAGGTTTAACTCCTTCGTAAAGGTTAATGTACGTATGAATGTAGCTTAAGGCATCTTAATTTTTACCTGATGCTTTCAAACAACGTACATCGAAAGCAAAGGAAATTATGGTATTAAAAGGAGAAAAACGTATTCTAACATAAATTTACATTCCGTGACATAATTTTGCTTATAGTTAGAAGGAGTTTATTTGGCTCTTTATCATAGAGAGTGGAATTAAGTCTGCGTTATTTCCAAATCGGAACAAGAAAACGGAAAGAGAAAACACATTTAAGCGATGTTATCAGTAATATTAATTAAAGAACTCGTAGTACTTCCAGCGTTGACATTAATTATACTTTTATCTGGTAAATTATTACAACATTTTACGATCTATGTTAACTTTGAACATTTTTGTATCCCTTTTTTTTGCCTTACATGGTGTTAAACCTTTAATCAATTCGATTTAAATGAAGGTTAGTTGTATTGTGCTAAATTAGAACGTGCCGAAAAAGAAAAATGACGCCTATAACGAACCGTTATCTTACAAAACAATTCAAAGTTACAAGTAAGAATCTAAATACTTTCAACGGATTTAGTTTTAGCAATTATTTTGTCTTCACCATTGTGTTTTTACTGTATTAAATATTTTCATTAAGGATACATATAATGTTACTGCAGTATTATTACACAATTGTAAAAGGATATAATTAAGAGGGTCATGTCTTTTCCCAGCTTATGCTGGCTACAAATATACCTAACAATTAAATCTAAACCAAATTACATTTGGCATTCGTTGACAAATTTGACAATTGAAACTGGATTTGATCTTTATTGACGTATTTTTATAAATTTCAAACATTATTATTGTTGACCTAAATTACATCATTAGCCATTTACGCTTTAAACAGAAACTTATATGCATCAATACTGTCAAATACGTCGAACATAACTTGAAGTTTTTATCAATGTGATTAAGTAAGATGTAACTGTCAGATGTAGTTATAACTAAGAGATAAATGATTAAAAAAAACATGACCCTGTCGATTACGCCCTTTTTATAACTGTATCATAATATTACTATTATTATAGTAACATTGTTATTATTATAGTAATAATAAGTTAGATTTAAATCTTACAAGGAAACGTCGATGAAAGGCAGAAAAGGACATTCCAATTTAACTTGTTACAACTAATACCTAAAAGTAATTTTTAGTACTTTATTAAGTAACTACATTTTAATTAATTATTAAATAATTTACTTCCCAAAAAAGGTTATAAATTCAACAGCGTAGTATACACAATATAAAATTTGAAGAGTAGAGAGTGGTAGACTATCAAAGCGAGGATAAAGAGCAATACAAGTGATTCAAAAAGAACAAAAAAACCTAGAGGGTTATTTGAGTCAAGTCTTGTATAAAATAGAACTGAATTAAAGGACCTTTGAAAGGAAACACTATAACGCTCTGTTCTAAATTGGTCAAACTTTACATCGGAAAATACGCAGGCATAAAGGAAAGTAAATAAGTTAAAATTCAGTTCATGCAATTTGACTGTACCTAACAGAACACATTGCAAAAATAAATGTGTCTACAGACGAAAGTCTATTTAAAGAATATAAAATAAAGTAAATCAAACAAATAAATAACAGTATTACTAAGCATTAATTAAGTTTACAAATGATCTTAAGAAGAAAGCGTAAATATCAAAACAAGAATTATAATTATTATTAAAATGACAGTAGATTCTATGTAACGGCGAATTGAACATCAAATTGGTCCAAGCAAAACATCAGTAAAAGGTATTAATTTGACAACTATTGGGGGACAGTAAAGTATAGATTCTTTTAAGCGATATTACATCAATACCATAAGATTGTGGAGAAACTTTATGTCGGTTTCTATACGTCGCCGTTCAAGAGATAGCAGTTCAAAGAGATTTAATAAAGTGATACGATCGAAATCTTTATTGTGAATATACGCCTGTTGTTTGAGGTATATACATTTTAAAAAACGTCTTTGAACTTTCTCAAGTGAATAAGAATGAGTTTTATAAAAGGATGACCAGATCAAGGAAGTATACTCTAATTTAGACCGCACATAGTATCATTGTAGAATATTAACGAAAAATGTTTTGTATTGCCTTGTAATGAAACTTAATGATTTTTGAGATGAAGCAAATAATAATATCCTTAATGTATTCGTTGAAGGTAAGTTTGCAATCCCATATCACTCCACCACTCCCATATAATACATACTTAAAGGAACATTTTCAAAATTATGGTGTGTTGCTATGTATAGAATTAAGAGTATTTAAATCTTCGTAAATTTGTTCGTTATTGAGATTTCGTAGCTGTAGTCTGTTAATCACATTACGTAAATATACTTTGTACGTTTGTATAGAAAGACAATCATAGCAAATAAATTACATCAATAGATATTGTCCATAAAATTTTTAACATTGACTTAATATTTTACATATATATAGTTTATAGTTTCAGATACCAACAGGACAATAAAACCGGTCAAAGGTGATATATGTACGCCCATTATTGGTATTGCTATCCATTCAATTACGTCAACAGTTATAATCGAACGATTGTGTTTATACTTACGAGAGCAGTGATACGTTTAGATATGAAACGATTTTGTTTAAGAGATAGCAGAGAGAAATTAATCACTCCGATCCCACGCGAACATGTTTAATTTCTCTTTAAACGAGTTTTGAAATGTATGTATAATAAGTGTCTCGCATGTAGAGGTTTCCATATGGTAATATGAACGTAATATTCTAGTAAGCTAATTAGTCAGATGATGCAGAAGGGCTTCTGTTTATTAACTAACAATTAGTATTCTAAGCATGACATGCATGTTAGTTTAACCAACAGACGAATAACTTTACTAGCTTTCTCCAAGAACTCACTAAATTGTTTTAAAATAACTGGGAAGATAATTGAAAGTAGAAGCTCGTGTTGTAACTATACGTAGTGATGTAGGTAGTATACTACTATTATTAGTGTTATTACTGAGACAAAGACATTTTTGACGGATTAATACTTCTTGTTTGGAGAGCAATACAGCTTAGCTGTCATGTAGAAATATGTATATATATATATATATATATATATATATATATATACATATTTAATTACAAGACTGGAAAAAGCAACTCACTTTTACGTTTATATTATAGAAATTAATAATTAGTATAAGCGATGCAATAACTGTGATGATCAATCACCAGACTTATTGAAAATATATTAACACAGATACTAATTAGCTTACAAGAGAAGTTTCTTAGGTAGCTTATTAGCCAACTTGCAAAAATAAACATTACTATTAAAAAAAGTAAAAAGGCGCCCCGATGTTTTCGACATTACATCTTTCATTACGGTATTACAGGGATACATTTAGTTAATTCCGTTCCACGTTTTAAAAAGAATTATCCATAAACGCGTATTCACCATACATTTGACATAATGTAATAACATAATTTTTGGCAGTCTACTATACCACTCACTATACTTACTACTACGCTTGCTTCAAAACTTCAAACAAAACAATTATAAGAAAAATATTTATTCATCTACAAATTATTGCACATGTGTACACAAAAGAAAAAGTAATAATAAACATTAGAAAACATAAAGTAAGTTATACTTTTTTTCTTCGAAAAATCCACCTCTTGATTTAATAACTGCTAACACAATTCGTGGCATTCTTTCTACCACATATGCTCTATAGAATTAAGATTCGGTCTCTGGAGAGGCCAAGTCATTATTTTTAATATTCGTTCATTCTCTCCATAAGCGAGGTAGTTTTTTCACAATAACGACGTGAGCTTCAGATACACATCGTGCATCAACTCAAAATTGTTGGCTGTTAAACGCAATCCGGATAGTAGAGCATTTTCTTCTCATATCACGCAATAATTCCCTTTCTTCATTATTCCACCAATTTTCACAAGGTGCCCTGTTCCACTTATTGAAAAACAACTCCATACAAGGATGGAACCGCCAGCTTTCTTTATTATTGGTGTAATGCACTCAGGAAGCATCTTCTCGTCTCTTCAGCGCCTGACAAATGTTCTACGGTTTTGACTAAACGCTTCATGTTTGAACTCATCGGTCTACAATACGTTTTCCCATTGTTCCATTATCGTTTTTGTTAGCGTTAGCCCACTGGAGACATTTCTGTATATTCCCATGACGTGGCAATGGTTTTCATGTAGCAATACAACCAAGGAGGTTTGCTCCTTTTAAACGACGTTTCACTGTCCTAGCAGATGTTTTCTTGTTTCTAGCCCAATTCATTTACGCCGTTAATTTCAGAAGGCGTCATCGTCTATTTCTCTTACTAAGCAATTTTACGCGTTCATCGTCGCCCCTGGACGTTGCTCAATGACGTCCTGTAGCAGGTGTACCAGCTACCATCGGCGAACAGTTAAATTCATTGTGAATTTTTTTACATTAACTCGGCCAAAAGTATTCCGTACAGAATATCGTTCTTCCTCTTCCTTTGGAAAAATGGTGCTCAGACACCCGATAGGTGATGAGAAACGATCGTCAATCATTATTAGAGCTGTTCGTTTCATTGGTGCACCAGAGACTTTGTAATAATTCAAACAAAATAAAATAACCAATTCCAAGTAGGAAAATAATGTTAAGCACTTACTTATACGTTAGACATAACCAGCATCAGATATATTTCTGGCCAGCAATTATATTAGCATTATTTGGCATATTGGCATAGTTAAAATAATCGTTGTGATTTGTACCGAATCCCAAGACGCAGAAATGCATTTGCTTTAATCTGGCAAAATCTGAATAATTTAATACGTGCTATAACACTACTATTTTTTTGTGTTCCAGTAGTTAGCAGTGACTCTACTATTTGCAATGAGTCTATTAAAGGCAATAAATAGTTTTGAAATTTTGATATTACCTCAACTATTTGCTGTTATTAATAGTTTGTAAATCCGGCTCAACTTGAGAATCTTAAAATATCGCTTGACCTTGCTTGGCAACGCTGCCTTTTTGGAATTAAACACAACAAACTTTAGTTTATGAAAATGCTCAAAATAATAAAATACTGCCCTTAACCACAATCTTGATCTAATAAGGACCGGTTGTGGTGATTCAGGGATGTGGAGATACTGTTTTGAAACTCTAGATCACGTTTAGGAGATTTGAAAACAACGCTACTCGAGATAATATTAATTTATTTACGCTCGAATAACAACTTTAAATTTCTCCGGTTAAAAGATGTAACCCATGCAGTTCACACGTGATATGTAAGTTACAAATAGTTGCAATAAGAAAATCGCTTCTAAAATGAGGTCAGTGATTGAAAAAGTTACTTTGAGCAGATGAACTCAGCTTCCAAATGCTTTGATAAAAACAATATTCGTAAGAAAGTCTAGGCATGCAAAGATGGTACGCATCTAATAATTTAACATATGATATTTTTTTGCACACCGTGGTGCGGGATATTTACTAGAATTAATTTGACACCAAGAAAAAAGCAGTACCGAAATTGTTACGAGAAATTTTCATATCTATGCACGATGATGAGCCGACATATACCGCAATATTGTATAGACCAAGTATGGGCAACCTTTGACATGTTGTGGGCCAAACTTTAGTGTGCAAATACGTTCGCGGGTCGTGTTTAAAAAGCAGTGCATTTTGAAGTAATGTTCATATTTTTTAGCGAATAAGGATCAAGTTTATAGTCTATTTTTATTTCTTTGTCTTGACAGTATATAAATGAAATTCTTTTAGTTTTCTGCCGCTTATATTAGTGAACTTCAGCTCCTGAAAGTATTCATATCTGCAGCGTGACTCGTCATGGGAAATATTATAATTTTATTATTTCTATTGGGTACAATCGCATTGCTAGCATGTAGTACACCTGTTTTGACTTTAAAATTATAAATGGCGTTCACTTAATCAGGCAGAATTTTTCAGCAGTCACCATCTAGTAGACGTCTTGCATTGCAGCAGGTATAAATCAATTTAGTAATAAAAAAACTGCCAAAAAGTTGTATTAATGTTGGTATTTGTATAACGTTCATGTACATACGTATATTACCAACGGTTAAAACGTTAAAGATAAGATAGAAGGCTTTTAATATTCTTATGTAATTATCGACGTTTGAAGAAAGATGACTAGGAGAAATCTGGAAAGTTGGTGGATTAGTAATATCCACACACCTAAAATAAATTGACATTATTGTATTGCTTACGCCTACAACGAATTTCCATATCAATTTATATCAAATATGGAAATAATCATAGAATTAACAAATGAAATCGAAAGAGGAAGAGAAATACCATAAGGAGATGGATTATCACGCAGCGTTTTGAACGTATCAGAGGAAGGGACAATAGAAAAAAGTGATTTAAAAAGCGCAATTTTCCAGAAATCTCTATTACCAATGGCACATCTGGATAAAATTGCTGTAATAAAGAGAGATGAAAAGTGTAATATATGAAGGAAAAAACTAAACGAAGAATATAGACGATTAGCAAACAAAACAAATGAAATTTTAGATGGAGTCACCGGAGTAATAGTACCGTTTCGAATAAAATGCAAAACACAAGATTCGGTAATAAAAAGAATGGAAAATCCAAGACTGCAGACTAAAATAAAATGTAGATATGTACCTCAAATAAAAAGATCAGACCCTTCCAAACGTTCCCATACGTTTCAATACGTCTTCACAATATCTTAATATCAGTTTCAATAAGTATTAATTTAAATTAAAAAAATATTTCTTATATAAGTCATGCTAAATGGATTTAAAATTTTTTCGACATACTTGTATTTTATATTAAAAATAAAGCATATTATATTCGGTGTACCTTCTTTTACTACCTTGAATGCTTTTAAACCCTCCAAAACAGCTAAGTAAAACTAATTAATCTATTATATTTTACTCTTTACATTACTTTTACTTTTTAAAGTAACAGTGCCCGTGAAGCACAAAGGTGTTTTCTTGGTCGTCATCTATGTATACACATATATCGTACAATCTAGAAAACTGTAGAAGGATTTTGCAAAATCCGTTAAGTACCATACAGAACTATGTTCAAAGGGGAACAAACACACTTGAAATATTATCACCGCCACCAAATATTTTTCGGCTAACTTATTTAGACGTTTGAGAGAGAAATTTTAAATATTTACAGAGTCAAAGTTTACTATCTCATTAAATAAGACAATATACTTATTCGATTTCTTTCACGGCTTCTAGCTTCAAATTGTCGATGCTTAATTCCCGATCCGAACTCAGCCATCACTACCCAATTTAAATGTATTATTTATATATTTTTAAAGAAGAAGAGACTATAACAATTTCAAATATTTTAAATAATGTATCCAAAATAAATATATTTTAAGAAATGGGTGATATAGAAAGAACTGAAATCTAAAATCATCATTGACTTATCTGCACTGACATTGATAGATTTTAAATTGCGTTTTTTTCCATTTTTTACATTTACTGTTTTCATATCATTGTGATGCTCTTTGTGGTTGTTATGGACATTTTACAGTATACTTTAGTCCTTTCTGGAATATCTGGGTCTGAGGATGTGTAAATTTGTTACACTGTTCGCATCACTATTAATTAAAGAAATCCCGACATTGTGAGATTTTAGTCCTTTTTGTTTTGCCCACTTCTTACAATGGACTCATACCGAGTCAACCACTTTCCTTATGTATATATGTACATACAATGCCTTATGTTACAACGACATATTAATATGTACAATTTAATGTATCTATGTACTTATCATTTCTTTCCTTTTACGTAATTCACACACACAGTTAACATCCTCATTTCATTCATGTATATCATCTACATAAAATAAACTAGCTTTTTCTGTTCTGTTAGGAGTGGCGTGAATACTCTCATACAGGTCTCGATATTTCTTAAGCATGAAACTTAAAATAGGGAATAATAATAATGGGAAATGGGCATAATAACACAACAATCCTAAGCTAATACTACAGACTAACAAAAATTCTATAGAAGAAACTGACGTCCAATGGTATGCATGTTGCGTATATATAGAACGTAATTAGATTCAAAACCAATATCGCTTGAGCACTATCCTAATTGAGAATGTAAGCAGTGAGATTCGTTACACTAACATAAGCTGGATGCAGTCTTATAGTCGTCGAGAAAGGGAAGGCGTACAAGCAAAAGAGAATGAACAAGAACACAGACTGCACAAGATACATTATCGTGAAAAAATTGCAAGTGCAATTCTGTGCATCCCACATCGTTCCATGCATACCAAATAATACTCGCAAGTACCATTTGCGCCCACGTTAACATCAATAATTGCGCCTAACGACGTGTTGCTCCGTAATCTGTCGATAGTAGAGCACTTTAATGATCTCTGAATTCCCAACATTTGTTTATCTGGACACGAGACGATATATCACAGACTGTCGTTGTATATGTGCGTCGGCTCCACGTACTATGGACATTGCCTTAACCTCATACACTCCTGAAAAACAAGTTCTGCTTTATTCGGTACTATCCCACAGGGTCGGAGTCGAACTTGAATTAAAACGAAACATTATTAGATGTCCTGTGCAACTGTTTCAATTTCAATTAATTATAACGTTAATCCTAATTTTCCAAACATATATAAAACTCAGTTTAGTACTAACTGATTTTATTTCTTATAATGTAAGTTCCGAAGATCATGTAATTTCAAAATAATTAGGTGCGCACGAAAATGCTGTACTTATTACAGGTTGCTCAAGTATTTTAATTTTACTATTATTGTTGACTAGGCAACAAATAGATATCTATTAATTGCTCTCATATAAAGATTTACTCCATTTCTAGTTATTCGTAGAAGAATAAATAGATAGCTCTTTGATATGTCAATTTTAGTTAGTATCATTAACTTCACTTAGTTTATCATAAAGATCATAAGTATCATAAAGAAAATCCGAAAACGCAATATTTTAGAACGTTTGTCGAAACACCATTTCGTTAGTCACGTTCATTATCACTTTTCATACTTATAGGGTACCTATTCGTAGTATTGGCACTTGAAACGGCTGACCAATTACACGCGCTTAGAAAACTTGTGAGGGATTCAACAAGTATATATGTAAATAATCACATACCCCTTTTAGCAGCGTTTTCTGTGTGCAGATACCCAAAGTGGATAAGATCGGACAAATATTTGCAGCATCAGATATGTATCAACAGTTTCCTCATATTCTACTGTAACATTGCTAAACCAACTCCACTTTTTCGAAGCACAAGCTACTGACCGACTATTCGCAGTGCGAACGCTACTCATTCTTTCATTGTCACTATAAAATACAATGCATACATCAAGGGATATACATCCAAACATCAAATTAAAAAGACTAAGGTTCTCTTTTTATGGTTGTTGGTCTGTGTTTGTTAATGCAGGTCCACTTATTCATTCTCAGTATTTTTTATTCCACTGTGTTTACTGTAAAACGTAGATACCTCGATAATCAAAAGAATTAATTAAAATCATGTCGATGTTTGTTGGCAGGGACAAATTTCTATTGAAGTGATATTAATGTGCGTCCCGATCAGGCTCCTTGACCTTCACTTTAAATTCTCCAGTAGTACTACTTCATTTGTGATCCACATAAGTTGAAATAATTTGAAATTTAAAACATAGTCTATACAGGAGCTTTGAAATTTGAGTAATGGTTTCTTCTATCGGAAGTAGATATCAACCTTTTTATTTCAAGTGGAAGCTTCTAATTTTTAAAATTGATATAACTTTCTAGTCAGCCGTTTCTGAATAATTTATGTTTTCGTTAACAGAAGATACAGATACAGAATATTACAAATTACTGGACATCTAAAAATATACTCATGTACGAAGGTTACCTGAAATTTTTCCGGAATCGACAAGAAGAACACGGTATTGGTGTGGTTTTTTATTTTTATATTTCGATGTAGTCCCCTGAAGATCAATACACTCTTTCAAACGATGCTCTAGTCTCTTCAAGCCGTCGGAAACGTAGGATGTTTCAAGGTGTCCAAAACAGCCATCTGGAGCGGCCATGTGATCTTTTCTGGTTTGAGAATAGCACAAAGTCGCTGAGGGCTAGTTCCGGTGAATGTGGAGACTATTTATAGCGCAACTCATTCAATTTGGACACGACGATGCGGGATGAATGAGCAGGTATGTTGTGGTGGTGGAAAAACACTTCTTTTCGCTACAAACGAAGCCGTTTCTCCTTCAATACTGCACCGAATTGGGTCAATAAATCGCTGTAGTATTACCCTGTGATCGTCCTTCCCTTCCCTGCAGGTAGTCGATGAGAGTCACATCTTAGGAGTCCCAATAAATGGTCGCCATAACCTTTGCAGCCGATGGAAGGGTCTCTGCTTTCTTCGGAGCCGATTCTTCCGGAAAAGTTCACTGCTTCGACTGCTTCCTGGTCTCCGGTATGTAGTAGTGCATCCAGGTCTCATCCACGGTTACGAAACGCACAAAGAAATCCCTTTTCATCGTTGGTAGCGGCTTCTAGGCGTCCACATGGTTCGTCACTTGTGCTTGTGCGACCACGTTTGAACTCACTCACCCAGAAGCCGATGATCGAAAATGATGGAGTACATCCGCCATGAACCTCTAGCGAAATATTTCGAATTTGCGTGGTCGTTTTCCCAGCCATCCAGAAGTGTGTGATCACTGCACGAAATTCGATTTTATCCATTTTTGTGAAACCGTCTGACTTGCTACACAAAACACACTCTTAAACAACAACCATTGACAGAAGATTGAATTTTTGACAGTTGCCATAAAAAAGGTTGCCCTTGCCGACCAATGAACCTACTTCAACTTTCGTACGCCATCTCCTGTCGATTCCGGAAATATTTCAGTCGCCCTCACAGAGATCTAAAATTTTAGAAAATTATTTCGAGAACTATGCTGCATCAAATGTCGTATGTTAAACTTTATAAAACACCACAGAAGGAAGCACCAAGCTTTTATCTGAAAAATATACATTTCCATTGCAAAGCAATTTTTTTTAGTTTCATTGAATCCTACGTGTAAAATTAGGACCTACAGCTTATGGCTAAACGTACAGAGTGATTTTATATGTTTGAGGACAGTTTAAATTTCGCGCGGTGGATTCTAGGGGATTTGACATGTTAAGAGTGGCCATTGTGAGTATCGGTCCTGTCAACTGCCTGTGCGACACGTAATTTATTATTCGTTATTTATATTCATTTTATTCGTTATTATTTGCTTCATTTTTACTTATAATCTGTTCTTAGAGCTACTGTTTATCAGTGTTATTTTCCATTTTGCTTAGAAAATCAATATGAAATTGATTTTTTGAGGATCTGTTGTCAATATTTTATCACCCATCCAAAATCTATTTGCTGCGCTACTGGTTACGAATTCAAAATCAAATCGCCACGTGACAAAAATTTAGCAAAGCGCGAAATTTAAACTGTCCTCAAACATTTAAAATCACTCAGTATTAATTCTAAAGTTATTTTGAAAAACGTATTTACTTTCTCAAAATTTTCCTTTTTGAAATCGGGGCGTACTACACAACTAAAAGAGCAAATTCTGAATAGAGTTTAGGAGGATCCCTCTGTCAGTACTCGACAGTTAGCGTCAACATAAAAATCTGCAGTAATCAAAAAGTTTAACAGGTCCCACAAGAAAACCTTCGCTTCTAAAGTTTAGCTCTATGAGAACGTTAACATATTTCGATTATACCACACAATTGCCACACAATCTTAAATTGGAATAGGAAAGATGGCGAATTCTTACAGCGATGGTACACTTGATATTAGTAATTCTAGCTGCCAGTAGGTGCCGTATCCAATAGGATGTGGTTGAACATGCACCATAACTTGAGTTACATGCATGATAGAACCCCTACCCACTTTGGTCGTAATCTAAGAGAGTATTTGAATGAACGCTTTCTAAACAGATGGATTAGTCACGACAGTCCTACCTGATGGTTTACGACATCTCTCGATTTCAATACTTTGGACTTTTGTTTGGGACTTCATTAAAGACTAAGTTTATGCAACGACTCATTAAAACGCTGACGAAGTTAAAGACAAAATTAACGCAACAGTATAACAAATTACACCAGAAACGCTCAAAGTCCGTGCTACTTACGCATATCAATTCGAACAATTACTTAGGTAGTAGTGCCATTAATCTAATCAGATAAATATTTGACCTAATTTCTACATACCTGTATATGTATTAGCTATTTCGTTTATCGAAAGAGATTTAAGAAAATGGATTTTAGCCCACTTCTTTGTTTTATGAAACCTGGTCACGCAAAGTTATCATTGACTGCTTAAGTTTTACTTATTTATCCCTAATGGAAAAAAATATACTCATTCAAATTTTAATTTGTAATTTATAATGTATAAAGAGTCTGCATGCTTACATAACATTAAAAAAACCAATATCAGACTATATATTATTCACATGATCACATCTGTCCGATTTTACCATTTTTAGAGAAAAATAAAATAATAAGTGATGAATGAAATACTTTTGAACTATATTGAAATGATTTATACACTAGAAACACGTGTATTTTGAATATTATTTGCTCTTCATTTGGTTTTTACAAGTTGTAATCAACTGATTTTTTTCATATTACTTAAACCATAAAAAGTATAGAAATCGTTTTATTGTTTAAGTTATATTAACTTGCCAAATACAAATCTGTCTCCGTATACTTTAATTCTAAAATCAACTTAACAGTAGTATAACTACACATTTTTCTCTAGTGATTTTATACATCGAACACACGTAATATTCGTAATAAATATATCAGTTAGGGAGATGGCACGAGGAAATAATGCTCACGTACAGTAGGATACGCTTGAGTTGGTAATTGCTACTTATTTCAAGAAGACCAGTTCAGGCAGCTGTTACACCTAATTGTTTCGAATTGTAGGTCATTGTGAGATAAACATTTGTAGTGTGATTGTGTACTTGATGTCTGATTTGACGCAGCTGGATTCTGTAAAATTTCCAGAGTAAAACGTTATCATTAACATCTTTATTGTCTCTGTTAGAAAGTTCTCGTAACTGTGGCTGCGATGTTATTCACATAAAGATAAAATCATCATAAAAATTACATTTGTTAATACTTTATTTACGTGGCTTAAATACGAGGGCGAATCAAATATGAACCGGGCTTTGGCCTTAAAACATTTATTAGTATAGAAAAAAGAATTGAATGCACCTTATTATTCTATATAATCTCCTCTTTTATTCACATATGTGTCCCACCGTATCGAAAGTTTTTTAATTCCATCATTAAAGAATGAATGAAGTCGCATCTGAAACCAACTGCATACGAACATTTTCACACCTCCGTCGTTCTCAAAGCGGTGACCACCCAATTCTCCTTTGGGTGGAAAAAACATTTGGTAGTCACGATGACAGATCGGAACTGTGAGGCGGATGTTCCAGCGTTTCCCAATGAATTTTGTTCAACTTATATTGGGTCAATACACCTGTGTGGGACCGAACATTATCATGAACCAGAATTGCACTCCGAATAGCCATGTCTCGCCTTATTCGTGGATAGACCAGTTTTATTTCATCAAGCAGTTGGAGTAGTACGGAGCATTAACTGCGCACCGTACGTGGAAAACCTCAATGAGCAGTATGCTTGCCTGCTTAGACTCCGGAGTGTGATGGTGCACCCACGGCGCATCACAGATGAGAATGTGTCTCAATAAATCATCTTCCTCTGTTCGATATCCTGACAAAAGTTTCACACGCACTTTCTGCTTCCTGATTTTCTGTTTAGAGTCGAGGAACCCACCTTACCGACACTTTTCGGTAACCCAAATCATCCGAAATAACACCGCCCAACAAAATCTCTTTTTTTGTCGTGGTGCCTGTAAAATACACACTGATTTAAGGTCTTTCTGATGTGCTGGTTTCAACAATAACTGGCAAATAGTAAATCAAAATAATTAACTAAATATTTAGGAGACCTAAATTGTCGCTCAGATGTAACATGAGCATCAAGATTCATTGCCTTCACAGCCACTTAGATCGTTCTCCAGAAAACTTAGGTGGTATTAGTGAGGAACAGGGGGAAAGGCTTCACAAAGACATCAGCATTATGGAGGAAAGGTACCAAGGAAGATGGTCACACATGATGGCCACATGATTGTCGATTACTGCTGGAATCTCCAGCAAAACTCTTCCAAAACCTCACGCAAGGAAATTTTTAACTGTTAATTGAATGTTGTATATATATATATATATTTCTGTAAAATAAATACCTCCTACCCATTTTCTGTGTTTCAGTTAACAACAGTTATCAAATAGCAATATTTAAAAAGTTATATACATAACAAAACATTATATCTAATTTTAATTTCTCCTAAATAGGTCAGAAGGACTGAATTTTGAAAACTGGATCTAGTAGAACAAATCTGACGGCATTTTTGGATTAGGCACCCCAAAATTGCTTAATTACATCTAAAAAATCCGAGATACCTAAATGTGTGTTGGCCAGTGTAATTTAATAATAATACATTGCCCAACAGACGTTTGCATCTTTTGCTCAGATATGATGTTACTAACAGCCCATCTGATTTGACGAACCGAACCGGTTTACTCTCCTTTACCTTACATCCCCTCCAACACATATCAAAACGTCGTGCCACTCACTTCACATACAGGGCATTAAAAACAAAAGTCCGGTTCATATTTGATTTGCCCTCGTATATTAAACGGTTTCAGTACTTTAGCTTTAGGTAGCATTTTTCTATTTCCTCAACGAAAGACCTCAAAACAAAATTTGCGACTAATATTTAAATAAAGAAAATAATGTTCAAATGAAGCATAATTTAAAGTCTGCTAGAAGCAAGAAATATGCAAAAAATCTAAATTTAACAACCATGTTAGATTATGGTATACACAACTAATTTTCATTACGCAGACGTCAATAAGTATGTATTAACTGCTCTTCGAATTTATCAAAAAATCACCCGCTCGAACCAACTCTGGAAGCAGTTATTCCTCTCGATTGTGCTACAATTAAAATTGCGTTTTTGAAGCCACCGACTACTCCTTCTGGCGAGTGGAACCTTTGACTGAGCAATCCGTTCTTGATTTTTTGAAATATTTTTACATACAATTCTTCATGCAATTTTTTTTCTGAAATCTTTAATAAGGTCCCAATGGATTTTCGTTGATGATCTTGCGCACAGCAACGGCGTTTTTCTGACTGACTGCGGTTTTTGGTGCACCTGCCCTTAGATTGCCGCTAAGACTAATTCGTCCACGTCCAAATTCTCCATACCAACGAGAAGTTGTTGGCTGATGTGGTGCTTTGTTGCCAAATACATAAACGAACCTCGGTGAGGCATTCTTGTTGAGATAATTATCTTCGAAAATTATTGCGTGGAAATGTTCTCGGTTTAATTCCATATTTCAACTAACTTGTAAACTTTGACTGTTCGTTGTAGCTACGACACTACACGTATCGCATTGAAGCCTTGTATTTATAAGTAAAAATGGAGATTAATTTTTAATATTTTTAGTATCAAGAATAAAGATATGATAAAGTTTTAAACCGAAGTAAATACTGGGAAATATGTGTGGTAATTGCAGACGATCTCTAAACTATTCCCAAAACAGTATTATTTATTTTTATTGATTTAAGTTACAACCTGATCAAACTGATGGCCTTCAAACTTCAGTCAGGCAAGTAATTATTTTTCTTATTTTCTAGTACAGGAGTATATACCACCTCGTACTTTTTTTTTCAGGGAACTATTAAAAAAAGTTGCATTTTGTAGTTTTTTTTCGATTATTAATTAATTCGAATATTAATGCGAGGGGGGCTTGCACTATTTGTCAAGCACATAAATAGAAGTATTATTAAGAGAATTACTAAATGTCTATCTAAAAAAAACTTCACTTCTGTTAACCAAGGTTTCATGAAAACGGCATCTGTAATATCAGTTTATAAGTACTACCTTCAATTTTGATTGTATCTGGTTAAATGCAAATATCATTTGGATGTATCTTCCTTCAGACAAGTCAACGCGTTTGTGTGGAATCCTCACCTGAAACTACCAATAGTATAAAACTACCAAAAATACCATAGCAATATGGACATGTATATACGTGTGTATACTGAGTTGCACTGGCGTTATAGTAATAATGTTCTTAAGAACGACAGTATATTTAAACACACCTCCAATTACAGGTTCATTTTCTAGATATTGCAACTGCACAGTTTTCAAAGCAGTATGTGTGACTTTTTATTATTTGCATGATATTCTCAATATCTATGCAGGTAAAACGACATTGACGAATTGTATTACTTACACTTCCAATTATAAAGTGTACAAACATAAAAAAAATATGTTTCAAAGTAAAATACGCAAATAAGAATCAATTTATAACACATTTACATCTACTCAAATATCTGCAAATTGCTTTTATGGAAGTAAAAGCTGTTTATACGACGTATACCGTCACATTTGTAAAAGCGAAACTGTACTTCACGGAGAAACACAATTTCGTAAAGTGGATTTCCATTACGTCTACTCAGAAAATGGATATGGAAGAATATGATTTTGTTAAGTACATAGGATGTACTCCGGTTACTGCTACGCATATGGCTAGTTTTCTTTCCGTTCCTCGTTTGTAAAAAACGATTTATAAAATATTAATGCCTTCTTTGAAAAGATTCTTTCGTCGCCCATCCGATGATTTATAGGATACCGACTGAAGAACACGTTCAGCGGCAATAAATTTATAAGCGAGTTAATTCAAAGCACGAAGAGATTCATATAAACGGGTATAAATAATGATCTCATTTCTCATTAAGCATTAAATTACGTTAAATAGAAACAGGAACTATATAGATCTATTTATTAATGAAGAAAGCTTTGAAGTCGAATAGCCGTCCAATTTAAAAATTAACGACCTAGTGAAAATACTTCTCTACTTGTTGAGTGGTTATTAATTACAACCGGAATTTTTCGTTCCATAGCAAATTTGTCGTCTGCTTTTGATAGTGGTTATGAAAATTATTTAGACAATGGATGTCGAACACAACTTAATTTCGTAGTTACGGATTAATTAAGAAGTAATTTTAGGAACGGGATTAGAAACCCCCGTGGGAGGCTATTATTATTATTATTACTCTTATCATTATCATTCAAGCACCAGTACATGGTATGGTGAGGGCGACCTGAAATGTTTCCGGAATCGACAAGAAAAACACGATATTGGTATAATTTTTTATTTCTATTTTTCGATGTAATCTCCTCGAAGATCAATACGCTTTTACAAACGGTGCTCCAGTCTCTTCAAGCCGTCGGAAAAGTAGGATGTTTTGAGGTCTGCAAAATAGCCATCTGTAGCGGCGATGACCTCTTTTGGGGTAAATCTCTTTCCCCCCAGTGATTTTTTTCAGGTTTAGGATAGGAAAAGGTTACTGGAGGCTAGGTCCGGTGAATATGGAGGATGAGAGACTAATTTGTAGGGCACCATTCAATCAATTCAATTTGGGCACGACAATGGGGGATGAATGAGGCGATGCTCTGTCGTGGTGGAAAAGTACTTTCTTCCGCTGCAAACGATGCCGTTTTTCCTTCAATACGGCATCGAATCGGGTCAATAAATCCCTGTAGTATTGTCCGTGATCGTCCTTCCCTTCTGCAAATAACCGATGACGACCACACGTTGGGAACCCCAATAAATGGAACCGTTCCTTGGTCTCCGGTATGTAGTGGTGGATCCACGTCTCATGCACGGTTACGAAACGCATGAAAAAATCTCTTAGATTGCGTTGGATCCTCCGAAACGGTCATCCGACATCATTTTTGCTCCGGTGTGAGCAAACGCGGTAGCCATCGCGCCGAAAACCTCTTCGTGCCCAAAATTTCGTGTAGGATATGGCCAAGGCATTCTTCCAAGATGCCTGTTGTCTCTGCCATCGCCTTCAACTTCAACCGGCGATCAGGTAACACGACATAATGAATCTTGTCGACCATTTCATCGTTGGTAGCGGTTTTAGGGCGTCCACTGCGTGGTTCTCCACTTATGCTTGTGCGGGCGCGTTTGAACTCGCTCACGCCGAAGCTGATGGTCGAAAATGACGTAGTACATCCGCCATGAACCTCTAGGAAAATATTTTCAATTTCCGTGGGCGTCTTCCCAGCAAGTGTTTTATCACTGCATGAAACTCGATTTTATCCATTTTTGCGAAATCGCCTGACTTGCTATATAAAACACACTCTTAACCAACAACTATTGACAGTAAACATCTGAAATTTTGGCAGTTACGATAAGAAGGGTTGCCCTTGTCACTGAATCTATTTAAACTTTCGTACGTCATCTCTTGCCGATTCCGGAAACATTTCAGGTCGCCCTCGTAGAGATCTAAAATTTTAGATAATTATTTCGAGAACTATGCTGCATCAAATGTCGCATGTTAAACTTTATAAAACACCACAGAAAAGAGCGCCAAACTTTTATCCGAAAAATATACATTTCTATAGCATAGCATTTTCTTTTTTAATTTCATTTAATCTCTCGTGTAAAATTAGGCCCTGTAAACGGAGTTAAGGAAGATCCTTCTGTCAGTACTCGACAGTTAGCGTCAACATAAAAATCTGCAGTAAACAGAAAACTTTTCAGGCCGCCCTCGAATATAGCTTAATTGTCGGACAAGAATTTAAGGAACTCTCGTACAATCCGTAACTTTTGTATGTTTCTTATTTCCAGAATTTTATGAATTTCAATTTGTGTTCAGGTGAGACTAAATACATTAAAGTTGCATTTAAAGGACAATATATTAAGATTGTAAAAGAAACAAATAAAACAATCATCCGTATCACGTTATTATTAAAAATTCTACGCGTACGGATCAATTTCGATTTAGAAAAAAAAGTGAATGAATAGTTTTCAGTATGACTTTAATTGTTCACGTTTGTTGCAAAGTTCATGCATGTTACGTGATTATGAAAAGGCATCCGGCATTAGACAAATTACAGGAACTGACTCACCCGCTACATCAAATCACTTACAGTATTTTCCATTCGGCTAGTTTTAACCTTTCTCTCTGTTCTATCCTCCCCAATTTAATTTTAGTGTCGTTGCTCTCTCCCCTGTGCGTTCGTAGCATTTTCTTTCGCATGATAGGTGCTTCATATTATTACATTATGGCACCATTTCGAAAGCAAGGGCCCACCATTACAGAATTGAGTTTTTGAGGGTGACTATGTACTTGTATCCATATCACAAATTGAGATATTTTACGGCTATACGCATGCTTTAAATTTATTAAAGCGAAACCGCTTCAAGCGGTTGTTTTGTTGAAAAATATTTCTTATGACGTAATATAATCATATCAAGATGATCTTCTGCAAGTACTTTTAAGTAAGTAACGTTTTAATATTAAGAAACGATTAATCTGTTGACACTTAGCAAAGTAGAAAATATTTCAACAAAACCTGTTTAAACTACAATACTTACAACTATATAAAAAAGTGTTTCAAATAAAAATTATTCGGTAATATAGTTTTGTAATCGGTTAAAAAGCGACATTGGTATACACAAAAAGTACAGTGTTAGATCGAACAGCGCTTTAAATCCATTTCATTGTTTCCTCACATCCATTTGCACACAAGTAGTTAAAATTGACGGAGTTAAACTATGTATTACGCTGGAGTTACAACTCCGATGCATCGGGAAGGATGTTAGTGAAGCACAAAATTATACGGTATCAGAACTTTTCCATTCCTTTCTTCTTCTCTCTTTCTTAATGTTAGAATTTCTTTGATGTGCTACAGAAACTCTTTATTAGCGAGTTGAATTTTATCGGTTCCAATGTAAATTTTCTTTTTGTTGATGCTGAAATGAATATACCTTTACTTTCTACAAATTTTAGTATTAGTATCTTTTTACGAGTTTTAGAATTTAAAATTTATAAACAAAAATTACCGTCCTGATGTTTTATCTTGATGTAAAATGATACCATCTCTAATAGGTAGACACCGTTTTATATATTAGTGTCATTTCTAAAACAAAAACAGCTGTCTTTTAGCTATTACAGCCTAATTGACGTTATCTTAACATTTTCGAGATGAAAACTGTAATGCAGTATCAAGTTGCGATTTACTGCATGAAGTGAAATATGTTCTCTATCACAGATGCATAATTACTCAATTTACACCGTCACGAATGCCTAGTTGCACTGTTTCAGCGGTAATGCAGACTCTTGAAAGTGAAAATCTTTCTTGATTTGAGTATTCACAAAATCCCTAAAAACTACTTTTTATTCAGTTTATTTAGTTAACTTGAGATGGTTTAACTCATAGACGAAAGAGCATGAACTAATTTTAGATGTAATTTCTTGGTAAATTTGCGACTCCGTCTTATCTTACTTTGCGAAGTTTTGTTGTATATAATTAATGAACAGTATATACTGCATAACATGAAAATTGCAACGCAGAATGGACGCGAGTTTTTTACCAAAGTTAGCAGAGACGCATAACTATTCAAAAGCAATAATTTACTATAATTTCAAAGAAAAGAAATAAAAGATTTATACACTAACATGAATTTCTTCTAATCGGTTTAGAGAAAATTTTCGCTACGTGGGAACGGGTATTATCCTGCTGAATCTTCGAGGATATGGAGGAAGATAATTCTACCACTTTAGCAACGTAACGCTTGGCATTGATGGTGTCTGGGATGAACATCAATTGAGATCTACTCTCATCTGCTATAGCATCTCATACCATAACTTCTACATTTTTAAATTCCTGAAAAAATATCAGTCACGGTAGGATTTGAATCCACGACTTCTGCGTTACTAGCATATTGTGCTACCAACTGCACCACCAGACTGAATGTGAGTTCAAATCTCATTTAATACTTATATATCACAATGTCTGTAGATATATCGTAATATCTCGCCAGATACAATATTATTAAAGGCAAGTTTTTACCAATTAAATTAATATTAATATGAAACTAGCGTTGGTAATAGTAATGATAAAATTACTATTTCCTTGGATTTAACCAACGTTTTTAAATTCCTGAAAGAAAGACAAATCCATTATTGCATTTAGTATGTTGAAAAATGTATTCCATCTGCCCGACAAACTGAGTCTCGGGCAACACGATATCGCTGCGAGGTACGAAATAATCAACTGCACCTGTCCAGATAATATTTGTCGATTTGCGATTTAAGTCAGGTATTCTTTTAGCGAACTTCTCCATTAATTTATCCTCTGTAGAAACAATTTGATGGAGAAACTGCATCAAATGGGGTATCCGTGAGTACTCATGAATACCCGCAATGTCAGCAGCAACAGCTAGAGTGTCAGCCAGTTGTAAATCAGGCCTTTGTATGGTGTATCAATAACTGTGGGACATCAACAAGTTAACAGCTTTATAAGATTTTATTACTGTATACTAGACATACCATTTCTTAGAATTTTCAAGAAACGCAGGTACAACAAGTATTATCTTCTTATGAAGGGGATAGTTTAGGAAAACATACTTTCCTGGTCCTTTTACACAAATATAAAACACCTTCATTCACTATGACCTGGCTATTTCATTATACTGGAAGTTCTGCTTCAATGTTGTCTGTCCTCTAATGTTTACTTTTTAAAAGATAACAGTAGTGTAATATTGGCTGTATTCGTAGAAGTTTTGCTAACCGCTGGCAACGATAGAATATGCATCTCTTCATTTAAGTGTTCATAGGAGATTAACATTTTGATAATAGTGTGCACAGCAATTTACTAACCAGTTTGATATTGATTTTAATGGAAATTATTAATTTGGAACATCCAAAGAACAAAATCAAAAATACTAGCAAGTTACCGATATGCAGTTTAGTGATTTATAAGATAATTTTACATCTTCTCACGCACATTTTATAGTTTTTAAAAACTATGAAGGAGAAATAGTATTGCACTACTTTTCTTGAGATTTTCAACCATCACTTTTTAAACTAAACTAGAGGAATTCTTTCTGTTTCTTATTAACCTTTCTCTTTTGTAGCTCCTCAAAAGCGTTGCTTTCAATGTCCAATGTAGCTACTTGTATAGTTATTTTCTGAAAAGTATATCATATTGTTGATATTAACAAGTAATAAGTCACTGTTCTTAGGTGAAGTATGCTGCTCCCATTTTTTTGAACGCAAGCATGGTATTGCTTACCTTTGATGATACCTCAAATTGCATGGAAAGTTTGTACCTTTTTTGAAATCGTAAGACAATACCTTAAGAAGCTTACCCCGTTCATGGTACATTTGTAATTCGAATAAGATCGTGTTCTGCTACGCTTTAAGAAATTTAAATAAATGCGCTTAGAGCTAAAGTCTGTAATAGATGCAACGAGTGTGGAGATAATTTTAATAGAATGGCAGTCATCTTCCTTATTTCTTTTTTTGAATCCTTGTACTACAGGATAGGGTATACATTAACTTCTGTGTAACACACTTTTCAGTGCAAGCAATACTTAGCAAATTGTAACCATCAGCCACTCTATACGAACTTAAATTAAGTTGACGAGGTGCGATATGATTAAGACATATGGTTGAAAGCAGTATCTTACGTCTAAGAGGAAATACGCAGAGTAGGATTGATTCTCCTAGTGATAGAGGGAGTCATCCCAGTGTCGCTCAGTGTCCTCAGGAAAGGAAGCGCATATATATGAGGAGACGTGCAGGTGAAGAACAAGTCGCCAACGAAAGAAACGCCACATTATTAGCATGGCAACAACTTTGGGAGATGGAAGGAAGGAGGCGCTGGACTGCGAGACTGATTCGACGCCCCCGCTCCTGGATCTTTAGAACCCATGGGGAGGTGGATTATTATCTGACACAGTTTCTGACCGGCCATGGCTATTTCAAATCATAACTGCACCGAATAGATAAGACCGAGACTGGAGCTTGTCTGTGTTGCCCAAATGACATCGATGATGCGCACCATACCTTCTTCTTATGTGAGAGGTGGACGGAACCAAGACGGTTACTCGAAATGGATATCGACGAATTTACCATCGACACCATTATAACCAAGATATCAGACAATGAAAATTGCTGGACAAGTTTAACGCTATACGTGCAATATGACCTGCGCACCAAGAAAGGCGATCTGGACCGCAACATGGAGAGTGAATTGCCATAATTCGAAAGTCCAGTGGAGTGTGGCCTTTGTACAGCCAACTACATAGACCCAGCCCGAAGTAATGTGATAAACGGTTCCGGACTGGTGCCTAGGAGAGGAGAGGGTGTTTTAGCTGGTAGTCCTCCTTCAGAGGGAGTCCAGCATAACTAGTATAGATGGATATGCTAGTAAGCGTCAATGCATTTCACCTCCGCAAAAAAAAATATTATTATTGTTATTATTATGTGTATTATTAGTATTATTATTATTATTATTATTATTATTATTATTATTATTATTATTATTATTATTATTATTATTATTATTATTATTATTATTATTATTATTATTATTATTATTATTATTATTATTATTATTATTATTATTATTATTATTATTATTTCTATTATTATTATTATTTCTATTATTATTATTATATACGTATTAATGGTTGCTTTACGTAGCATAGATAATACCTTTGAAGAGCTGCACTTCTGCATATTATAATAATGTTAACAGATGAGTAATTTTCAGGAATCTCAAAACATCTCGCCTTTCAAGAATTTATTTCATGTGCGTTTATAGAATGAGTGGTGATTCATTTTTTTATGTAATCTTATAAAATGTTTAAACCATAAATGAGGTTGTCAGTACTGCTTTGCAAAATGGCACTAATAATGCTAAAGTACGATTAAGACAGTAATGCCAAAACAACTTCTTTAGGACACTAGTTCGGAAAAATCCCCTCTGCGGACACCTTGAGGTCTCCTCTATAATACAGGTAATTTAAGGAGATACCATGCCTCTAATCTACATAAGCAAACAGTAATTTTATAGAATATGATGTTAATGAATGAAATATAAAATATTTTGTATATCAATGATGTGTGGCAGCAGCCACATTGCTTTGCAAGGCCGAATAAAGTCTGTTCATTTCTTATTATATATCACAATCTGCAATTTTAACCAGGTTTCACGGAGAGCTTATGAGAAATAAGCAAAATGTTTTAGTGCACTGCTCTAATATAATTCACATTATCTAAAATCGTCAATGGTACAGAAGAGAGAAAATGAAAGTTGTTTAGAAAGGTGCGGTAACAGTTGTGGACTGTGTTTAAGAGCGTATCACTTGCTACGAGACAAAACAATTATTATTGACAAAATGATACGATAAGGGAGTCACGATACAAACAGACGAAGTCTTGCTGCGTGTAATACACGGCATACACGACGATTACAACGTGCGCTTCAAAAACTCATTTCCTGGTTGTCACTCGCAACCTTCGACCAAACATTCCATTTGTTCTGAATTACTACCCCGCTATGAAATAGAAACGGTCTCTTGATGAGGATAGATGCTTTTGTTTTTAATACAAATAGATGCGTTCCTTAAATTAATTGAAAACTAACGGAAAAAAGCAAATAGAGCAGATTCCCCGCAACACTCAGTTTAATGACGCCTAACTATTATGGATTCCCACAACAGAAACATTATTAACCCATGAAGACGCTTTTTTTCCGATTTACTCATTCGATACTTCTGGGAGTGAGTAGTTTTCAGAAGTAACTACCGATAAATTATAACTAACTACATTTAACTATCACGATTTAAATAAACTGTAGAGAAAATTTAATTTATACGACTAGGAACACGCACCGCGTGCAAATTAGGTAGATTTACTATACCCTCGCGATCAATAACACGGTCATAGACAAAGTGCTCAATTTTCGTGCCGCAATAGGCAAGTGGAGGAATTTTACATCCTAATTTGAATTTAACACGTTTGTGACAAATCGCGAAAGATATAATACGCTATAAAGGGTAGCTGTTTCAATTTATATTTATACACATCTTACTACACGTCTTCGTAGATAATAATAATAAATAAATTTTTCAGATATGTATTAGTACGTCCAAATTAAGAGCAATATGTTTGTGCAATTAAGTATAAACAGCGGAATAGTTAAAAAACAAATAAAATAACGGCTTAAGTGTCTATACTTTCAAGTCAAACAAATCTTAATTTCAATAATAAAAAATTTAATTAGTTTTATTGAAAACAGTAATATCTTACACGTGCTTCATATCATATAATCGTTAAAACTACTAAGTAATACGAGGTGTATAAATAAAGTATTGAGATTTACACTGCAGTGTTCAAGCTGGCAACGCTATTGACTTACTCTTTGGCGGAGAAGCAGGCCAATATGTTCAAAACATAAAAAGACCAAAATGAAATGCCACGTCATAGTAAAAAGTTTATGATTGTTTTACTGCGTTTACATCTTCGAGAATGTTAAACTGTATTTGGGCAATTTTTTACCGATAAATTAAACACAAATAACTGTGTTGGCGCATTTAAACCTGAATCTCTCAGTAACTATTACAATTAGGTATTTAGTGTAGTATTAGAAATTAGATTAATTTTTATCATGCAATGGAACCATGCGAAAATGTACAAGATATCTATCTAAAACAAGAAACTGCGCCAAAGTTCGTCATTTTGGACTGTCTGCGTAAATATTAAAGTTATAGTCTTGCATGCACTTTGACAAGAAATACAGCAATCTTCTTTATTGTAACATCCTGCACATCAAGACCTACACCAGCCGAAAGATGTTTTTAAACAATGTAAGTCCGCATTTGAAACATCTTCTTACCGAATCAGAAGTTATTTTGGAAAAAGAAACGAAATGAAGGCAGATCACTCCCTAGATATGCACCTCTGTTACAGCCGAGAGCTTTGTTAAGCAATTACCCTATGGAGTCTAAAGACTGACAAAGTTTCATTACAATCGATAATTTACACTTCGGGTAATTTCAGTAAGTCAAACTTACATTAAGTTTTTCGTTCATACATTTGTTTTCAATAAGCTTCTTACGAGGTACGAGGGTGGATCTCTGTGCTGTACTCCTGAGCCCCCTATACTAATGCACTTGGTTCATCGGTGCTCCAACATGCCTCTGCACCTCTCTACAACTTGCATCAGCTCATAATTACTGGAAAATTTTACCCCACATAAGATTTCTTTTAATTTTTGGGACAGCCTGCAATCACTAGGGGCCAGATCAAGCGAATATGGCGGGTGCCCCAGTAGTCCAAAGCCTGTTTGGTGTATAGTAGCCATAGCAATACCAGATATATGGTTGGGAGCATTATCCTGACCGTCCCTTAACTTTCCTCGGCGTTTCTCTTTAATAGCGTCTTGCAAATAAAAAATCAATTGTGCATAGTAGGTCCCTGTAACGCTGTGTGCCTTTTGCAAATAGTGAGTCGGAATGATTTAAAACACATCTAAAAGAATACCATGAGAAAAGCTGTATTTACAGTGTTTTTATCTTTGGAGTTAGAATAATTCTTTGAGCATCCCAGTACACAAATAGCAAAACCTTTCCAGCAGACAGTACGACCTTAAATTTGCGCGGAGAAGGAGAACCGTGACATTTCCACTCACTGCTTTACACTTTGGTCTCGGGATTGTAGTGGTGCATCCATAACTAATCCATGGTCACATATTGATTAAGAAAGTTCTCTTTGTTTGCTTGATACCTTTCCAAAAGACGCTTACAAATCAGCACCAAATTTCTTTTTTGAGCAATGGTTAAAATTCGCAACACCCACTCATGTTGCACTCATCTTTTTCATATCTAATTCTTTAGTTAGTATGTTGTGCACCACATTACATGATAAGCCAGTATCTTCCACAATGTCTCTGGTGCGTACTCGTCGGTCTTGTAGAACGATATCGTGTACTTTTTTAGTGCCTTTGCTTGTTGCTACCATTATGGGAGGACCACCAGTGTGTTGGTTTTCACAGGATGTTCTTTCGCATTTAAGATCTCGACACCAGTGATTGACTATATCATAAGAAATTGCCATGATGCTTTTTACGGTTCTTTGTTCTAGAGGATCTATTTTTCTTAAAAATCACGACACACAATTCAAAAATTAGTCATAGTACAACACTTTGAGATACAGGCTTAACACTATGTAGATATAATCTGCAAATGTCAGTTAATTAAATGTCAAAAACATTAATCAAACAACCAATTAGAAGTAGGTAAGGGATTGGGCATGAGGATCCGCCCTCGTATATAATCACTAAAAATTATTTAAGTAAAAATGTTAATATTTTCATTATTTACAGTTATGGCCGTCATAATGAGAAATTTTCACATTCATTTTATTTATTTTAATTATTATTAATATGCGATTGTGTATTCCAATTATAAAAAATAACTATGTGAAGTTTACCATTGTTAAATGATCAGAGTACTATTATAGCGGTACAAGTTTGGCAACCAAGATTAATATTTAATTGAACCTATTATTTCTCAGTGTTTACTTCAGTAATTGCGCATCTCTTTATTAAGGAAGATCCACTTGAAAATCAAGGCTGTTACAATTTACAGTCATTTGTTATTTCCCGCTTCTGAATTATAAAACGTTTTACTTTCTCCTGTGCGGGGAGAATTTAAAATTTTGATTTTCCGAACGGAATTTCAAAACTTTCGTTGCGCGTTTCGTGTTGTATGTAAATCGTTCCCTCGAGCAAAAAGTTTGCAAGTCAACTGTAACATTATATAAATATTTTATTCATTGTATTACCGAATGCGCTTTCCACAATTACGTATCTTTAAGAGAGTGTTGCCCACCAAATGTAATTTATGCAAATTATGCTTTTGAATTTCACCGCTTCGCTACAGTACCACGAAGGGTCCAACTTCAGACTGCTACGGAAATACATCAATCTGTTATGAAAAATTATGTTGAACTTCATAAACAAATATAAACATAAATACAATTAGGTTGATTTCGGTTTTGAATACGTAAATTGTACATATGTATATATGGTGTGCCTATTGCGTTACATGGATAAATATTTTAGAAATTGTTTCGTCTCTCCCATTTTATTATAATGGTGTGTCGTTAATGTTATTGCTGTAAGAATATACATATGTATATGTACATTTCATAATACGCAGTAGTGTGGAATAATTTATCGCTACCCATGAAAAGTTCAACTTGAAACATTTCGAAATAATAGAACCAAGCCGCGCAATATCATTTATTCTTTCCTCTTCCATAGTTACGGTTAGTAATTAGTATATTATAATAATTATTATTTTATGCATGCTCCTATTTTATTACCTTATAATAATAGTATGATAAACATTCTATATTATAATTATTATTGTTACCATGTTTATTATGGTTACTATTATTACTACTATTTCCGTTGTCAATCTTTGTTACTATTGCTACTGTGTGTTCCTACAATATAATAACACCATATAATACAAACTTCAATTCTGCGTTGTGATCATTTTTCAGATTAGGATGGAATAAAAATGATGAAAAACACTAATTAAACTATTCAAACTTTGCTTCTGTTTTCAGGAGAATAACATGATATTTTGAAAGCATAAAATACAGTAGGACGTGATACAAATGTGTGGTGTAAGTTCAAGATTCGAAAACATAGAAGTGTGAAAAATGCACCTGTAATTTTTATACAGACACTTCTCCAACCATAAGCGTCAGTACCTTGTAGCCTGAGACGGTGAGTAAAAAGAGATGTAGTGATGCGTTAACTAACGAAGAAAAGATACAAAATCTAGATTTCCGTCATAGTGGCAAAGATGAGGAAAGAAAACCATGTTTTTCTAACCAACAAAACCTGAATGACTTGATCAGATATCCCAGTGAAACGACAAAATGCTAATAGCAAGTTTAAAACAGTTGAGTTTATTACAAAAATGTGCGCTTGCAACAATGTAAGGGAAGTCTCACATGTTTTTTAATTTTTTTGTTGGTCAAGTTGGAATTTGTTTCTATCATAACGCGATTTCTTATGCATTTTTACATCCTGATTTTGATACTAGTTTCAAAATTTCCTCGCCAGGTTAGGATTTTTTGTCACATGTTAGCTTAATTAGCTATTTTTTTTTTAAACTCGCATTCCTTACAATTTTAAAACATATGATAAATACTTATATATTAGCGTAGATCACTGATTCAAACCGCATTCTGTATTGTTTAAATTAATTGTTAGATGAATTCCGCAACGTATAGAGAGTAGTTTCGAGACAATCATTCCGCTTATGCATATACATTAATTGGGTGTTTCAACGGTTACTACTATACTACTATACTATATACTACTATACTACTATACTACTATACTACTATACTACTATACTACTATACTACTATACTACTATACTACTATACTACTATACTACTATACTACTATACTACTATACTACTATACTACTATACTACTATACTACTATACTACCATAAAACTATATTACTATTACACAACTTTCTTAGCAGAAATCGGTTTTAATAGAAATTTCGTTCAAAACAAAATTATTAAGCTCATACAGGAAAATCAAAAGAGTTAATTTTCTATTATAAAATAAGGATATGTTGAAAAGTAAGTAGATAGGCACTCTACTACCAGATTCATTCACACAAAATATTCTGATTAAATTTTCTACAAGCATTCAAATATTACGTACGAGTGCTATATATCCAACAAACTTCGCTCCTGTAAACGCCTTTTGTTCAGAAACCTCTTTCAGTGATAAACGATTATATGTGCTTCCCGAGGCAGATCAGAACTTCTAGAATTGTACGAAGTTAGAATCAATACGCCAAACACAAAGACACGAATTTGGGGAAAGCTAAGCCAAGACACTTATCTCGGATAGCATTTTATGGCACATCGAAATGCGTTCGAGTTTTACTTAGAGTTAATGAACAATAATAGAAGACTTTAAGCTATAACTCAACAAGATACGTACGTTGATTTTGTATCCTAAAGTCGTCCACGTCAAGGTGTGATGATGCCGTATTAGACTCGCGAAGTAATAATGGAAGTGTCTTTAGTATGATATTAGCTTAGGAAGGGGGTTTGGAACACATGCAGAACATTTAGCATATGCAGTCAATCAGCTAATATAGTACAAGTTGCAATTTCTTCTAAAGAAAAAGAAAGAATACACCGGGAAACCTATCTGCACACGAGTCTAATCAAAACAAATTTTTCAGTCGCTATTAGTATATGAAAATTTTAACTAAATAAATGCGAATAATAATTGTTCATAATTATTTCTTTCTCTGCAAATTATAAAATGATAAAAATTAAGATGGTCAAAGCAATAGGAACGTTGAAATTGGACTCTAATAATACCCGTATAATATATAATAACGGACCATAATGTGCAATCACGCGTTAAATTCATCTTTTGGTATTCATAAGCGATCGTAATACGAAAATACATTAAAATAATAATTCATTCTAACATTTAAAATAAATAGTTTATATTTTAACATTTTTTACCAGAAGTTTATTATATAAAACTAACAATATTATGAAACTAATACACAAACAGATATTTTTTGACGTTTCTGTGCAAGTACTTAACAAACTGTAAAATATTTAGTCCATAAAATAGCTCGCGTTATAGTTACGATAGTTATAACGAAACGTTTAACATTACAAACGTTCATGAACACCAAATAAACAAATTTAACATGTCGTTGCGTATTACGGTCCGTTATTATATATTTCGGTTGCTTATTCATACGACATAGGATAAACACAGAAAAGAATCGGTCACTGTTGACAAGAGCAGCATGAAGATTGCAAGTGCCATTGGCCAAATGTCAAATTATCTTTGGTGAAGTTTGAAAACAACATAATAAAAGTTCGTCACATATGTTTAACGGTGTAATAACTTTATCTACTATCCCGAACCGGATACAAAACAGGTCACCTTCAAAAACTATTCGACGTCTCCCCGTATTACATAATTTTATTTGCAAATTGCTGACATTTTGGTCATTACTAATACTCCAAAAACTTAATTCAATCCGAACAACAGCAATTTTAACTTTAAATAGAATCTTGTTCTTGTGGGTCAAGATACTAATGAAAGTATACTTCGTTTCTGATCATGCGATGATATCGTTGATATTTATGATAAAATCCAAGTCAACTCATCATCAATGGTTCCGTTATTCAGTCTGACAGTTAATAAATGTTGTCACTTAATTGCTATGCAATAACAATGCCGTTAAATATTAGGGACCCTTCCCAAATCCTCGCCTTAATTGAGGACGAATGCAGTGAGAATTACCTCGTACTACCATGCTGGATGCTTGGTATCGGTGTCTAGAAACTAACTTTATAAGATGAACAGGTTCTGGAAGGAAAGTAGCAATAGCTGTGAGTGGTGGTCATTTTATTATTCCCAGCATATCAAGAAGTTGTACATCAACAAGAGTTCAACTTAAACATTACTTACAAACAGTGCGTGAACCTAAAGAAGACCTGCTACTTGATCACAATTGCACTGTCACCACCGAAGTGCTCGCTTTCATGTGAATCGAACTATTCAACAACGAAGTTAAGTGCTTTTCACTAAGTCGTGTTTTTGTCTACACTTTTTCGTGGAAGTTCTGTTATGGTGTGGACAGGTACTTCAACGGAAATAAGAATTGACGTAATATTTGTAGAAAATGGTGTTTTAAATATTCATAAGTATGTGGAAAATATTGTCAAGAAAGTCATTCCATTTTCTCAATTTGTTAGAGAGGATTTCATTTTAGTACGTGACGATTCTAGACACTGCTCGTATTATGTTTGAACACCTACATGGTCACCGTTCAAAGATGCAGCTTGAATCTGAATCCGATTGAACATGTTTGGAATAAACTTTAAAGGCATATTCGTCGCCGTCAAATCGCACCACACGCTTCAGGAATTACGATTAGCTTTTCAAGAAGAACGCGGAACAGTCCCTGAAATGTGCCTGACGTACTGCGCCGGTTAAATAACGTTATTTGAGTTCGTAAAAGGCATACGTACACCTTATTTCTTTCACTGTTACTATTTTCTATAGTTGAATAAAAAATTATTGGTAACGCTTTTGTTTTCGGTTACCATTCTTTGAACTAAATTTATTCCTGCCCTAATTTTTTCTTTGATTACAAATTTGCGTATCTCACATCACCAGTACTTATACATAACAATAATCTTTTTAAGTGAATGTATATTTAAATTTTCTTTTACTATATAAATCCGGATTATCATTCTTTCTTTCGTCAGTTAGTTAATATAACGTTGATATATTGTTTTTATTGGACCATAAAATTAGAATTAGAGTTATCTATAGTTACACTCGATTAAGTTCATTGAAGTTCTAAAATATTTATGGAATACAACATATTCCAATCAAATGTGTAATAATTAACGATTTAAATTATTGTTATTATCGTTAATCAAAAGGATTCCAGCAAAAGCATTATGGCGCTATTGTTGAAATATACCAGGCACTTATGAAAAAATAAATTCACTCGCATAAAATTGCCAAAATTACATGCAACACAATAGACAGTATATTTGGAAATTAAATAACATATGCGAATCAATAATAACATGAAGATTTACGTATTATAATTGTTTGAATTAACTTTTTGTACTGTGTTGAAAGTATATATTTAATTGTTCATTGTTGTTGTGTCTTTTTTAATTTTGAAAATTTGAAAAAGATTTAGATTCTGACTATTTTAACATTTACGAAGAAATGTTACGGTATAATCTGTTTGATGTCCAGTTCCAAGCTTATGCTTATATAAACTGGAATTAATCTGATGCATCATGTCCTCCTAATCCTTTCTTTTACGAACTTACTTATTCTTTTTGACCTATGTTCGCAAAGCTTCGAAAAGATCTAGTGGTCTACACTTCACTACCCATTATATCATTATTATATATTTATTTTTTTTATTATATATATATATATATATATATATTATTATATCATTATTTTATTATATCTCCAGTTTTGAACTATCTCTGCCTAGTACAGTATCAAAAGACAAAAAGAGATAATAATCATTTGGCGAAATATTAGGAGAATATGGACGGAGAATATGGTAACGTCTCCCAGTCATGTTCAGAAATTTTTGTATACCGCTTTTGTAGAACTCTATGGATTTTGAATCAAAGAACTGATGAACTGCATGTATTGCATCAACTACAGTTTTGCACTGCCTATGCTGTCTGTAGTTGTGAAGAGACAAAGAAATGGTAATAACCACTCGGCGATATGTCAGAAGAAAATGGAAGGTGTGATTTGAATGAACATTTCCCAGCCAAGTTCAGAAAATGTTTACCGGGTCATTCTTGCGGTCTGCCGTCTAGCGTTACCCTGTAGGAATACTACCTTTTTCAGTTGACTAAGGAAAGCTGTTTTTGTATGATTGCTGCTTGTACTTTAGTTGCTGAAGCTGTTCACAACACAAATTCACATTGATGGGTTGACCCCTTTCTAAAAATTTATAATGGACCCTTTCGGTTGCCGCCCGCCAAACACACAATGAAATCTTGTTTAGGTACCTTATGAATGTGTGATATCGAATCAGTAGGCAACAACCAGTGATACGAACGCTTAGAATTTGAAGATAATATACACTTTTCTCTGCAGCTGCAAAAACATCTAATAATTAATAATGTTATTAATTCTCTCTTGAATGGAGCCCGCGGCGTCTTTCTTTCTTATCTTTGGCGGACTCTGTTTGGTTGCCAAGGAGAAGACGTTTAGAGTACATTCAATGAATTTTTGCAGATCAAAAACATGTTCATCCCGTCCAGAGTTTCTGGGTTGCACTTCATATACACTGTACTTAGCATGTTCCACACACCAAACAGTAAACTTGCATTCATATTTTCATATCATACGAACAATTATTTCCAGATATCTATCATATTCCGGAACCTATAAATCAATCAATCTACTTAACAACTCTTACTTATATCTGTCTGCATCTATTTTCTTACAACCTGTGATTCGCCTTTAGATTAAATTCTTTTAAAATTGCAAGTTTTACACGTCCTTTCATATATACACACGTTCATGCTTCTTTCATATCATTGCTGTTATAACAAGCAACGTAAAATCGACGCGATGACCTAACCTCTAGTTTGACCCTTTGTATACGCATACGCGAATCCTGGAAACCATAAACTAATACCTTAGAAACCGATGTACATCTAACGTATGTATGAACATCCTGTAATCATATAAATCAGTAGTTGTACTTTATGATCAGTAGATTTTTATGCAAGTCTCCTTTTCATGTTTTCCGTATTTCTCTTTCCATCAAAGACCAATTACAACATTTTGCCGACTATTTTTAATAATACGCTATACGATTCCTTTACATGCACACTGCAGTTTCCATTATTTTATTGTATGCTTTTCCTGCTACCTTTCTATTCTCGTATTTTATTCAATCAACAGAATTGTGTCTACCAATATACACACAGATTTTAAAAGAGCAGCGCCTTATTATGAAGCTTCAGTCTATTGTTTTTTACCACTAATTAAACGTAATGCGGACTGGAAATTATAATAGATGCTATTCAATTGCAATTTGGATTATTAAAAAAGTTTGAAACAAACATTAATGGAAGGTGAAGGTTATACAACTTTGATTGTTTCCACTTTGTAAGATGCTCACTTATATACTTTACCTAACAATTTATATTTGTCAACGTTCTTTAAGCAAGGTTAAATAATCAAAGGGTTAGTATTTTTTCTTCACAAAAGCTTTAGACATTTGAAAATGTATGAAAATTTTACAAATGGAGCATTCTTAATCCCCGAATTGAAGTACACACATAATGACGAATAACAAAGAAAAACAGAGATATTCACCCTTATAATTTAATCAATTGTTACTGCTTCATCACTAGCGACTGAATGGATAGTAATGGAAACAATTATAATCCCAAATGCACATTTAAAATTATGTGACTCATTCACAGATATCATCTGTCTATTATATTAATTATCGTTTTGTAGGTATTACGAGGGATATCTTTTAAGTTATGCATACTAGCATATAAAGCGCGCCACTAACCTTCAACTTTAGTTAATATAAATCGAAAATATCAGTATGACACTTGTGGTGTTTTAGTTACAGTGAAGTGTCAAAGTTGACAAGTTAATTGAAAAATGGAATTAAACCGAGAACATTTTTCCACAAGATTTTTTTATAATCTTTGAAAACAATTATCTCGACATTGGTTTCTGTTTTAGGCAATCAAGCACCACATCAGTCAGTTTCTTGTTGGTATGGAGAACTCAAACGTGGACGGATTGGTCTTAGCGACCATACAAGAGCAGGTGCATCAAAAACGGCAGTGTCTCAAGAAAACGTCGCGAGATTGAGGCATCATTAGCGATTTCAAAGACCTCACTTCAAAAATGTTCCCTGAAGAACTGTGTGTAAAAAAATTAGTTTCCCATTGGATGTCGCATGTGTTGACCAAATAATAGAAAGCAACTAGAGTGAATTGGTGTCAGCACTGTGAATTGGTGTAAATTGTTTCAACGCCTGAAACTGTAAAAACATTGAACATAACAAAGAACGCCATCGATTCGCCACCATCAATCTAATCTGGCATTCATACACATACTAACCATAGGTGTATGAATCCCGACTGCGGGTATGTCTGACCGCTTTCGAAATATCTCATCGCCCCCAATGAGTGCGCATTCGTTTTTGCAGGCTTACTTATGAGAATAGAATTCCGCGTATTGAAATACCTCTATTGTGCATCTTTGGTGTATAGTATTATGTTATTACGAATAATTGCCATGCATATGTTTCTGCAAAAAAAATTTAGAATGCATGTTTCTCTTCTTTGAATATGGTATCTAAATAATACGTTCTTATCTATTTTTTATTAGTCTTTTTCGTTGCTACTCTCAACAATGAAATATGCAAAGTTTCCGTATTAGAGTTGTTTGTATTTGTGCTATGTCGTATTAAGCAAGCATACGCTACATATACATATGTTACAGAAACGCATTTCACCGCTCAAACGCTGCAATTAAATACGGTAAAAGTGACGTGTCAACAACGTTATTATTATATTAATTTTCTAATAGCTGTTGTTTCTGTGCGGAACTTTTAACAACGTGAATTTGGAAAACTTTACGTATTTCAAAAAAATATTTCAATTTCTTTAAATAGAAATTAGCTTTTGACGTAGATACCGAAACTAGGCACCTGTTTCATCAAAAAGAAATAACTTTGTTACCATAAAGAATCATATGTAAGGCGTAATAGATTTTTATTTTGATGCCACACTTAAAGATACTGCAGACCACTATTTTTGAAGGCCGTTGATAGTTATTTTGAACAAAAATTGGCCATGTTTCATCTGTGGGTTGACTGTTAACTTGTTACCTTATGAATAATTGTTTCAAATGCACTTTTCAGTAACAATTACATTACAATAAAATAATAGGTTAATTTTAGCGTGTGTCCAAATAAAGCCGACACATATGTATATGTGTAAATATTTTACTATTGTTATTATATAAGTACGCGAAGGTTCCCCTCCTCTTATAACCGCAATAACAATTCCTATTTTGATATTTATTTAGTAGTCGGCATAGCGACACTCTGTACTAACAAATCGCAATAAATATTGAAAACACATGGCCAAATCCAAATTATTATTGCACATACCTTGATTTAATTCGCTTTGATTTTTGTATTTTTATGTCCCTGAAAAACGGTTACCTCCATTATTTACCATTATCATTGTGTAAGATAGTGTTTGTTTGGTTGGCAGTAGGTACTCGGGTATAATGCAGGCTACGATATGTTTGCGAATTATTATTTTAACTACGTCAACACGTGTGTTTTAATGAGAAATGTATATATCAGAGGTTCCCTTTACGTCACTAGTTGTCGAATTTCAATTTCTCCAAATTTTTGTATTCTCTCTCCGAAAGTCATACTAAGGGATACGATTCGACTGCCTTTATATGCGCATTTCGTTTGAAATCGGATCGGATTGAGAACTTGTGTGAAGGTACGGTTCTCGTTTTCCTATGTATAATAGTTTATTTCTTTCAAAGGCACGTGCTAGAAGACATTTTTTACGCTATTGTACATGTAATACTATTTTTCTTGTTATTCGTGATTATTTTGTGCGTACTATCTTTTGTTAAAATAGTTATTTAAAGTTTTCTTTTTCAGTAATCTTCCCCATGTCCCTCCATTGGTTGTATTTTTTTATAAATATTTCCGAGATATGTAATTCTTAATAATAAACAACACTACAAACAATATTGAACATGAACCTTGTTAAATCTCAGTAAGCTTTAATAACTAGCTTACGTTTGTAGTACAGGTTCATATATTTTCAAAACTGTTGAAGACAGTAGCAGTAATGTAGATATGTGTACATAGAACACCATTTGCAGTCATTGCTGTTTAAAAATCTTGGAAGGTGATGCTATAGATAGAGGTTTAGTTTTTATGAATGCTTTCAACTTTACAGAATACGTGATCATACTAAAAATGGATTATTATTTCATATAAAACTCTCTGCAGTTAGTCCTTTCAATTGTAACGGAAATTTAGCTCTTTTCTTTGTTAAATACTGAACACCGTTCTTATATATAGATGTTTGAATTCAATTTGTTTTAGAAATTTATTATTTTCCTGTCTACGTTATATAAGTTCTTTCACGGTAAATATATGTTTGCTTTAAGAGAATTTTATTAGATTAACAGATTAGTACTTCATTTACATTTGTCAATGTTCTTGCAATTTCACCCATAGGCTATACTTTATACTTCATATATCAAATTGACGCATTTAACAATAATGTTAAGCTCGCTATAAGTATTGTGTTGTTATTGCAATAATTTCCATAGGATATAAGTGACGAACTATCAACAATAAAAATTCAGTTATAAATACCTTTTCGCTGATTCTCTATAGTAAATTAAAATAATCTAAATCGTTCTTGACAACGAACAAATCAAGAAAATAAATTTATTATTTCCGAACCACTACAAATGAAAATAGTTGAGTGTTTTCGAACCATCTCTCTTCCTTAGTATTATCGCATGATCGATTTTTTATGCTGTGTTAGAGTCGGTTTCAAGCCTGATGATATTTTAAACGTATGTATAAGGTGTGGCCCAATGTTCATAATATTCACACTAAAGGTACTAACGCCGATTAATTTAGCAACACATAGAATTATCCTCAATTAGTCCTCTTTTGTGCAACTATTATGAAATTTGAAACAAGCTCTAGAGGATTAAATCGTGGCTGTATATGAATTTAACATGATGAAACTAGTATCTAAGTAATCAAAAATAGTGCTATAATTACCTAGCAATTGATTCTTTTTACTGAAGTTGTGGTATAGTAACGGTATAGAAGTAGAGTGTTTATTTTTATGGTGGCAATATTATGCTGTGCGGTTGGAATTGTTTTCATTCAAATAAAATAGTTATGTAATTTACTATCTATTCAAAACAATAAAAGTATTCAAAATACAACAGAAAATTGTGTGTTGAAAATACATACGCATACAAAGAAAAAAATGTGGAAGATTAAAATTCAGTTTTTTAAGATGGCTTTATGCTTTTAGTTTTTCAAAAGTATACATTGGTTTATTAGCTATAAAGGAAAAAAAATGAATTAGCATTACATACTCAAATTTCTAGGAGCCGTTTAATATTCACCACCATTAAAATATACCAACGACACTGATAATAGAGATGAGATATTTATCTAAATGAGTAAAACCCCGTCGTATCTTAGACAAGTACTACAAAATAAGATGCAGTGATACTATAATACATATTTTGGCTAAATAACAATACATATATCTGACCAAACAAAATTGTATTCCTTTCAAGAAACGTCACTACTACGATGAGATAGTTAAGACGAGTTTTGTTTCTTTACTGTAAAACACAGCAACAGCGAGTCTTGGCGCAGTGGAGATTTTCAAAAAAACATTTTGAAGCCGCTAGAGGTAAAAAATACCTTAAAACATGTATATAAAAAATATCTGGGACGCTAAAGGTTAATAATTAAAAACTGGTGATAAATTAATTCAATTATATTTAAAGTTGTTAATTTATCAATCGCGTAAAGAATAGATATCGCATCTTGTATGCGATGAAGTAGTACATGCTTTTTTCTCAAATAATTCGCTTTTAATCGATATTGTAGTTTCCCATTCTATTGTTATGAACTTTTCTTGAACTTACTTTCGGATAAGCTTGCGAATGCATTATATTGTTGATTCCTAAAGTATTCGAGTATAGTCACGAAACGAACATTATTAAGTAGATGCCATATGACATGTCATTCTCTGAAATGAATTTGACGCTTCAGGTAGCTATATTTGTGCTGCACAGCGTAGTAGTGCTTATTCTGATACATTTAGTACAAACATTTGTCGTTGCTTTTTAAATGGATAATAAATATGCTGCAAGTGCGACCGCAGAGGTGTTGTCTTATTGTAGTCTTATTTTATTTCAAATAATTACTTCAAAAAAATAGTAGTCAGTGGTAGATATTGTCTCTAAATAGGACCAAAACACATTCAAACGGAGCGTATTATAGCCGTGTACCAAGAACGTACGTATCCAAATGCGAACATTGAATATTTAACATTGATAGTTCATGGATATGAATGTTGACCACTACGAAAAACTGTCAAACGACCAAAGTTTCAAGGGATTTATAAAATCATATAGTACTAATAAAGAAAAACTGTGTATATAGTTAGTTCTGTTATACTACCCAATCTTGAGAAATCCTTTCTTTTCAGTTTCTTAGTGCACACTCGATGAACTTGTCCCATGGTTGTTTAGGTCTGCCCTCGCACCACTTTGGTATTCTAACTCTAACCATATATCTTTTACTAGTTTACAGTTCCAATCTTTGAAAGTGTCCCCACCATTCTAATTGTTTTTCTCTGCTATTTTCAAAACTGCTTGGACTTCTTTCCTATATTTTTATTTCTCAAACGACATCTACGTGTTACCCCTTATATATATTCCTTTTAAATATATCACCTCTTCTGTTTGTATTCTGTATTTCATACTATTTTTCCAGAATCAATGTTTCACTTCCGTATAACAGTATAGGCAGAAAAATTGTTCTCGTCTTACGCGACACATCTTCTTTCTGGAACGTTGTTTTGTAATTGTTTGTATCTACATACGTTCCTCTTACTCACTTCTCAACGTTTGCTTTTTGGTTGCCTTTGTTATCAAACATTATAGCTCGGTATTTAAATTTACTTACTTTTTTTGTTTTTACAAAAGTGTTTTCTACCTTTACGTTAACTTGCTTGTCGTTGTTATTTTGATATTATCATTACTTTTATTTTATTGACAATCTTTAAATTATATTTCATGAGTATTTTTTGGTACATTTAGGTTTTCCTTCGATCTACATTTATTGCCATCAAAACCAAATCGCCCGCAAATACACATTGTAGGGTGCATACTTTCCGTAAATATTTGTATATTATATGAACTGATTTATGAAACGTTTAACAGCGTCTATGGTAAATAAAATCGATCTTAACGATTCGGATCATATGTTCACACAATCGTAATTATACATATTCTGATGTAATTGCAATTACCTTTGGCAGTCTCATGTTAACCTATGATTTTAGAATATTACCAAAGGATATTTTCTAGATCTTACACAATTCTAGGTACATATACCTCACAGTGAAAAGTCAAAGACTCAAAACATAGTGAGACAGCGGAACCCAAGAACCTTTACGATAATAAAGAAAACAGTAATAAATGAAGTTTTCAACAAACATAAAAACATAAAAAGAAGACGAGAAAAACCCATTTATATTAATTTTATGCTTTATTCATCTTTACTAATTTATCTCTGTAATATTTCAATAAACCTATCCTAAGGACTTTTGCATAGCTGCTTATATTGCTTATCTCATATCAGTTTATAATTGGATTATAATACGGAGAAATCAGATTAATAAGGGAAAACAAAGTAACATCATGTACACGTATCGATTTCACATACGCGTAATTGATATATGTTTGTCTACATAAGCGTCCAACCGTGTCCTTTCTGTTCATTAGCTAATTACTCACCTAATTTGATTTAATAACGTAAGAGATACTCTTGTTGGCGCTTCGCTAAAAGAAATTAGTACGATAGCAAAAAGTATGGGTTTTTGGGCAAAATATTTGGGAAATTTTCAATTATGTAAATTGTACATTTGTTTGAAAAAAATAATGTCAAATAGCCCACCAAGTTACTCGTATATCGTGAGTTCAAAAAATGTCGAAATGCGTTAGCATCTCGCAGTGTTTATTTAAATATTAAAAAAGAAAGATTTAATATTTTCAAGAGAGATATAAAATTATTCTAAAACTAAGTCACTTCCTACCACTACGGTGGATGAGGTGGGGAACAATCTTAAAATTTGAAATAGGAACCCACGTTTTTTATTGACTTCACGGGAAAATATACAATACACAAAATTTGTACTTGAAAGATTTCTGCGGTTCCTGATAGATAGTCTTGCACTCGGTGAAAAACGGAGTATTACAACGACATTTTCGACTATAAACCGAAAAGATGTTTCAGACGCAAGAATTTGCGATAAAAGTCAACCCTAGTAACCTTACTCTTGACGTGAAAACAGACACCTCGAGTTACTACAAATAAAAAAAATTAAGCCTTTATTCTTAAAAATGTTCTCCTTTTATGCCCGATACTTGGACATACTAAAACTTTTGAGTACGCGGTATCTAATTCTGTATTAATTAATATTAAGTCAAGCACATCCGTTCATGCATCATTAAAAAAAAATATGTAGTTTCTTATTGCTAAAAGTATCGAAACTGGAGACAGTTTTTTCTTTGTTTTGATTACGTGTCTAGCTTCCAGTATCATTCTTTTTTTGAGTTTAGGTTACCAGTAGGTAGTTCCTAGTAGGTAGATAAGATAGGTACTACTGCAGCAGCGATCTGACCTTGGCCTAATTTTCTGCTTTTGTACATATGTATTCTTTTTTAAGTTGCATGCTTTTTCGCGGGGAAGTCACTATTATTTCTATTGCTATTGCCTGTTGCTGTTCGCATTATGCAAAATGTGTCAATGTTAAAACTTTTTATCTCTTTTTCAACTTTGCTATTGGTAAATAATATTGAAAATAACTTGCTTTGGTAAACTGTATGAAGCCTTGATTAAGAAGAAACGGAAAATATATAGCCGGAATATTTTCAACAGCAACGATATATTTCGTTTCAATAACGACACTCATAAATAAAATGGATAACCGGTATGATAAAAAAAAATTGAAATGTAATTCAATCAAAATCTATTTTATTCAATTTAAATCACACATCCTCAAAGACAAGAACTCACTTCACTTCTGAACGGCCGTGGAAGCCTAGAGACCAGTGCTTTACTATTGTAAATTGGAAAATGATCTACCATTCAGTTCCTCTTCCTGTCTCTCTCTGCTAATAATACTAATGAATCTATACTACTATACTTGATCTTTTTAATATTTTTCATGTACAGTAGTAATGTATTGAAAGAACACTTGACATTAAAGGCTTTTCATGTTCGTTTTTTGTATTAACGCTTAAACACTTTTTCAAACATCATTACAGGTTTACGCGTGACACTATAGAACAATTTTGATTAACTCTGTATATCAGCTAAAGGAATAGACAGCCGCTGCTGTTTAACCACTCGGATAATAGATTCTGAATATATGCTCTTTACACGCGAATAACAATTATCACAAGTAGATAGACGTAAATATTTGCACGTGCATGAAATAGTCCAAATTCGAAGGTAAAATATTTACTATAATTTCAACCTGTTATTATGTTTAAATCCCACATGCCTGTTTGTTAACAGCGAACGTGGCGTTTAAAATTATTATTACAGTATTACAGACACATAAATTTCAGTAATCTAATTTACCTATACACCTAACACTATTATACTAATCCTAATTACCTATTTACAGCCATATATAAATACTACCTACGCAGGATAACAACCCTGGCGTTAATTGTTGCGTTGAAGTGACGATAATGAGGAAATGGAATGTAAATTATATCATGGAATACCTCGAAGCGGATGCACCTTGATGTAGTTCATCCTAAAAATGTTGAGATGCAGACGTTATGGAATTAGAATTTTTAAAGTATATAGTTTTTTCGTATCGAAAAAGGTATTTTAGATTTTCAAATGTCGGTTATTGTTTTAAAGATGTTTTAAGTAGTGAATAACCGAATATTAATTTTCTTGGCTTCATTTCATTTTCAGTTGATTTGCAATAGTATAGGAATCCAATTTTCGTTAGATCATTCCTTTTTCTAAAAAAAAATTATTTTGCCTTCTTTAAGAGAAAATATAGGTAAACCAAAGTGGCATAGTAATTCGACGGGTAAATCGTCCTAAAAGCGAAAATCAGAAGGTTTTCTCCTTAAACATTTTTCCCGCTTTTATTTCTATTTCTTTTTCCCATTCTTGTCCTCTTTATGCCCTTTCTGTTTCCTTTATTTTTCTTATTTTTATTTTATTTATTTTTATAATTTTACCATTACACGATCCAATCTCGGAAACAGTTTGTTTATTATAGAAGAATTTTGCTTCTTTATAGATCTCAAATAGAGAGTAGTTTTGGTAAAATAAACAAAATCAATTTGCAGGAGCCATGTTTGTAAACATATTCACGAAGGTGTCTGATACAATCTCATTAACTTCTTCAACAGTACCACTTTGCATTCAGGTGTTGATCATAACTTAAAACTAACACTTATGAATAAATAAATCTTTCCAGATATTTATTGCTTATCTTCACAGTTTATCGATATCTGTGTTTTCCGAAAAGAAAAGAACACTCGTTAATATTCTCTGAAAGTATCTATGTATTGTACGAAGCAATTGACTGGTTCATATTTGTCTGGGTAGGCAGACCGCATATAGGGACTCCTGTAAACTCTCACCAGCGAGGAACAAACAATATTTGAATACAATTTGAAAGGCGTATTTTTGGTTGCCTCACGATATGCTTTTCCGTATAAATTAAATCGTAAATACCACCATTGTTCTCCTAAACTAAATAAACTCGGTAGTGATGTAAACCTGTCCGGTGCACAATTGTATAGGATTCTGTGAATTATGCTACTTGTAATATATACTTCCGAATTGTATAATATAAAGCGCCCTTGATTTCAATCTAGCTATATAATGTATGTATATTATGACGGTGTACACATTTGTATACCTGCGCTCATTTAAACTACGTGATTACGTTCTGTGCATATACAAACGTAATTACCTTCGCTTTGTCAATGAGTAAAGTTGTTATGGTTTGTGATACGGTTTATTACGCAATATACACATACGACAAGCATTGATACGTAAAATCTCGGGAATTATTTATACGAAATTAGGAAGTGGCATGCCAATGATTCTAAATTAACTTTACCTTGTGCGAATTATTAGCGAAATGATGTTAATGATTAACTCCGGAGGTATTTTAATATTATCAAGTATATGAACATTCTGTATTAATAATAAACAATAAAGATCCACATGGGATTTACAGGTTATGCACAGTGGAACGAGGTGGTATTTGTCTGGCCAAAACCAAATTCTGTAAACTTATATATATTAATATCAGTATTTTCATATCATCTGCTGTAATGTACGAGGGTCATTCGGAAAGTAAGCAACGTTTTGCTTTCACACGTGACTGCGTCTTCCTACCACCACCGCCGACATACCATTCACCTTGGTACTCATCCGTTTAAGTTTGTTGGCAGCTACGTTCCAATACGGTTGATTACTGTTTAGCTGTGCGACTTTAAAATGTGTGACAAAGTTGACGATGGCGGTGATTAACTCAAAGGATTGAAACAAAAATGGGCGTTTCACAATTAATGAACTGCGCCCATTATTTACACAAATCTCAAGAACTGTGTTGTACGGAATTGTTAGTGCAGATCTGGGCTATAATAAAGTGTGTGCCAGGAAGGTTCTTTCAAATTTTGTCAGACGAACACAAAACCAAACGAAAGGCAGCTGTAGTGACATTTCTCAGTCGCTATGACAAGAATGGTGATGAAGTTTGGGATTATATACGGCAAACTATAGAGCTTACCCCAAGTCGCTATATGTGAAGAAAAGAGAAGTTCCGGCCCAACTACCCACGACTGCTGAGGTCTCAATACCGAAACCGGTGCAGCGACCCGCACAACGTAAGCCAGAAGTCGTAAGCTACGGCTAATCCATCCTACGCCACCATCGTTAAGAAGAGTGCGGCGAAGAAAACGAAGACGCGTACAAGGCGAAATTTCTTCCGCACCCTCCGGCTCCAAACTCTCTCCTAAGAAACCCGTCAAATCCTAACCCCTAACCAAGCTATCTCGGGCAATCGTAGAAAAGGTCGCAGACTACGACGTCCTGCCGGAAAATCGACCTAATTAAGACGCTGGCCCAGTTGATCCTATTAATTAAAAAATCAGCTGGTCCAAACTTTTCGAAACCGCAACATCCCTGCTGCCCAAGCTGCTGAAATGCAGATCGCTACCCAAGTCTGAAGTGGTGCTAGCTACTCACCAGTAAGACGTCATTGGAATATTCACCAGCAATGAATAGACGCCCTTGATGACCACAATCGATGCCGACGGAATACTGAAACGCGAGAAACCTATCAACGCAAAAGACAGAACTAGAAAAAATCATGACGTGTGGGAGATTTTCGACACCCGAAGAGCAGTCATTCTCTCATGCCAAGCACTGAAATTCTGGGAAAACATACACAAGCGACATGTGCCTGCGCCGCTTTGCCGACGGCTACCACCTTCTGGTAGACGCTACCGTCGAGAACACGATATTCCCCAACCACAGACAGCCCGACGTCCTGAATATCGTGGTGATGCGGAACGTCAGCCATTTTGACCAGGTCATCGCTCTGAACAAGCTCCTGTCACGCCACAACCTCGTCCTACTGCAACTAGAACAGGCGGCACGAGAAAATCGGTTCGGTATTGTGGCCCGCTTTCACGGACCACTTCTCCAATAACATTGGTATCATCACCGCGAGAGACGACCTGCTTCAGCTAAAAACAACGGTACGAGAAACCACGGAGGGTGTATCAGGCAGACTACGATACGCAACAAAAGTCACACGCACCAACGACTCTCGAGGATTCAACCCCAGGGAAATTAGAGAACTGATAGAGGGAGAAGAACCGGCTTCGGAAAAAGTGGCAGAGAACTCTTAACACCCTTATTAAGACAGAATACAATCACCTGGAGCGACGCTCCAAAGCCGCACTCGACGAGTCCCGCAATCAACTTTGGGACGATTTGATGAGGCAAGCCAATCCACGGGGCGCACGGCGACGTTTTCAACGCAAAATCGGACAAAGGGTAAGCCTCCGCCCGAAGCCCTCGTACAGCAATACAAGAACGCGGATGTCACCGAAGTGTGCAAGAAATCGTCACGATGGAGGAAGACAAAGACTCACTACGGCCAACATCCCTCGAGGAGGTAGGCCTCACCTCGTCAACGCCTTCCAACCCGACAACGCTGAAGGGCTGGATGACATCACCGACTGCGCTCTAAGCACGCTCTCAGGAAATTCATCATGCATACGAGGAACATATGCAACGCCATGCTTCGTTTGCAATACTTCCCATACCTATGGAAACAATCGGACCTTGTCGTAATCTCAAATCCCGGCCAATCCACCGCGTGATTGCAAAATTATGAATAAGATTGCCGAGAGGATCATACTCAGCAGGCTACAGGAAGACATCGACGACCTCGACATCAGCCCGAAACATTCATTTCGGATTTCACAGGGAACGCAACATCACCTTCTAAGTGCTGCACATCGTCGAGCAGACCAAAGAAGGCTTCAACTTGCAAGAGTACACAGGAGCTATATTCCTCAACGTCGCTAAAGCTTTCGACAAAGTTGGTCATCAAAGAAGATGCGTTAGGCCGATATCTCCAAGGCCACAGTCTGGACCGCCAAAGTAGGAGAGCCGCAAGGGTCAGCGCTCTTACCCCTCTTGTTCAGCATTTATACAGTGACAACCGCGATCAACTGTTCACGTCAACTTGGCGGTATAAGCGGACGATGTTTGGAACTTCGCGAGGTCCCGGGACTCCCGCATACTCAATAGTCGTCTGAAAGCATCCCTGGACATTTTTCAAACTTAGTACTCAAAGTGGAGAATCACCGTCCATCCAGGGAAAACCACGACCGTTATAAAATGGTCGTGCTCTAATAAAAACCTCTAAATTCGTATTTATAAAAATACGAATTTAGAGGTTTTTATTATGCGTTAGTATGGTTGGGGTTTTCGTTTTTCTAACACTACGTGCATATGTATAAAACTACATATAGATTTTCTTACTATAAGACTGAAACTTTCCACTACAGCTTTTATACCTATTGTTCTACAAATAGAACTTCATGGAAGATTGACAATTATCAACGATATAGAAGTTTATTACAGCTTTAATGCAAATACACTGACGTATGAAGAGTTATTGAAGTATTATACGCTATAAACGTTTTCGTATTGGCTTAAGAAAGTTCAATTTTTTAATAATATAGGAACAGACGAAACCACATGTAGCAACATTACTTAACAACTTATCCAAAGTCGATTATCTATGTTAACCAGAATGCATTGACCGCAAAATAGATTTTACTCCTTTATCCTAACGTATAACATAACGTCCATTTTTCTTGAAAGGAGCTATTCCAAAAGAATACGCTTACTATAAAGAAACACGTTTCCTGAAAAGTGGTACTTAACCAGAAATAATCCACTTCCGCATGGCGGACAAGGAATGGTGATGTTGCAGTAGTTCAGTTACATTATTTGATCCTACCACTATCTCTCTACGATAGTAGACAAGCAAAGTATAATAGCCCAGTCTGTGACCCAATTACATTTCAACATATTGAATTCAGAAGGAGCGTTGAGTTCCTTTCGGCGAACTTATCCAAGTGAGGAAATCCGTGAAAGCTCACGCCGTACGATTCATGCACGATATTACATATCGATACATGTGACGTGAATTAAGCTATCCCGAAGCGTCGAAATACGGTCATCCGACCTCCGAATATACCTGTCACCGTAGCACTTACACTAAAATACAGCGATAAGGGCGGTATTTGAACAAGAAAATGAAATGTCTTTCTCGGAGCGAATGTAAAGCTTAAACACTTTTTCAATTCGAGTTAGGAATAGGATTCCGAAAGCAACATTCCTACGTTCTACCGTACCACTTACATTCGAACTTTGTTAACCGTTGTTTATTGACATTCTACAAATTGAATTTGTGCATTTGAATATTTTTTAAAATGTAACGCAAGTTCTACAGTGAACACTCTCTGTTAAAGTCATTTATCTTACGCGAAATACGTATATACATACATGTAAGCACTGAGTTATGTTACACAGTTGCTCTCAGTAAATCATGTTGTTTGATGAAAAAAAATTCATTTCAGGCAACACTTTTCTGTGTTTCATTTTATTGTTTCGGTTATACTTAACGAAATATCCAAATCGATAGAATCTCAAATGGAGTAACTTAAAAAATAGTATTATTATTCGCATTTCCCTTTAAGTATGCTTTTGAGTAACTAATGCAATGTTTGGTATTTAAATTGAGTAAACCGGCAACAATTTTTTAGAAGCAAATACACGTACGCAGACAGAAATTATCGTCTAACGGTTATATGCAAACCACTGGCGCGAAAGCATTCCTGAAGACCTTAATAATGCTCTCACCTTTCATTGACACCGCGTATGCTTGCATCTCTTGCTTTACAAATTTTCTTTGACTGTCTTATTATTATATTTAAGTAGTAAATAGAATTGTTTGTATAGTCGGCATACTACTAGAGACACGACCTCCACGATTTCGTAATAGTTCAAATCAAGTAAGTAATGCTAAGTAAGAAAATAATAACACTTACCTACACTACATTTATTATTTTTTCATTGACTGTTACGCGTTACAAATAAAATAAAATTATATGGAATAGTCAGAATAGATTATTGCACCTGACTGAAAATTCCCTATACAAAAAAGAGAAAGATATCAAAAATAGCATCAAAAAATACTCTTCCTTATAAATAGCATTATCAGCTCGTTTAAACATCTGCAGTATCAGGTATGTTCCTACAGTTGTCTACGCTGACATAATTATTAAAATATTTAATGAATCTGTTCACACAAAACCACTTTGTTTCAATCCGTTAAACTTTGCTACAACACTATTATTTTTTGCGTCACTTTAAATACGTAACACTGTGCGTATATTGTCTACTATTTGCAGTGATTATACTAACGGCAAGAAAGATTTTGCCACTTTTCTATTGCTTCCTATTTCTTGAAGATCTTAAAATGTGGATTGACCTTCCTTGGTAGCAGCTCCCTTTTTAATCAAATTGAAATAGTACAGACTTTATTTTGTGGAAATGCTCAGAGTAGTAAAATACTGCCATTAACCACGTTACCCAGCAAGTGTGAACCAGTTGTTTGAGAAAGCCTTCAATATGTCTAAAAGAATTGACACACATCGCTTCTGTTTAGAGAAGCAATGGAGCGTAAACGGATTAATGTTGCTTATGACATTAATCCATTTACGCTTTGGTAACATATGAGAATTTCTTCAGTCACAGGATATAACGCATGGTTCTGGTACTATCAATTACAACCATTAACGTTTGGTTTCTTGAAAACTGAAATTATTGTAATGTATTTAACATCACTCTCTTAATCGCTTCGCTAGTACACACCTGCAATCGTTTACAAGTCAATAAAAATGGACGTCATGGTTTAAAAGATTCCAATGTACGTATTACAACATTAATAAGACATTTAAAGAATTTAGGTTTCCGGGTTGAAACCGCGTTACTGATCTTCAAGCAAGGCGTATTATTGAATTTATCACGGCCAGCTATTCCAAAAAATTTAACAAATTCTAGGTCAAGCAGACGCTGAAGAACCAATCTAATTTCATCGCAGGAGTCGTAGTAAATCATCTGCTATCTCCTGGCGAAGTTTCGATACTATCAAAAGGTTCTAATTTCGACCCAGCGCCCAAACATATGACGACAGAAAACATTATTACTGAAGTAAAGTGTGCTCTTGTTAAACACCATCTGACCATAGATGACCCCACCAGATATAACACTGCCTCCATCTTACAGCAATCCAAACCGCCTAAACCTAATTTATCTAGGTCCAAACTTTCTGCCTTGAAATCGCTTAATTCGAACCCGGATGTAGTACCATTAAAAACTGACAAAAGTAATGTCATGGTAGTTTTCAATACTAAAGATTACAACGGTAAGATTCTCTCCCGATTACAGCCATCGCCCCTTATCTCGCAACCCGACTTCTCGCGTCCAAGGAGACGTTATATCAACAAAGCCATCATAAAACACTCTTCTATCCAATACATCCAAAAGAACATCATTCCTAGACACTGCAAACCACCCAAATTCTATGGTATGCCTAAAATTCACAAGCCAAATATCCTCTCCATCTCATTGTTAGTGCTATCGACAGTCCGACTTATAAATTGGCTAAACATCTCACCAAAACTCTAAAGCCTTGTACAGGTGGGACAGATTCTGTTACTCTAGATTTGTCCCATTTTGTGGAACGCATAAAAGATCTCACGCTTGAGTCACAGGACATTCTCATTAGTTTCGATGTGGAATCAATTTTCTTAAAACTTCCCATTTCCGACACCGTCAAAATTATTACCCATATTTTGTCAACTCACGACAAGCTTACTGACATTGCCGAATTGGGAAACGCATGTGTAATCTTTACCTATTTCCAATTCCGTCGTAAGTTCTATGAACAAGTTTCTGGAGCTTACATGGGTTTCCCATTGTTCCTGGTCGTCGCTAACATTTTCATGGAAACGTTCGAATAACAAAATTCTATCTTACTATTTGAAACCGAAATGTTAGTTTAGATACGAGGATAACACCATCATCTGCCCACATGGAGGGAAATATCTTCTCAAATTTCTAAGCTTTTTAATCTCGCCAACATCCCGACACACATATTACCATGGAGATTGCATTAGATAGACGCTATCGTAATGATAAACTAGTGCATGCTCTATATCGAAAACCGACTCACACTGACCGTTACTTGAGCATTCTTCAGCACCATCATCCAGCACAAACGCAAGCGGTCATAAACACATTAGTTAAACGGGCTTTGCCATTTCTCAGCCCGAAGCACTCGCTCAAGAATTAAAACATATAACCGAGTTCCTCATCGAAAACAATTTCAGCAAGTGATAGAGACATCATCGTACACTCAAACAGCTTACCGTTTCTAGTTAAGATCCCACCTCTGTTCTATCATACATCCAAGGTGTTACCGATAAAATAGGCAAACTAGAAACTAAACATCAAAACAATTTTTAAACCCCTGTCAAAATCTCCGACTTATTACCATCAGTCCAAAATAAAACTTTCTCTTTACATATCCAGAATGTTTACAGAATCCCTTGTTCCTGTGTATACGTCGAGGAAACAAAGCGGACAGTCAGCACAGCGTTGCACTAAATCGCTGTAGATATCCGATTCTCTATTAGGCAAACGCAAGCTGGAACTCGGCTACCAGATTTTATTTAATGAAACTAAACTTCTGTCCCGTGAATCCTATTATTATTCTAGAAAAATCCAAGAAGCTATCAAAATCCACAAACATTCCAATAATTTCAACAGAGACGACGGTCACGCGTTACATTGTCAATGGAAATTTCTCCTTGCCGAATCTTCCAATCACAACCATGTTCATCGCCGTACATGTGCCACGCGTGCGCCACCCACCAGTCTTCTAAAAACCCAACAGTAAGACAACGACAATAAACTAGGCATATTATTGTTATGCTGTTGCATTTTAAGCCGGAAAATTCCCGTATAAACTTATTTACTAAATCCGCTAGAAGTCCTTTTTCTGCGTATGTTACAATTGTCACTTTGCAACGTAGAAATACTAGCATCAAAATTCGCAATACACCACTAACAAGTTAACAACCACTGTAAAACTCGATCGATCGAATGGATACGCAGATTTACTAACACCGTCCGCACGTGTTCGCATTATAGGGAACCGATGTCAACAAAATCCAGCAACTCTAATTATGAATTAGTTTCGCTCTATGTTGCTTTATTACAATATTATTTTATAATGACAAGAGCTTCAATGCAATACCTACACATAAAAATTCCATCAAGCTCGGTGTAAAGTTGCTAGAATTTGATTTCATAAATCATTTTTGCCTTTGAATCAACAAATAAATAGTAGTTTGTTTAGTTGTTATGCACTTTACAATTCAAAGTTAATATATTTGGAAATAAAAACAATTCTGTGTATTTACATTGGAATGGATGGATTTATTTATTTTGTGAACTTTCGTGTTTTTGTGGTTTTTTAGAAATATATTCCTTTTATTTGTATCATTGAACATCAAACCGACAAAAACTCGCCGAATGCTAGTAAACTTAAAATTATTATACAAGGGGTAATTTGTTTAGTACTACGCTCAATAAAACACATACCTCTCAAAATCTTTTCTTATAAATTGGATAGTTTACAGTATCGCTATTGTCACTAACACAAGTACTTTAAATTATAATATATATCCACGAAAAGCACGCAATTTTTACGTACACACGTCAGAGTTCCATATTTCTTTGGTACTACAATGTGGCAATGGTGACAAATACAAAGGATTTCGAAACAACATCAAAGTAGTTGTTTCTCTTTTATATATGCAGATTCTGTTAATTTTCCGAAGTGTACGAGGGCGACCTGAAATGTTTCCGGAAACGGTAAAAGATGAAGCACGAAAGTTAAAGTTGATTCATTGGTTGGCAAAGGCAACTTTTTTATAACTGTCAAAATTTCAAACGCCTACTGTCAATAGTTGTTGTACAAGTGTGTTTTGTGTCTGGCGGTTTTGCAACATTCATGATGTCATGTTAGTCGATCGCCGATTGAAGCTGAAAGAGATAGCAGAGACAACAGGCATCTTAGAAGAACGCTTTGGCCATATCCTATACGAAATTTTGGGTATGAAAAAGCTTTCGGCGCGATGGGTACTGCGTTTGTTCACATTGGAGCAAAACCGAAATCTGCTGACCGCTTCGGAGGAGTGTCTGGCCAGGATTCAACGCAAGAGATTTCTTCGTGCATTTCGTAACCGTGGATGAGATTTGGATCCACCACTACATACCGAAGACCAGGGAACAGTCGAAGCAGTGGACTTTTCGGGGCGAATTGGTTTCGAAGAAAGCAAAGACCGTTCTATCTGCCGGAAAGGTCACGACGACCATTTTTTGGGATTCGTTTGCAGTGGAAAGAAGTGCTTTTCCACCACGACAATGCACCAACTCATTCATCCCGCATCGCCGTGTCCAAATTGAATGAGTTACGCTACAAACTAGTCTCTCATCCTCCATATTCACAGGACCTGGTCCCCGTCGACCTTTTTTTATTCCCAAACCTGAACAAATCAGTGGGAGGAAAGAGATTTGCCGCAAATGAGGAGGTCATCACTATTTTGGAGACCTTGAAACATCCTGCTTTTCCGACGGTTTGAAGAGACTGGTGTATCGTTTGATAGACTGTATTGATCTTCGAGGAGACTACATCGAAAAATAAAAAGAAAAAACCACATCAATACCGTGTTTTCCTTGTCGATTCCGAAAACATTTCAGGTAGCCCTCGTAACAATGTGAGTAATGCGGTCTTATTAATAGTAAAAACTATTTGATATTGGCATGTCCGAGTAAATAATTGTTGTAAAGGGGTGCGGTTAGTTTTGTTTCTAACTGAGCAATTGCATATGCCAAGAGAAACTCTCATAGAAGAAAATTAAGCTTAAACCTTACCACAAACAGCCACAAACAAATACCCCGTAATTGGAATTAAAATTGCTCATTTTGCGACCGGAGTGCGGACGCTTTGTAGAAATCAATTCCAGCCGTAATTGTTATCTTAGCTGCGTAATTGCAACCGCTTACAAAAAGGGTCTAACCAATATATTACCATAAAGTTTTTACCAGATTGATCTCAGTTTAGCTAGTGATTAATACGGTTATTGTGCACATACATAGAATAATACAACTACTTCTGTGGAAATTATTCTTGTAATTGCAAGGTTTACAAAATATTTAAAAAATTCAGAGATTTTTAAATGGCGTTCTCAAATTGCGGTTGTATAGTATATTACGTTCTAAATCTCATTCAATCTCAATTTAAAATTGGCTTTATACAGGATTGTGTTTATTTATATTTCAAATCAACCTAGTTACAAAAATACATATTTAATTGTCACTAATGGCTAAGGCCGCAGAAACGAGTTTAAATTTAAGGTACAAAATAATGCGTAAGAATTTCTCATAATATAAAACAGCTTCAAGCCACGTTCCCCATCTCGCCAATACTGGCTGTAGGGGCTGAGAAATGCCCAGACAAGCCTCCTTAAACTCACGAATGCGAATACTTTGTGCAGTGTTGCACATAACACATAAATAAAGTCATTTGGAAATTTATAATACGGTATATGACGTTGCGGCTTTTACCGGTGTTGTTTGCTGTTAACATGTCCTTTACGCACAAAAATGTTAACGATATTACAAACAATACATAATAATAATGCCGGTGTATTCTATCTGATGCGAGGCGCATGTTATATAAAAGATAAGAGTTTAATTGAAATAGCATGGCATAAAACGTGGATTGTATAGTAATTTTGCTGAGGCCTATGAACTTTGCGTCGGTGTAAATGCCAAAAATCAAGGCAACCGTGGGTGCCATATGTAGTATGTGCGCATGCTGACGATTGTTACTTTTGCCTTAGTAAGACTTCAAGTCTTGGTAACCGTAGCAGACAGTGTAAACTAGAAAACCTTCACCACATAAGATAATCCAGTTCCTCAACCACCAATTAAGAGAAAGAAAGACAGACATGAAAATCTTACTGATTTCTATAACACAGATGACAACTTGGTCCACTGCAGTGGGATATGTATAAAAGTTTGAAGCTTTCGGAATCATGGCCCTAATTCATGGAGAGGTATTTCAAAGAAGTGAAATATTAAGTCATAGTTCATGATTTGAAACCAAGTTAACACCGCGAGAAAGAGCTGCGTGGCTGTCTGCGGTACAATTTTTGCCATATTCTTGGGAAACAAAAAGGCAGAAAATTATAAAACTTTAATAACCGATATGATTCAAGTATTTCAGGCTGCTGGCTGTAGTTAGTACCTTAAAATGCATATTCTGTGTTCTCAGTTGGATCTTTAACCTGAAAATATAGAGTGACGTTAGTAAGAAGCACGATAAACGCATCAAGACACAGAATGGAAACGCGATACCAGAACAAATTGAACTTTGTTATGCTAGGAGATTACTGTGGAATTAGAATTGAAAGTGACTATTAAAGTATATTATAAACTGAAAAATCTCTTCAGTAGAATCCGAACAAAATTATAGCTAACTTGATCATTTTATTAACATATATATTTCTATGTTTTCTATTCAAAATTACTATACGTTGCTTTATGACAAAAACAAAACTTAAAATTTGTTGCCCAGTTTAACGTCAGTCATTAATTATTCCAATGAATCTAATAATAATAGATATAAATAAATAAAAATAATAAAATTAATACATAGAATTTCGTAATAATTCTATGTATTAAGTATTTTAAAACTTTGTTCGAATGTAATCAAATATAAACATGAATAGTAATAATGGCCGATTACAGTTCAATTATATACGTCCATATTTCCTTGAGAAAATTTGCCAGACTTTTCCTAGAGAATTTAGGTAATAAAAAAGCACTCGCCTTCTTTTTATCGTTCTTTTTCCGCGAATTATCATAATCAAAACCCTCATAGATTCACACAATACGGCAGAAAGCGGTATTTATCTCTTACTTCTTACCTTTAATCTTCCCAAACAATTTCTAAATAAAAGCCGCTTTCTAAAGTCGTGTAATCAGTTCGTCAGTTGTTTATTGTCACCGTCACAAAAGCATTTGTCTCGTCCACCATTTGTCGTAGAGTCTACAAATCCTAACCTTGCGTTTTATTATTCCCCAGCTACTCATCAATTCTCCTAATGTTCCACCCCGCTTTCTCTTTGAATAATATTGATTCGCAATTAGCTTTAATTGTTAGCAGTAAAGGAAATTCTTTTTGTAATATTCGCCTTCTCGATTTTCTTGTGTAGTGCTAAGTTAGATATAGAAGAAGAAGATTTATGAAATACAAATACCTTTAATTATCATAAATACTCTTAACAGTATCAATCCGTTCTTCATTATGCAGCATTGTGCTGTACTTGCTGAATGACGATAAATCAAACTGAGCGATTTGCGAAATATCTAAGTGCGCAATGAATATGCTTTTGTGACACACATATCTCAATAAGAACTAATTATTAATGATTATTAAGAGTAGAAACAAACTATTCAGTGCGGAGGCAAGAGAATATTATATGCCAATTCACAAAAAAAATGTTAAGAGATGGGCATGCTAATAGTAAAACTGCGGAGACCCAATAGAAACTCATTCCTCCAAGGCTATTACTTTTATAATGAAGCAGTTTTGGCATTTATCTTGACCCTTAATACAAAACACTCCTTACTACCGGTTCATATCATTACTATGTTTGCATAATCCAAATGTATATTTTTAGTTTTATAAAACTGTATTTGTTTCTTTGAATTATAAACACATTTATGTAGTTTACTTATTGTAATGTTAACTTCTAAACTTTTCTAGGTAATTATATTATAAAGATGATCATTTTTCAGTCTTAAAGTATATATAGGCAATTAAATACAACAAGCATTTTTAGTAGTTATTTTGAGCATCTACACAACTTGCCATGTTATTTGTAGATAACTAATCCAAAAGCTATTCAATATCCAGAGAAACCCTACGGAGCATAGGTCCACAACTAGACGTGAAAAGTCATAATAGGAGAGATGTGGATATCCAACGTGACTCCTGAGCCAAAACAACAGATATTGAGTGACGACATACAAGATTACCAAACAGACTGAAATCAAACCAAGTACTTACAAAGCGCGAGATGATAGCTGTTGTGTCCTGCAATACGCATGGCGTATTGTAAATAACTTTATCCCGCAAGAAACAACAATTAACTCATCTTCATAATGTGAGACCCAAAGAAAACAACGTTAGGCCATCAAGAACAAACAGCGTGGAGTGTGTTAGCATCGATTTCATATTCAAGACATTGCAAGACCACATACTGCAGTTCAAACTCGAGATCTGATCACCTCTTTGGGTTTGAAGGAATTTGATCATTCAGCATACAGTTCAAGCCTTACGCCTAACGACTACCACCTCTTTCAACATCTGAACACTTTTCTAGTCGGCAAACCCTTATATAGGGCCGATTACTAGGAGCAAGGTATGAAGGAGCGCGTTGTTCGTTACGATAAGTGTTTAAATCGGATAGGAAGCTATATAGGAGAAATATATAATTGAATGTGTATACAAATTATTAAATATCGGGAGAATGAAACATTAATCTACTACTTGAATGAAACATTGATAAGTGCTACACATACAGTAAATAAGGTATGGGCAGCTACATCAGTTCTTACCACAAGACAAGCTTTCATAGAAGGTTTGTGAAGAGGTCTAGGGGTCCTCCGGGCAAAGGAAAGAGATTAATCATTACGCGCATATGTGCAGATGAAGAACTTGTCGAAAATTACTTCTTTTTGAAAAGAGGAAACCAACAGAGAAGTATTGAGACTTTCACCATTGCGAATTAAATGCAATCAAACTAATTTGCGCTCAAGCGAAAGTACATGTTGCCAGACACAATACAATGGATGTAAAGCAATTATTTCAACGAAGTATCACCAAAATTTCTAAATCTTCATGTAGAGTAACTAATAATCACCAGTACTAATGATTTATCGAGTTAATCTTCTGAAGAATACGACTAACAATTGCGAAGCGGCAGTAAGAACATATATTTTGTTTGTACTGAAATGGCAAATTATATCTTTTGGTACATGTCGTATATCAACATATTTTTATGGTTTTTGTTGAAATTATAATATATTCAGATTATATTAATGCGTAGTGCTTGCTTATGTTAATTGTTTGTACTTCTTTTGTTACAAATAAATGAATTATTACGTAAAAGTTTTAAATCTATGTGTTACTAATCTTATGCATCATATCAGAAAATATTTTCGAAAATTTCCTTAAGAGGTATTGAAGGTAAATATGCGCTACAAATGTCAAATAATCGACTACGCTCCAGTGCTTGTACATTGCGGATCACGCTTTTCAATTTTTACATTGCTATTGCATCTGTTGAGCAATTCTAATTAAGCATTATTTGCTCTTTGTATAAGGCTTTGGGAAATGTGAATCTGTCGGGCGTTATGTAAGTATCGTTTAAGTAATTATCAAGCTTTTACAAAGCGTCGAGAAAATATTATAAAAGAGCTTCATTCTATAAGATAAGACTCGTCAACAAACGTGGAGATGTAATGAGAATAAAAGAGTGGGTTAATATGTTGTTGGATATTACTGAAGAGAGTCCCAATTGATAAGGTATATGTATTCTCAAACCGAGGAAATCTCCACGGTGTAGCTACTAAAATGCACTGTTATTTGGTTTTGTGAGGAAAATGTATGATAAAGCGTGTCACGTCAACTGTCAGCAATTGCAATAAACACTCTGTGGTAGTATGTATACTACAAGATTTTCTTATAGATTTCAAGCGCAACACAATATATAAGAATTGTGAAACTGTGAATTGTAAAAATGTGGAAACATATTTAATGATTCTAATATTTAATTGATGCCACCCAGTTTGTCATTTCGTGGAAATATCTTAAAACAAAAGTATTTCGGCACGTTGTATAATATATTTTTTATTATTATTTTATGTATAAACATTCCTGCGTCCGCATTGCCTATGCTCACTCATGAAGGTCACGACCATAAATGATGCAAGTACGTAATCCATATGTTGGCAACAACCAGCCCGCTGTAAGATTTGATCCAGCTCCCAAGACATTTTGAAAAACCCAATTAAAAAAAATTACACTACTTACTCATATTCATTTTAGAATGCACTACTTTTAAACGCGGCCCGCGAACGTATTTGCACACTAAGGTCTGGCCCACAACATGTCAAAGGTTACCCATACTTGACGTAAACGTTATTGAACACTCGCCTAGATACGACCGTTCGGTCCCTCTACGCTATCCTCCGCATTGCACTGCAACTTGCCTCACTTAGCCGAGACTAGTTCTTACTAACAAGGGAACACCGGCGGGTGTCCCCCTCCGAATTCGATGAAACTTAACAGATCGAAAGAGTACCTTAAAATAATAAAGCTTCAAAATTAATAAACTTGTCTATTGATATAAATCAAATGAACTATAACAGAAATAAGTTTTTATCCTTAACATAATTTCCAGCATAACAAATGGTCTCAAGGTAGATTCCCTCACAAAAAGCTAATAACGGGAGACGGGGTATCTCATACCCCCGCATAATTTAATAATGAGTTTATTCATTGTTCATCAAAAAAAGATCACTTTTACATAGAAAACGGTGATGTATAATAAATTTAGAAAATTAATAATAGTAATAACTCAAAATAAATATACGTACGTGTCTATTGTCATGAATTTGATATGCACTCATCTACGCATACGTGAGTTTTATTAATTATTCAGTCACTTCAGATATAATTGGTAATTTGCATTATAAATTTAACGCGATAAGGGATCTGGTGATTGATCATATTATTATATAGATAAAAATAAATCCCCGAATGCATAGTAATTAACCACGAACGTTTAAGTGGTCACGTCTGCATTTAGGAAATAGGGATATAAGACGAGTATTCCAAATGAGAACATTGGAAGTCGTTTTTCGTGCAGTGTAGGTCAGTACCCATAGTTTGGCACAATGGCGGTCGTAAATATATAATAAATATATATATGTTGAATATGTTACTTGCAACGTTTCATGTTACTAACATCGCAACAATTCCTTTGACACTGCAAGAAAGTGAGTTGCATGATGCCCTGAAAAATATAATTGTATCTGTTCAACAAGACGCCATGTTCTCCTTTCAAAATGTAACAGCATTAGAGGTTGAAGAACTAGCAGAACCACACGAAGCGCAATTTGTGGAAGAAACAGCAGAAGACGAAGAAGACAATTATGAAGATATTGCATGTGTTCCTGAAGACGGGGGTAGCGTTATAGACCTAGATTACAAAACTAGAGCTGTGGATTGCTGGAAAAGTGGTAAATCCAAGCCACGTACTTTGGCAGGTGTCATCCAAAAATTCAAAAAAGTAACGTCGCTACGAGAGTTGCGCAGATGGGAAGAAAGTGTTAATAGAGGCGGCACCCAGACGGACAAATTACGGTTTATGACTGAATACGTTCTTACAAATTTTGAAAATAGCATTTTAGATGGTAAAATTAATTCACAACATGGATCTTCGATGGTGGGCTTTAGAAGCTAAAGAAGAAAAAATTGTGCGGATACGCCGATAAAAAAAATATGTATCTCTTATTTTAAGGTGCTCTTTCGATCTGTTAAGTTTCATCGAAATCGGAGGGGGACACCCGCTGGTGTTCCCTTGTAAGTCAAGATATTTTATTAATCACCAAGCTTTGTTTGAAAGCGATTTTTTTACGTTATAGATATTATTTTTTTAATCAATGTATTCGAATAGTTTTGAAAACAAAGTCAATGTTTTATACTAATTGGTACTCTCTTTCTACGCAGAGTATTGTCCTAAAGTGTTTCTATATGCAATTTATAATCAGTTGATTATCGCAAACAATAAAAATACATATTCACGGAATTTATACAGTACTGTTATATTCAATAAAATTCTGTAGGTGTATGCTGTAGTTGCACTCAATTATTTGATAAGGATCTTTCAGAATTTTGCCGCCCATGTACGAAAAGCTAGCGCAAAAACATTACGCACGATAAGTAAAGTGGGCTGATATTACACATTTATGTATTCAATTTCGTAATATTGAATGGTACCGCGTACAGTACTCTTGGATCCACTAACTTATTGTGAGATAATATCAGGTCAGTATACATAGCTACCGGTAAAACGAGTCACGTCTAGGTATACTCGCGTAACGACGGTTCAAATTTCAATCATGCAAATTAACATGCTCTTAGTAGCATAGATAATATTGGTTAAAATTAACAAGCTCTGTTCAAAGCAAAATAACCGACGTGCTTCTACATGAAGTATAGTCGTAATTATATTATAATAGAGAGTGCATTATATATTTGATCAATAGTTTCTCACATGAAACAAGGCGTAAACTTCTCACACACTCAAAACTCGTTATATACAATGCAAAACTGGGCAACTGTAATTAATCAGATGCATATACGTATATACACTACTGTTCATAAGTTTGATCGCACCTTATTGTGTTACGCTTAGAACTATTTTAAAAATATTTAGGGAAATTACGTTTACTAAACCCATTCAAACACGAAAACAATGTATTCCTGTATTAAATTTTATGACACTAACGCGCTAATAATAGAAGATTAGGGATGACTGCTTATGAAATAGAATTTGGGGGGAGTACCGAGTCACCCACCTACCGTAAATGTACATACATTCAGCATGCCTCTAGTATATTGGCCAGTTACTGAAGACGTATGTCTTTGCGTTAGGAAGACTCTATTCCATATTGTTGGTTTATTTGTCCGAAGATATGGCAAAAGAAGAGAATTGAATATTGAAACCCGTGTCAGAATAGGCGTCCTACACGAAACAAATGTTTCATGTAGAGAAAATGCTCGATAATAAATATTTCTGGGAATTGTGTGCGTAAGACAATTAAAATAAGAGAAGAGACCGGTAGCTTCCAGAGTAAAAAGCGAGGTGGAAGCCACAGATCAACGACGAAACGAGACGACCAACGTATCAGAGTGATTTCCCTAAGAAATTATCGCCTTACTGCACTGCAAATTAAGAAGTTTTCACAGCACAAATCACCACAAGACATAACCATTATTATATTTTTGAGGATCGCGAAATTTGTAAGGTAACTGCAAATTAAGGATCCCTTCCAGTCTTTAAAATTGAATACCACGGAAATAAAACGAGCACTAAGCGATTTTTTTACGGCATAAATCGTGGACATTTTCAGATTTTTTATAATCGATAGTAACAATTTTCAACATACGAACACATACACATTTACAACGGATTTACTTGTATAAATTTATCGTTATATTATACTGTAAAGCATTAATTTCTTCCTCTTAAATATATACATGATATAAATTAGTTCTTTGAAATGGTAATCGTGACAGTAATTTTCAGCTCTTCAGCACCTGCAGTACATGGCAGTTTACAGGATTAAGAGCCAAAAGCTTATTTACATACAAAAACTCCCTGCGTCCAATGGAAATACAATTACAATTACTTAATATAGGAGGTAGTTATTCAACATTGATTGAAGATATAACAACTATATAGAAAAGAATACTAATTTAATTATTATACAGTACCTATCAAACATGTAATTACATCTTTCTAATCATTTAATTCTGAATTACGCTGGTATTGAAATATTTGTATTATAATAAAATATGCTTGCACGCTTGAATTATATTGAAGGAGGACAAAGAATTCGCGTTTCTATCCAATTAGTAGATGCAACTCCATCAGCTTACTGCTAATGCATTCAATGGTGGGTACATTGACTTTAATAGGATATTCCGGTAACAAGCTTGCGGTTTTACAGCGGTTTTCGTTCAGTATCGATTGTACGTATTATGATAAATTGTAACCGCATTACGTAGAAAATATACATAATAGTAATGACATTACCAAATCGTCCTGGTACATACACAGTCTAAGTGCTTTAATATTAGTCAAGTATTGCCGCGGAAACGTTTCTACATATGTGGATACATATGTCAGATGTAGTACGCTGGCTCTTTAATATTGATGTTGAAGTACAACAATTGCTTATTTGTGATTACACTGCCAACAAATTTTAATTTTTGGTTTAGTTATAAAATAATGCAAAGTAATTTTAATAGAAATCCTAGAAACATTTATTATATCAAAAACTAGACGATCAGCAGTTAAATAAGTAGTCCGTTCCAACAACAGTATTACTATAAAGAATATAAGCAACAGAACCCCGAAACGTGTTCCAAGAGAAATAGAATTGCATGAAATAATAGGAATGAATCATTCATTTGACTGCGAAATCTGAAAACCAATAAAAAATATTAAAATTAAGATTTACTACGTCTATATATTCGTTAGACTGTCCTCCTTCGCAACGCTTATTTATATTAAAGTATATAGTAAATAAGGTTCGCAGTTAACGGTTTTTGTTCCCAACTGCGAAATGCGTAACTTTGTTTGAATAAGATTTATAAGTTATAATTTGTAATTAACATAATGCATATAGATAAACATTTAATTAACATTAAAATTCCAAATGTGTTCGACTAAACATTCGAAACAGCGTACGTTCCTACTGTCGTTTCCTTGAGCCTTGGTCCGTAGTTGTGAATAAAGGTTTTTATATAACGAAACCGACTGTTTGACATGTTTTCACAAAGTGTTTGCAAAATTATAATTGTCTTTGAGACAAGTAAACGTATTCGTAGAAATAGAGTTTATATAAATCTGTCTTAATCTATCCAATTCTGTAGTTTTTATAGCACGTTAGATTTTCCTCTACCACAGATTTTTCGTCGCTTAAGGTTTCTAGCATTCTTCATTTATTATTCACTATTTGCAAGAGTTCAACTAACGACAATAAACTCTGGCATTCGTTATTACTTGATAACAGCTCGTACATCAATTTCAACTTGACGCTCTTGAATTTTCAATTAACTTCCTTTGATAGTGACAGTTACCAACTTATATATTAAATTGTAACATTAAAAACCATAACGGATAGAAATGTAGAAAACAATATAGCGCAGTTTCCAACCTCGTGCCTCAATTGACAGAGAGTGGCTGTGGGGGCTCTGAAGTACTCGGATACTGTACATGAAATTGCCGAATTCTTGATTTGACAAATATTGCTTTAGTCTCTGCTATTAGTTCGTTTAAGTCGGGACAACAGTGGCGAATAGTTTCGGTTGCGAGATATAACGCATGCACTATAAAAGTTACATGTAAAAAGTTGGAGAAAGTAGGTTTAAGCAAGTGGCTAGTACGAAGTGCGTAGCTGATTCGCTTTCAATCACGTAACATTTCAGTGGACGAAATTTCGAAATTTTGTAAAACGGTAATTTCACGTTTTGATGAGGTTTGGGAGTAATGATTCACTTGGGTTTAATAATTGCTTTGCACTATGCATTCTTAAATTGAATCCGTTGTTTCATCAACGGTCAGCAACGATCTTTTACTGTGCTTTATGCCGAGTTATACTCTGTATATAATTTCGTAATATTGATCCTCTTGGCTATTCCTGGTTGAACTTACACTTTTCCCAAGACTTGCAAAAATATTCTTCTTTGGGTGCTATTAAATGAAATGTTGTAATCACGCATCATAAATATTAAATTGATATGTTTTTGCATTGCGATTGTTTCTAAATCGGTAAATCCTTATTGTATATATATATACCCCAAACAGCTCACGCGATATTCGTTGTATTTGAAGTCTGAATATTTTGAAATAAACTTGCCAACATTGGTCGCCATGCAGTAATTGTCTTCGGCATGTGCATAACAAATATTTTTTTATTCGTACGGCGCATGGTATTACCGGAATATTAACCGGTTCTGTACAGGCCCGTAGTGCGGCACCGGCTTAGTGAACTCTAATTATACATAATATAGCCGATAATATTTTTGAAAAGAAATCGCTTTTGAAGGACCTAGAAATAACTTGCGCTTTTTATTGAGGCTTAGATACCACTTAGAGCGAACGCAAATGCATATTGCTATATGCTTTGTGATACATGTTTCTAAATACTTTAACGTCCATCAGCTCTTAGAAATCCTATATTTCGCTTAAGTGTTAAACAAACTTGGGTATGCCATCATTTGGTATCCGATTTACGTAATGCTCCATTGGGTCCATAGAAGGTCCTAGAATTTTTGTTCTTTAAAGTCGATGGAGTTTTTCTACTCATTGGAGCATGTCCAATTCGACTGCTTTCGGGGCATGGGAAACTTATGGGAACAGGAGACATGCATTCTACGAAGTTCTTGTGGAGCTTACTTCATAACACTGTGACTGTGAATATCTGCTCTCACGGATAACGTTTCGTATTCCGAGGATTTCCGCTAGGCATGGAAGTACGTTCATTGTTTTACAGCAAGCACTTGTAACTCTTATGTATGAAATTGCTAATAACTTGATTACACACATAGTTCCTAAATTTCAATGAATATGTTCGAAATATTTTTTTAATTAGTATATTTGTTTATTCTCTACTTCTATATTTGTCGTATTTGGATCTTATTCTACGTGTCATATTTTGATCATTATTAAGATTTTAATTTACTGAGAAATGTTTTGAACAGGGAATAATCTTGCTTTCATCATGAAAATATACCTCTTTACTCCACTTTGTTAGTTTATGTCTTCTCTTGTACTTATTTCTCAAGTTAAAGCTTTTTTCCTTTAATTGGAAAACTTATTGATTGAAATTATAGATAAAGTACTCTACTAAATATATTATCAGATTCTTACTTAATTTCTTATTTTCTGAATTTAGATATGCTATAAAATAATTCGTGTTCTGGTTTGGGGTATTTTCATCATTTGTGGAACTTACATAGTCCGACGTTTCGGCAGTATTTACTGTCGTCTTCAGGGTAGCTCTGCGAAGGGCTGTTATTTGTCAGATACATCATTCGTTCAATAATTTTGTCTGACATATTTGTCTTCCCTACCTTTTGATTAGCAAAACTGTCTCGGCTGGGGTTCGAACTCGATTTGCTTTTCTCGAATTTCCTACTTCAATTCATTTGACCACTCAGCTAATGGAGTACGACATTAAAACAAATCGAATTCGATCCCAATACTGTCAATACGAGACAATTTCACTAATAAAAAAATAGAGAAGACAAATACGTCATACAAAATCATCAGACGAATGATGAATCTGTATCAAGTAACAGTCCTTCTCAGGGCTACCCTGAAGAAGGCAGCAGACGCCCTGCCCAAACATCGAACTATGTTAAGTTCCACAAATGATGGAAATAATTCTAGTCATAATTCATCATAACTTTATCACGTTAAGAGTTACGACAGTAAAATAAATAGCTGATTAATTGAACTAGTATTCTTTCTCTTTGTTACTTATTTTATTTGTTTCTTGTTAGCACTGTTATGGGTGTAATTGATGCTTTTAAAACTCATTTTGTAACACCGAGCACTGGATAACTTAATTATGCTTTATATACAATGCACTTCTGGATTTCTAGGATAAATGTCAAAATAGAACGTAACAAAATTATTCCGCCCGCCATAAGTATTGGTAAGATTTAAAAAGTCATAACACCGTAGTGTAGACTGATAACTAAGTAACTGTAGACTTTACAGAAACCTCGCCTTTATGTAAAAGCATTCTTTCATTGTGTAGCAATTTGATATTTACAAAAAGATAGAAGAGCGAATGCGACGGTGAACGCAACAAAGATGAAACAATTATATATATATATTATATTATATATAATGAATTATTTATTATTATATATATTATGAATTATTTAAAGCAAAGGAAACGTTTTTATAAATAAATACTAAGTGCTACCTTTCGTGGCTCTATTTGCTCTACTAACTTCAGCCAGTTTCGTTTTTCAACTAGTTTCAATGTGTAAATTTTTTAATACATTCTCATGGACAGTAACACATTTAAATGGACTGACATCGGATTTATCAACCGATTGCTTTTTGTACACTTTAAAATATATTCCCTGATGAAGAGATATACATATATAAAAAAGAAATAAGAGTAAGAGGAGAAAGAAAAATGAGATAAAAAGAAAAAATTATGATTAGAGGAGGGAGGGGGCGTGAAATAGAAAGAAAGGTGAAATGAATAAGAGAAGGAAAGAGAGCCCGAAGGGGCGGGGGTACGAGAGAAAAAGGAAAAAGGTAAAAGAAGGAGACCGAAAGAGAAAGGTGGGATCCCAGCTTTCTCTTTTATATATATATATACATTTTATATATATATTTTATATTATTATATTATTTTATTATATTATTTTTTAAATGGGTTCTTTGATTTAAAATTTTGATCCATTTGCTTTTAAATTAAATGATAATGTTTTCTAATTAAAATAACCAAATGTAAAGTTGAAAAGATACGTATATTGACAAATTAATAAATATATACTGCTTTTTTGCAAAAAATGTTTTTTACAGAAAACCTAAGGCAATCCCTGTCTTTAATCTTTGAAATTGTACTCACTCGCGATATCTGGCCTTTAAGATGGACTGGTCTTCGGCTTCCAAAATATGTGTTCGGAACATCCAGATTTTATTTGTAGTATCAACTGATACATGATGAATGAATATAAACGCAGATCTTTGTAAAATTATAAAGTTATATGAGAAAATAACTAATTATACTCAGGAGAGACGATGACATGTGTGACTTTGACGCGATGTTTTTCTATATCCATAGCAACACATTTGTTTGCCTAAATGGTAGGCCACACAGAACACACATATTTGATATGAGTGAGATCATAGAGGTAAATGCTGCCAATCGTGCTATCCTTCCTTCGTACGAGAAATTTTGAAGATTATAAATATAATTTCGTAATAGTGCATATTTATACAATGTGATTGAAATGTGTGAGCACAGTATATTAAACGTCTGTTAAGAATGAAATTTGGAAATATTTATTTATATAAAAAATATGTTTACGAAAAGCGATATATACAATAAACGATAGTAAAGTTTACGTCTCCTCTGCAAGTGTAGTTCAAGGGACTCTTTTAAAAAAAAAACAAAAAAATTGTGAATAATAAATTAATAAAGAATACCCAAAGGAAATATCTGTAAAACTTTAGAAAGAAACCTGTACAGATCGAATATCTGTGCTTAAAATTCATAAAGAGGGAGTATTAACGGTACTTTGCCTCCAACTTCTAACATCAAACATAATAAAAATAACGGCGTGCACCAAACAGTGACGAGAAAATATCTGGAATTGTAAAATTTAGAAATTCATTGATAATTAATAGACAATATTTCATATCATTACAATATATATATATATATATTTCTTTTTATGTTTTGCTGACATGCTATGTTAATTTGCAACGTTTCTTGCAACTGGGTAAATATGTACCTGTTCAAAAATATTTTTATTATGTATCAAAGCGTCTACTTTAAGGCGTAATATCATGTCATGTTAATTCCTCATAACTGTCAAAGACGCCAAGTTGTTATAACATACACAATCGAGGAAAAAAAAAACCAAGTTTAAGGCAAGTCCCATATTTGTTTCCTACTACATATCCTGGTCGTTCCATTCCCAACCCTACAATAGTATCAAAAGCCTGATACAAGACGCTGACTTACAAAAGATGAGAAGAAAATCAGATCACAATATATACTCACAGAAGCTACGAAGCGAGCAATTGTTGATCTGTAGACTTTTAGTACAAGAAGACTTGCTTCATGCAGCTAAGAACCTATTGCATAAATTTCTTAAGAAAGAAAAATTCAAAAGTTTCCACCTCCAAAACCACTGCACCACTGCACTGGTAGCTGATGATGATGTTCAAAGTGTTTTCATTCATGTAGAAATTAATTCCCAAAACTGTCGATATTTGAACAAACGGAATTTATACCTTTTCCGTAGCCCCGGAATCACCTGGCAATCCAAGAAATTGAAAGCGTAGACTGTACTGACTAGTAATCGTACTCTGGGTTTTTTTTGATATTTCGAAGAATAAAATCCGTTGCGGTAAAGTTTTGATTTGTGATATCTAATTTTGTTAGTTTTTCTATATCTGTTCAAGTATAAGCTCGATTTTTTATTAATCGCGAATTATTATAAATTAGCATTGATAAAGTAGATTACTTACATTGACATCTTCTTCTATGTTAGCGATTATCCCTATGTTGCACGATAAAATAAATCCTTTGTATATAATTTAAAGGCACCTATTTTCCATGTGCGTACCTACATAAGATTTTTCGCTTTGTCGCTTATCCCTTTTATCAAAATAGGAGCAGTAACCTCAACCTCACATACATACTAACGTGCTTCTTTTAGAAGCACAGCTTAGCTATACTCATGTTTTACATTCGAAATACGCTAAACGATTAATTATTCAGTTTCATGTGGAAACTAACACAATAATTGTTTATAACATCGTGAAATATGATAATAGCGTACAAAATCGTTAGTTACAAATGGAATATTCTATCGCTTCCGCCCTTGCGTGCCAATAAATTGAAATTCTTTCACGTTACCGTCACAATAGTTCGTGCAAACATATTTGTCATTCCGGATGAAATTAGCATGTACACTATCTGTCAACCGGAATACTCTCTATATATTCGTACGTCGCATAATAACCTCCATCTGTCCGATCCGAGAAATTTGTCGATGACGTTACACGGCAATTAAGCTACGCAAAGATAATTCCGTGATACGATAATAATCCAATTAGTTCCCGACTCATGGGATATACATATATATTTTTAAAACTTCTCTAATTAACTGATTTGATTACACGGGGATATTATGAAAACTACGCCCCTCAAAACAATTAGCGGATACTGCTACTTGACGTTTTGGCGTGTGTCTAGGCATTCATAATAAAATCATGGCGCTGAATCTATGCACTTCAACATTAGCCAGACAAATAAATAAGTTTGAATGACATATATGTTAGTTAGATAGTATAGTTAGATAGTATAGTTAGATAGAGTTCCGTCGTTAATGTGTATATAAAATTGTATTGTTTCTATACTGCAAATTAACGCAAAAGATGAAAGGTCCGCTACTTGAATAGGTGAAGATAAGATTCTTCGCAGTAGAGCCTTATCCCCAATATTATCTAGGCATTAACTACATTTATCCAACATTTTCCTGAATAATATACATATTTTCTATGAATTAAAATCAGAACATGCTTTACATACCATGCAGTTCGACCTTTTTAGTGTTGTATTGGAAATCTGAAATTTATGTGCCCTATACAATAGATAAAACAAAAGATCTAACTAGTCTTGAGTAGGAATATGTTGTTGTAGACTTCCGCGGTCCTTGTTTCCTTTTAAGGAATTTAGGTTTTCGAGTTTATACCACGTCGTAATTGCATGAGTCTGTCGACGTTTCGTTCTGATATGCATGGAGCCTCTTCAGAGCTACTGTGAGGAGAAAGATCGTGCAAGGGAGATTTCCACTAAAAATGTAACGGGTAACCATTGCCTTTCTTAAGGTTGTTAAAATGTTTGTGGATTTCCATAGTTCCTCGGATTTTTCTAGAGTAATGCCAGAGTACATCGATCTCAACATCGCTATCAAACACCTGGCCTCAAAAACCATACACACTCTGAAAGAAATTATAAACGCTATAATTAGACATCAGCACTACCTGACGGCATGGAAACATGCTAGAATTATAATCCTGTATAAAATGAAACGACCCAAAAACAAAAGACGACAAATATCGCCCAATCGGGTTGTTAACCGGACAGTGTTACACAGTGACGGCTACTATCAGTAATAGAACCAAAATCCATCATCCCAGAATTTAAATTTGGGTTTCATCGAGAACACTTCGCAACACAGCAACTACTCAGAACCACCGAACATATCACCGCGAATATAGATAAATCAGCACTAACAGCAGCCATCACGCTAGAGATAGAGAAGGCGTTTGACAAAGTCTGGTATGACGGCCTCACAGATAAAATGAGATTACACCGGCTTCCAGCTACACCCACCAACCTTATTCAATACTACTTCCGTGACAGAATACTTTCCGTTAAAATAGAAGACACCTCCACTACTAGAACAACGCAAGGAAGAGTTCCCCAGGGCTCTGTTCTGGGGCCGCTGTCACATAGCCCAATTCGCAGACGACACCGCAATTTACTTTACAGACACAGACAAATGAAATCACTACATTATAGGCTATAAACATACATCGACACGGTCAACAAATGGTGAATAAAAATAAGCACATGGGAAACCACAGCCATCTACATCGCGCCACGTAGAAGACACAAAAAGAAACCGACTAAATCAGAGAATCAAGAATCAAGAAGGCAAAATACCTAGAGGTTGTCCTAGATGAACAACTCACATATCCGCCATACCAGTATATAATACCAATCGCTATTTACGCTAGGGAACTTTGGCATCAGGCAAGTGAACCACAATAGAAAAAAATAGAGGGAAAGGTAAACACACTAACGCGATTCGCATCAGGGACACCGCGTCACATGTCAAACGTAACATTGCATCAGGAGCTTAACATGAAAACGCCTGACACTTTAATACACCAAAACACTGAAAGCACATTTTTTGGAATAGAAACACTCGAGAATGTAACCATCAGAAGAATAATACAGACAACACGAGGAATAAGGAAGGTCGGAGTAAGACAATTTAAACAAAGAGTTGAAGAAAAAGGCATAACGTTACGCAAGACAAACAGAAAGAAAACATAGGAAACGTACACGTACACTGAACCCGTAAATAGAATTAAAAAAAGACGCCGATCTGCCAAGTAAGAGGAAATTGAAATGGAAGATCTCCCCGACTCTCATTCAAAACCAATAGATCTAGAGCGAATACGAACTTTCTTCTCGCAGCAGCGATACGAAATGCCCAGGAGAAGCTCCATGCTACTGAAACGTCGGCAGGCAGACTCGTGCAATTACGGCGGGGTCTCAATCCGGAAACCTAAATTCTTTAAATGTCTTAAATGAGTTCCAAAAGGCCCTGTGACAAAACTCCTCTTGTCTTGAGTCTAACATATCCCACAAGGCAACATACCTAAACGATTACAGACGCCATTGTGAACATTCGATCATAATCAAGTTGAAAATTTCTGAGCATAATTAAAAAACGTATAAAAGGTATAAATTCTGTAATCAAGCAAGTCTTAAAATGGAAGAGTAAAAGGGAAGAGACGGCAGAAGTACAACGTCCGCTCTGAGTAAAGAAAATAAAAACCTCCTTATTTTTTATTGCATGTATATACTGATTTGCTCCAACACCAGTTTTCGCCAGAAATTACAATAGCTTTTTTCACACACGTAAATAATCCAAAATTAAACTGAAGAATGTAATTACAAAATTCTTTGTAAATGTTATCTAAGTCCAGGATTACTTTAAGTGCTTGTTTCATTGAATATATGTGAAGGGAACACTACATTTTATAACATATCTTGTGTACCCTTCATAAAATCTTTTCTTTATATCAATACTATGTTTATTTCAACCACAAATTAAATTATTTACACTTGAGATAATCCATCACAATATATATATATATATATATATATATATATATATATATATATATATATATATATATATGAGAAATTTTGAATTTGTCCTTGTAGAAGTTCCAGTAGCATCCTGATGACAACAGAAACCTTGTACCATTTTTCAGAGCACACCTTAAGCTGAATTATACTTGGTTATTGTTCCTCCTATACCTATACAGTGTACTCCGGCAGTCTACTGAGTGTATGGATCGGAAGAATTGATTTCGTGAACTAGGTATTTGTATTATATACAAGGACGATTAAATCTTCCCTAGTGTGAATTGTGTCTAGAATTCGCAGGAGTACTAATGAAATGGGAAATAGTCTAACAGAATTATGGACTTCCTGAAAGAGAGTTGAAATTGCAATCGTCCTAAAAATTGGTGTTTTTCAGAGTAGTCTTAGCCTATCTATGAGGTGGTCACCTGAACTATCTTCTAACAAGTACCTACTGAAATTTTCGCTATTTGTGAGTATTCGCACAATATATAAATGATACTGTTTCGCGTGACAAAATCTGCATAATTTATGGACTATCCGCAACAACAGTCTAAATTACTATACATGCATATATATAATATATGCAAATTACCTAGCGTACTCATGCTTTATCCGCGTATAAACATTGTGAATTAGTTCATTCCACATAAATCATCGTGCTTGAATGTTATATATGTGCTTACGTGTATTACATATGTATACTTTGCATAGCGATTTTGATAAATTGATTTAGCTTAATGAGGGGTCTAGACATTAGTAAAGCAATCAACAGCCTCTGCAATGACCTAGCGTTTCCTAAAATTAAATAAGCGTCTTTCTACTAAAGATGCTTCCAGGTAAAATAGCTGTTTGGCTAATAATTTGTAGTAACAATAGTAAAAAGCATTGGAAATAACAAAGCTTTTAAATAAGATACGAATACTCAAAAAACTAAATCAAAATGTAGGAAGAAAGGAGACAAATATCAAGTGCCACGGAGAGATCTTTTAAACAGGTGTTTATTAAAATTTAGGTATTATTATTCAAAATATATGCAAAAACAAAGAAAACGGGACCAATCTCACAGTATCTCAAACAATTTAATCAATAAATGGCTACCGGTTTCGTGTACATTTGCATATCATCAGGTCAAGACTGGAATAGCATTCGAAAGTGATAATCCAAAATTAAAAATATCACACACTTACCACTCCAGAAAAGGACTGCAAAATTAAAACAGATGCACAAAAACAACATCAGAAGCATCACGGCAGAAAACAAACTTTTAGAAAGCACAATTTAAAATTGTAAAAGGGCGCACACAACAAACTAAAATGCCAAAAGGTAGCAAGTCAACAAGAAAGTTTCTTTTAATACACATTGTAAGTAGAGAGACCTATGTACGACGGTGGATGTCTATGCTATATCCTTTACAATAAAACTTGTGTAGCATTATATTTTGATTTTTTGACATTGTCTCCCTTTTACACCAATCCACTTGGTTCATAGGTGCTCCAACATCCGAGCAGCCTCCTGGAAGACTTTTTGTCCGACCTCTGCAAACCACGTCTCTACAGCTTGCATCACTTCATAATTACTGAAAAGTTTTGCCCCACGTAAGATTTCTTTTAATTTGGGGACCAGCCTATAATCATTAGGGGCCAGATCCGGCAAATATGGCAGCTGCTCAACTAATTCAAAGCCTGCTTGGTATATAGCAGCCATAGCAATACTAGATGCATAGCTGGGAGCATTATCCTGATGGAGCAGCACATCGTGCCTTAACCTTGCTCGGCGTTTCTCTTTAATAGCGTCTCGCAGCATAGAAATGAAATGTGCGTAGAAGTCCCCTGTACTCCTCTGTTTCTTTGCAAACAGTCAGTCAGGATGATTCCTTGAACATCCCAGAACACAGATAGCAAAACCTTCCCACCAGACGGCACGATCTTAAATTAGCATGAAGGAGGAGAACCGTGATGTTTCCACTCTCTACTTTACATTTTGGTGTCGTAATCATAGTGGTGCACGCATGAGTCATCCGTGGTCAGATATCGACTAAGAAAGTTCCCTTTGTTTGCTTGGTACCTTTCCAAAAAACGCTTACAAATCAACACGCGATTTCTCTTTTGATCAATGGTAAACATTCGGGCCACCCATATTGCATCCATCTCTTTCATACCTAGTTCTTTAATCAGTATGCTGTGTACCACATGATATGATAAGCTAGTATCTTCCACAGTAGCCCTGATGCATACTCGTCGATTTTGCAGTACACTATCGTGTACCTTTTTAATGTTTTTATCTGTTATTACCGCCATGGGAGGACCAGCGGCATGGCATGTTGGTTTTCACAGGATGTTCTTCCACATGTAAAATCTCCATACAATCATTTGACTATATCATAAGAAACTGCAGGCTTACCAATAGTTGCCATAATGCCTTAATGAATTTGAATTGACGTCATACCCTTTTCGTGGAGGTATTTTATTACGGCTCTTTGTTCCACGGGTTATACAGGATCCATTTTTATGAACAACCACGACACACAATTCAAGAATTAGCCACAGGACAACAACACTATGAGGTACAAACTTGATTTTATGTAGATATAATCTACAAATGTCAAAATGTAAATATAAATGTCAGTTAATCTATGTGTCAAAAACATTAATCAAACAACCAATTAGAAGCAGGTGAGGGGTGGGGCATGAGCTTATGTCAAAAGTCTAGGTGAAATCAAAACGGAAAGTTTAGAATATTAAGGCAAGTGAGACAAATGATCGAATAATATAGGTAGAAGTAGAGTTAAAGGTGATCTGCGTATTTCACGATTTAAATCTGTCAACTATCTGCAGTCTTAATATTTCCATGCTCTCGAAGTTTTTCAAACGTAAACCCTTGATAGTGAAGTGAAAAATTTTAAAGTTATATGTTTTATCGAAAGAGTGATTTGTTTGTAATAAATGTGATACGAAATGAAGGAAACCGGTAGTAGAAGGGCCACCTCCCATAGTAAGAAAAAGTTTACACATGTGGAGCGGACTTCATAGTCGTGGGCAACCTTCTTCTCTATACTCGTGTGAACAACATGGAAGAAATAAACATTTCTCAACAACAAAAACGGAAATTCCCACACCATTACAGATGAGGAAATATCCAGTAGATCAAGTTTCCGTTACCAATAACCAAAAGACGCAGCAAAAATTAAGAGGGAGCTCCACAAACCTGTCTAATTCGGATACCGCAATTCAACACGTTGCTTCAGGAATCAACCACCTGAACCTAAATAAATTAAAAGTTTTAGGCACGAAAATGAAACCCCTACCTTAAAATGAGCAAGATCGGAAGAAAGCATGAGTAAAAAGCCAGTCCCCACATATTTCGGCAAAACAATAACGACTAACGTGTGGCTAGGCAGTACACAAACAGAACAACTTTTAGTCAGACAATAAAAGTTACTAAGTTGGCTGAGTTGTAGATAATTATACTAACGAAAGATTGTCCGACCAACAAATGAGGCAACAAAACGTGTAGAAATCTGAAAATGTAAACCAGGAGATAGCAGCTTAGAAATGGCTTACGTCAACGAAGGAATCATCTACTTCAATTATATCCGTGATTCTTCTCATAAAGTTGTATCCATCGGCTTAACATTTATAGGAGTTCTTATAACGTAATTTGGGCAATAGAACCAGCAAAATTCATTTGCGGATCTATAAATACAGGATGGTTCACAATAAACTTACAAAATTTAAACAGAGCATGCGTCCGCAAAATAGTAACATGCTCTCAAGGAAAGATTTACACATGCTTCATAGTAATTGTCAAAATCAATTTTATCGCAGTGTTTTAAATGCGTTGGTTGGTACTGACCTACAATAAGACTAAAAAGCGGATGAAATAATGCAAGGCTGTGTGGTTACGCACACAGAACTACAACGACACTCTCGCTAATATGGTTACCTCCTCTTCTCTCTCACTTCTACACATGCGATCATCATATTCACGATGCTCACATATCATTCACCCCATTATCGATCGGTGTCAACTGCTATTTTAATGCATTACCGTAATCCTACCATATTATTAATTCCATATTCGTCGTAAAATAAACGTTTCATACGTCAACTGAATTTAAATGGGGTGATTACGTAAAGTAAATAAACGAGATAAATAGGAGAAAACAGAATAAAGGATAAATACAATTAAGCACGAAAACGGAAAAAAAATGCACCAGTAAATATATGACAAGTATAGCGTGAGATATCAGTGTAATTATGAAATTTTAATATGGTTTGGTAATGTTAGATGCGAAAATTAAATTTTATGCGCGGAATATTGTTTTAGTTCTGTTTAGATAAAACGGATTGTACGTAAGGGCGCTTATCCGATTCTAGAAGGCTTCAATATATGTTTTATGAAAGTACCACACGTCAATAGCAATGCGGTAACAAAGATCGGACAATGCAGCACAATGCGATGACACTATGATCGTGGCGTATTTGTAAAACAATTAAAAGATAAATGCAGTGACCATGTACCAAATTGAAGTAAGCTTCCTAATTACAAAACTTAACAGGTCCAGTTTAGTATACACATGAGAGCTCGTGTTCTGTAAACTGGAATCAGCTATTATATGTAAATTCGGCCACATTGTCGAATGATTGCATATTCTTGTAATAAGTCTGTATTGTTTCTAGTTGTTTTTCTCCAAATTTTGACGCCATATTTTTAACGTAAAAGGAATGAATTAGTATCAAAGTAAGAGTATATACCCTTATCTTTTATAAATATCTATTAGACAAAAATAGATTTGGAGCATTAACTTAACATTTCTTCCAGTCATTTATTAGTTGTAATATTTTTTCAGAAACACTTTTATTTCGAAAATATCAAGTACCTTCGTAAAAGGAAACAGAATTAAAAAACAAAACCACGAAACAACTAATCTGAAACGAGTGATTTTTACTTCTCCAGATATAGATAACTACAAAATATACAACCCAAACGTCTCCGATTCTGATAGCGATGGAAGTTCATATCCGCAGAAGTGTTCAATAAGAAGCTGATGTAGAAAAGTCAGATACAGATAAGCCGTCACAAGTGACATCAAGTTCGAACCAAGATAATAGTTGGACAGATAGTGAAAAACATCCAGTAGACACAATTCACGTGTTATCCACAAATGACTATTAACTGCAAGTCTGATGTTAGGAAGTATGTTCAACTTTCCTTTAGAACTACCGAACACTGTAAAGTACGACTTGATTTCATTTAAAAATACGCAATGTTTTCTTGCAATAGTATGCAGATTGTTAATATCCTTAACAATACAGTGAACCTCGTCAATGGAGAAGGATCTGTATAACTGCGAATCATCAGCGTAGAGATGAAGGAACGGACCTAATATAGATTCTTGTGGAACTCCTGAATGTCTAGTCGTTCAATCAGGCGCTTGGCCACTAGCAGCCACACCCTGTTTTCTGCCAAGTAAGTATGCCCCAAAAAAGCGAAAAGCAACTTCGCCAAGACCGATGTAATGAAGAATAGCTAGCAGAAGACTATGATCAATTCTGTCAAAAGCCTTAAACAAATTCAACATTACTAATATTGTCAAATCACCAATGTCGCTCGCTAGTAAGATGCCATCAACAATGCAAGTAAGAGCAGACATGCAACTAAATCCTGGACGAAAACCAAAATGGAAAGTAGGTAGATCTAACATGCAAGATGTTCGACAGAACGGGCAATGTAATAATTGGGCGGAGATCAAGACTGCTAGCACGGTTCTTATTTTTTGGAATAGGGATGATAGGAGTTTTTTCCAGTCAGTAGGGAAAACATCCACAGAAGACAATAATTGGAAACGTGTGTTAAAATTGGTAATATTGTAGGACAACACAGTGAAAGCAATTTCAAGGAGAACCCATCCACTCCAACTGAATTCAAAGATATACTGGAAATAATAGAAGCAACTTCTATTTCACTAATATCAAGGAAGGAAAAGATGGCAACTCCAAGTTTCACATTAGAATTATATAAATTAAACACATGTGGATCAGGTAATGAACTGGAACTCGATGCCGAGATAAAATGATCATTTAAATCGTTTTCATTTAATAACTGAGGTGATACGACAGGGCAGCTTTTATTATAAATATTATATATAATTTCAACTTGAACTTAATCAACGGTTTTAATAACTATAATGAATACATGAATTTTAGCCGAATCAAATAGAAAACGATCACCAAAATCTCTAAACAGTTAGTTGCGCAAATGAAATTAATCGTCGTAGAACGACTAAAAAGAAATAATAATAGTAAAATCCAACGACCCGATCTAATATCGTCGCGTAACGCGGTAAAGTTAATAAAAACAGCTAACGTTCTCTTAACAGCTAATATATAGCATTATAATAACATATTTTCGTTCGCTTTATCAAAACCTCGTTGACCATCGTAATTTAATTGACGGTAATCTACCACTTTGACGCTCCTTTCTAGGACACACTTTTTCACGATACATAGGAGTAATGACAGAAGGAAAGACCTTGGCTCGGTCGGTAGCGGACGCATCTAAAAGATCATGGATCACCATTACCTCGCAGAGTGGGGCCGGTCATTATAATTACGACTGAGTGAGGCACCGAATGACTCTATCGCGCGGCTTTATCTTGCTATCGTTTTTTGATTGCCTCATCGGTAGCCATTCCAGACGTCCATGTCAATTTAATTATAAAGAATTAAGTACCTTACCTCGAGAGATTCAGATCATACTGCGATAATTAAATTCCAGTAGTAAATGTTGTAGGGGATTTTGAAGGAGAGAAATACGTATCTAACGTCTCCACGTTAATAATCCACGTCTTAGAAAGAAATTAAAATTGGAACTGTTCGCAGAGAGTAACAAAATATTCAAGAAATGATATTTCTCTTAACAGTATGTATGTACATATATATGATAAAAATAAATATTTTCAGTAAATTTACGATGGTCAATTTTATTTTATAAGGGTTTAGTGTACAATATATTATTAACGACATAAATACCATTTTACTTGTGGTATCCTACTTACTTACTTATTAAAATACACATTTCTAGAGTTATTTGCTAAATGCTATTAAGGTTGCTACTATAAGTTGAGTTAGGAAGTAAGTTAAAGTCTTGAATAAGATTTCTTCTTTTCTAAAATTACAAAAATAGAAAAAACAAACAAAAGTTTATTTACAAACTATTTACAAACTCACTTTTTAAATAGAATTTAATCAGAAATGCTTGGCAAAAATCTCACTGTGGTTTTCGTATAGTACATAGATACAATATTTAGTATAGCAGTGAAGAATCAAAAATACTTCCTAGTGTTAACTTTTAAATTTTTACTTTGGCTTTTCCTAATTTTGAATTCATTTTATCTGGGAAAACTAAATCACTGTGTTAAAGAAACATTTTCCTATCTATTTTAATTATTTTGTTTTAAAATTCAACGTTTCATTGGTACAGTTGCAAGCTAGTTCAGACAGGGATTTCTTAGTTTAGGAACAATTTAATTATATTTAGACTAGTTTTGCAATATCTGAATTATTTGCTTAGTGTTATGTAAAAACCACTGTGTGTGGTGAGTGACCGAATACGGTTACAAGCTACTTGGTTTGGAGTATTAAGGAGTAAGGTAGAGTATGAAATATTCCATTACCTTGTTACTTTATCCCTTCGTCATAAATGATAATAGGCTGTTAATTAGCTTCCCAGCGGCTAATGGTGGCTTTCCGAATACTGGTTGAAAAAGCTATTCGGAAAAAAAACTCAGGTGTAGATTATTTAACAACACAGGATAAGTGAGTTTTTTCAAACTTTCTAAACGGATGCAGGAATTTCGCAAACACTGTTCTGGCATTCCAAAACCTTCCTAACCAATTCTTATACTCTGGGTACGTGGTTGCGAGCGATTTTTATTATTTAAAAAAATCACAAACTAAGGTCCTTGGTTTCACAGTTCAATTCCAAAAAATCAGTAGCAGCCAAAGGAAGTCAGACAAAATCGAATCTGAAGGCGCTTTAAGTTAAAATGGATATACAAAACTATCATATAATTACATGGCAGCTGTGACTGCCATAGAAAAGTTATAAAATTCTTCATTAACACTAGCGAAACAATTAAAAGTGCTATATGCGTTAAGTGATGCGAATAATATTCGTATATTAAGCTAAAATTCAGATTTTGCCGGATTAGGACAAGTTTACAGTGACAGCTTTGCTATAAATTCGTTAACACAGTTTAAAGTCCATTTTAACTGCACAAATTTCATGTTACGAGACTAAAGCTCATTATTCTCTTTAACATTATTTTTCAAAAGGAATATAGTAACTTAGGCGATGTTGTGGATGTTTAATCTAATACAGATTGTAGTTGTGCCTAATAACAATTATAACACAAAATGTATTGCTTATTATCACTTATTAATTGTTGGTTTGCTCTAATTCTAAGAACTATTCTCATTGATAATTCATCACCGATTTTACACTTAATTTATTGTAAACGCTAATGTTCATTGCAATCTATGTTTGTATGTTTTGTCCAATAATTATGGGCAAAAATAATTGTAATGTTACCACAGTTACAACAGAAACGCACTACTTTCAATCGCTGTAAATTTTATCCGAACACTTTACATATTAATGCTTACAATATTGGCTATACATACATGGTTGAATCTCTATATATCTCTTCATATATAAATGACATTAGTTCTCTTTTGCTATTATTATTAGTAGAGACCGGATTATATGCAGCCTTTCCTTCATCATTACATCAAACACTATGGTAAGAGGGACATACCATATCCACAACCAAAAGTTATGCGTTATTAAAACACATGCACGATCATTACAAAGGTAGACACCTATCTAAATACTTTGTATATTGCTAATAATTAGAGACCGGATTATGTGCAAAGTGGATGTATTTTATTTTATTTCTTTATTATATTTTACGTCTATATGAAGATGTATTACACTGATTAAAGTTAATTAGCGTTAATTAACTATAATGAGTGTAAGACATTTACAAATAGACCTAAAATATAGTAAATAAATAAAATGAAATATATGCATATAATCCGGTCTCTAATTATTAATAATATACAGAGTATTTAGATAGGTATCTACCTTTGTAATGATTGTGCGTGTGTTCTAATAACGCATAACTTTTGGTTGTGGATATGGTATGTCCCACTTACCATAGTGTTTGATGTAACGATGAAGGAAAGGTTAGAGAATGTAGTAACATCTCCTCACTATGAGACCTTACATTAACAAATATTGCAATACGGTGTTACGTATTTCTAAATTAAATATTACTTAATCTTGCACAAATCTTTTCGAGCACTACACAACGTTAGACTAAATTTATATCGATATGGTTTAGGGTTAATTTGTAATATATTATGTTTTTTCTCTCTTTCTTGATTGGTTCTATTATTAATACTACACAATGAATGAACAAAAGTATTCTGTTTGTTTCTAATACATCCTATATAATTTCTGATAGTCAGGTTCACCCTTCAACAATGGTTAACAAAGTGTAAGCAATAAACAATAATAGCGAAATCCGATGTTATCAAACGTTATTACTCAACGCAAGGTCATCTGCAGAAAATTGCAATCTTCAATATCTACAAACGCATAAATCAGAAATATCTAAATATGTGAATCTTAACTGGGGACAGTAGAGCAAGTTTGTTTAGCATATTTTCATATACCTATCCCTTCTATAACATTAAATTCCCACCATATATATGGTACGGCTAACATCCAAAATTAACTGATTCATAAACTATCTGGTTAGGATACAAAACAATAAGTAGTTCATCGATTAAGTAGAAAATGAACTTTCCACTGGAATAGCTACATATCCTGTGAATTTGTAAACTATCCGGATAATTAAAATAAATAGTTATTATGTAGTTATAAAATTACCCAACGTAATTAAATTACTGATATTTTTTCAGTAATTTAATTACGTTCGGTAATTGCAAGGAAATTATAATTTTATCATTACTAATGCCAACGATGGTTTTTTAATATTGATATTAATATTAGTATTAGTATTGATATTACAATATTAAATAATTATTATGTACTTCCCTTTAAGAGTTTGCACAATTTTGTATGTAGTAGATTCAAATAGTTTACAAACCTCTAGCCCATCTAAAGTGACTAATGTAGAAAGCAAAATAATCCAAAAATTGTTGGCAGGCATAATCTTACATACTGATGTATGCAGTATAATCACATTTGTTATGTAAGTAAACAGGAACTTACTATTTTTATCAATCAACTTCAGTATATGCAGCTGAAATATCTTACCAGCATATCCAAGTAGCTCTTACACTTAAAATAAGTACTTCTAGACTGAAAAACTACAATCGTCGTGTTATATTTTTTTTTGTTATAAATTTATAGCGTATTCACACACAACAAGTGTAAGGCAGTAAAAAAATCTGAAATGTGTAACACAGAGTTGCGTATTTACAGAGTGATCCTGTAGCTTCAACGTACTTTGACTCCATGCCTGCATTATAGTGTTATGATTCTAAGTTAGATAAATTATAGTCGATGTACACAAATGTTATGCAAAGGTTATTTTTTGCTACGTATAAAACACTTAGTTGTTTTGAAACATTTAAACTAGACGGGTAGGCAATATATTGTTTTATTTACGGAAATGAATACGAAACAATTAATAGATGTGCCATAAACTAAAAACATCTGGAATGTAAAATGAAAGGAGACGAGAAAATATATGTGAATAAAGGTATAAATTAGGCAATCGCAGCTTCTTATATACTTTTATGCTCTTAGAGACATAATTTTTTTATTCAACATTTCGCATAGAACTAAGGCAAAAATACTGTCTACGCACCTACGCAACGTATCTAGATACACTTCCTCCACCATCCCAAATGGTTCATGACATAACTACAGTTACTTGTCAGTATACTTTTCCTAAACAAAAATAGTAAAATTTGGAATATACCAAGCCAATATGGCAATCATGGCAGTTATAGTTCTAGAAGTTCGTATATACATATTATCATAATTATAAGACGCCGATCACTAGTGCAATACTGTAAAATTTTAGAGAATATACTTGAAATTTAGCGACTATTTTTACTGTGCATATGGATATTAAATTTAAGTACGCATGAACGTAAAATAAATCATCTATACAAAAAACAAATTGTTGAAATGTTTTCAATACTGAAATAAATAATAAATACTACTATACAATAAAATAAAACTGCTCTTGAATTTTACTAGTTGGTATTTACATAAAACTCATATTTTACCAAACGTTTCGATATATATTCTACATTTTTCAATCGTATTTTTTTTTAGTGGAAGAACGTTTGTATGGAAACATGTGCCACTGAAATTCAAGAACTTTTATTTTATTGTATAAAAATATCCATCATTTATTTAATGTTATTTTTCTACATCAATCTTTTTTCTGCATAAGCGATTTACATCGCATTTGTATGTATTTAATAATATCCTATGTCTGTCTACATACGCTAGAATTGAATTTTCAAAAAAATAGGGGGCTCCTACTTACTTGTTTAACATATGACATTATATCGAACGTATTTCTATTCATAAAAAGTTGTAAACTGAAAGACGCTAAAATTAAAATGAACTACCAACAAATACTAGGAGAACTGTTTGGAGAAATAAGCTTTACACATCAGAATAGAGACTGCATAGAAAAAAATTAAACAGAATATTATTATTGCGGAAAAGGAAGTATGTGTGACTTTAAAAATACCACATACACTTTCGTGTTCAACAGATAGAGGAATTTTAAAAAAAGAAAGAGCGAGAAAGATACATTCAGTCAGATAAGGAAAGATTACAGAGGACTAAAGATAAACACCTTGTAAACGAAAAAGTTTGCATATAGGGTGAAAGAAAACTAAAACAAAGGAAACGACCTAGATGAAGGAACATAAAAGATTAAGAGGGAAACATTTAATAGAAAAATTAACAGATTGTGAGAGAACAGCATTTTAAAGAACTAATAACGTCAAATCAAAAACAGGAAAAGATATTCGAAAATAATAGCAAACGTGGACCTAAACTAGAACCAATAACAATGAGAGAAATGATATAGGCCATAGATAAGCCAAAGCTAAGACTATGGCTAAAGCGAAATTACTAGAAAGTGGTCTCTGTCCTTGTTACTACACCCCTCGCCGTAAGGGGAAAGCGTCGTTAATTATTTTCCGAATGGCGGGTGGTGACTCTGTGACTGCCACTGTGCTTGGCGTATTTTGGTTTCAAACACATGTCAACTAAGTTGGTAAGTTTAAATGCAGGTCCTTTTACTACTGGACCAATAAGCCATTAAATTAAACATATTAAAAGTTAAAGAGATACTCATAGAGTGAAACACAGATATAATCATGCCGATATTTAAAAGAGCTGATACAAAATATGCTCAATTTATTATGTAATTATGTATATTTGGTAGTTTTTACCAGAATAATAGAAAGAAAATCCAAGGAAAAGTTGGAGACAACAAGGCCTTACATGGCTTGGTACAAATCTCACGTTTACTGAACACGTAAGCAATACTGTGAAGAAGGCAGGGAAGACAATAACAGCGTTTCTATGTTAAATGCCCAATATCGCAGGCCCAGATATCTACGCGAAGAATCTTCGTTACCGTCATTCACTCGCAAGTATTATAACTCTGCTCCTGTTTTCTACAGAGCAGTTAAATCGCAGAAGGTATCAGAGATATTAAGGAGATTTCAACCGAGGATGTCTATAAAAGTGTCAATAGCGCATACATAACCATATTGAGAGAGGCGGCAAACATTCCACCGATAGAGCGCATCGTCTAAGGAAGAAAAGTACGATGCAATGGTAAAAATAAGGCAACAGCAGCTGAAGAAGCAATGCATCAACGGCAATTAAACTGGTCTTAGGGGACTCATGGGCGGTAGACTCATCAACTAATTCCTGACATTCGGTTCTGGATGGGCAGATCCTTTGCAGAGACAGACTATTTCCTTACGCAGGTGCTTTCAGGTTATGAGCGCTCCAGAAGGTATCTACATCGACAAGGAAAACCTGAGATAGACCGGTGCCCATACTGCTAGGGATCAACGACGTTGTACATACTCTTTTTGTATGCGATAGATGGGTGGAAACCAGAAGCCTCTGTCTAACGCAAACAGCAAAATTGTTTACAACGGCAAACGTAATGCGTAGCTTGATAAACGAAGAAGGAAGAATGTACGAGGCAACAAGGTACATCAGCGAGGATAAAGGGAGCTCTAGAGACGTAAGATGTATGGACAATACTTGTGCTGAAGTAATACTAACGCAATTCCGGTGCAGTATATATAGATGGAGAAGGAAGGGATTTTTTAGTCGGCAGAGATCCAACATAACCCACAAACATCATCTAAGTGAGCATCCTGTCGAATTTTTCCTTCTTTCTTAAAAATGGAGTTTAAAAAATAAGTTATTCTATACACTATAAATAAGCTAATATTAATTTCCTGTATAAGCGGTGAATCTATTCTCAGTAACACTGTTTCTACTAAAAATAATAGCAGCAAGGAGATTACATAATGTTTATAGCATTGTTAATATGTTTGTGCAGTTGATAATTTACATTGCAATCTACATTCTATGAAGTTAATTAAGGAAAGTGTGTAAAAAAAATTCGTCTAATGTGTGTATCGGAACTTTTATATTTCGTTGTGAAGTATAAATGTTGTAACGTAGCTTTGGAGAAAGCAGTAGTGAATTTTATAATGACAATCAGAATAATGACATTAAACCAAAACAATACACAATTGATACGAGTAATGTGCATAAAACGAATCAAACAATTCAAGCAGACTGATATATACTGTAAATTTAAGGCACATTGATCATCGCTAAATCGCTCTACGCACGGCATTCTTGATATCTGGGTTACATGTGATATATTACGATTTTATCTCACGTAACGGTATTATACACTGTTATGTTGAAAACAAGTTCTTCAACAACCTTGAAGTTGTTTGGAGCTAAACGTTACAATATATAATTCCCGATGATATATAATTTCCCGTTCGCCTCTTCTTGTCGTCGATCGTAAAGTTTCAAAGCGATATCAAAACAATTTAGAGAAACGCTAAGATTTAACCAACGGAATGCCACTTAAGTACATTTCCAACACAACCGATAACTCATGAAATTGATCAGAAGATGTAAAAACATGAGCATACTAATGCAATAGGTGTATACGCGTGAATGTTGGCTCGTTATGAACATCCAACGTGCGGCGACTTGTATGGAATTTTGTGTACAGTTAAGCCATTTAGAATGTCTCCAATTTAAATTTAATGCTTGGTGTAATGTCCGCAAATATGTGTACTAATGATATATAGAAAAGTAACACAATTTTTCAGCAAATGGCGCTAAATAATGCCTACACTATACTGCATGATTTCTGATATTGCTTATTATTACCAATTAGTAAATCATTTGTAATTTAATTTGCGATATTATGGTTTATTAATTAAGGGCTATTTGAAACTGCGATTAAACATTATGAAAAGAATAAATAAACGAATTTAATAAAATCAACGCATAACAAATTCAACGTACGTAATTAACGATAATTGATAGTATGATACACAATTTATGGCTTTATAATATAAATTTTACTCTAAGCGAAGTTGTTTTATAAATTGATACAAATAAACTGATATTTTTAATAAACCCTATTTTAATGAACATAACTGGTATTTGCAAAATATTATCCAATAGGTTTGGTGAAATGAAATGGAAGTATTATATTACTATAGATTCATGTTTATCCGAAACGTTAACTTTAACTTATAAAGGTATACGAGGGCGACCTGAAATGTTTCCGGAATCGACAAGAAAAACACGGTATTGGTGTGGTTTCTATTTTTATTTCTCGATGTAATCTCCTCGAATATCAATACACGTTTTGAAACGGTGCTCCTGTCTCTTCAAAACGTCGGAAAAGTAGAATGTTTTTAGGTCTGCAAAATAGCCATCTGTAGCGGTGATGACCTCCTCATTCGAGGCAAATTTCGTTGCCATTAAAAGGTTGCCCTTACCGACCAATGAATCCACTTCAACCTTCATACGCCATATCTTGCCGATTCCGGAAACATTTCAGGTCGCCGTAGTAATTATCTAGTTAGTACACTTACTTGTGTTTCTAACCTAATACTCTAATTAGACAAGCAACAAGGTGTCATAGTACAGCAACGCCAAACTTAAGGTATTTTCTAAAGGGGTACATTTTATTTCATTCTGTGCAAGTACGGCAAGCAAGTTTATCATCCAATCGGCCATAACACAAAGACAAGTGTGAATAACACTTTTGTTACTAGATATATAATCAAAATTACTTTGACTACATAATCACCGCAAAGATTGTTATACCGGGGGACGAGCTTTCCAATACCCTCTTCTTCTCGTACTTGGAATTGACATTTCCTTTCAATGTTCTTTAAATGAATATTTTTTCATGTGCTACTACTGTACATGGTATGGAGGCTTAAAATGTACCAGTGAATAATCCACTGACATTTCGTCAATTATCTGAAATTGATTTCGATATAGCTTCGCGTTTACCTATGCATAGCATTTTGTGGCATTGTAATATATGTGCTATTGCAACATTTGGAAGCGGAAAAATTTATATTGTTAGTACACAACTCAGACAACTCAATTCACGCGGGAATATATGTACATAAAAATGTTACTGATTGTCAGAGAAATAATATATACACACATTATAGCTCAAACAAAATAATTCTAACGCTTTTATGAGGGGAGGTCCAGAAGTTCGTGGAATGAAAGGGTTTTAAATAAAATAAAACAACACATCTATTTTTCCTTTTCAATATAATTACCCTTAAGCACAATACATTTATTAGATCTATGAATTAATTTTTCTAAACCATTATAACAATATTTGTTATCTTTCGCCTCAAAATGGGCCAAAATTGCCTCCATTACTTCATTGTCGTCGGAAAACTTTCTTCCACGTAAGTCTTTTTTTAAATTGGGGAACAAATAAAAATCACTAGGTGCCAGGTCTGGACTGTAGGGTGGATGGACTATTGATTGAAAACCATGCTTGTGCAGAGCAGCCATTGCAACTTTGCTCTTGTGAACCGGCGCATTGTCTTGCAAGAGCAACACACCCTTGGTCAATTTTCCTCGACATTCTTCCTTGATGGCCGCCTTTAATTTTTCTAATATTGCTGCGTAATATTCTCCGGTTATGCTCCTACCTTTTTCTTTGTAATCAATCAATAATATCCCCTCACAATCCCAAAAAACAGTAGCCATCAACTTTCCAGCCGATTCTGACACTTTGAATTTCTTTGGCGGTGGTGTCCCCTTTTTATGCCATTGCATGGACTCTTGTTTGCACTCAGGCTCAAAGTGATGAACCCATGCAGGTTTGTCTCCACACAGCTCCAAAAATTGTTAGGACACACAGACGCGTTGCTGTTTCTGCAGCAGCGTGAGCATTCTCGGTACCCATCTTGCACTGACTTTTGTCATACCCAGGTGGTCATGTAGGATACGCAAAATGGTGATATCTGATACACCAACTAATGCAGATAATTGTTTCTTCTTCAAACGGGCATCTTGCAGTAGAAATTTTTGCACTTTTTCGACGATGTCTGATGTGGTGGCCTCAACTGGTCGTCCTGAGCGGAGGTCGTCTTCGATCGACTCCCGATCATGTTTAAAAAGACCATGTCACTTATAAATCATTGATTTACTAGGGCACTGTTCCCCATAAAGGGTTTCCATTTCATTCAATATGGTTTGAGGGTTCTTTCCTTGCTTTGTAAGGGACTTTGTCACAGCAGGGTGTTCAATTTCCTCCATAGTTTCAGTTTTCTTCCGGATTGACTTGTTTAGCAGGCAACTATTCGTAAACAACTGACGCTATAGGTCTGTAACTTAACTTATATACTAATGATGAGTCGCCAATCAGAATGACACCTACCGAGCGCCTCTATCCCCACTCCATCGCCTCCATTCTACGAACTTCTGAGCCTCCCCTCGTAGTTATACAGAAAATCTCCCTTTCATATGTAAATGTATGTATAAGTGTCTGTGTCTACATAGTATATATTGATTCCTTCAAAACATTTTATCTTGATATCCAAATGGCCAATTTCATCTCCGCAACAAACTTCAATTTTGTATTCGATTACTAATAGCATTTTTGTAGCCCTTTAATGGATTATAGTCACTTAGTGTCTAAGTATAAGTTATCGTGTTCTAACTTGTCGGTTGCCAGAAATCCGCTTACATTGTTTAACGTGGTTTACTCGAATCTTTAGGAATACGAAGTTAAGTCAACACCAATTTTGATAGGTTATGATAATTTCAACGCGTTATACATTATGATTCGCATAATTTTAGCATATCTAAAGTAAATTAATTCTTTTTTCGTTTATAACCGTAATCCTTTCACTATGGAAATATATAATTACATATCCACATAAGTGACGAGTATCAATAGAGATAGATGTAGTATGTATATAATCGACCGGGCGAAGTGGATACTATCGGCGCTGGCTGTATAATAAATACACATATGTATATGAAACATTTACCTAATTTACAACTTTATTACGTATCAAATTTTGCGATCGTTGGTGAAAAGTTTGCAGCATTACACAGGCTTTTATATTTATATCGATGAACGATGTTCGTCGTGATAAAAAACGTCTATTGACGATAACCTAGTATTTTCCAATTCGTGAATTGTGACAAGTAATCCCTGATTAATGCTGCAAATAATTTTTAAATCTATTTCAACGAAATTGAAATTTTGTCTGGGTTTCCTTAACAATTGCGGTTTCGTAATAGATTTCATAGTAATACCGGGACACCGTCTGCGTTTGGAAGATTTGAGAAACATTTTTTTTAGTGTTTCTATTGTTTTAGTGATGTTAATGCATTCGCCTCTGGCGAATATTCTCGAATAGTATCTGCCCCAAGATATAAAGGATGAACTTTACACGTCACATATAAAGTCTCTTCTTTAAGAGAACGAGCTACAGATCGCGGCACCATCAGTTGTAAACATCAAGAGCTGATTAGTTGGAAGCAGAAATCGTTACAACGTATCCAGCACTACCATCGTAATTCTTTCGCCAGTACACTCTACCAATATTTTGCTAGCTATTAAAATCGGAAATGTCGGTTTAGCGGTTTCTACAACACGTGTAATAGATTTTCTTCAAATCTGTTCGAGATAGTAGCTTTCATTTACGATTTTATTTCTTACAAAACAGTCGGAACGATTCTTTATCTAGTAGACGAAGTTGGAAAGCGCAATCAAGAAGCATGAGCAGCAAGTCAACACATCAACGGTTTATCATGAACTTTACACATGATTTTGTCATTATAGAATAAAGAGAAAAAATTTATCAATATACTTTTCATTGCGTTAACCAATGGTCGTTTTTTACCTTTCCATACGTTCGACATACTGCATTATATATTTACAAAGCGCAAAAGAACAAAACGGTAAGATGATTAACTACTCCACGTCAAAAGCAGAAAGAAGCTAATGGAAATACAGTGATTCGTCCATCCCGCTTTTTGCAACGCGGATGACGGTACGTACTTACTACGAACCTGGAGAGCTAGCAAATATGGCCTGTCTACATATAAGATAAGCGAACGTAAATATATTACATTGTTTTATTTTGTATACGCTAGAAGCTCAAATTTCAGTATAATTTAGAAGTTCCACAAAATATTTCTTTTTGCATAAATTTCCAATATCTTCTATTAATAAGCTATAACCCACAAGGGAATACATATATCAATCACAAATCATTGAAAGGTAGACCAAACTTACATTGTTTAAATTGTAAATATCAATGATGACTAATTTGTTCAGTTACACCTTGATAATATATAGTAAAACCCATTTATGTAGTTTAATTTAACTCTGTTGTATTTAAAACATATGTATCCAGCCAGATGAATATTTTCACAGCTTACATTGAATATTAGTATTGAACGTCGTTGTTATTGTTGCTGTAATTCCTTTACAGAAGCTAGTTGAATTGCATAAACGTTATTCTTGAGGTGGCCTAGCAAAAAGAAATTTAAAGCCAAGTCAGGTAACATACTGAGTATTGGAGAAGACCGCCTCTGCCCGGGGTTGAAATGATTTAAATCATTTGAATAAAATTAGAATTTCAATTAATGACTTTTTATTTTAAAAATCATTATTCCTTCTTGTAATAGTCTTTACATATTTCTTTTTCGTACAATAATTGTTTTATAAAGGGAAAATAAAGACACATTAAGTTTGACAATTATTTACTGATGCGTGATGAATTACTATACTCACTACTAAATGATTAAATATAAGAAAATGATATGTGCCTTATTAATACAATATACTAATGTTTTTTTTAGGGTTAGTAGATATAGCACAACATTTAAATTAATAAGACAATAATGTATTTAATGTAGAACACTAGAAAATGTTGTGCAATTACCATTTTATTAGTTCTTCTATTACTTGGTTATTATTTCAAATTTAGTCAGGTGTTGTTCAAAGCAACTTAAAAATTAGCCAAGAACGTATAGAAATGCGTTTTCTTCTGCCACCTTAAGACTTTAGCAGTCATGATCAACTGATAAAACTTTATTAAATTTTGTCAAGAATCAGCATATTCAGCTATCTAACTTGCGTAGGTTATAAGGTTAACAATGTCCTGTCAAAGCATCCATGCAGTTTGAAATGAAAATAGTTCAAACAAAATAAGTTTTTCAATGCACATGCGAATTCAATATATATTGAATTCAGGGAAACCCTTCTCGTTCTAAAATTATAATGAAAAATTTTTTAGAGTGTCTTGATTTAATTTTCATTTTTGTCGTTGCTGATATGACCAAAATTGATTTGACCTTTAATCCATTTACCAAATTCATGGCTTTTGTAATCACCACATACTATTTGTTTATGCCTTCAGTTTACCAAACACATAGTTCTAACGGTTGTCGGGTTCCGCCGTGTCACTAAGTTTCTGTCCCTAGCGACACGGCGTAACCCGACAACCGTTACTACTATATCAAACGGCTGTGAAAGTCTGAGATACTTGTAACATGTCCTAGAAAATTTAAGTGAGGTCCGGTATGCTCGGGGTTGGCCTATCCATGTGCTATATAAGCATTTAATCCTTCCGCCATCAATAAACTTTTAAAAATTGAACAGCAAATTTTACCTTCGTTTTGAAAATTGTCCGGATTGAGATATGCACCTGAGAAATGTGGCACTTGTCGAAATGATTACTGTTTGTCCTTGTAAAAGACTATAAGATATGTCTTATATGCCTTCCATAAGTACAGTGTAGTACAATGACAAATTATTTCGCCTGTAATTCACCATCTACGGCATGTCAAAAATATAATTGTACTTCAAACTAAGATCTAATATTTGAAATGCCAATGCTCTTTGGCAGTTTGGTAAAATTTGAGTTTTGATCAAACACCAACGCAAAAATATTCAATCCAGCTTCAGATATAGATTCCACGTTCTCTGTAAGACACGCATTGCATAATGAATTTCTCTAGCCACTGACGTGAGAATATTGTTTGCGTTGTATTTATTACTATTTCGTATTTTGATATGTGGTAATAGTCGTTGCTGCCTTGGCTGTAATTACTCCAAAAGCGAATTCATTTAACCCCGTGGCTGTATCCTACTTATTAGTAAGCATTCAATTGCATATGCAATACGTTCGGCCAGAATATATAGACACCTGTACCAAGACAGAAAATTCATCAGTATATCTACGTCCATGGCTACTTCAATTTGCCATATTTATTCAAACTTTAAATAGTTGTACTGCTGTCCCAATTGACATGCATTTCACAAAACAGCAAACTAGTCATATGAGGCAAGAAGATGTAGGGAAACTACAAAAAATTGCAACATGAGCGTGGTATCAATAAGACAAATACAACGCAATTAATTTATTCTCGCACTTTTAACATTTACTTCGTACTTCTAAAGCGGAGGTGTTTAACTTATAATAGGAATAAATATAATCTCTATTTTCTAATGGACACATATTTATCTGCAAATGCATCACGAAATGTTCAAGAACACCCTAGCATGAGAAAATTTATTGCACGATATAATAATCCGAAATTAATTTCCAGTGGGAAAGAATTTCACGTTGGTTCACGATCAAATATAACCTATAAAGAAATAAATTATTTCCGTAATCAAGGTTGTGGTTTGTTTTCTTTCTCGCTGTCCGATTGACCATACATTTTTTTCTTCTCCGTGACTTACGGCGCAAGACAGTGGACAAGATAATTAAATTGAACGCCGTAAGTTATTTCCGAGAATGTACGATTGACAAATATTTTCTATTGTACGGTATTTTATGGCTACTTAAATTAGTTTTAGTATAATAGTTGTGCCACCAAAAGAATTCAAATGAAACGTACCTCGTGTAATTTTCAATTATGAGAGAAATATTCGATTCCATTTGCGTTCTTCTTTAGAACACGAGAGAAGGAAGTCAAACCAGTTTGATGTATAAATACATTAAAAAAAACGTTGGCCTCAGTAGATCCAGTAGTCGCATACATTAATTAGAGTAAAGAAATATACTGTCCGGCAAATGATATGGTATACGCGATGATTAACATTGTTTTATAGTTTTATAATTATAACAACGTAATTTAACAGCTTCATTCGGATACCATCTCGCAAGTACCGTAACGTCTTAATAAATACAGTGTTTTTCTTATATAGCACGCTTTTCGAAATTCATGTTTAATTGGTTGTAAAAACCGCGTGATAAACATAATTTTTTCAAAATAATATACTTCAACATTGAAGTAAAATTGAATATTGAGTGATGCTGATTGTCCCCTTGATACATTTATATCAAGGATAACACTTCCATCTTTACGATATAGTTACGCCGACCAATTACGAATGCCATCGACACATTTTAAAACGACGCTAGTAGAAATTTTCACCTAACTAATCCGATAGTCATCTCTTCCCATATTGTTTGCTTTGACACTACATTTTTAATTGTGAATCACTAACAAATGCATGTATGCAGTATAGTACCTATACAAGGTATCCAGGAAATAGAATAAAAAGGTATGAGAAATGGAAGCATCTAATTCTATTAGACTTAATCCAAAATATTTTACAAAAATTCCTTCGAAGACGGGAAGAAAAAGATATTTAAAATAAAATTTTCTTTATTATTCACAGTGGAAATATTCGTACGTAAGCATGTTATTAAACCCTTAGCATGTCGTTTGAATGGTAGACAGTGTTATCTTGTAGTTTTTATATTATTATTATTATAAAATCGAGAACTGTGCTATTACAGTATGTGGAGTCCACGTAAATGTATGCGAGTTTACTTGGATGGACATATTATGCATGCACATTCTGCATCCATAGGCGGCACAATCTCCTAGGTTTCTTTTAATTCTGATGTTCCCGTCATAATTGACTCAATTTCTTTCTTTGGTTTATGCATTTTCCGCACTCTTTTATTTTATTCCAAGGACACCTTGTATAAAGCTCCATTGTCAATTAAATATTACACGTGATCTTAATATTTAAATGTTGTGTGTTGTATCGCTGCGGTTACTAGTTCAATACGTTGTTATATTGTACTTTTAGTATGTTATTAGCTTTATTTTCGCCATAAACTATTTGATGAATAAAAAACAGGCAGCAAAAATCAGCTGAGTTTGAAGAAGATGATTATATGAACTATTCTTAAATAGATATCAATAAAAATGTACTCTTATTGCAGTCGACAAAATACCTGTGGTCATTAAAAAAATATGAAATTGGATGTTGCAATTTGAAAAGCAGTGATTTTGAGAAAGAATTATTAAAACGTGATTTGTTAGAAATTGTGCATATAAATACAGTAAATATGTACGAAGACGACCTGAAATGTTTCCGGAATCGACAAGAAAAACTCTGCATTGGTGTGGATTCTTATTTTTATTTTTCGATACAGTCTCCTCCAAGATCAATACACTTTTTCAAACGGTGCTCTAGTCTCTTCAAGCCGCCAGAAAAGTAGAATGTTTCGAGGTCTGCCAAATAGCTGCTGTAGCAGGGACCTTCTCCCCATTTGAGGGAAATCTCTTTCATCCCTGTGATATTTTCAGATTTGGGAATAGGAGAAAGTCGCTGGGGGCTAGGTAGGATATGGAGGATGAGAGACTAATTCGTAGAGCAACTCATTCAACTTGAACACGACGATGCGGGATGAATGAGCCAGTGCATTGTCGCGGTGGAAAAACACTCTTTTCCGCTACACACGAGGCTATTTCTCATCCATACTGCATCAAGTCGTGTCAATAAATCGCTGTAGTATTACTCCGTGATCGTCCTTCGCTTCTGCAGATAGTCGATGAGGATCACACCCTGGGAATCCCAAAAAATGGTCTCCATGACCTTTCCGGCCGGTGGAACGGTGTTTGCTTTCTTCGGAGCCGACTCGCCCGAAAACGTCCACTACTACGACTGTTCCTTGGTCTCCGGTAAGTAGTGGTGGATTCAAGTCTTATCCATGGCTACGAAACGCATGACGAAATTCCTTGGATTGCGTTGGATTCTGGCTAGATATTAATCCGAAATAGTCACCCGATTTCATTTTTTCTCCGGTGTGAGCAAATCCAGTACCCATCACGTTGAAAGCTTTTTCATACCCAAGATATCGTGTAGGATATGGCGAACGCGTTCTTCTGGGATGGCTGTTGTCTCTGCTATCTCTTTCAGCTTCAATAGATGATCGGCTAGCAGGACATCATGAATCTTGTCGACTATTTCATCGTTGCCAGCGGTTTTTGGACGTTCACTACGTGATTCGTGCTTGTGCGGCCACGTTTGAACTCGCTCATCAAGCAGCTGATGGTCGAAAATGATGGAGTACATCCGCCATAATCCTCTAACAAAGTATTTCGAATTTCCGTGGCCGTTTTCCCAGCTATCCAGAAATGTTTTATCACTGCACGAAATTCGATTTTATCAATTTTTGCGAAACCACACTCTTAAAAAACAACTATTGACGGAAGACGTTAGAAATTTTGACAGTTACCATAAAAAGGGTTGCCTTTGCCGACCAGTGAATCCACTTCAACCTTCGTGCGCCATCTCTTGCCAATTCCGGAAACAGTTCAGGTCGCCTTCGTACTTGATGAAGTAGCTGCTGAGATGGGACATACTGTATTGCGATTGCTATTTTACCAGTGTGTCTTAATCATAATTTAAATGGTACGGACACATGTTAAGAACCACGTTGAGGAAAACAACTTTTCACTCAAAGTAAATGAAATGTCTAGCCATATCGCAAGGGAGTACTTGCTTGCACTTCTGCTACGAGCCGGCAACATTATATTAATCTCCAATGGGACACGAATAACAATCACTACAACGCTACTGTGGTTGAATACAAGTTATACGTTAGAAGAACGACATCAATTTTATTGCAATGTTTCTCCCAAACGCCCAAAAAACGTCGAATAAACGTGTAATCGTAGCCAATGGTTTCAATTTTCTTGGAAACCGACGTTGCTTGCTGTGGTTATAGTAACGTTGTAGAAGAACGTTTTAGTAATGATGTTAAACAATAACGTCATCCAAATATTATAAATTAACAATGAACCAAACCGTATCTTTAAGTACTGGTTTACATGACTACCAAAAGCAACGTTATTTTGGGTAGTCACAATAACGTCATAAATAGACGTTTAGTTAACATCGAAATAAATAGCATTTCAAAGTTATGATTGAAATACTAAAACAGCAGTTATTTTATATATTTACATCAGTATTATCTGAAAATTAGAAATTAATGCAGAATTATAAGGTATATTTCACTACACATTAGTGTATATAATGATTAAATGCAACTTTATTTTGAGAAATTACTGCAACGCAACAAAGAAATGTTTAGCTAATATAGAATTAAAGGATATTTTCAACTAATGGTGTAAATTATCCCAAAAAATAGTAGTTCTTTACATAGGTTGTCCATAGCAAGTAAAATAAAATGTAATAAAGTAGTAAAAATGCTCAATGTTACAGCAAACTGACACGATCCAAGAGAAATAGAACATATTTTATATTCACTTCATGCGGTTAATCGCATCTTAACATTGTATTTTAATTATTATTCTCAAAAACGTTAAAATAGCGTCATCTGGGTGTTCTTTTATTACCAATGTGGCACTATAGTATAGAAATCTCGTATGCTTACATATTTAATCTAGTTGAATTACTATAAGAAGAATTAAATTCACACATTCCAAAGTTAGACTCTTTGTGAAGTATGTATATGTCAGTAAAAATTGTTATGAGGAACGTTGTGCTGTTTTCCCGTGTATTTTCATATTCGTGTGTTTATTTCAACATTAGCAAAAACAACAGGAAAACTACATTTTATGTTTCATTGTACTTCTTTTTCTTATAATTTGTTTATTTTAATCGAAAAAGAGATTTGGAAACTGAATGAAATACTAGATGATCCGACAGAATTTATTTCTTACATCTGGACCATCTATTTCAGTTTGGTATCATTGGTTTGGTATTATGTTTTCTATTTCAAGTAGATATGTGAAAATTATTAATTGACTGTAAATACAGTAGCTTTTTATCGCTGGAAGAACACATCGATTGATTTCATTTGGCCTTTAGAGGTAAAGCAGCATTCAAAAGCAAAGTTTATATTTGGTTAGAGAGAGTTTAGCTCTTCCAGAAGTGAATTTCGTGAAGGTTATCGATCGATGTCTATTATGCATTCAAAAAATGAATGGGCTCGCCATTCCACATCGTGATATTGAAAAGAATGTTTTAGCATTTGCGTGGATGCAATACACACATTCTTGCATGAGTCATTTGAAATTACGAAACCTTTGCAGATGTTCTACCGATATCGTTCAACTTTAATTCGCAACGTTGTCGTGTGCGTAACATGTATTTATTGGAAGAAATCTGAAAGTAAATAACGCTCCACCTTTTTAGTATTCTAATAAAGTGGGCCCAAATCACCAAAATTGTTCAAGCAGTATCGTCAAGTAATACATATATAGGACGTACAGAACGGAATATTTTCTTGATTGATTTAAATATTACAGATCCGAAATTGCTAGTATAGAGCAGGGGCTGTGCAGGAATCCAAAACGTTTTTGGATTTAAGAGCAGACGCGGACGTACAAGAATACCTGGGCGTATGAATTACAATAACATTGAATTTTCTACACCTGCTGATATAGTAAATGCTTTCGCGGAATACTTCAATAGCGTATACACTCAGTGCCGAAATAATCGCTTGCCTGCCTTTCACGATATGATAAATTAAAATAAATTAAATAAATAAAATGATAGGCGGTCGAAGGATTCTTTTACATCGGGATCAGATAATATTCCGGGATTTGTCGTTCGTGATTGCGCTTATGTACTTGCGAACCCTTTGCACGTTATTCTCAATCTTATTTTGAAGCAGTCTAAATTTCCAACAGTTTGGAAATTGGCACAGATATGCCCAGTACTCAAGAAAGGAGATCCCTCCGAAATCCACAATTATCGTCCAATTTCTTTACTTTGTAACTTTTCAAAAGCGTTTGAATATATTCTTTTTTCTCATCTTTCTGTAGAGTTGCGCGGTTGGATCTCTCAAAAGCAACATGGTTTTATATCCCAGCGTTCAACCGTTACTAATCTCGCTTGTTTTACGCAATATGTGTCTGAAGGAATAGACAACAGAAGCCAAGTTGACACTATTTACTTGGACTTCCAGAAAGCGTTTGATCAGATAGACCATTATATTCTTCTACGAAAACTGAATTCGTTCGGATTTTCAGGACCATTACGCTCACTCTTACAGTCGTACCTGATCAATAGAGAATTTCAAGTATGCTATAGGAATTATGTATCATCCAAGCACATCGCTACCTCGGGTATACCTCAGGGATCTAATCTTGGACCTCTAATATTCTTGCTCTTCATTAACGACATTGCTAGTATTGTTGAATGCGAAACGCTAATGTACGCTGACGTCATCAAACTGTCTCTAGGTATTGTTTCTACTGCAGATTGTGTTTCCAGTTGGTGTAAGCTTAACAGATTGTCCTTAAATATTTCAAAATGCACTACCATGACATTTACTAAGCGTCAGCAAGGTGTTACTTACAATTATAACGTTGAAGGAGTGTCACTGCTGGTGTCAACATATGTCAAAGATTTGGGGGTGCTTTTTGACACCATTCTGTCTTTTTCTGATCACATATCTCAGTTGGTATCGCGATGTAATAAAATATATGGATTTATTTACCATAATTGTAGGGACTTTCGCAGTATACAAGCTCTATCTACGTTATTTTTTCTCTCATTCAATCTCGGTTGGAGTACGCCGCGTTGGTCTGGTTTCCTATTTATGAAACACGCATAAACTCTATTGAGACGGTACAGATGAGGTTTCTAAAACTTCTCTATTATCTGTTGGAGGGATCTTATCCACCTAGAGGCTTTGAACATGGTGTATTGCTGCGGAAATTTAATTTTGTATCTCTTTCTACCAGACAAACGATTTCTTTACTAAAATTTTTATTTTGTTTAGTACATAACAAGATTGATTGTCCCTGGCTCTTGGGTAAGTATAATTTTCTTGTTCCCAGAGTTAGCTCCAGGTCCTCATTTGCCTTCGAACAAATGTCCTTATAAGGTCCCCAGTGCACCTGATGTGTACTAACTTCAACAGCATCTCTGATCTTTGTGACATCCACGCTGACCGATTTAGATCTATGTTATGTATTTTAGTAATTTCCTGTAATTGGATGTTCGACTAAACACCTCATTAGCGTAACATTAAAAAATGTTGGAAATAAATCACTATTATTATTATTATTATTATTTTTATTACTAAGTAAATGGTCATTTGTTTCTGAGGTTCCACACCTCATTAGCGTAACATTGGAAAATCGAAGAACTATGAATGCTGATTGGTACTCCATAATTTTTTTGGCTAGAACTGTCGTTGATATAAGAACAAAATCGACGAATTATTCTTCCTCATGACAACGCCAGTTCTCATTCAGTCGTCAAACCTTTAATTTTTTGCCGGTAAAAATGTTTCATTAAGGACTCATTGACCATATTTGTGGCCTTCTAATTTCCTTCTATTCCCAAAACATCATAAATAATATGCACGGAGAACGATTTTCGTCACGTACTCGTAATCAGCTGTTCAAAGATTTCCAATACTGGTTTTCTAAGTAATAAGCTGCAGAGTGCAAGAAGTGATTCGGGTACTTTGAAAGACAATAATGCCATTTAGTAGATTTTTGCATGTTTTTTATACTACTTTCAGAAATTTTATTAGCAGCTGTATAGTCACACACGCCAAAAAGTGTTTGAAGCACATCTCTATTACCACCATTTCTCTTAAAATTGCTGCACGTAAAGTTGTCTCAATATTAAAGTTACGGCATTTTTACATCGACAATAGTTGAGAGTAGCGTTAAAGGCGGAGGGACATTTGCAAATCCATAACTCACGTTCCATTCAACATATCAAAGGTTGTGAAAAAGTTCATTCATTATACGGCCATGTACTTTTCTTTACTTCATCGTACGGAATGTACGTATGAATTTAAATTTTTGTATGACCACCGCATTTGTATGCTCATGCAAGCAAGCCCGTATGTTTAAATTTAATTCAACACCATCTTTCATTAGAATTTTTAATTTAAAATTAAAAAGTCAAATTAAAATTTCACTAACGCTATAATGTTGATACGGGAGCACATAAATTTCGCATAATAAGTCTCTGTGACCTAAATTTTCGCAAGCTCTATAATTCCTAATGCCCTGGCCAAACTTTTAAGCCGTCTTGCACGCTGAATTCCACCCGCCCTATTATACCAACAAATTATGTTCGCACTTTCGCTTAGACGTAACGCTCTCCGCCACGAACAATAAAACTCTTAATTACATGTTTCAAAAATTCTAATTTCGCTAAAGCTTTAATTAAATATTTGATCGAACACGAACTAGAAAATTGGATACGCAAAGGGATTATATCGATAAAACAATTATATAAGTTGCTCGCAAAAAGCGGTTCTCGGAAATCAGTTCCTCAACTTTTATCCATTTATACCGGGGTTATGTAGAAGTTTCGTTGCACAAACAAAGAAAATAAAGTTTATTTATTTCCTGATTATCTTTGCAGAATGTACGAGATTTGGGCTTTCCACGTAAATGCAATTTTTGCTAACTATTTACACTCACTGGTTTTTGTTTTGTTTTGGCACATGGCAAGCAAAATATAAATAAAGAAGTTTTCCAATCTTAACTGTTCCTAAGAAAGAAAGCTGGGCATATAAGGCAAATTCCTTACGAACTTCAAATGTAAGTGTTACAACCCACTTATGGAACTACATTTACAAATGGAGTCTCTGAAAAGTAAAATGAATCTAAAATTTTCACCTACATCCACGAAATACATGTATGTAACTGAACTACGCGATTTATCTGATGTCTTATGACTAAGTGCACATCTTACAATTGTATCATAGACACGTGGTCAAAAATCTTAAGACCTCCACAGTTTAGAAGAGCAATGAGCAAAAATCGATTTGAATCCTTAATCAAATATTAGATTTGCTGGGAATACGTAACGATTGTTAAGTTTCAAGAAACAAGGCGAAATGTAATAGTAGGCAATAATGAAAAAAAATAAAGCAGGCAAACAACCACAGTAGCTGAAAACTAAATATAAATCAGTTTCATGTTCTCAATTTGTATTTAGCGAAATATCAACTTTGGTTTTATATATTCCTAAAGAAAACAGCTTGAAAGAAGAATAGATTCTTTAAAGCAACTCATTTTTTTATCTTGCAGATCATTTGAGAGTACCCGTTAATTGTCGTTCAATACCAATACCTTCGTAAATCAATGCGAGGAATTCTCGGGATGGATAAAGAATCAATAGCTAAGAAACTATTTCATATCGCCATGCATACTATTCCAGAAACTGGGATCGAAAGGGACACACCGTACGTGTGTATGTTCAAAAGACTCTGCTGAACACAGATGAGGAAACAACCGGAAGAATTATGTTGCAGTATATTCTTTACTTATAATGTTTCATTTATCTATTCTCCTGAAATTCAATAAGTATTTTGATTTGCTGTAGTAGAGTTGCGATGTACATTAAAAGCTTATAACAATGATTTTATTTATTAAATTTGAATAGTACCTGACACTAATAATGATATTTATAACTGGTGTCCGAAAGGATGCAAGTTGTTCTCAGGTCCGTAGAAATATGGTGCCGAAAAAAAGGGTTGAGTGGAAACTCTAGTAAAACGACTATGGTACCGTTCATCTGAAGAAGATAACTTCTCAAACTTCGGCGTCCTATAGTACCCACTATAACTTACGCGTCGCTAGTCTAGCAGCACAACGCCAATTAAGGCTACGCAGTCAAGATCCTTGATAAAGTCCAAAGAATTGCTGGCTGTGGCATTACGGGAGCCACGGCCTCGACGCCACCGGCTGTGATAGAGACCATCCATAGACCTCCACCATTGCAGCTGGTGCTGAAGTCAGAAGTAACCCTAGGAGCCTACAGAGTCGAATATAATGGGTGCAATGGATTCCCTAGCAAATTCTGGGACCATTCCAACACCTTTAACTGCATGGAACAAACAGCACCGCTGCCGATAAGAACCGACAAAATTCAGCCCGTATACAGGGCTTGCTGGGGGATACAATGTAACCATTTACAGCAGCGAGGCAGCAAAGACACGCAAATTAAGGCGGGGTGTCTCCCGCTGGTTTGTTGACGCCTCGAAAACCTCGAAAGGACTAGATACTGGAATTTGGAATGGTGGAAATCCGGATGGCGAGGCCATTAGCCTAGGGGTCACCCCCCCCTCCTTCTTCAAGCAGAAGTAATTACCATCCCGACATGTACGAAGAACTCTATGGACGCGCATAACCTTGAAACGGTGGAAATCGTAGGGGACAGCCAAGCCGCCCTTAAGGCGCTACAAGCTGTCAAGTTTGACTCCGAAGTGGTGTTGGAGTACCACAGAAGGTTGCAACAACCGGCGGAACATCGCAACGTTACGCTGGGTGCCAAGCCAATAGGGAATCAAAGGAAATGAAATAACTGACTTATTAGCAAGAGACGCCAGTGGACGATCAGTCTCAGGTCCTGAACCGACGTGTGGGAGCACCTATAGCAGTATTAAAACTTTTGTTAAATCTAAGCTTGCCGCCAATCACCGGCCCTACTGGAACGAACTAGCTGGTTTGAGACACTGCAAAACCTTCTGGATTTATCCAGGTGAGGAAAGGCTACATAAAGCATCGCATGAGCCTAGTAAACTCTCCTTCATGTACAGGGAAAAGCGGAAAAAACTCCTGCGCACTTCCTAGTTGACTGCCCGGCAGTCTCCAGGGAAAGACAGGTTCGCCTTGGGGATGCTTAGCTTAACAAACCTAAGTTAAGAAAATTACTTCTCGAGCGAAATATGGACTTTGTTGTTGTAGAGCAACCCGGCCGAGTGAATTAAAATTACATGAGTGCACGATAGGCGAATTATTGACTGAGTTGCTCTTCGGAGTTAAAATCCCAGCCCATGGAAAAAAGGTTGTGTCGCCAACCAGCGAGCGTATAACTGATGTAAACTTACTTCACTGTAGTGTCAAATTGAAATGTTTAAGAAATATTCTGAACATTTATTAATTTAAACCTCTTTATGGAACAAATAGTAACGGAAATAGGCTAATGGGTAAAATACACTTGTACATGTTACAAAATTTCCTTTGGATTTTCATGTTATGAAATTATAAAAATATTATGTAAAGATCCCATCAGCAATTTATAAAATAATATCTGGGATAGGAATTTAATTAGTTTGTATCCAATTAAAAAATATATTTATCCTTTCTATGCTCTTTACGTACTTAGAATAGTACAACTGCTTTATAAAATAAATGTACAGCTTGAAGTGCGTACAGTAAATTTCTTGATTTAATTGAAATACATTAAGGAGTTGTCAATATTTCAAGTTTAAAAAAACTTATTCGTAGCTCAGCAGGTACACTCTTTAATCCAAATGATACAGCCGTTTTTGTCTTATGCTCACCTTGAACGCCGACCTCAATGAAGAGAAGTTCCCTAACTGTGGCCCGGCATAATTGAAATTGGCTCCGAGGCGAGACAAAGCCGTATCGATTAAATATCGTGTATTGTTTATAACCTGTTCTCACGATCAAAAGTTTCTACCGGCAGCAGCCCCGTCAGAACCTCCTCTCCTTCTCTCACACCGTTAATAATTTATGATAAACACTTATCTACAGGCCACGGTTCGGACGCATTTCCACTAAATAAAGCATTCACACGGAGGGGCGATGTATTTTCAATGCTTTCCGAATGACAAAAGCTGGAGCAGCCTCACGTCTGCGAGACTAATACGCGCACGTTATCGCTGCGTCGTCGAAATTGAAGGAATTTCGAAGTTGCCCGGTTTTATTTTAGGTGGAAAAGATCCGATCTCAACGCTATTTCAGCGCCAAACCGTTGGTGTTTCTTTGTTTTCCGCCTGTCTTTTCTTTTTCCCTATTTTCTCCTCCATGTCTTTTTTCATTTTTCTCCCGGAAAAACGAATGTTTGTTTCTATTGTTTTATCTAGCTCTACAGGTTCATTCATTTATCGACGTGAACAATATATCGCGAACGAAGCACACATATATAGATATATCGAGGTGTATACAAGTACTTATTGATAAAAGGAAATTCGTTCAGACCCACGAATCATTTTGTAAACGTTTGAATGCTTTTTCAGACGTATCCCGAGCAACGAGCTTCATAAACGAAAATGCCGGAAAGATCTTGTCACTACTGATCACTTTATTAGTGGAACACTAATATTGACATTGGCAGTATCAACTCTTGATTCCGACAGCTAGAAATATGAAGAAGGAAAAAGGAAAGCTATTCTTACGTTTTAATAAACTAAATAAAAAGATTCTTGTCGAAAATTATTTTTAAGAACTTGTATTTGTAAACAGAAAGAGAAAGGTTAAAGAGAAAAATAAATATTTGTGAAAATATATTTCTAATAGTATGACGAACTTTATCGTGGTCCCTATGAATAAATATTGGAGGGACTAGCTTCCTTATATTTACAAAAATTTTAAATAAACAGGTTATGCGTAAAAATTGTTTCAAATTACTTCATCTTTCCTTAGAAAACGACAAATAAAACCGCGCTAAACATATAACAAGTTTTAAGTCATAAGCAAATTTAAAATGACAATTTGGTCGACTCAAGTTCATGTTAGAATGCATTTGTCCTACAGGAAGGCGCCAACACATAGGATCACATAGGAAGGCGTCTAACAACCGGGCCATTACAATTAGCGCTAATAGATATGCACGCAACTGCAGGGAGTTGTTGAGGTGTAATTTATTTTACTCAGGACTTGCGATATGTAGGTTGATTGCTGTGAATACGTGATATATGTTATGTTATTCAATTTTAATTTCGTGAAAGAATAATTTTTAAGGTAACGTAAATTGATAATAATGCTAACATCATTATTTTGCTCTCTTATATTTGTACATATCTTTGTATTTCATAATTATTTTATTCTCTTGGTAATCGATTTCGATTACACTCGTCATTGTTAAGACTATTTCAAATACCCGCTTTTCAAACTACTATAATAAATCCCCAGGTTTCTGACCTCGTATGTTGTTAGTCCTAAAAGTGACCGTTTCGACTAGGCCGACGTAAACTTCTTGACGATCTCATATAAAAGTCCATCACAACAGATCTAATAACATACCTACGAAGACAACTAGAGCTAAAATCAACAACGCACCGCTGAGTGAAGAAACGAAGAATTCCATCGTACCCAGAAAACATTCTTAAAATGGGGAAAGATGTACGGTTTACCGAAGATACATAAACAGGATGTACCACTAAGACATATAGTGAGTAGAGATACCTAGCAAACCAACTAAAATCATGCAGGCGGCAAATAACCTCCCACGTTAAGACTTCATCGACATCCTACATGAACAAAATGTGGAGAGCACAGACGTGTTAGTCAGCCCTGACGTAACTTCGCTATTCACCCAATTACCGATCAATGAAACAGTCGACATCATCAGAAACAAGCACCAAGTGGAAGATCATCTCATAGACCCAACAGAGCATTGTCTTAAAAGTAGCTATTTCACATATATCGGCCAGAGGTATAAACAAACAGAAGGAGCGCCAATGAGATCACCGCTATCACCCATCGTAGCTAATATCTTCATGGAAGATTTCGAAACCAGGGCCCTGGACACCACTGACTACAAAACCAAGCTATGGCTCAGACATATGCTGCAGGATTTCCTTCCACACTTGAATAGTATCCATCCAAAAATCAAGTTCACAATAGAAATTGAAAACCGAAACCAACTGGCATTTGTAGAAGTTTTAAGAATCAAGAAAGAGAATAGTACATTAGGACATACAGCATACCGAAAGGCGACTCATACCAACCGCTACCTCAATGTGCAATTAAACCATCATCCTACCCAGATACAAGGTGTAGCGAAAACTCTGGTATCAAGATCTCAGCGGTTAGCCGACGCTGATCACATCCAGACCGAGAGGTCACACCAACGGTTTCACCACCAATACCATAAACAGAGCCTTCCATACGAAAACGAATCCATGGGACGCTACCAATTATGTAGCCAAAGCATATCTCCCTTACATAAAGGGTACAACGGACAAAAGATATTACGGAAACACCAAATTCAAACCGTACTTTTCACCGATAGAAAAATTAGATAAATTCTGAATAATCTGAAGGATAAAATACTATTCTAAGCTCAAGGAGTATACGAGATACCCTGCGGGAACTGCAACCTTTCCTATATAGGTGAAAAAATAGGAAAATAAGCGTCAGAAGAGAAGAACACAAACTAACAGTACTAGCAAAACAAATAGCCTCAGTTTTAGCCCTACACGTACTGATGACTGGACACGAAGTCGACATCAAAAAATAAAACCGATAAGCATGAACGAACATCTTCCGACAAGGATTACATAAGAATCCATAGAGATACAGAATCACCTGAACAACCGCAACAAGCGGGACCAAGCGCAAGACCTACCACCGACTTCGAGAAACGTTGTAAAGTATATCGAAACAGATAGGCTACAAGAAGCAACACAGAGCCGGCAAAATAATGACAGTGATACCCCCCTCTCCTGCCGGGTCGGGGCGGGGTAAGGCCGTTGTGGTGATTTCATTTTTGCTCCGGTGTGCAAACGCGGTACCCATCGCGCCGAAAGCTTTTTCATACCCAAAATTTCGTGTAGGATACGGCCAACCCGTTCTTCTTAGATGCCTGTTGTCGCTGCTATTTCAATCAGCTTGAATCGACGATCGGCTAACACGACATCATGACATCTTGTCGATCATTTCGTCGTTGGTAGCGGTTTTTGGGCGTCCACTGCGTGGTTTGTCACTTCTGCTTATGCGGTCACGTTTGAACTCGCTCACTTAGAAGCAGATGGTCGAAAACGATGGAGTACATCTGCCATGAACCTCTAGCAAAATATTTCGAATTTCAGTGGCCGTCCTCCCAGCCATCCAGAAGTGTTTTATCACTGCACGAAATTCGATTTTATCCATTCTTGCGAAACCGCCTGACGTGCTGCACAAAATACACTCTTAAGCTACAACTATTACATTATTTGACACTATTTTTACAGTAGCCATAAAAAAGATTGCCCTTGCCGATCAGTGACTCCACTTCGAACTTCGTGCGCCATCTCTTGCCGATTCCGGAAACATTTCAGGTCATCCTCGTAATAATGAATAAGTTTTGGTTAGAGATTTTACGAAGAGTATTTCCTTGTTTACATCCTACTTAAATTTGACATGCCATTTATTATCAGACCAACGTTCTTGCTGTTTTACAGTTGCATCCCTTACTTTCTATCGTTATTCTTCTGTCACGAAACCCAAAAGATAATTCCTTAAAACTAAATTTAATCTTGATTAACAATTTAACGAACTTATACCACCGAGCCTAAAAAGTATAGCTAAAACTAGACTTTAGGGTATTCCTAACAGTTGCAAAGGTGAAGATATTCAGAAGCTTTAACTAAATATAGATTTTATAATAACACGGAATTTACACAGATGCTACAATATACCGCTTCCCGTTGTTAGGCAGATTTACAAGAATGCTCGATCAAGGTGCCGTAATAAGGTACAGTGCAGACATTAACGCAATCCAACGTAGCTAAATTAAACGCTAGGAAACGTTTATTGTTATTGCGAACGTGGAATGTTTTCCGGTATACACATCTTCAAAGTTACGGCGTACCTGAGGCATTAAAAAAATGGTTATACCCTGTGTCGTTTGTACGTTGGGCTCAGATGCGATGTCGGCGGCAGCGGTGAGTGGGCAGTAGACAGGTTCGCGCGGTCGGGTCAGGCCGCTCGGTCACTCACATCTCATGATCCGAGAGAACAGGACCGACACATACGAACACATGCACATTTTACACACACTCAAATATGTACGTCTTTGGACATTGTGCTGTGAATGAATTGTCAAAAAGAGCGTGTACTATGTGATAACTCCTTTCAATGAAACTTCTAGCAGAGTGAGAATTTTAAACCAGGTAAATCACTAATACAAAAGTTAGAAATAAGTTGGACTAATAAGACAAAGTTTTTTATCAGTCTATCTGCTGTTGTGCAACTACCTATAATTTTAAATAAAGTGCAATTATTCCTTTGTTTCATTTTCGAATAGTAACGTGCATTTGATATTGTTATTCGTAGTAATCTGGCTTTTACGTCAAATCTGTTTCTAAACGTCTGATCCTATATTTGCCTGTACTTTCATCTTAGCTATTCATTGTTCGCACTTGTATTTATTTTGTTATCGAAAATTCTATACAATTGCACTTCCTTCCTAACACCCAGTTAGTTACTTTGTGATAATGAGATTGACAATTTTCACATGATATATTAATTTAAGGTTTTCATTGTTATGTAATTGATATAAATACTAATATATCATTCCCTCATCAGTTCAGTAGTTTAGTTCAGTTCAGTAGTTGAGTTCAGTTCAGCCTGAACCGAGTAGAGAATCTCAAACGACCGACTCTAGATTATATATTATTTATACAATTGTAATCCATTGTAATCCATTGTAAAACTAGACTTAAGTTTTAATAAACGTTAGTGCAATTACGTGCATCTTTGAAGACCCACAGCACTAATGATACAATAAAAAAACGAAAAAGTTTCTGTTAAAGGACAAATATAGCCGTTACATTTAAATTATTCATTAGGTTGTAATCTCTTCATCTTTGCTCCATGTTTAATTATATTTTGCAACGTATACAATACAGTAAAACGTTCGCAAAATGGTTTGTGCGGCATTCTTTATGTAGTTATGCATTATAAACCGAAACAATTACAAATCAAAGATATCACTTGTTGCCGTATAATGATAATGATTGCCTTTATAGTTGGTGTAATAGTATTTTATAAGAAGAGGAACCAAGATAAAGTGTCTAGTTTATTCGAAGAAATATTGAATATTTCAATAAAATATTTCTACACAAAACAATTTCAACAGATTTCTGGAACAGATCAAAAAACAATCAGCGCTCAATATGTAAAAAAAGGTAAGTACGAATTGTCCGAATAAGAAAGTAGTAGCTCATTAACGCAGGAACAGCATCCTTGTTAGAAAACACCATACGACAAATAAATTCCGAGACTCAAACCATATCTGAGTAACTAGTAATGACATCTATATGTCCATGCCGACGTTTGAAATCTGTGATATTCCTCTTTCCAATAATAATAAGTTACGACAGTTTTCCCAAAATAGCTTTTGTATCGATGTTGAAATACTAACACAGAACCAAGAGCAGTTATTAAAATGTACGCAAGACTTGACAAAAGTACATCAGAAATGTTCCAGTTGATGCACCAAATCTACGGCATTGATTGAGTAGAGCAAATGTTTTTTTGTGGCACAAATGTTTTCTATTAGGAGGTGATAATCGTGAAGTAAGGCCAACTTCAACTCAGACACCATAAATGACCGAAAAGTACGTGGTTTTCTTGAAAATAATCGTAATACTTTGCTGAGAATGATGGAAGAGGATTTAATCAGCAGAGAAAGGATCCGAATCATTCTTCAGGAGAATTGGGTGGGAAAAACGAAAGTCTCTGTAAAATTCATTTTACACACTTTGGCAGATAGCCAAAAATGGGTGCGTGTCAGTCATTCCACGGAAATCGTCGCAGTCGCTAGAAATGATTCAAACTTCCTGAAATCAATTGTTACGCGTGACGAAACTTGGTGCTTTTAGTACGACCCAAAAACCAGGCATCAAAGTGCGAAATGAAAATCGAAATATTCATCACAAGCTAAAGAAACACAGAAAGTTCAATAAAAAAATTAAATCAATGCTCATTACCTTTTTCGATAGCAAAGGGATTGGCCACAGAGAATTCGTTCAAATTGGACAAACAATTCTTAACAAATATTATCTCGAAGTTTTGAAGTGAATTCATTGTATTTTACCCGAATATCGTGAATCAGAGACCTGGTGCCTACTGCACCATAATACCCCAAGCAGCACTTCATTCACAAATTTCACAAACAATGAAGCAATCGTCGAGTACCCGGATGGATACTCGGATCCTAAGAAACATGGGCTTCAAAAAGTAGATATTTTCAAAAAATAATATTTATTTTTCTTAGTAGAAATTCTATTGAAGATATTGCTCTTGGAATTGAGTCCATTTTCTGGAAAATAAAGGCAACTGTTTGAAACAAAGATACCAATAAAATGATACTTTTTCTGAAACCTTTTTTCCCAAGTAAAACGGTTTGAATTCCTTGCGAATTATATTTGAACTGACCAACATATGGAACGCGATTTCAAAAATGCCCCACATCAACTGCCACCAGAAGTGGAGGTGTCACTGAATAAAAAGCGAGCGTTGGGTATATTGGATCAACCATTGTGGAAAGGTTTAGGTTGTCAAACCTAATTAAGCAGATTAATCTGTTTTAGTATGCGGAATAATACAACATACTTTTTTGGCCGCAGTTTTAGGGATATAACAAGATCGAAACCAGTATTACGTAATAATCAATCAATCAATCACTCAAATAAAACTCGGAGGCATTAAATTGCTTTATAAAGCCTTTCATTCCGATTTTCTCTCTCCTTCTTAGAATCTCAGCTTTGATGCTTTTTTACTAACAAGCATATTACCATTCGGTTTACGTATAGTACCTTTCCTCTTTGTTTAATTCATAACTGAGTCTCAGTTGTCCTCTTCTTAATTTCAGACATTTTCTTTTCGCGATCGTTCTTCTTCCTTTCAGTTATCAATTTTCCTTCTAAATTCCTTCGTATATTCTAAACGGATTTGGTGGATCGATGTTAGGACAAATTTCTTCTTCATCGTCAAAGAAGGCTATATTTGCCCATTTACTATAATATAACACATTTTAATTATAAATAAATGAATTTATTTGAAAATTGTATACTTCCAAAATGTATTTCAGATTATTTCCATCAAATATTATACTTAAGTAATGCATAATACTTAAGTAGGTTGAGCAAATGACAGAGGAGGTTCAGTGATAGCTTAGGAATATTTTTCGATGAATGGAGAGGGAAAAGAAAAAGTAATAGAAATTTTAAAGCAGTGCATGATTCTATCTGGTTTATCGTTACTTTACTGTACAACCGCGAGCCCAAACACGTGTATAACTTACGTATTTTTTATAATATAACATCCATCGCCTTAGTATTAAAATTTCTAATAAATATACATGTTTTTTCTCATTAAAAATGAATTTTCTTTTTAATTAGGTCTTCAAACAGTTTTTTATAGTGGTTCTAAACTTTTGAATGGTAGTATACGTAGTACCAGAAAAACGTCTTAGTTTAATTGAAAAAATCGGAACAAACTATAACTTATAAATTTTGGTAATAAATTTAAAACTAATTTAAATCTTCATGTATAATTAATATAACGGAGTAAGCTACTATTAAAATATAATTAAATACTTTATAGAACAATATACCTGTGAAGTAAAGGATGTGTGTCCACAGCACGCTAGCTAAGCAGAATTTCTTCTTGCACTAGTAGCAAAAAAACATGGAGGGAATATCTTTGTCATAGATTCACACTAATTGGTACCGGGAGACCGTCAAAGTTGTATTATAAATAAAAGACCCGGTGTAAAATGAGTGGGTCAATTTCTTTTAGTCCAATATTCTTTACCTCCGAGTTTTTTTTTGTAACGTGGTATGCGCTGAAAAATATAAATCACAAAAAACGAATACATATGCAAGTGGTAAGTCTGTTGAAGCAGTTCTTACTAAAATCTAATGTAATAGAATCGTAAAATAGCAACTACAACTTGCTCTGGTAGAGTTTGTTCTTTTGGTACCGTTCCCCGTGCTTGTGTTACCAGATTTACGTTGCTCGTGACGTATGTATGTATCTATCTACATGGGATTGTCCACGACACCACACATGTACGAATACATACGTATACACGTACGACCGTGTCGCGTATCCCAGCAGTCGGCCAATGCCCGCTCCAATCTACTTTATGTGCCTCACGAGGTGTTGAAGGCGAGAGCTTTTTATTCGCTAGAGACATTTCCGGATTTCCTCGTTTTCCACGTTCCTTGCTTTTCGCCTTTGTGCCGAAGGCCCAGGTATTCTTATACGACCAATCTCATCCATGGGGCTTAAGTAACGAAATCTTTCTTTACACAATAAGCAGTTCGCCTCTTATACAAAAGCGGTCTCTGGGCATATCCAAACAGAAGAAAAGAAACTCTTTTTTTCTAATAAAATTAGTTGCCCCGGGCCTGCCCTATGGTCCTCACGCAAATAAAAAGTTTGGCGGCCATAGGTTTTACGCTATTTTCATGCGTGAACGGAATCAATATTACATCACATAAAATGTTCCTTTCACATCATCTCCCACCGTTGAAAATCATGTCCCAATAAATGTTCGCCTAGCCATCACAACTTTCCATTGAATGAGAAAATTTTGAATCCGTACCTTTCCAAATATTATCCGTTTCAATAGTATTACGGTATAGGAAAGGTTTAGTCGTTTATAATTAGTATAATGCGATAACTTTTCGTTTACAAATTCATTGCAGTTGATATTTTAAAGCAGATTCGCTTCTTTCTAATATTTAAATTTTGACCAAGAGAAAATTTAGTAACAAAAACACAACTAGTTAAGATATATTCTGATCCTTCAAAGATAACGTAAACAACTTTACTACTAAATGGGATTAATCCCGTTGATGTTATCAACATGTTGTTAACTGGTTAACTGGTTTACCGTTACTTGGTTAGTTACTGGAAATTACATTTTTTTATTGTAATCTTTGACCTTCACAAGTAGTCATTTAACCACGCGAAAAGTTAAAAATAAAAAAGGCAACATTTTAATGACCTACACTAGAAGGACTACCCCAGGGATACAGTCTTTTCGGCACGGGGTCGATATACAGGGCCACAGAATAAAAAGAAAACCAATTAAAGGAATGGTAAACAAAAGGAACTAAGGTAAATGAGAAAACTAAAACCGTAATAGAAGCTAAAGAAGCTCATAAACGTATTCTATTGCGAATTGAAAAACATACTTGATAAAGTTACAGACATCTAAACTGTTTTATGCAAAAAAGAAGGAGATATTATCGAGAAGATAAAAAAGTACATAAATCCTGAAATAATTCATCCCGACAAGGAAATAAGAACACTCAAATAAAACATGATGAGCATCACATAAAGTCTCGTTGTCACACGAACAGCGAAGACTATTAAGAGCACCAATCTTATGGTGATGTGTAGGGACGCATGCATGATTGAACTTCAAACGAGACACCGTAGAACTAAAATATTTGATAGCACTATGCTTGTGGATGTAAATGATGTGAGAGAGGGCACTTCACTAGGCTAACAATAATTTTGTATAGATTGCAAGGCAGATGGGAGTCAGATATTATATCAAAGCCGTTGAAGATAAAATTTTTTGAGCTGAGTAGCAAAGCTTTCATTATTGCGCAAACCTCGATAAAGATAGAGGCCATGTAGATGTTTGAAAGACTCAATGTAGGTGTTTCTGGGAGTGTAAGAAGCGGAACCAACTGTACTAATGTTTTCAGAACGATCAGCATTTTTCTAATAATTGATTAGAATTTTCTGCAAGACTAGAATTAAGAGTACAGGAAATTACATGCAAATTATTTTTTAATACTGCAAGGACTTACTCTACAATGAGTAACTCCTAACTCATTGTATAAAATCGGAAAACAGAAATATCTTTGTTTAAAAAATTACATAAACCTATGAACGTTAAATTAGTTTTTCCGCTTTTAGAGACTGCGATAACAAATATTTCAATGTAACTTCTAACTGCACGTTCGGGCACTTAAAATAATGAATATTTAAAGCAAGGAACTTAGCACATTATACTAGTTTGAACACGTCAATGAAGATTACACCTACTCTGCGTTCCACGATCGTATTCGCTCGTATAGACTACCTCATTAGAATAAATAATTTAGATTTAAGCGTGCAAATCATCGCGGGTATATCGTCGCAATTCGCATAGATCCAAATTTACGACAAAATTCGATATTACTTATATTGTCGCTTATCAAGTTACCTTAAACTATAAGGTATTTTGAAATACCATATATGAATAAAGTAATTAATACGCCTTTACTTATAGATTAAGGTGATTTCAAAGATGTTATCTTGTAGATGTTTTCTAGATATACATGGAAAGTTGCACCAAAAATTTGATTTAATATTTCTTCATTATGAAATATATTTCATATTTTGATGACACTACAACAATGTTTTTATTTATTAAAAAATACCTTTATTTTCCATAATTTCATAAATCAGAGATTAATTCGTTTAATTTTCTTTTTAGTCACACACGTTATAATTTTTCTAAATAAAGGCAATGACTCATCACTGTTATACCTCGCCTTCATGTAATAGCCAAGCGCATAGCATGAAAAAAACAGTCTGTGTAGGTTCGTACATTTCATGAGTAATCCTATGTACAATGCACAATTTATATATCAAGTATATATCAAGTATCAGTAGCAACTGGTGACACGATAAAAGTATGATAGACAATGTATAGCAGTTATAGTTTATTATGAAAGGAATATTAATGTCAATGAGCTTTTTAATATCAAAATACGCGCCTTATTTTTAAAATGTTTCGACAAGTGCAGCTACTTCAAGGTTTAGTGAAAATTAGGAAAAGCTCTTCATTCTATTAGAAATCATATTCTATTCGTATTCTCCATAAAATTTTACTCAAATATATTAAAGCTAAGTTTTCAATTGTATTTAGTTACTTTTGTAGTATAGAATGATTTTATATCATCAAAATGTATAAATATGCGAATGACAAACCTGATAAATAATATGAAACTCTTAACTACCTACTTATATTTTGACCAATCTATCACTTGCTTCTGTATTTTATTCTCTACGTGGCTATATGCAGAGCATTACAATGAACAATGGAACAGTAGATCTAATGGATAAGCAGATCATATTCTGCCGCTAACTAATCGTATTTCAAAACAATGAAATTACTTTTTAAGTATTCATAAACATACGTATAATGGAGTCTAACAGTCGCCGTAACAAAGTAACGAAACCGCAACTCCTACAAACCACAACAATGAAGAAGTTAGATTAATACATAATAAAGCATAATTTCCGAAAGTTTTACTCACAATCAGTAAAATCAAATAATTAGATCAACAGCAACACATTTACATTTAGAGTGAATAGTGAATATATATATCTATATTGAGAAAGAGTACGAAAATTCGTTTTTAAAAGGGGCGGAGCTTTGTAACTGTGTCGTCTCACTTGATGTCTGACTTTAGATACCTCAATACATACAAGGAGCTACTTTTCTAGTTCAGTACAGAGAACTTTGTAGCTTTTATTTACCATCAGATCCATCGTAGTTACCATTGTACCTTGTACCTTGTATTCACTTAACGCAGGGTTGATACAATTTTCCCTATAATTTCACTTCCTACACCAGCTTCATTTGATAAAAGTTCCTTCCCTTTCACACTGTTCTGACTTCGAAAACGAATCTCTGGAAAGTATCTGTAAATCTGGCGATGAAAAAAAACCTACACAGGGGTACTTCCTTTTAAGAAACCACACCTTTGGCAATTTCTTGCAGAATCTTTTGCTCGTACTTTGATTAATAACGTCGCCCTAGTTTGTAGTATGTCTATGACTCGCCAACATTTCCATGGCAAAATCTACTTTTGGCAGGACCTTAGAAGCACCTACCCTATCCTTTCCTATTTACGGCATTTACCTTTACCAATTATAAGTCACCTTATACTCACATGTTTGGAAACATCAATTTGTTTCTTTGTTATTAGCGTTGCACACTATTCCTGGATTTGGATTTTGCTGTAAGCGTATATGGCGCAAATAGCGAATAATAGGCCTTCGTATCACATACTGGACTTTTCGGTCATGAAAGTCTAACTGTATTCTGAATTGAACACATCCAAAAGAAAATATATCCTCCCTAGCAGGAATATAAAATTTGTTGTCGCCGTGACGAATCTAGCGTTCATTCCAGCCAAATTTTAAATGCCCACTGCCAAATTTTTGCGCATACCATTGTGTTAATAGGAAGAACAAAGATTTCACATGTTCATTATACCGGGTTCTCCACATGCATTTTTCTGTATAACTTTAAAAAGATATTTGTCCACGAACTGGCAGGATAATAGGCAACCAATCATACACTCATATTAAACGAGCGAGAATCCTATTTACTACCAAAACTAGTTACCAGTGCTACCACAGATCTCTCTTAATGCAAATAAAGTAGCTATTGTGCAAATTTGATGGACATTATTTTATTTTAACGATTAATTAAGATAAACAAAATAACAAAAATAAAATCTAATTCTATAGTAGGTTGTCGAAGTGTACTCCTTGTCATTCAAGGCAACAAGCAAAGCGATCTTGAAAGCAATGCAAGGTATTCCCAATAAATTCTGAGCTTATTCCATCACATGTAGTACGTAAAGCTATAAATTTTACTTTTCAAGTAACCCTAAAAAATTCTTGACAGCGTTTGTAGAATGTGGCGTAGCCCCATCCATTAGGAACCAAGATCCATCAATATTCAGTATTTCAATTGATGGAATGATATGGTCTCGCAACAGATTCAGATATTTGGCTGCAGTGAGGTTACCATCAATAAAAAAGGGACTAATAAGTTTATCGTTTATTAGTCCAATTCAGACATTGACTTTTTGAGGGCACTGCGTTTGGATCAAGTTTTGAACATGAGAACTTGTACGGGACCAATATCTAATGGGTTAATGGAGAGGAAATTTTATATTGTCCAATAGATAAATGTAGGATACTCACCGGATATTCTGAGAATTGACTTCACCATTTACGGTAAACGTAGCTTCATCAGTAAAAATTATTTTATTTAAAATTTCTTCATTTTCGTTTAACATGTTTGTTCTAGGTTGTTCGCCGCGGCTGAGAAGTGTCGTACGAGTGTCGTGCAGTGCAGTATCATGGAAACGTGTCAGACAATGTTGTGCAAAAGAAACGCTATGTGGTATATACATGTATCAATAAATATGTTTTAATATAGTACAAACAAATGCTATATGATGTAACAAATGCTACGTGATGTATCAGTAAAAACATTTACAAGTAGTACAAAACAGTATTAAACATTATTTCGCAAAAATCGGTTCGCTTTACTTGCTCTTGATCGCTTGACATCTTGTGTGGCAAATATATAATTTTTTTCAGGGTTTTTGTACATCGAACTGCACGATACTCCAAAATGCCTGACTACACCTAAAAGCGATCCCACAGGCCGTTCCTCTACATAACACAGGATATTCATGTCTTCTGTTAAAATATGATTGGTTTTATTTCCTTTTTTTTTTTGAAGATTTAGAACACAACCATCTTCTTTGAATTTTTTAAAAACGTTTAGAATTGTTTTCGCGCAAGGTATAGGCCTGTCAAGGTAATTAATTGAAAACATGTCTATAACTCTCCTACAACTATTATTCTTCTTCTTATCGTTGCCATATTTTCATCTTTATGGTACTTATTCAGTATTTAAAATAGTTATCTACCTTTCAAAAAAAATGTGTTTAATTTGAAATTCATGTATGAATAAAAAATCAGTAATAATTGTCAAAAATATATTTTTTTCTCACCAAGCCAACCTAATTTACTGATTAAGCTATAGGTAAATCCTTCACGGTGTATAACTGGCTGCCTACCATGCCCCAATACATTGACAATTAGGTACACATGGAAAAAATGTATGTGTAATGATAAAAATAGAACTCGATGTATCAAGCTGTAGTAAATAGTCACATGATCAAAGAAAGATAAGCAATGTATATCAATTATAATTTATTATAAAAGAAATATTAATATCAATGACCTTCTTAATATCAAAATACACGCCTTATTTTCGAAATTTTTTGAAAAGTAGCGTTACCTCAAGATTTAGTGAAAATTATGAAACGCTTTTCATTTCATTAGAAATCATATTCCTATTCTCTATGAAATTCTACTACAACATATTAAAGCAATTTTTGATAATATTTTCCACGGTCATGTTTTCAGATGTATTTAGTTACTTTGCAGTATAGAATAATTTTGTACCATCAAAGTATAGTAATATGCGAATGACAAAACTAATAAATAATATGAAACTATCGTAAATACGTATTCATATTTTGACCATCTTGCCATTTACTTCTGTATTTTGTTTTTTACATGACTTACTTTACAGAGCATCACAATAAACTCCAAGGCAACCTAATTTAATCATTAAGCTATAGGTAACTCTTTCACTGGGGTATAACTGGTTGCCTGCTATGCCTCTAATACATATTGACATGACAATTATCTTTTTAAAGTTAGACATAGGAAAAATATATGTGTAAAAAAACCGGCATATCTTTTCCGTAACTTTTCCAGAAAGGTTTAATAAGGCCTATACCATTGTAAAGATTAATTGCTGAATAGAACTACGCCAGATAAAGAATACCGTAAACATTTCAACAACACCAGTACACAATATTTTACAATAACATTTCTTCTGCCCCCTAATTTGAGAAAACTGCTTGGTGGAAGAAAATTCTAGCCAAAATATATTTTATACCCTAAAGTAAGTACATATTTCATTGAAAAATTACCTTGCCATCAAATGGCCCTCGTGGATCTTATATATGTAGTGTTAGATCTAAAAAAATATTGCGAATTATTTCCAATAAACTCCAACTGCCGGCAAATTTTAACAAAAGAAAGTATTAAAACTATTTCGGCATTTAAACACAAGCTTGCGGAATCCTTTGAAAGGAAGCCTCTCACTCTAGAAGCAATAAGACAATTTTCACTGATAGCCACTGCTAATTAAAAAGCATTACTATTAAGTTGTCGAGTTTTAAATCGCATTATAAAAACCCTTTCACCATATACAATTAATAGCTACTGAAATGGGGCAAGTAATGGTCAATCAAAGGGAGGCTGCAAGAAGCAATATTTTTTTCTAGTAACACTAAAGAAGAATGGCAAAAAAATTATCAAAAAAAAATTGATAATAATATTGAAAAGTATACGAAGTTCTTCTTACAGATGGATCTGTTCCCATTTAATACTCGTAAAAACAAATACATATACAATTTCAATCTCTTCTTGCCACAAAAGGAATTTTTCAGTTGAAATAGAGGCAACACGTTCTTGTTGTGTGAAGTATCCCAATATAAGGATCTATATTTCAACTCTCCTTGGATTCTTGGGCTGGTTTTCCTTGCCTTGACATTTTCAAACACTTATATAGCAGTTTTACAAATCCGCAATGTTAATATTTCATAGATAGAATTCACAAATTCATAGAAACAGCTAATTTACGGTCGCCTGAGAAAAAGTCGATTCACTGCGGTGCATTCAGAAACTGAAAAAAATGCAAAAGTTAAACGGCAAGTTCTGAGCACGTTTATTCTGATATGTATTTCAGTTTATAGAGGAATATCCGAATCTGACGAACGAAAAAGTCCCTCATCCGCAAACGTCATATTCGCAGTCTCTATGAAATGCTACTACAAATTTGAAAATAATGTCACTATGTGGGTATTGAGTGCAAGGTTCACTTTTAGAAGGCAATTTTTAAAACACTTGTATAGCATGTTAATTAGTTTTATTTTGTAATTTACATTTTATTCTATTTCTGATATTGTAAATGTTAATATTTACATCTCGCAATACATGGAGATTCTCAAATTTATACACATTATGTAAAAGAATAAACATGGCAATTAATATAATTTTTTTCTGAGAGATAGAAACACATATATACTTGTCAATCAACGCACTAGGCACAGTGTTAATGTATGAAACAGCGATGAAACATTGCTAATGTAAATATTTTATGGAGAATAACCCAATGAGCGAAACTTTATACACTTTGTATCTGCCTCTCGAGCGATGTTATAACCTAGAGCGCCATCTCGTTCAAGATCTATATACTTCTTTCATGTGTGTAAGGAAAATAAAACTCGCCCCTTAACTTTGCATGCTTACAGCTGTAAGCATACTGTAGTGTTACAGATGTACTTGTTTTTATGTTTTTCTTGATTTTATTAAATATGTATGAACATAAATCTCAATAATTTCAAACAATTAATGAGAACGCGAATATATTATCTGTGCCTGAGTTTTAAATTAAAAACACATATCTGGCACCATATTTCTATTACTTGACTCACTAATTAGGGTTCGTAAAGTATTATAGTGTAGTGGATTCTTTTATTAGGGATTTTGTTTTCTTTACTACGAATTCAGATGACACTAATTAATAGAATACGGGAAATAGAGTAGAACAAATCGAAAAGTAAACCTTGCATTCTTACAGTGCCTTTGAGATTACGAACTCAGTTGTTCGCAAAACGTTAAGGGCAGAACCTTTAGCCACACGCCGAGAACCGTTACGACAATCGCACACGGCTGTGAACGTCTGAAAAACTATTTAACATTATACACAGTCGCCACAAAGCTTGACAGCATGTATGAATTCCTTTTATTACTAAAGGTGTGATAAAAATTCTAAGTCCTGTTAAAACAGGTAATTTAGTTTTGAACATATAATCTGTCACTATTCTTTTAAAGAAAGGTGTTATGACAAACATTTATATTTAAATCATTTTATTGCTATTATAATAATGAGAGTATTTATGGGGAAGGAGTAAATTATATTAAATACGATAGTTAAACAACCAAATAGTTCAGTATAATTCATGTAATTATTACATTACAAAGCAGAGCAGTTTTATCCCTAGTTTCGTGTAACCATTTTTTTCTGAATCAACTCGTAAATTTAAATTTTTCTTTTTTCGAAAATTGTTATATAAAAATGCCATAGCACAAGCAATTAACTTTAAAAGAGCCTTTCACAATTTGTATGTTGAGAGCCATTTCACAGAAAGATATACTATAAAAAGAGACGACAGTTTTGTAATAGAAAGCGCAATGGAGGACCACAGGCAACAACCGCTGTCGAAGACAGATTTATAGTAACTAATAACAATAGCAAAATGGGACCGACGACTTCCGGCACTATATATCACTAAGAGCTTTAATACCTAGTGAAGAACAAAGGTATCTACCATCAATGTAAAAAAGCCCGTATTGCCTGCATGCTTGAGGGAACGTATTCCGGTAAAAACGTGCCCACGAAAGCAAAGATTGCTGCGGCATGGGGCAACGAGTAAGAGTCGAAATTTTCGACTTCATTCGTAACATTCTCGTTCGTCGTCAACCAGATGAACGCCATACTGAAAGTTGTTTACTCATTTTAATGTAACGCAAAGATAAAAATGTGATGGTTTAGGGTCGTTTTGTTGGTATAAAATTTGGTGGAAATAACTGAGTAAGCGGGAAGAAAAGAACGTGCTGAAGACAACCCACTCGAATTATCGGTTATTCAAACATAATAACGACCCAGAGCATTCAACTAAGATATGTGAAATAATAATGGCTGACTTGTCTCCTATCGAAATTCTGTGGGACCAGTTGGACAGAAAAGTTGAATAGGGACGACCACAAAATGTTCAACTGCTTTGGAGTTACTTACAAAAGACTCTGAACCACGGATGCCAATTACCTTCAAAAATTAATAATCAGAAAGCGCAGAATTTGCTCATCTACGGTACAAGCTAAAGAAGGACATATAGATGAAGAGAAAATGTAAGTTAAATATCTTTGTTTTCTTATATACTTTATACTTATTTATAAAATTTAAACGCCATTGCATAGATATAAATTCACTAAAGTTGATTTCGAAAAAATAATGTTGACTTTATTTTTTAAAAGCCCAAATTTTCGCATAAATTTCCTTCACTTCTGTTGACAAAATTTTTGAATAAATCACGTTCAAGGAGTGAAAAACATAAATTTTATTAACAACATAAAGCAAAAATAAATGCTATTATACAGAAAATTGATCCACCGGTTTCTTGGCAATAAGCAAATCTATAACCACATGCATGTTATACGTTATAAAAGATGTCAGGAGTAATTCAACTAATTTCATACCTAGCTCGACTTAGGACACGTGGAAGAATTGAAAACAGGATTAAAGTCGAAATGATTTTCTGAAGGAATATGAATCGAATGAAAAAAAAACATTAAAGAAACTGAACAAAAGTTACATAAACATTATATGAATTTTGTTCTTCCTATAAAATGATTTGCAGTGGTTTACTACTCCCAAAGGTGGTTATTTGAGCACAGATGACGTTGAACGTCCAGGGTTTTCATTATACTAACTTCTTCAGAAATGGCTAACAAGGTTCATGACATTGTAAAGAGCGATTGTCGTATAAAATTCTGCGAGACAGCTAGTATCATAAGCATCTAAACAGAATGGCCACACAATATTCTATTTTTATATAATATCAACATTCAAATATGGAAAAACTAACCACAAACCGACCACAAATTACTGCCTTATCAACCATATTCACCATATCTGTCTTCAAGTGTCTTTTCTTGTCGCCAAACTTGAAAGAGATTAAAAAAAATGAGGAGGTGATAGCCGAAAGGAATTCCTATTTTAACGACTTTGCGAAAATTTACTTTTTATACGCTTTAAACGAATTGGAAAGCCATTGGGCTAAATGTTTTCAATTGGATGGAAATTATGACAAAATATATTTTTTACTATAAAACATATTTCATCGAAGTGTAACTCAAATCCGTCAAATCGCCTTCGTATATAATATTACTTTAATAGGGACTTTCGTAAACTGTTACAGTTGTTTACTTATCTATTTTTTATTTATGTATTTTATTTACACCACAAAGACCTAAAATAAACATAAAATATTAATAGATAGATGTGTAATTAGACGAATCCGAAAAAATATTTCAGTATACATAATAACATTCTTGAATATCTTACAGCATCGCACTCACTTAAAAAACTTTAATTAGATTTTCAGTCATTATTTAATAAATCCTAAGTTCTATTTTCATGTTTTGCCATCTGGAAGATCTGAAAACGTAATTAAGTTTTTATGATACTCCTGGAAGTTGTAAAACAAACTTCTGTCGTTCTTTTTATAGGTGTCAGCATGTAATAAATAACGTATAAATTACATTTGAGTACCTATAAAAACAAAGAAGCTTATACAGTATTTACAATGACTGAATGTAGAAACAATATTCCCAACATTGCAAATTATTATCACTAATATAAAAAAAGTAAAGAATGACAAAGTATTACGGCTCTTTATTGCAGATATTTTCCTTAGGTATCCGATAACCACGCAAAGGATTAATTTGCCGACCCCGTAAAAGTACTTCCTAAGCAGAATTAAGCTGCAGAAAATCCCCTTCTGTTGACGTCCTGTAGTGCACGTATAGTAGATAATTTAAACGTCATAATTGAAATCCTTTTATTCTTTGCAAAAGCTATATATGTTATTTTTTTAACTTAACCCCATTTCACATACGACACGACGTGTACAACAAAGAAAAAATATTTGGCAAACTAGATTATCAGGACAACGAAACTTACCGTAAACACCACGGGAGTAACACGGCAAACTAATTCCAAAATAAGAAGTGTCCCCTGATTGTGGCACTTCAATTAATTTTAGATTTATTCACAATCGTAACTCAGGTAATTACCTTTGTAAGAAAGTACCGACATGCAATCTTGTAGAAGATTCACCAGTATGAATTATATTTTATTATCGGTCATTGAAAGCAAGCATAAGCGTTACATTTTTGCAGGTTTCTTTCGCGAAATACTTTAGTGGGATTATACAACCAAGGTCATCGGAGATAAAGCAAGAGCTGCCCAACTTACGCGCTGCAAACTCGAGCTTAGAGCTTTATATAATTTGTTCGCCGTAACTGTATATACGACGAATCCTCGAGCTTGACTGCTTTGATTCGCGAACTCGCGGGAGAGTGCCCAGTTGCCCCCACCACATTGTCAGCGAGTAACCCCTCCATTGAATCAACCCTCTTTGTTGCATACACAGAAAAAATCCTTTGCGGGGTGAAAAACAAAAGATTGCGGTGCACCAGAAAGCAGAAATTGCGTTCCATTGAAAAACGATAAATCTATCGGCTATAGTTATATACGAATACGAAACCTCTAGGTGTGAAATGCGAAATAATTTTTCATTTTCGTAGCACTTGAGAGAGAAACGAAGACGGGACGAAAGTTAAAATGAACTAGAAACGGTTTCCAATGATATTCGTTTAATGCAATATCGATGTTGTATTCAAAGTTTTAAAATGCCCATTTGAGTAGGCATTTAAATAGCTGGCGAAACGCTTGATTGCATCGATGCCTCCGCTAAAACTTTTCCAATGAATGCATAAAAAAAGCAATTTACGCAATCCGATTCGGAATACCATGATGACTTTTAATAGGCTTAATTAGAAGATATAGGTTGCTTTCAAACAACTTAAAAACGGAGCAAGTAAATGTCGATCAATTATGCATTGCTTTTATGAGCATATTCAAACTCTACTGGCTGTCATTAATTTTCTCCGTTTAACGATTTTCATTTATGATTATCCCAGAAGAATTGGCAACTCTTAATTTAATGCAAAAGTTATACATGCACTAAAATAGCTCTCCTAAAAAGTGAGCTGTCGCAAATGTTAAATTTACGCTGAAATTTAATTTAGTATTAACAAAATGAATATCTCTAAATTTGTATTGGATGTCAAAGAAAGTATTTCTTACACTTGAATTTCATGCTCCTTAGTTTTCCATTTTCCTAGCCCAACACAAAACCCTGAAGCTTATAATTAATGGTTATTAACTAAATACGTAAAGGAAGGGGGATGGAGCCACGCACTGGATCAATACTACGGATTCAAGGAATGACGAAATCTAATATTAGTCCAAAGTACACGACGCAACGGCAAAACTTTCCATTTTAACAAATTGAATTATTCCTTACTGACAATGAGTTAGATGTCACGTCTGTGTATTGGCCTGGTAATAGAGCTTTCCACACAATAGGATACACAAATCATTTCATCTGTTAACACACTAATTACCTACTATTTATTATTTTAATGGTCTAAAAAATTGAAAGCCTAAAATAACTTTTAATGCATAACCCAAATATTTGAATAGTAACCCATTAGATACCTTTGCAAATACGATTCTATTCGCACATTCCGATATAATTAAATGCACTCTACTGCTAAATAAAATGTAAATTCTATTTGGAGGTGTCTATTCAACTAGGGAATAAGCCAACAACTCACTAGGTTGGATAACCAACAAAGTTTAATCGGCCAAAATTTTAACCACTTAATTCCCACAAAATAAAGAATCTAATGAAAACAATCTTTCAGCGAAAGCATTTAAAAAGAATAGTTAAGGTTATTAGATAAGGTTTCTAATAAACAAGGTCAGGAAGAACAACCGAGAAACGGTTTTCCATTGATACTCGTTTAATGCAAGATCGATGCTATATCCAATACCTGTTTTACTAGGTACTTAAATAACCATGATTGCATCGATGTCTCCTTTAAAACTTTTGCAATGAATTTCTAGACCTAAAAAACAATTTACATGTTTGCGTTCAACATACCATCATGAGTAAATTTGATACTTACCTTAAAAATATTTTGGCTTATTTTCCACAACTTTGTATCTTTGACACTAGCAAATGTTCAATTACTGAATTTTTGAAACAGCTAAATCCTAATTTTTGAGGAATTACTCTGTGAGTGAGTTACGCTTTTTATAAGTTTCGCTTCAAGGTTTCCACTATTTTCCCCATTATTATTTTTGACTTTCTTGTCTTCTTTTATTTAAAATGACATTGTCTTTTCACTAATAGGATTTGCTTTATTCTAATTCTCTTTATATACGTCTAGTTGCGTGCACTATGTACAGGAGCTGTTTTTTTTTCAACCCCCGTTCATGTCTATATACAATCATGCGAGTGATGGAAGACGGAGATGCCCAAAAGATGATATCTCCCACTTGCAACGTCATTACACCATTTTCAGCAGAGTTGCAAGTACGTAAATTCGGCTGCTACAATTCATTCTCCCACCAAGTGCAAATTGCATGGTGTAATGCGATTCCTTCAAGCAGGATGGAGTAGTGCAGCTGAAATTGATCAAAGAAACCGAGTATGTGAAGAGCCAATCAAAACAAAAGAAGAGGCATGCTGACTTCTGGAGTTCTTCCCATTCATGACAATATCCGGCCTCGCACTGGTGCTGTAAGCCAACAACTGAAAACCGAAAAAGTGGCTAGGAGGGCAGAGCTTCCAGAGTACAGAGGAACATCAAAACAACATCACAAACTATCTCAACTCACTGGGGGCAACATTCCATGCAAAAGACATTGGAAGGTTCGTCCATAGATATGAAAAATGCATCAATCTTCACGGTGATTATGTAGAAAAGTAACCATGCTTGTACATAAATTTTGATTTATACTTGTCTTATTTTTATGAGGTATCCGAGATTGAAAAAACAACCCTCGTATATCATATTGATGTCTTTCCTTCGTTATGTGTTATACTCATGAATACACTGTTATACTTCACATATATAACATATTCCCTTTACAAAATTCAAGGATATACAAATGTATTACGAGATTGAAATTAGGCCGTTGAAACAAATATAAAATATTTAAATAAGGCTATGAAATTTTATAGTTCTCTTTGAATGAGTATTTTCCTTAAAATTACTTGACATTATAGAAACAACTGGGTATGAGAATATCGTTATGCTTACGGTTAACTTCTCATGGTGCATCATTTCTTTGGTCTCATTGTCGAAGGTCGAAGTATTACCTATGCAACTATTTATTGGTTCTGTTCCTTTTATAAATGCCTCTCCCATCTGCTTGCACTATCTATAATTCGAGCTCTTTTCCCTTTTCTACGCTAGTGTTAATTTTCTTACTTGGCGATGTTCTTACGTTGTTGTTCCAAAACATAATTTGCTCATCGTACCGAACTTTCAGTTACAGACAGGAATGCTTTACTAACTCAGATTGCAAGTTCAATCCTTTTGTGTTGTACGTGTTTCTAAGTTTTCTCCCGTTAATAATACTGAAGACGAAGACAAATTTATTTTTGGAGGACTGTTATAACCTAATAAAGCTACAGCTGAATCTATTTTATCTTTCTTCATCAGTTTGTTTATTTCTCTCTGTCATCCCACTCAACTTAAGAGACTACGAGAATAATTTGGGCTTGATGATAATTGTTGAATTTGCCAACTATATACAAAACCATTAAATTTAACGCTATCAAAAGCTCAGACAAGATTTCTTCTACTATACTCTAACTAAGAAATGATTATTTCAACACAACAATGATATTAAAAACATTCTTTTAACTTAATCGATACACGACAGTGAATAATGATAACGACAGCAGTAACGCCATCAGTGATGATGAATACTATAAAAAAAAATTAAAGAAAGACGACCAAAAAGCAAATTAATTCATAATTGTCACTAAATAGGAAAACTATATGTTTATTGTATTCTCAGTTACGCATGACGTATTCTATATACAAGTGACTACATCACGAATCCTGATAGACTTGGGTTTTAACCAAAAAATGTGTGGTTTAGTTTAATAGACGAAGAGCATGTAGAAAAGACAAGTCTCCTCAACAATTCTGACGCATTAATACTATTGTCGAAAAGCGTAGAAAAATAGTTCCGGCGAAAATTGAATTGACTACCTCAGGTAGAAAACAAGACAAGTGAGTATTCTTGGAGCTATATAGTGCCACAAGAACAACACACACATCTGTTGGTTCAAACACAGCGAAACAATCGGGTACAGTTTCCCAACCCTTCTCCCAAGTAGCTCATGGGCTACTAAACCAGGGAAGGGGGCACCAAACAGTGCATAGGATAACTGCGCACGTGAATGATATCTTCAGGCTTACCACGACGTATTAGAAAACACCTTAAATGCCTAGAAAGCAATATCTAACACAATGCTGCTACTCGTACGGTATTGAAGGAATCATTCACGGAAAGAAAATGTAATGGGGCACAAAGGGCTAGTACATGGACATGTTTCTGCATACCCGGTGTCATCAACGTGGGTTTGAGTGATCTTTTGCGCAATATATTGCAATTCCCTCTCTCTATTAACCCAGCCAATTTTAATTTATTAAGATATTTTACTAGACAAAGCTGGTGAAGATCAATGTCTCAACACAAAATATTAGAACGTTACAGGAAAATCTCATGTTGGAGGCATTATATAAAATTATCCTTAATTTAATTTAGAATTGTGTTGTTAAATTACAATGAGTTGCAGGAGGAAATTGTGTTTCCATAGTTAACCTTGTAAATAACCAAGAAACATGCATCTAAATCTCCCACAGAACATTTATTTAGTATTAAGTTTCATAAAAGATACCATATGTAGATAAATAATACATTACTACATATAGCTACAATGCCAAATGAGAAAGGATAAAGAAATCTTTGCATCAGGATAACATGTCACGTTTATTACTTTTTTTTTGTTTTTTATATGCCATAGTACCAACTTTTAAATAAATAAATAAAAATCCCTAGAAAATATTTCGCTGGTAATAACGGAGATAACATTTAGAACCTAAGAAATTCTCTGTTAAACTAAAAATGTGTTTGATTTACTGTTAATGAAGTATCAACCTCTAAAGTTTCCTCCTTTTTTCTGCTATCATTAACAGAAAATACGCTTAATTTATACGGTAGCAGTACACGCACTGTACATTGTGTAACCTCCTAGCCATTAGATATGGACTTGAATAATTATTCATAATTATTCAGTGTCGTGCTTGTAATAGGAGGTGAAGCGAATGAATATAGTAAATCATCGAGAGGTTATCGCCACGTCAAATTGAAAGCTGATGAGGTCATGAAAAATGTTTATAATTAATTTAGCGTTATCTTCTGAACGCTAACTTCATTAGGCGAAGTACTAATAAGCATTAGATTCAAGAAGAATATTTTATGTGTGAACTGAACGTTCATTACGCATATTATCAGAACATTTCGAAGAACTCAATTAATCCTACAGGAAGCTTATTAACCTCTAATAAAAAATGATAGCCTTATCTCACATTTTATACAGATACATTCTGGTGAACTAAAACAAGACATCTAATACGCTGGACAACCAAAATGACCGGTTCAAGTTACATATAATCGATCGTTAGACATGCTTGCCTCCCATATTTCGTGCCACTAAAATTTTGTGAAAGACCGAAGACAGAACAAATAAAATAAATAAACAAGCTTAGTTAGAAGAAGGAAACTATTTTTGCTATATTTTACTTAAAATGTTTACAGTAATAATAAACTCGATTTATGCAGTATTCTGTCAAAATCGTTTAATGCGATATTTGCATTCAATTTATTTGTATATTTAACTCGTTTACTGCTATATTAATCGGTTCTTATCTAAGCTATAGTAAGAGTATTTATTATTCTATTCATAAATATACCCTTGTTTTATGTATCGTATATTAATTATCTCACTTTATGGCAAGCAGCTTTCACACCAGCAAAACGTTTGGGGAGAATGTTTGATTATATTACTTCACAGTAGTTAGTTACAAATTAGAATATTGTGGAGCAGGAAAACGTAATAGAGGACACATAATTTTAATGGTGCTATTAATGAGGTAAATGAATAGTATTTATTGTGCGATAAGGTTATACATGTAATAAATTCTAGAGTGTTACAGGTGCAGTCTAAATCTTTCCGAAAACTGAGGTGAGTATAAAGCAAAAGAAAATATCATCCACCTGTTTGGTCTCTAATAATACTCTTCGTTTAATGTCAAAAACACGAGATCTCGATAAGAGAGTTAAGGTTAAAAGAGTGGAAATTGTATACAATATGTACAAGTAGAGTAAGTTTCAAATTATTAAAGTAAAATATTTTTTCTAGGTGTCATACACCGTGCGACAAATAAATTTAGAGAGTTGCCGTGGGGAAAATCGTTGAAATAAGGAACATTTTTTTATTCGAAATATTTTCCTCCAGTTTCAATACACTTACAGCAATTCAACGGTGATTCAAATTCGTACTCTAGTTCATTTTGTGGAATTGCTTCTAGTGCATGCGTTGTAGCTGTTTTAATGGCCTTGTGTCTTCATCCTCTCGACTTCAGCGTTAATTTGGGAAATAGAGAGAAATCGCATACGACCAAATCAGGTGAATACCGCGAATGATTCAACGCACAGACTGGATTTCGATCCAAAAATTGACTAACAATGACTGAGGCGTGACTCAGTACATTATCGTGTAAGAGACAGCAGGTCTTTGGATCACGATATTCGGGTGGAATACGGAAAATATTTGCCAGTACTTGTTTGTTCAGTTAAACGAATTCTTTGTAGGTAACTCCTTTGCTAGCGAAAAATATAATGAGCATTATTTTGATTTTTGATGGAAGTTTCCATGTTTTTTTTACTTGTGGTGAGTTTTTCGACCTACATTCCGCACTTTGACAGTTGGTTTTGGGTGATATTGGAAGCACCATGTTTCTGTTACCCGTAACAATTGATTTCAGGAAGCGTGGATAATATCTGGCGACTGCAACGACTTCTGTGGAATGGTTGACTCGCACCGATGTGTGACCATCCGTTGCGTTTGTTTTGTCCAAATCCTCGTGGAGAATGATTCGGATCGTTTCTCTGCTGATGCTTAAATCCTCCTCCATTATTACGTTTGTGCCACAGAAAATAATTGCTCTACTCAAACAATCATCACCGTACACTTGCTGTATCAACCTGAATGTTTCTGATGTACTATTACCAAATTTCGTATAAAATTTAATAGCTGTCTTTTGTTCCATGTTAGTACTTCTACATCGACAAAAGTTGTTTTAGGAAAACTATCATAACTTTGCTATTTATCGACCAATTGAAGCAAAGTTGTTATTATCGGGAAGAGTAATATAACAGATTTCAAATCTTAGCCTGACCACATAAATGGCGCTACTGGTTACTCAGATATGGTTCAAACTTATTTGTCGCACTACGTATATTTTAGAGATATACATAGCTTTAAAAACTGTAATGACAATTAACAGGAAAAGGGTTTATCCAACGTGTCTATCTTGAATCGATTGCGGACATATATAGGTCTTAAATTTAAAACGGAAGATAATCAATAAGCTCTAACGGAAAACAAACAATGTTGCAGCATTAAGATATTGTTTATTGAGAAGCTATCAGAAGAAATTGAGTTCTCTTTTTAAAAAGACAAATTATATTTCTTGGAAAGATATGAACACTTACCAGAGGTAATAAGCAAAGGTCCTGGCAAGATAACAGCGTCAAGAATGTTAAAAATATATTACGTAAGGATTATGTTCAGAAAAGCTTTGTCGTTCTACATGCAAGAACATGTTACGGTTTTGTTGAAAATGCGTGCTTACTATTCTCATTTAAATTAGCAATTTCCAATTATCATGTCGAAATGGATGGTAATACCTTCTACATCGTACAGTTTTATTTTATTGCTCTCTATTTATTTATTTTATTACTATTTCTGTGTGAGAAGTACGGAACATCCACAAAAGCCACTCCCTAGAAATATTTTTTGCACAGTATAAGTAATACGAAAGTGTAAGCCTTTTTTAGAATGTTATGCAGAAGTTTGTTCTTTCCATGCAGGGAGCACTCTGCACTTTTTTTTTGAAAGTTTAAGTTGCGTGTGGATACAGGGAATTTCACATGAATTTACCTTACAATTTTCAGTGTGACTCAAAATGCTAAAGTATGCAAAGTGTTCTTTTAAAATATGCAGGTTGGCGGTTACTTCCGCTATACAAAAAATGGAAGACGCATATATGTCGTCTATCTTGACACCACAGACACTTATAACTATTGTTTCTATCTGTATTAATTCTTTTATTTCGTACATTGTTATTAGGTTAAAAGATTATCAGAGGAGCTGGGATATATCTAGCTAAAATGTAATTAACGGTTTCTTGTGCGTAGTTGAATAGTCGTCGGCAGTTATGTCCTTAACAAACAGAGTAACCATTAAAAGTCGGAAGTAGGAATATAGCAACGTATTATTATTAAATGTTTGGCGCAGGAGTGCGTAGAATCCGTCGAAATTTTGCGTCGACTAAACGGACAGTTCGCTGAAAAAATGCTTTCAATGATCCAAGTCTACGACTGACACAAACAATTTTTGAGAGTCAGTAGAAAACGAGAGTCATGCTCGCCGATCGCAGACGAGCACCAATAAGGCGAATATTCGTGCGATCCATGACCTAATTGAAGGTGACCGCCGCCTTACAATATGCGAAATTGCTGTGCACATCGGAATATCGCATGGGAGTGCCCAAACTACCATCATCAAAAGTATCAGCAAGTGGGTTCCTCCACTCTTAACGGAAGATCAGCATTGACCCAAAGTTAATTGGACAAAATTAATTGGGAAACACTGGAATATCCACCCTACAGTCCCAATCTATCACCGTGACTATCACATGTTTAGTCCACAAAAAGAAGAACTGGGAAGTCACCATTTTGACGACAATGAAGTTGTGGAAATTTTTGTGCGCAGTTGGTTACTGACGCGACTACACTCATTCTTTCATGACGGAATTAAAAAAATTCTGATACGGTGAGAAAGGTGTATTCAATTTTTTTACTGTACCAATAAATGTTCTAGAACCAAAGTCCGGTTAATATTTGATTCGCCCTCGTAGTTGTTTATATAATTAGCAACGGAACTCTCTGAAAAAGAGAGAGTAGAAAAAAAGGAATTTGGTTTTGAACATAATTTAAATGTCTTGTGTTTTTCAAAGATTTAAGGATCTGTATTTAATATTAGAACACAAAGGTATACGTTAGAGTAAAACAACTAAATTACCTAATTATCTGGCGATGCAAAATAACGAATTATTAATAGATTTTGTGGTGTTGCATTCAGAATTTGTAGTAAGTTATTATATTATTTTTAGGATCAAAGAATTAGCAGCGACATAAAACAACCAAACAGTATATTCATTTGATAATTTATTTCGTTTTAAAATTAGCCCGTTTGAAGTCCTGCCTACCATTCTTGTAAAAGAGTGATTTGTACTGCAATCAACGAATTTTATGGTAAGCGTTTCACTTAAGCCAAAGATATACAACTATTTCGAGGTAGGATATACGTTAAGGCAAATATATAGTCACATAAATGGCAATTATTTACGTAGGTTATTCATGAGCATGCTTCTATAAAGCTTATTTAAAACGTAAATACATAGTAAACATGTCTTTTATGAACATTTTGGATTTTCATCATGACTTGATAATACTTTTTAATGTATCTTGAAAACTTATGATTACAACATATCTGATCAATATTTGTTATTTTAACATTTACTTATTGATAGAATAATAAATTGAAATAATTAACTTAGGAAAACTATTGTGTTGCAATACATTTTTATTACACATATACGAGGATCAGTGATGTTGGCCAACCATTAAAAATATGACATTTGTGAATTTGATATTACAGCAAATTATTTGAAAATTGTGGTTTTGAAAATACTTTAAAATATATTCACCTGTAACTTGGCTATTTTATACAATAATTTAATTTGAAGAAAATACAGGATAACAACAGCTTAAGTTGCCTGGTCGATTTCTTGTTATTACGTTGGTTGCTTTGGAACATACGACATTATTTGACGTTTCAATAATTATACATAAACCGATAGTAATATTTCAGTCTAATGGTAAAGCTATTTCTGATGTAATGTAGTGTAGTGTAATGGAATGTAGTTATTCACCTCCATGCAAAAAATAAATCTGCTGCCCAAACCGCTGACAATATTAGTTTGCCAAGACATACAGTACGAAATATTATTAAAACTTCCGGATCCATGACTCAGAATCGGAGAAATGGAAGCCGGACACACTATTCTGGTACAAATGTAAGGGCTCTGAGAAGAATTACCGTGCAAAATCATCGGGCTAATGGAATGATGGAATTTTATGGAATCAAGCAACAGGTAAAAGTTTTTTAAGAGCAACTTGTCACGAAGTTGCCCGAAAACTAGGGCTTAAAACTTGCAAGGCAATTCGTAGGCAAAAGAAAGGCCTTTATTAGCAAAACTGCAGAAGAGATATAGACTTGAAATGAATACGTAGGCTTCCACGGCCAGAGTGAGTAATAAACGAACTACTTCCGAAATTGGACCGTGTCGTGATGAGATATATATAAAAAGAAATAAGAGTAGGAGGAGAAAGAAAAATAAGAAGAAAAAGAAAAAATGATAAAGGGTGGAGGAACGTGAAGTAGAAAGAAAGGTCAACACGCGGAGTCACCGTAACCTTCTGCCAAAGTGGTTTCGCCCCTAGCGTGGTTTACACGTCGAGTTTCCGTGCCACTTTGGTTTCCCCTATTCTCCTGAAGAAGCCTCCTACGACGGAGGCAAAACGTCGAAATCCCACCTTTCCCTTTTAGTCTCTTTCTTTTTCCTTTTTGCTCTCGTACTTGTCTTTGTCTTGACATAATATTACGAACTTCTTAATTTTTTTTTTAATATTCTTAAAGTATAGTTTAATATGTTAATGAAATGAATAAACGCTTCCTATGTATTCAAAAATGTTTTAATTAATAAATTTTCCTATTACATAATAAATTTCTTCAAAACAATATATTTTTGTTAGTTGAGCCAACTGCACTAAGACAGGGCTCGTACATACAAATATTCAATCACATTTGTTTAAAAATTCATCGGAAAAATTATTAAACACCCTAAATATTTGCTTACGCATAGATAATGTTCCTTGTATATTGACTTTCCATTAATTTAAAAAAATACGACTTTCATAGATTTACATATAACTTAAGTAGTGATATTCAAACAATCGACCACGAGAGATATTAGGTTGGTTATTGGTAAATAGGTAAATTATATTAAAGCGGTTTGAATAGAATATATTTAAATTTGATACACCTCAAAATAAGAGTTAATACTGTAATAAATCTTAATACATTACTCAAAACGATTACGCGACCACTAGTTTCTACTTTCATAACTTTTCAGACCACTTACTTTGTTTCTAAAACGCATACATTTTGTGCTAATATATTAATATAAACGTAAGTGAACTTATAAATGTACTAAACGAAAATCTAGGCATCGTAGAATCGGTTAACGAATTGATAAATTGAGACATATATGAATGTGTTTACAGACAACGTGAAGAGGTCTCCCTGTATTAGAAGTGCAATGTTTGAAGTGTCAGAATCGCAAGTTAATCCAACATGCTCGGGTTTTAAAGCACTGCTTTGCAAGTTGAACAACTTAACTTCGTTGGTGAATTTCTTGCAAACTGAAACTTATATTTTAAAATCAAATGCTCCTCGACTACCGTCATGTCCACTAATAGGTAAATCAAGTCATTCATTATCGAGACTATTGTACATGATGCGCCGGAGCGCGAAACTCGTAGGAACAACATAATCATCGCCAATATTCTTCACTTGGAAAGTGCGATCAGGGCTGACTGGACATACGATACAGGATAATGGGTTGCTTCCATTAGACTTGGTCACTAGGGTCCCACTCAATCGCAAAGCAAGCGGTCTATAAAAATTGCTTTATCATCTCTCGCTTTGCGTGGTAGGCTGAAAACCAGAGATAGATTTAGCTTTATTTTTCTGGCCAGGTACAAGACTAAGTTTCTTCTTCAGACATGTGAAGTACCAACTCGACGAACGTAACGTAGCTAGTGAGACTGGTAACTACATAAATCATTTCAACGACACTCCTAAAGTCCTTGAGCAATCCTGTTCGAAAATCTTACAACAATGTTTGTTAAATTAGTTGTTTCTAGTTACAGATAACAAATAATTATTTCTCCCATTAACAACTTCATTTTCAAAAATTGTATTATCTTGAACTGCAAAAGCATAATTATATACCAGAACAAATGTTGTCAGATAAGAGTTTCTGCATATCTCCTAAAAACAAATATTCTAATTAAGAAAAGTTCTGTTTACTGCGTTTTTCACCGCCAAGTAAAAAATTGCTATGATCAAGTTATCACGTATTTTAGAAAATAAATCCTAGTTTGGTAACCACGTGATACCCAAAATTGCGATACATAAATCGCGCATGCAATAAACAGTTAACAAGCGAGTATGGCCGTACATTCTAAAATTATCTATAAAATTCTAATGGCAGTAAAACTAGTCATTTTTATTATATCAGTTAGTGCCCCACCTAGATGTAATTTAAGCCAGTAAAACAGAGAAATTAAGGATATAAATGAGGAATAAAAGTTTATTATTGGTGGTGTTTCAAGTTTTATGTACAACATTAATAAAACCAGAAAATTCTATTTAGGCGTGGTTTATACAGAAGAACGATAGATAAACACACAGGATAACGAAAAGATTAAATACAAATAATTCTTTTTTAATTATATTTGGACTTGATATGCCTTTGACACGAACATTTTAAAAGTTTAATTAGCTATTCCGGTAAATCTCGGAAGTAACAACTTTATCGGGTAATAAAGAACATTTTAGCCAAACAATAAGATCAGAATATTCCCTAGCCGACGGATGTCTGTTGAACAACTCTTAACTGTCTGCCGCAATTGAATGCTAACAATGTCAGACATTTAGAGCTAAGCAAATATAATTTATGATAGACTGGGACAAACGCCGTGGTAATTGTAACGCAAATATGTATTTAAAGGAGTCAAGTGGGACAGTCGAGGATCGTCAACCATAAAGGAGATTCGTTTTGTTTTAGCGTACGACCTTAGAAATAAATAGCTTGTAGTTTGCTAGTTGATTTAGATGTGGTAGCAACGGAAAACGTAGTTTATGATGCGGTAGTGTATGGTTAAAGGATGAAAACCGTCGAACCCACGTCACACCAACAAGGGCCGATATATTAGTGCAAAAAGTTTGCCGGGTGAATTACATTCAATTGAAAATCCTGAATAAATCGGTTTTGTTAACCTTCAACAAAGACATGCGATTATCTACATAACAGATTTTACTACTGCTTTGAAAAACTATATGAAGTAAACCAAGGTGCATATATTTTCTGTTAGTAAGCTCAGGAGAATACTATAAATAAATAAAGGATAAATTTCGAAGTTTGTTTCTTGCCAATTTTTAAAATAAAGCTACATTAAGAAGTCATGCGACAGGTTAACGATAAGAGACTTAAAAATACTTGAGTTGATGCGTATCTAATAGTGACTTTGTGAAAAAAGCATGAAGGATATCTAAAACGCACTTAAAAGTGTAAATAATACAACAAAATGCAGATATTTAGGCAACTGCCTCGCTTTTTCCTTTTTCCGAGAGAAATCACGGATAATAAACACTTACTTCGACTCACTGTATGTTAAAGATTTACAGTTATATAGGATTTCAATGTAAAATTCAGTAGTCTGGTTAAGTGACAGAGTAGGATAATATGTTCAATATCGTATATATATTCGACGCAAGGGGGCCACGTTCGGATACTATTACTGAATCAATTAGCCTATATACGATGATCCCACAATTGTCTTATCTGACGGCCTAACGTTTATTTTTTAACCTACGCCTTTTTGGTACTAAATCTTTTTTCAAATTTTCGAACACTTAAGTTGTGCTGTTCACTAGCCAATATTAAAGAAAAAGACCAAATACACACACACGCTCATATTTATAACCATATATAACTCTATTCACTACCTAGAACTGCCAAACCGCCGAGATTAGTTAGTGTATACACATGACGTGCGTCAGTAAACAAGATGCCATAATAGTAGTAAACTTAGCAAACCATACATTTGGACGCAATTCATCACTGTTTGCTATCTCTTATTACCACACTGTCTTCGTTGTTTCTACACTACTTTAGGTGTCGCTACAAAGAGATATTATAGCGAGGAGAAACTCTGTACACGGAATACCAAAGACGTCATACATTCACATACTATAGAATTTCACGCAGAATCCCACCCCTGGTTACGGAAAACATGCAGGTTGATACTAGTTGCAGACATAGTATGATTTACTCACTCCAGGAAGATGATGCATTGTTGTTCTAATCTGATTCATCTGCTCGATATACTTTGGGGAGGTGATAAGCATGTAAACCATACGAGTTCAACTCAAATGGCATGGCATAAAGCTTTGAGGATCAGATTTTAATTTAGTTCTTTAAAGATACATTAATGCTGCGTTTATATAAGAATAATTCAAATAATTTTTGCTGTGTTTGGTAACTTTGTTCGATTAAATAAGAGTGAATAAGTGACTCCGAGAATTTATTGGACTATAAATTTTACGAACACGTGACCGTTAAATCTCGAGACAAACCATAGCTTCCACGTGTAATATGTACTACATACATAATATTTGAGCGACTGGTTATCTGGAATGCAACATGCTTTTCCTTTCTCCCTTTCTATATTATAGGGAAGACAAAAGAACCATGTTGACCAAATAACAGTAAGAAAAGAAACATGATTGCGCGGACACAGTGCCAGCTCAAAAACGCTCACCTAACGCTAATTGACAAAGAAAGAGAAGTCTCTACACTACCCACTACAACTGATAATAGTGTTATCTCTGAAGTTATTGAATATCCAACAGATTTCTATTATTCTATCAGCCACATTTAATTACTCAACTTATCAAAATCACAACCACAATTTCTTAGGTCGCGATTATAGCACTGAATTGGCTTAGAGAAGGAAGTATGTATTACTATTTTTCGTACAAGATGACGATTTTATTTGTCTATAGCACAGACAGCAATTTTGTGTGCTATAATGTTTACAGACTTTTTGAAGCTTTTAGAATACATCATGACCCCTAGTCGTAAGGATTATTCATAGATGTACAAAAGACTAACCTGAAAGGAGTTTTGTTACATAATGAAAACCTTTACCGTTTCATTCTACTAGGTTACGGTATTTCTATGAAAGAAACATGAGAGGCTAACAATTATCGATAACAATAAAGTAAAGAAGCCTATTTTGGGAAATATTTGTGTGGAAACCCGAAGGCGATTAAAGCTGTTAGTATTTTGAACATCTAATCAGGTTACACCAAATACTGTTGCTTTTTATATCTCTGGGAGGTTTGTGGCAGATAAAACCGTTACCTTAAGGAGAATGGTCACTACCAAAAAACTTTTGCTCGAAAAACACGAGCTTGGGTCAGGACATTCTGGAAATGAAAAACCATACCAGTACCAACGCAAATAGAATTCTGTAATGTTAGCAGATTGTTAGACGTTTATGGATGTTATGGACGTTGTTTTTAAGAGAAAATGTAATATTTCGTCAGATTTTAATTTCAATTAATTATTAAAATATATTATAAATAGAGAAGTCTTTTCATTAAAATCCATACGAAACTAAAGGTTACTTGATCATCTACCATTCATCAACATAAATGTTTGTTGGCCAATGTTATCAAAATATCCATGGAATCATATTAAAATTAATACGATGTACATATATGGCACATAATATGTATACTATTATGATATATTTTTCCGTACTACAAGTCTTCCACAAGAAGACGAAATATTGATTTTCGATTGTACATTACTGATAATTATCAAGGTTACCTGGTCTACTGAATTTTAATGTTAAATTACATCTCACTTTAATTGGCAGTTTTTCTTCCCAGCTTGAAATTTTGATAATGATTCACTATTTATACATCTGAACACATCAAAAGAATTACATCCTACCGCCTCGAAGAGAAAGTAAGGTTTTAAAATGAAACGCTGCTGCTAGAAATTTTGACGTAATATATTGCACATTAGGACTTTTTAGCGGCAACTCATAATGAATATTTGCATAGAGAGTGTTTGACGTTTTGTTATAAAGCCAGGTAATTGCCTTCCGGCGTATTTTTTCCGTTTTGAGCTTTTTCCTTTTTAACGTTTTCATCTTTGCGGATTTTACTTTCTCTGAAAATTAAAGGTGCATTCCGAGGTCCTACTTCACAACGTTAATACATAAGGGGGAATTTTAATAGAGGTGCTGGACCGTATCAGAAGTTATTTAGCGTAAAATGTAACTAATCCGTCCCAGATGATTAAATTTTTCGTTCGAAAGGTTAGGGAAGCCTTTCGGGGATTAAGGTGATACGTTTTTACCGTCCCAGTTTCATTTTATACGCGGTTAAATTTTAGAGCTCATATATTTCGGAATCTTACGAAATATAAGGTAACTCGTTTCTCAAATCACCTCCATTATATAGTTTCCATGCCGAACACGGTACAATACAGAAATTTTATAACCAAAATAACTTTGGAAAAAGTTACCCAGTAAAATAGATATAGCAGACAAAGATTTTCTTAGCTTCTGGAACGCTTCCTCGTGCTACTGTAATACCCAGATTGCACAATGGTAAATATATTAAAATATAAACTGAATATATTGTGGTGAAAAATCTCAAACTCTTTAATTCTTTTAAATGGGTTCTTTGATTTAAAATTTTGATCTATTTGCTCTTAAATTAAATGATAATGTTCTCTAATTAAAATAACCAAATGTAAAGTTGAAAAGATAAATATATTGACAAATTAATAAATATATACCGCTTTTTTACAATAAAATGTTTTTTACAGAAAAACTAAGGCAATCGCTGTCTAGCTAAACTTTAAATATTCTAATTAATTTACGAAACAAGAATGAGATCGATCGATACAAATAGTTTCGAAGAACTTAAGAAGATTCGACGTCTTTAATCTTTAAAATCATACTCGCACGTATCTTCTCGCATTTAAGATGGACTGGTCTTCGGCTTCCAATATATGTGTCCGGAACTTCCAAATTTTATTTGTAGTATTAGCTGATACACTTTATGAACGGATATAAACGAAGATCTTTGTAAAATTATAGAGTTATATGAGAAAATAACTAATTATTCTCAGGAGAAACGATGACAACATGTCTAACTTTGACACGATGTTTTTTTGTTTTTGTTTTTTATATCCATAGTAACACATTTGTTTGCCTATATCGTAGGCCACATAGTACACACATATGAGTGAGATTATAAAGGTAAATGCTACCAGTGGTGCCATCCTTCCGTCGCACGAGAAATTTTGAAGATTATAAGTATAATTTCGTAATAATACATATTTACACAATGTGATTAAAATGTGTGACTTCAGTATATTAAACGTCTTTTAAGAATGAAATTTTGAAATATTTAGTTATATAAAAAGAATGTTTATGAAAAGCGATATATGTAATAAACAATAGTAAAGTTTACGTCTCCTCTGTAAGTGTTGTTGAAGGCACTCTTTTCTTTTTTTTATCAAAAAAATTTGTAAATAATAAGTTAATAATGAATACCCAAAGTAGATATCTGTAAATTTTTAGAACAGATTGAATATCTGTGCCAAAATTTCATAAGGAGGAAGTACTAACGGTACCTTGCCTCCAATTTATAACATCAACCATAATGAAAAATAACGACGTGCACCAAACAGTGACGAGAAAATATCTGTGATAGGTAAACAGTAAAATTGAGAAAAATTCATTGATAATTAATAGACAATATTTCATATCATTACAATATTTATAAGCTGCATTAGCAATCAAATTAGTTTTTCTTGTCAAGCATGCAAAACTTCTTTTATGTGAATTTATTGTATTAATCTAGAGTCACCCTTAAAGATAGTAATATTTAAATTTCATTTAAATATTATTAATTTGAACGAAATGTACCTATAAGAAGTCTAGCAAACGTATAACTACTTTAATAAACTAAAATTATATATTTAACTAATTAAAAAAATGTAATAAAAATTACTAAAAGGAATGTTCGAGAAGGCTCAAACCTACAGCAAATTTGAATATTAAAAATATTTAAAAACAATAACGATAGATTAACACAATATAGATCCGCATATTTACAAACCCTTAGTATGTATGTAAATACACATTTCGTCTGCGTATGCCATATGGTTGCTAGCTGGAGATGTTTTAATTTAATTATCCCTAAGTGAACACCGGCATTCAAAAATACGGTATGCTTGGTTCTTTTATTCAAAGCTCTTTTTAATCTCTTTAATTAATCACACAACACTTTCGTGTTGTGGAAAACCACTTGCTCGAGAATGCATGCATGTGGAGGTACCCGAGGCAGAATGAAGTAGGTAATACGTGGGGCTTACTAAAAGCTTTTAAAAATTAACCTATGGTTCAAAGAAAATGTAAGTACCGCTCGTGGTAGCCAGAATATACGGACGATATCATAAAACCGTGAAAATTAAATCTTTATAGATGTAGGGTATTAAATAGAACGTATCGGTAGGATTGCAGAAAGAAACAATACGTCTACAACAGCTTGCACTTGCTGAAATGTTCACAAACGGAAGATGAAGTTATTACGCTGAACGTATTCTATGTACATATTTACAAGTCGAGGCGAAAATTGCACTGCGTACACGCATAAAGATATATGTATGTAGTGTTAGATCCAACGCCGTTTTAACTTCCTCTGGCAATTCTCTAGCATAAATTTAGTACTTCAACGAAGTTTAAGTATTGCAGTGTAACTATAACTTCGACAGAATTTAATTGATATTAGGACAAAGTTGTACTATGTTAGAATTTTTTGTTACGTTTTGTCCTTTCTAATGTTAGAATTTTATCATTGTCTTGCGAAAATTCTTTCAGTAGTTGAATTTTGCTATTGTAATGTTAGAATTATTCCTTTTCAGTTTACCACTACAATGTAAGATTTCTTCAATATCGTGTTTATCGTGTTGGACTGTAATGCTAAAATGATTTTTACCAGGATATAAATATCACCGTTTTCGTGATAATTTTTATTTTTTTTTGATGTATTAATCTTTCACCGGCGCTTAAAATAAACAAATTTGATAGTAAAATCTACCAAGACGAGTAAAATCAAAAACAATTTTAATAAATTATGAGCAAATCACTAATTCTGGAATGCATTATTTCAGTGCCGTGGAACTAAGTAAGCTGTACCTATAATTAACTTAAATCATCGAAATTCTATATACCCCTAAAACGATTTTTGAAAATGCCAAATCGTGTTGGCAAACCCGAGACGCGTGTGTATAAAATACCATACGCAGTTTATTCGTCCATTGTGATAGTTATGAAAAAATTGTGGTATGTGTTATTCGTTGTATTGTATCTTATTTATATCATAACATAGATGTATAAAAAGAAGCGAAAGAACTTGTAATAACGTTCTTTTTAATTTAAGTGTTTGGCATTTACCATTTACTTTGATTGTTAAAAAACAATTTCATCAGTTCTGTTATACAAGATTCCATATGAAAACTACCATTTCGATCAATATTGCTTATTTGTGATACTTTTAGAGATATTTGTTTGTGATAATATCACGCCTGGAAATAGCACAGACAGTTAGTCATACTTCCAGGTTATATTTATTGCTAGACCATCATTGGTTGAGTTTTCATGACTCTGCAGTCGTATAGCTAAACATAAAAAAATATCGATGATAATATAAATAAAACAAAGAACAACTGTGTGTTGAACATTTAGTTTTTTTTTTTTGTAAAGTATAGGTACATTATTCATTCAAAAATGATGTAACCTGTTACATTCTAATGAATCTATTACATTTGAAAACTTTTTTTATTGAGTCACAAAAGAAAATCTTTGCTGCTCTTCGGTTCTCGGCTTCTCTGTCGTGCAGAAAGATTGTAATACTTACATTTCGATTACCTTGTCGTGATCTTCCGAAGTGAATACTTCCGAAAACCGAAGAGCATCTATGAACAATGGCCGTGAAAGCCTAAAGACTATAACAAGACCTTGATATTTATGTTTTACAACAAACAAAATACAAAGCTGAGCTATTGCTATAAATGATAAACTGAAAATTATGCTCTGTTCAAATCTTGCACTGATAGAAGAACCACAAAATCGTAAAGTTTCATAAAGCCAAAACGCCAACTGTTATTGGGTACTGAGAAATAAACCAGGGATCCATTGTAATTTTCTCAAGTCCAATATGATTTTTTTTAGTTTTGGCAACTTTCATGCAATATAGGGACAAGATCGAAAACATGGAAAGTTGAGAACAATACGACTCTTGAGTAGCAAAGCTTAAACATCTTTATATGTGAAAGCATCACGTACATAGTAAGGGCTACTTTACCTCAAAAATTGAACAACGTTATTGATCATCTGGGCATGATGATCATTCTATCACAAATGTGCCGTTTAAAGAGGTTCAAGGAGCCGTTACGTATTTCGTCCTATGATAGAGGTGCCATTGGCTTAAGCGGCATATTGCCCTTGGCGAAGCAAACAGCTTTATTATCAATATTTTTTTAGTATAAATCTAGTTAGCTAGTAGGAGATAGAGAGAAAAACTTTATAAATAGCACTATCTATAAAAGATTCTCGGTAAGTTGAGGTACTAAAATTCTGATCTAGAATACATATGTTAGTTTTACATACAATAATGTATACTTAGATACATTTTTTATTTAACCAATTGCATACACTGTCGGATGTCCAGCAATACCGGAATGTTGTACTAATTAATAATATGCCAGAGCTACAAATATTCATACGAAAGTAACCAGTACCGGAATTAGAGTATCGATATGATGAAATGTCGGATCAAACTAGCTATCCCTAATTTTTACCACGCAGAAGAAATTCAGATAGTGTGATTTATTCGGACAAATTAAAATGCATAAACCTCTGTAATGCAAATAAAATAGAAAAAGGACTGCAATGAGCTACAGACCATAAAATAAGAAGCATTGAAAAATAGAAAAATACTTTACGAACCGATGAATCGAAGTCGAAATTCGTTGATTAAGGGAGAAAAGTATTGATTCGAAGATTAACAGGAGAATGAGTAATGAAATATTATATAGTACCTACTTTGAAGCATGGAAGGGGATTAGTAATGGTTTGAAGGTATTTCAATGGTACATTCGTAGTAAATGTGTCAGAAATAGATGGAACTTTACTGGGAGATTTTAGAAACCAACGCAATTCAACCTGCCTAAAAATAATCACTAACCACTTTGTCTTGTGACAAGATAATGACCCAACACATACCTTTAAACTCTGCCATAACTATTTAGAAGCACGAAAGCAACATTTCAGTAGGAAAAAATGGTCACCACAGAACCCTGACTTTATTTCAGCTTCTGTATAAAGAGCTCGATCGATAGCTGAAACATACAGTTCCAACGAGGAAAGAAATGTTGTGGAAGCAACTACAAGGAGCATGGATTGAAAGCATCTGCTCTACCGAAATCAATAAAGAGAATGTTACGAGTGTGTACAGTAATTGTTAAAAATAAAATCGAACTCATTGACGTATCAAAAACTCTCTTTATTAAACTTATTGCGTTGTCTATTAGAAACCACCTTTGTGTTTCTTTTAAACTATTAAAAAAAATTAATTTATTTCTGAGTTAGTATTTTGTTTAATTGTTCTAATCACACCATGTACGCATAATTATTACAAGTAGTACACATATATATTTTTCGTATCCTTTCATTCAAAAATCATCAGTTCAGTCTCTTTATTCTGTAGAGGCACTAGTTATTGAATTTTGCTGTAACTATATGCAATATCTATCTCCAATACATACATAATATCTTATATAAGCATGTATGCACTTTTAAATAAAATTGCTAAGACCCACTTGAAATGTTAAGTTCTCTTGAAGCAAATTGAATTTTATTTTGCTAAGATACTCCAAAGTTTCCTCCTCCTGACAGAGCAGGAGCAAAATAAGTACGGCATGAAAAATGCAATTTCTTTAAAAGAACTTAGAAGATATTACATTTGCATGATCTTATGCAGTAAAGCGCATGATAAATCTCCATTTCGAACAATATCGAAAACACAAACGGGGTTTATTCGCAACTTTGTGTTATGGAATATGATTACTGATTTATTAATGTTATAAGATAAGGGGGTAACAGTCACTGAAACAAAATTACTTAAGTATTTGCATGTGTTTATGATATGCGTATCCCCCTTCCGTTTTTATTCAAGAATATACTGTGAATTACATAATTTGTTTTAGTAAAACTTAAATAATATACTACAACAGGCAATCTTAATTATTTCGCATTACATCACATGAAACACAACCTTCATCTTTTTCAATGGAACGTATATTTTTGTACTTTTGTTGAAAGACGCCATCATTTGGTCTATATTAATTTTTAACATAGAAATTTTTTTTCTTAAATTCGTTTAAAATTTGCATACTTATCTCAGATAGGCAATATGCCATTGCAGATGTGTTACCTGAAACAAATATCATTATATCAATATTAATTGTGATAAAACGTAGTTTTTTATAGCTTTTACATATTCAGTAGCAAATATCATGCTGACAATGACAATTTCATTTAATTTTGTATCCGAACCTGCAATTTAATCCTTCTCCTACATTATTTTACTCACCTTTAACTTAAACCAATTCTATTAATCTAGTGCTGAAGAGCATTGACTTAAATTCTAAACGAAGACAACAAACTAACAATAACAACTAGGTACAAAGTAAAAATTAAACAACATTCAAACGAATTTAACGCATAGGTTATATTTAGCAAAATACTAATATAGCGCCAATTGGTAGCAATGACACGCCTGTAATAATATATCGGATCCACGCGTGCAATTAAAAATATATACAACTAATATCACATTCAATTAATACTTATACTTCTTCCAGTAATCGTTGTTGATGTTTTAGTCAAATATGAAATACATGTGGTATACGACATTGCAACTATATCTAATTTAAAAATTGCGTTTCACGCAATTTACACGTCCGGAAAAAACATCATTCGCGGGTTTCACAATTTCCAATATTGGAGGGATTCTTCCCAACAAACAGTTCGTCCTTTTCTCTTATACAGAGTGGCCAAGAAGAAACCTGGAATCATATGCACTTGATATTTTAATCGAGCATTAGAGAGAGATCATGTATGCGTTTTTACGTATTCATATACGTATTCAGTGTCATACGTCCATGGAATTTTCGGAGAAGAACGTACAGTTTCTGCAGGTTTATGGTCTTCCAAATTAGCCGATCTGTCTACCTGCGATTTTTATTTGTGGGGTAACTTAAAGGGTATAGTGTAAAGTAATAACCCGCATACAGTTGAAGAGTTGAAAACAAACATTCGCAATACAATTACTGACATCACACCAAATGAACTAGCAAAAGTTTTTGGAAACATGTTGGGACGTGCTAATTTGTGTATCGAAGTTCATGGTGAACACTTTCAATACCTCCTGCGAACTATTGAACGTTCATTATGTTGTTATTCATAGTATTCTGTATTTACCACTTTTAAATAAAAATTATAAATTTTATTACAAATATCACAAACAGATATTACAAAATAAAAATTTACGGATGTACCGAAGCTGTTAATACATTTCCAGTATTGTTTGTTATTTAGTGTTCTATATATATCTTATGTAACAAATTCGAACGTAAAAAGGTGCGCCAACCATTCTGGGTCTCCTCTAATACATTAGTAATTCACTTTTCTATAAGTATTTGTACTGCTGTATTCATACAGGGCCTCTTTTATCTTGGCCACTCTGTATTTCAAAGACTGGTTAACTTCTCTCCACCGTCATATAATTCCATTAGTATTATCCATTCTTGAAATTTTTAGTTTCAGGGTATAAGTACGAGAAAATATAAAAATTGGTTCGAACAGAATAAATTATCCTACAAAGTGAAATGTAAATTTAGGATGTAGTTAAATATATTGATAAATTAAATATTTAATGATTTTGGCAATACCAATTAATAGATAATGTGATCAAATTATCATATACCTCCACTTCATTGTTAAATTGCTATACTACGTCACAAAAGTAATAATTGAAATTCAAACAATTTAGTTAAATACGTAAATTTCACACAATTGTCATCAGTTTGAGCATAGCATCCAGTGCAAGGTATTTGCAGAAAGTCATTATTTAATTTTATAAGCGTGTTCTATCAAGTCCTCATTTACATTTCTTCCTTTAGTAGGTTCACTGCCGCGCTATGCTCTTATCTAAGTTTCCAATTTAAGTGGAGTATGTATATAAAACCCTTCATGATAAAAGAAGTATACCTATAAAGTTGGAAAATTGTTCAATAGCTTTCATGCGCATTTCACGGGGAAATTCGGTCCCACACTTAAAAAGGAAATTGTGGACTCTGTATAACAAAAATGATTTTAATAAGCATAATTATCAGTATTATAAAGCATAATTATACTTTTAAATATTATATTTCTCAGATCTCCTATTATCTATTTTTCAGTATGTAGAGTGAGAACGGAAATTCTCATTCTACATAGAGGCATGGTTTGCATTCCTCAATTAATGCATCCTTCGCACATGCAACATATATCAATATGCCTACGGGCACTATAAAGTCCAGAATTCTAATGAAAGAATTTTAAGTAATTGCTGTATTTCACTTTATCAGGTAGAGTTTTTTTCTTTTTTGAAACATAAATATTAGTATAACGTTTAACGTAAAGTCTAAATATCTATCACTTTTCCCCAAAATAGTGAGTTTCTTTAGAAGAATACGAGGATATGTGTTGTCAAATGAGTATATATTCTGTTTCCGGAACTATGTTACGTTGCATAAGAGGATATGAAGTTATATACATGGAAAAATTATAACTATACAGTTTTGTATAGGACAAGCACTGTACACTACTTTCTTGTCACTATCTAATTAATGTTCGATTTAATTTTTCAGTCTAGTAACTAACCAACATGTCCGAATATCTTAACATAAAAATCCGAAACTATTATTGAGATACCTTTAATTTTAGCAAAGGTCGTATTAAACTATCAAATGGCATAAAACACTTATTGGCACATTGATAGCTTTTAAATGCGTCGCAGCATTTGCGATAATTTCTTTGCAACGGAATAACTCGAAGAAAAGATAAAGAATAAAACAAACAAAAATTAACGACATGCAAAATTTATGTTTGCTTTTGAGAACATTAAGACATTTTTCAGATTTTTAACGAGACTTTATCTTTACTTCACTTTCTTTTTAGCTTTGCATTATACTAAAATATATTTTTTAAAATTGAAATAAATCCATTGGAGTTACATAGATGAATTTAAAATTAGAGCTAAAAACACCCGAGAAAACATGCTGAAGAATATTCTCCGCTGTTGTGCTTACATATATTAATAGCTATATCCAACTACACTTCTTATATGCACCTAAAACACATCACCAGCTGGTAATAAGTATGTTAAAAACCACATAATAATAAAATTTATTACATGTGTTATAACCGTTTTTATAAAGCTCGGCATACAAACATAAACAAAAGCAAAATCGAGGTAGTGATAAACTTATACGATTCATTTGTGTGCTACGTATGGCAGTAACATGTGCCCGGCAATAATCTTTATTACATTTACACTCACAAATTCAAAACTTAATGTCTTGTGTTATATAAAAGGTATTCAACATTATTTTGTAGTCAATTCCTTAGTGTCGATAAAATACTTCTTAGGATTTACAACGCGAATATTATAGGAAGTAATAAACTGTTTTTATTTCCTGATGCTTATAGTATAGATGTAAAACATTATTATTCTTGAAAAGAAAATTTGACGCTTACAAGCTAATGTTCATATAAAGATGGGACGTACCAGCTTTATACGTATATGCAAGTACCTATATATGTACATGTACACAACCCTTCCTTTTCCATATCGACCACATCACTGTTGCTATATATCTATGTTACATTCAATTAATTATCAAATGAACTGTAGTACTGTTCTGGAAGAAGTTTGTTTTGACTTGCAAAGAAATCCTAATAATACTACGTAAAGCTTAATATATATAGCTTATGAACTAACAATTTCGGACTAAACCCCATTACATCATATCAGCTTAATCGCTCGTTACCTTTTGCCGTTATAACAAAAGGAACACCGGTTGGTAACTGTTTCACTATTTAAGTTTTGACAGGGAGACATAATTGTAATAGTCGTTCGCATCAAAAATAAATTTCCCAAAATAAGCGTTTTCTAATTTCTACATTTATTTCAAAAGTAAACAATTTACCTTATGATTTATAAATGCAACTCTGTGGAGTATACTGCGTACAATAAAAGTCTTTAAATTTCGATAAGAGAGAAAGCTTGTCACGGTTTTTATTGCTACTCGTGCAAGACTTAAAAGTTTTAATCTGTAGTAAACAGAAAATTTATTTTAAATTGCATTGCAACAATATTGAATAGGAGAAAAGGTTTAAATGAAGGTGAAATACTCTTTCAGGTACAGAAGGTACAGAAAAATTGTATTTCAAAAATATATTCAAATCAAAATGGAAAAGTTAACAGGATACCATTACAATAGATAATATTTTTATTGGAACGTTGTTCATTAAAGCAGCCATCACTTGTCTATGTTTATAATTTTTGTCAACGATAACGTAGTTTGTGTCTTGTGTTTTATCAATATTTCAAATGATAAAATATAACCAAAAATAAGTAAAATTACAATACTGAACGTCTACACTTCTGCTCTTCCGTTTCATTAGGCTTTCTAAACATGCAACCACCGTTCAGCGGACTATTATTCATCCCGCACCCGTGGAGTGAATCATGGAACATGATGCAAACATTACACTTTTAGGTCCTAACGAAGGGAATTTGAGCCTCAATCAGTCTCTGCAGGTGAAGGACGTAGGACCCTACCTAACTCCAACTCCAATCCCGAGATCCTTCTTCTCTAAGTCCTAAAAGGAAACGACTCCCTGTCGCCGGTCGTTGATGCCTACAGCGTCTCCTCAAGGACGAGATCCCGTAGGAAACGCTCTTCAGCCAGGTGTTCAGCCTAATAGGATCCACTGCCGTACAATTGCTTAACCTGGCTCAACAACACACCAAATCTCCAAGGATACTTCTGCGGAGCAGGTGGCTAAAAGGTCCAAAGCTGGCTCTACGAACACAAGCAACCCTGTTTACAGAGCTATTGCAAAGAGGGTGATTCTGGGGCTGAACGAGCAGTTAGTTTTACTACGGAAGGGCCATTATGGCGGACTAAACGGAACAGGCAACAGACAGGTGTGCTTCGATGTGCTAATATAAAGTATATACTTCCAAAATTCTCTATATTTTTTATAAAAGAGTTTTATCTTGATTTTTATTATACTTAAGGACGCCATTTATTCACAAATATATAATAGCTCACGGATCTAATTTGGCCTTATTTCAAATAAATGCAAAACGCACATTTATGTTTTAAGAAGAAACGAAAATACAAAATCTTTGATACAAACACCTACCTCACCTACCGAAAAGGACTGTCGAACATGTTATCTCACAAGAGCTGAAACCCAAAAACATTAAATTATACCAATCGTTTCGAAACATTTTCCCGATTTGTTCAACGGATACTTTGAATAACTTCTTTATTCTTCTAATTTTCGTTTCACCTCTAAAAGCTAAGAATTACTGAAAATATTCTTGGGATATATAATATTCGTGAGGTGCTTCCACTTTGTTCTAATACTATCACTAAAGCAATGTTAATACTTCAATCCATATATGGGCCACAACCGACCCGGGGGCCGGATCCGACCCGCTGTAAGAGTTGATCCGGCCCGCGCATTTTGAAAAACCCAATTAAAAAAAATATTACACTACTTACTCATACTCACTCCAAATGAGTTTTCTTATTTTAATAAATTGCATTATAATAACATTGCCGTATTTTTTCATGTCTGATATCTATCTCTAAAAATGATGAGCACTACTCTAAAATGCACTACTTTTAAACGCGGCCCGCGAACGTATTTGGACACTAAGGTTTGGCCCACAACATGTCAAAGGTTCTTTTTTGCTACTGTACAGTTTCTGATATTTTAAAAACAAAATATAATAATGTTAGGCAAAAGATTTTATTTATTACATACTGAAAATCAAGATGATAGCATTTAGTTTTCACGTAATCGTTGGTAACTATTAGGTTTCACATATGCCCAAAAGATATTTAACATAGAGAAAATTCATTCATTTTATACGAGAAAAGTTTCCGGAAAGCTTTCGGAAGCATAATTCGCCCTGAAACTTTCAATTGGCCTGCAACCCGCTCTAGAGACTTTCAGCTGTTTTTGTCCATTTACTCGTTCCAAAAACAACTCCATTAACGACACACGCTTTTTAAAATTGAAATATTATGTAGTGCATGTGCTTCCCATTTAAATTTTATAGATCAAAGCTGTCAACGTACATGCACATATATCCATTTTAACATTATGTTAACATTTTTTATTCCGCTCTGAAATGTTAATGCATTACGCGTTGATAAAAATAAAGGTATGCAATGCAACTGAGATATTTTTAAAGTCGTTCATGTTAACTTTGTAGCGCTTGCTTTCTATGGATGTCTGTCTTGAAGTAATAACCAGCGAATAGGTACATTAAACAAAAATATATTGGTTAGAGTATTTCTCAACAAAAGTGGTTATTCAATTTTACTCGTGCACAAAAGTTTCACCGGAAAGATTATTTTTAACAAGTAAACTTGCTGCGCATGTGGCAAAAAAAGAAACAAAATAATAATGAACCTAGAACTAAATTACCACCGTCCACAAAGAAACTATTTCAATAGTTTTTATTTATCTTTATCTTATTATATAAAAGTTAATCAGTTTATCTAAATTATTTCAATAACTTCTATGAAGACAAATATTATTCACAAAATCTATTAGACTTAATAATACTGTATTGATCCTTAGATATCAAAGTTACTGAATACAATGTAGTTTTGTTCGTCACCAATAATTAACAAACACAATAGGTATTTTACATAATGTCAATTTAACCGTGACTACACAAAGAAACAAATGCATCTAGTACAATCATTTTCTTTGTAACGTAGATATTTATTTATTATTACTTATGCTATCAATTTATATGTCTGCATGCACTCTTTCATATTGTTACTGTAACACCTGATAAAAATGTAGTTTATGACCGTTTACATTTTAACAATAATTTTTTGGTGTATTCATCTTAAATTAGTTTATGTACAAATTACGTATGTACGTACATCGATGATCAAACATATATTTTAAAATTCTCACTGAAATCAGCATGTCCCATTTACTGCAAGGTTAAAGGAGCTGGACGGTGCGTAACTGTACAAAACACCATAACAGAAGAACGTTTAATATAAAAAATATCGAATTACTCTGAAAGTAAAGCTAACAACTAGAAAAATATTTCCAAGTAGTACTATTCTTTAAGTTATAGTACCTACCTTTCGAGTTAGTCAAATCGTAATAGAAGTTCGAAAATTTATTAGCATAAATCTTCAGTAATGATTTTTCGAATATTTACGCCTCTATTTACTTCCAGATACGCCGGAAGTAGATATCAACTTGTTTGGTTTGAATAGGAATTATATATTTTACCATTTTTGATAGCCCACGTTATTCTATATAAGGTTTAAGAATATTTCCCTATATCAATTACTTCCCATGAAAAAACAGACTTAGAACTATGGGATAACACTAGGACCGAAGTATGCCAAGTACACCAAATGTAGGTATAAAAATTAGAGCCACTTAAGAAGCTATGTTCTGCATTGTATATTTAATAGGTAATTTTACCGTTTTATATAAAATTAAGTCAACTTATTATTTCAGCTTATTTGGACTTATTTGAACTTATTTCAGCTTATTTGAACTTATTTGAATTTAGTTAGACTTGGTTGAAATAAGTTTCAACCTCTTTTCAACTTATTTAGACTTATTTGAACTTATTTCAGCTTATTTGAACTTATTTGAATTTAGTTGAACTTATTTTAACTGTTTTGAAACAGTTTAAACTTATTTGGACTTATTTGAACCTACTTGAACTTATTTGAACTTATTTGAACTTATTTGAACCTACTTGAACTTACTTGAACTTATTTGAACTTATTTGAACTTATTTGAACTTATTTGAACTTATTTGAACTTATTTGAACTTATTTGAACTTATTTGAACTTATTTGAACTTATTTGAACTTATTTGAACTTATTTGAACTTATTTGAACTTATTTGAACTTATTTGAAACAGTTTGAACTTATTTGAACTTATTTGAACTTATTTGGACTTACTTGAACTTATTTGAACTTATTTGAACTTATTTGGACTTACTTGAACTTATTCGAACTTATTTGAACTTATTTGGACTTACTTGAACTTATTAGAACTTATTTGAACTTATTTGAACTTATTTGAACTTATTTGAACTTATTTGAACTTATTTGAACTTATTCGAACTTATTTGAACTTATTTGGACTTACTTGAACTTATTCGAACTTATTTGAACTTATTTGAACTTATTTGAACTTATTTGAACTTATTTGGACTTACTTGAACTTATTCGAACTTACTTGAACTTGTTTGAATTTATTTGAACTTATTTGAACTTATTTGAACTTATTTGAACTTATTTGAACTTATTTGAACTTATTTGAACTTATTTGAACTTATTTGAACTTATTTGAACTTATTTGAACTTATTTGAACTTATTTGAACTTATTTGAACTTATTTGAACTTATTTGAACTTATTTGAACTTATTTGAACTTATTTGAACTTATTTGAACTTATTTGAACTTCTTTGAACTTGTATGAACTTCTTTGAAACAATTTAAACAACTTACTTCAGCTTATTTTAACTTATCCGAGCTTCTTTGAAATAATTTAAACTTATTTGAACTTGTTCGAATTTATTTAAAATAATTTGAACTTATTTCAACTTGTTTGAACTTATTTACACTAATTTGAACTTATTTGAAACATCTTAAACTAATTTGAACTTATTCGAACTTACTTGAACTTGTTTGAATTTATTTTAACTGTTTGAATTCATTTAGAACGTGATAAATCATATTTTTTTGATAATTGCCGACGTTAAACATATCAAAACCAGCGGAAGCTTCATATTAATTCATTTGTAGCTTCTTTGAATTTATCTAAGTTTATTTGAAGTTAATAGTGACGTTCCTTTCCGAATGTTTGGGTGGCGGTGAATAGTCGTATATTATTTATACGGATTTTTCGAAAGCGTTCCACCGTTTGAATCATACAAGGCCTTTAACGAAATCCGACACTGAATTATGTCTGTTACTGCAGATCTTTTCCAAATCCCGTCTCTCTAATAGAAAGCATTAAGTTAACTATAATAATCACCGCTCAAGTTATTTGTCTCATACGTGTTGTGTTCCACATGTTATCAACTCGGATTTGTAACTATATACTACTAATTTTTGTAAATGGCATAGTTTTTTATTTGGATTGTAATAAGATGTTGTTCGCAGATGTCTTAAAGTTGTTTTCAAAAGTTACTGTTGCAAATAACTGCGATAATTTTCAACACCAAATTGGTTATTTAGTTGAAGGTGTATTGACAACGATCTCCATCTTACTATTTCTAAAGGCATTGTTGTTTTGCTCTCGAGCAAATCTATGTTAATACACGATCAGTATCATGTTAATAATACTGCCTTCAATCGCTACGACATTATAACGGATCTGGGAGTCACATTTAATAGCAAACTCACATTCAATAAATACATGAAGAAACGTTATTTCATCATCTCTAAAATCTTTATAACGATGTGTTATGTTCATTATGTGCGTTCTAAATTAGAATATGTGTCGTTGATGTGGTTACAGTTTTGTATAACACGCTTGCTTTCGATCGAAAAAGTTGGAAGACGTTTTCCAAAATAACTTCACTTCAAAAAATGAGGAATATACCCACAGCTAGTATTTAATCATACAACTCTTCTAAACTTATTTGAAATTAGACTCTCTTGAACAACAACGTATACTAGTCGATATACAGTTCTTATACAATCTAGTAAATAAAGCTGTCGATATGATGCCGCCTACCAATGCTATGTACTTTACTGTCCCCTAATACTCAACACGGCAAGTTAAGAAATTTTTACTGCTCTCACACTCGCACAAATGTTATCTTCAAAGGGCCTTTACAAAATTTATTATTATTTTAATAGTAGTTATAATTCTGACATAGATATTCGCAATTCCTCTTTCCGTTCATTTTTAAGTTTAGCTAGTGGCGAAATTCGATCATTACTTGGCATCCAACTGGTTTGTTGATATATTTATGCACATACATGTGCAATTCTACCTTGTAGTTATTGTTTCCATAAATATATCGGCAAAAGCGCGTGGGTTTTCATCGTCAATCAAATTACCGAATTCGATAACGCGTTTTTAGAAATACTGCTTCCTTATTACCTCTAAAAGTAAATAGATATTTCGTTCTGTTTAATATGTTACTAGTAGGTTAACACAATCTGGAATTAGAAGATATTATCCTCTGGTACACATTACAATAATATTCTAAAAACCTATAAATAAAAAAAATGTAAAAAAGATAAGAGTATAGGTAAGTGACTGATAATGTTAGATAATGTTATATACCAGTATGAAAGTACAAAATACAACATCCATTCTCTTATCTTGATAGTGCTGTTAGTTGTTGAGATGTACAGATCTATAGCATTATTAGCCCAGACTACACGCTCACATGTGTTATTTGAAGTGACATTAAAGGTATGAACAACCTAAATAGCGCCCTAAATTAACCAATATTGTTCAATAGTACAACTATATTACTTTCCCAATATTCTACCTGAAAACATTCTAAATATGTTACTGATACTCTGTTGCTAGATAGTATTACACAGTGTTACTATCATGTACATGCTGTATTTATCATTTTATCTTTATTCGAACTCTGGTAAAAACAAGGACTCTATCAATGAAACAAGTTGTATAAACATCGATTACTATTGAACTAATGTCTTTGCCAAAGTAATAAATATGTTTCCGTAGCCTTTTAAGCCAGGATACACTTAAATTAATTAAATTATTACTTATTTCAAGAATTACAATGAACATTGAAAATATAGAACACAAAATTTAATGACACTAAAAAAATATTACCTTCTCGACTAGTTGACATGTATATAAAAATAAATATTGATTAAAAGTCTTTTTCCTGATCTAGAAATACAGGTCTACGAGAGGAAAGCTAATTGAAAATTTGTTTTATGTAGTCCCTGTGGCGCAGAGGATAGCGCGTTGGACTTCTAATCCAAAGGTCGTGGGTTCGATCCCCGCCAGGGATGGTTCTCTATTTTTATAGATTTTTACACGAGTTTAAAAACTTTATGGAACGAAGCTTGTAAATAGTAGTGTCTCTTCTTGGTTATACTATGATAATTTTAATATTTTTTCGTAGAAGCATGTTACTGAATAATTAAAAAAATGCCTTCTACAAGACAAAAATTCATTTCAGCAACGAATCTCGTAGTTTATAAAATGCTATGTTGAAAAATATTGCTAACATGAAACATGGTTATAATATAAAATTTATAAGATCTTTCCGGCGTAATTAATTTATATTAGACGTTGTTATAGCGTCGCTCGGTTTGCGACAACATTCCCGCACAAGGATGACCGTAATATTGTTTACGGCCGTAAACACCGCTTAAGAAAAGGTGGCTGGATACGTAAAAGGGAAATAACACTAAACGTATATTCATTTAATGAGTCGGCGGTGTACTACCAAGATATCCGAATACAGCGTAATACACACATTTCTGAATCTAAAAGTCTTATCTTAACACCTTTTGGAAAATTAGTTGTATCCAACCGCAAATTGTCATTATTATGTTCTGTCTTCGTTTCTGTTGCCAATAGGTGTTTTCTGTTTCAATCGCTTTAGTAAGAAAACAAGATTGATATTATAAATAAAGATTTTACCTCGATTTTGTGGTGTTTCTTAGGATTATTACTTTGCTTTTATAATCCGCCGGAGTAAATATTTTTAATTTCGTAGAATCTTTTCTACTTTTTTCTACTATTTCTTCATCTAATATCTCAGACTCATTATTTATTGCAATAAAACTTAAGGGTAAGGTTTTTAGAAAATTGATTATTTAATTATATGACAATCTCATGTAACGTTAGCAGCCCTTTTATATTGTAATATTGCTAATAACAATAACCTTTGTACAAAAATATAATTCGAATATACCTAATCTACAAAGACTTTTTCTTTATGTGGGCGAATATACAAATCTCACAGATATCGCAACTTTATTAAATTATTAAATCGTAATCTTAAATGTAAGTAGGGCAACGAAATGGTGCGGAAATATGACGACACATGTTAATAAGAGTTTTACCTGCATCAATTTTCAGAAACTAAATCTTTTGAAGCTGTATTTTATTCTAATAGAGGTAGTTTCCTGCACCAAAGAAATAAATTTCTTGATATCTGCAATCATTTACGTTATTTTTTTATGTACGGTGAGTGGTCTAATAGGACTACAAATTACTCCGCTTGTCATAACTACAGAAATCTTAAACTGAAGAAACAGCGTGTAAAGGGTTCCGTGACCTTATTCCTTCATCCTCTTGCTGTACAAGTCAAGCCCTGTGAATGATTTTCCCAAAGATGAATGGCAACTTAGGAGTATAACCGGTTTCCTTGTTCCCCTCCTTTCCCCCTCCTTTCCCCTTCCTTTCCCCCTCCTTTCCCCCTCCTTTCCCCCTCCTTTCCCCCTCCTTTCCCCCTCCTTTCCCCTTTCTTTCCCCCGTGTAATTCACTCCTCCTATAAATTTTCTTTTATAAGTTATTAGTTATGTGTTTGTAATACTTTTACATAATCACGACACTTCAAGTATGTGAACTTAAAATATTCAGCAAACACTGAAACATTTTAAGTTTCCCATCTCACTATTACGAAAACCTACAAATCTACCTACAAAAATTATCCTCCCCTTAAAGCAGAGAATAATCGGCGTTCACAGAACATACATGTGAACTAACAAGCTAAATCTAGATTTAGAATGAAGCACCAATACCTTTTCTGTTACAAAAAAGTCCCAAAAATAAGATTTTTTCATCCAATCTACATTTGCAGTATTCAGCTAGTACGTATTATCCTAAAAGATGAAATATCGTTACTCCGCTTTTGTATTAGGGTCTTATCTAACTTTTTGCAAACGAAGTACATATACTAGATGAATTATTAAGTAGTTATTTTGTATTCTGTGTACTAAACTGAAAACTATGTTATGTATAATAAAAATGTAATCTTCATATTTTGTTACTATTATTGTCCAGATTTCCAGATTATTCCTGGACCTTATGTCGTATAGAAGCATTACTCGGATTCTTTCCGCCAGAATGTCACAGCATAAATTTCTTTTAATCTTGAAATTGTACGTTATTTCTTCATGCATATGTTAGTTTTTAGTCGTGCATCTATGTACATACATTCGTCCGACTTATTGTTACACTTCCACCATTCAACCTATCTCTAAACACATCCGCAATTACAATGCTTTTCATTTTAAAGTTGGACTCCCTATAATTGAAAATTACAATAAAAGTTGCCTTTAATAGGGTTATCCCTATCATTTAAACTAGAAGAAAATTAGCATTGAAGCCGTATGTATTTTATTCACGTAAAATACTTGTCGAACGGTTTAACGTCAGATGTGTATCCGCCAAAATTTCAACAACATTTCATCATCATATTTATTTCCCTATTTCATACATACATTACGTATATGTATGTAAGTTAGAAAGTTACAAAATATAACTTTAATTATTCACTCGAGTTAAAGTTGAAGCGGAAAAATATGACGGAGTTTAAATTGTCACTATCACAGTGGCACCTATTCATCTACTCAACTAAGAACCTAGAACTAGTCAAGACTGAGGCAAGAGAAGGGGCACATACCATAAAAACAAAATCTATGAAGTAAGGTTTTCAAGATGTTACAAGACAAATTGCAATAAACTCTATCGCTGTTTCCTCAAAAACAACGGTTCAAAGATTTTTCTTTTGAATCTAGAAATACACAAAACAGATTTTATTTGGCTGATATTGATCTTCATTCGTAAGTAATCTGCATGAAAAACTTTTCATATTAATACTTAAATGATGTACATCCGTACTAAAAATAATTCCATTTTAAATGTGATGGCTTTCCAATTTGTATAATGCCATGATGTCGATATGCCGAAGTAGTGGCGTATGATCCACGAAGCTGAACTATCCGATGTCTATGTTCCCTACTATGAATCCCAAATATTTTTGAATTTCATAATTATTAGCTGAAATAAATAAATTATATAAAGTAGCACAAAATCTCAAGTGCGTTGAAACCTATGTTTCATATAATAGTTGTTTCGTTTCTTATGTTTAAAGTGTTTTGCGTCTTTCCTACTGACATTGCAATTCCCTCACGACTACTATCACCGTATCTAATCGACCAGCCTAATGAGCATTCTTGGCCCTATCTAGTGCCATAGGAATACAGACTCGCTTGGTGTTCAAATACAACGAAACAAACGGGTGCAGTTTGCCAACCCTTCTCTCGAGCAGTTCATGGATTGCTAAACCAGAGAGGCCGCGCACCGACAGTGTATAAGGTAACTACACATGTGAATAATTCGTCAGGCTTACCATAATGTATTAAAGCACATGTGGCACTGTAGTGTGAAGAATGCTAACTTAGACTGGTCGGTGAGATACGGTGGCAGTAGCCTAGAGGGAATTGCAATGCTAGCAGATAAAAGTGCTCGAAACCGCGCTGATGACGCCAGGTCGGCAAAAACTTGTCCGCGTGTTAACATATTGTCTTTCCCGTAAATGATGCCACCAATACCACGAGTAGCTGTATTTAAGGAACGTTGTGTTAAGTTTTTGAGGACAATCTTAATTAAATAAAAATAAGGGATTAAACTAATTCGGTATAAAACTCAAATATGAGCAAATGTTTAGGTCGATAAAATGATTCACTCACTGCATTCAGGCTATCATTTAGCTGTTCGATAAATTCAAGTTGTCTTCCTTTAGAGTATAATGATGATAATTCAAACCAATATTCAATTAAATGTGTACAAATGCTTGAAAATTGAACCAAGTTAATATTCAGCACACAAATTAACAAATAAAATAAAGAAGTCGCTCCTAAATGATTCACCACTCACGTATTATGCATACCGATTGTAGTGAGACTATAATATGACACATCGAGCATAACTAACAATTTCTTTTAAAATTTATTTTGCTTATTAGTTACCTTCAATCTTGTTGAATTTTAGATTACAGTTTTTTTTAACTAATTTATTGTTAGGGGGAAAGCATCATTGGTCTAAAGTCGTTTTGTTAGCCCTCTGCTAATATGTTAAACAGTTTTATTTATTCCTGAACTTAAAACTTATAACAAAACTCTATTGTGTTGAAATACACAACTGTGAAAGAAAGATATAAATAGTGCAACACACAAATTAAAGAGAATAGAGAAAAACCATATGTCGATTTTCTATTTCATATAATCTTTATGTTCAGTGCCTGTAATACATATACCGTTCATGAAAATTAGATGAGTACCGTTTCGACGTTTTTTACAAAAAATACAATCCTGTATGAAAATTACCAACTCTGACAACTCTAAAAATATATTTGCCGTCTATGCGCTAAAAAGATGAGAATAATATTAAATTCACAGTAAGAGATAAGAGAATATGGTTAATAATATATAAGACTACAGACGAGAAAACGAAATACATTGTGTCTATGCTAGTACGTACACACAGGGACCGTCGCAGCCTTATTTACTAGCCAGTAAAAGAGTGCAACAATTTATTCAGAAATGTTCGTCCCCATTTATTACATGTTGCATGCCTTCTTCGTGCTTAACGTCTTGTAGCGGATACTAGACGAAAGTGTTATCCTGATATGGATAAATTAATAGCAGATTTTTTTTTCAAATTTACTAAGCGTATTCGGCGTTTTTGTTCACAGGATCCTTCACATTCCAGAACCGCTACAGTCAATTGTAGTATGATTATACATGATCACAAGCTACATTTTTCTGTGTTCGACGCCAAAAAATATTGATTTTACTACTTGATCGAAAAAACAAATGCAATCCACAAATTACAAAACACTTCGTTGTCCTTAGTTGAATCATTGCAAATTACTGATAATGCACAAACAGTGTAACAGACTTTAATTGATGAAAAAGTGTTTGTGTCAGAGAGAAGTTTAATACTGTATTGAATAAAAACTTAGATTTTACTAAACTACGGTACCCGTACAGATCTGTTCAGTTGCTGGGTAGGTTTTCTTTCATTATTATGTCTATTGTATATTTTATAAATTATTGGCATTTCTATTAAGTAAAGCTACCGCACTCACGCCACCGTTCAAAACACCAAATAAGTATCTCTAAAGGTAACTGGAATGTACTAATGGAAGTGGATGAATGGCTGATAGAAGAATTAGCTTCACAACGCTACTTTGCCCCTACATTAAATAACTAACGGTAAACAGCGAAACAAAATGGCAGATTCATTATATTTTTAAATACGGAGAGAGAAACTGTAACTCTCTCTTCAACGGAAGGGATAAAATATATACGTAAAATAAATCAAGAAAAGGTAACTAAATTTAATTAAATTTAGAAAGACTTTGCTACCATGGTATATTATGTATCAGTGCTTTAATCCCTCATGTTACGGTTGGTCTACTGTTTAATGTTACATACAGTTGGTTTAATTCCCTTCCTAACTCTTACTTTCGCAACTGACATCTAAAGTTCTCCTGATATTAACTTTCTGCAACTTCGGTAAATGCTGCGTAATATCTTTCTGGGAATAAGAGTAATTATTCTGCCGATTTAATATACGTATCGTACACATTTTACGACCTCGTAAAATCCTACAATTTTAAGCATTCGTGGTCTGTTAATTAAGACTTCACCGTAAAGAAAGAACAATTTCACACTGGAATAAATTATAAAATAAAATTTATGTTTATTTAAGCTATTTATACATACACTTTCGGAATATATCTTAAATTAGCAGTTTTTGGGTTATATTCATTACTCAAATAATGTTTTTTTTATTAAGAATCTGTGTACAAAGTCACTCACAACAATCAGTAGTTTGATGTATGTATCGAAAATACTGTTTTGAGAATTTTAGTGAGTAATATTATCTACTTATATTGTTCTGATTGAAGACCAATTCTCGATTTGATGATGATAAGCGTATAAAAGGTACAGGGAGCGTCACCTTTAAAGAATGGAAAGTTCAATTTAAACATCATTTTTTGTTCTATATCAGCTATGTAAATCAGTTTTCAGATTTTTATTGATGGCGAATATAACTACATATTTATGATCATAAATACAGATCAAAACTGATAATCTATATTAAACACAAACATGTTCTACTACAAACACTTTTCTATTTTTGATAATTTGCTGTCAATGTTTTTTTTTTCATTAACCCCATCGCCCTCGACTATTGTGCACCCATGTGATTTTAGCTCACTCGACCGAGTTGTACTTCAGCAACAAAGTCCATAATCCGCTCGAGTGGTAATTTTCCTAACTTGGGTCCGTCAAGCTGAGCATCCCCAAGGTGAACCTGTCTTTCCCTGCAGACTGCAAGGCAGTCGACAAGAAGGTGCACAGGAGTTTCCTCTGCTCTCCCGCACTTTCTACATGAAGGAGAGTTTACTAGACCCTTGCGATGCACGTGTTTATTCAGTGCGCAGTGTCCAGTTAAAATCGCTGTGAGTGCTCTCAGTTTGGTCCTGCTCATTAGGACTACCTTACACAGTCTTCCCTCACCTGGATAAATCCCAAAAGATCTACAGTGTCTTAAACCGTCTACACCGCTCCAATAGGACCGGTGATTGGCGGCCAGATCGGATCTAACGTAGGTCTTAATACTGCCATAGGTACTCCCACACGTCGGTTAAGGACCTGAGAATGGTCGTCCACTGGCATCATTTGCTAGTAAATCATCTATTTCGTTCCTTTTGATCCCCGAATGGCTTAGCACCCACCTCAGCGTAACGCTGCAATGTTTCGCCAGTTGTTGCAGCCTTCTATAGCACCACAACACCACTTCGGAGTCCAACTTGACATCTTATAGCGCCCTAAGAGCGGTTTGACTGTCCGATACGATTTCCACCGCTTCCAGGTCATGTGCGTAGTTCAGAGAGTTCTCTGCACATGTCTGGATGGCAATTACTTCTGCTTGAAAGATGGAGCAGGAGATCCCTAGACTGATAGCCTTGCCATCCGGTTCTCCCCCTAACCAAATTCCAATACCTGTGCCATTCGAGGTTTTCGAGGCGTCCGCAAACCAGCGGGAAATCCCCCGTCTCGATTTGCTTGCACATGAATTTATTGCTTCGCCGTTGGGAATTATTACATTGTATCCTCCAGCAAAGCTATACACGGGCCGAATTTTGTCGGTCCTCGTATAGCTTTGTTGATGTAGTTGAAGATGCTAGTGTGGTCTCCGAACTTGCCAGAGAATACCTTGCACCCACTACATTAGCTACACCAGCTGCAGTGGCGGAAGCCCAAGGATGGTCTCCATCGCAGCCGTTGGCGCCGAGGCCATGGCCCCCGTAATGCCCAAGTAAGCAATCCTTTGGACTTTACCAAGGATCTTGACCGCGTACCCTTGATTGGCTTTGTGCCACCACACTAGCGCTGAATAAGTTATAGTTGGTACTATAACTCTCGCGTATAGCCAGTGACCCATTGCTGGTTTTAGGCCCCACGTTCGACCAAACATTCCTCTGCAGGCCCAAAAGGCCTTTGTGGCTTTGTTTGTAGCATGTTCCAGGTATGACTTGTACGTCAATTTGGAGTCCAAAATCACACCTAGATATTTAGCCTCTGTTGACAGCAATACTTTGGAGCCGAAAATGGACGGACACAGGTAAACGGTACCATAGTCGTTTTACTAGAGTTAACATTCAACCCTTCTTTTCGGCACCGTGTTTCTACTAGCCTGAATGAGACTTGCATCCTTTCGGATACCACGCCCTCAAACCGCCCGCTGACCATGATGCTAATATCATCGGCGTAACCCTGTGCGTAAAAGCCCGCCCTCCAAAGATCGGATAGCAGATCATCCACCAACAGGTACCAGAGCAAAGGCGATAGCACACCGCCCTGCGGGCAGCCGGCTACCACCGTCGCCCCTATGTTACAGTGCTGTTGTTTAGCATGGAGGTGATCCACCTTGAGCGTTGGCTCGACTCCACGTCTTTGCAAAGCTCGCTGCATTGTCAGTCAAAGGCGCCCTCAATGTCCAGAAAAGTAGCCAGTGCAATTTTCTTGTGCCTAAAGGCAACCTTTGCTCGCCGAGCAAGCTCGTGCATAGCCCGCTGGCACGACTTTCCTGATTGATATGCATATTGGTTCTCGTGTAGAGGCAGTCTACCCAGAGGCGAGTCCCGTAAATGCTTATCAATAATCTTCTCTAAGGTTTTGAGAAGGAATGAGGTAAGGCTGATGGGCCGGTACGATTTTGCTTCCGTGTAGGACGTCTTGCCCCGTTTGGGAATGAAAACCACCCACCCTGGCTTCTCTCCAGCTACTTGGTAAATGGCCCACGGCTAAGGTTGCCCTTAGTAGGGTACATAGAACTGGGGACAGCACATCCTGGCCCTGTTGTAGCAGTGCCGGGAGAATGCCGTCCATTCCGACCGATTTAAAAGGCTTAAAAAATTCGATGGCCCAACGAATTTTAGAGACTTGAATAATTTTCTGTGCAAGGTTCCAGTCTACTCTCGTGCTCTAGAGTCAGGTATCTGAAGACTCAGCCCTTACATTCAGCCCCGAACTGGGTTTGAATAATCTCGGAACCCGGAAAGTGCAACTCCAGAAGATGCTGGAGAACTTGCTCCTCTGTCTCGGCCTTTGTGCCGTCTGACTTGCTTAGGGTCCCAATCCTACTTGGTCCTTCCCTCGCAGGAACTTTCCGAATTCTGGAGCATTCAGGAACTGCCTCGAGTTCCTGACAGAATTTTTTCCAAGAATCTCGTTTCGCCTTCTTTAAGGCGCGATTGTATCTGGTCAGGGACGCTTTGTATTCGTCCCATGAACCATGATTTTTACATTTTTTTTACAGTTTTCTGGTCGCCGTCCTCAGTTCAGACAACTCCCTGGTCCATCACGGTGTTGATCTGATTTTAACTGGGCAGCTAGGTTCATAGGAAGTAATTATGGCAGACTGCAGGCTCTCTGCTAAAAGCTCGATATCTACAGCAGTTTTGATTCTTCTAGGACAACGCTCTAGTTCCTCAATTAGTCGCTCACGATAGGCATCCCAATTACAGTTCCTAAGATTTCTATACGACATCTTACTTACCTGTGGCAATTCAATATCGAATCTTTTGTATCTGTGATTGGAGAAAGACAGATCATCCGACACATGCCATTGCTTCACCCACCTTGCGAAACGTGGCGTGCCCACAGTAACGTCAATAAGCTCCGCACGACTCATCGTTACGAAAGTGGGTTTACTTCCACGGTTTAGAGTAACTAGACCCTTTGCGACGAAGTGACTGATAAGTGACTCACCTCGTTTATTGGTGCCTGTGCTGCCCCAGATAGTGTGGTGCGCGTTGGCATCGCATCCAAGCAAAAGTTGCAGCTTGTATACTCCTGCGTAAGACATTAACGTTTTCACTTCCGAAGTGGGAGGTAGGCCCTCTTGGTTGTACGGGAGGTAGTCTGATCCCAATAAAAGGTCTCTGGTACCGCTGTTGTGCATCCATTGGATTTTTACAGTAGTCAGGTCTCTAGAGCAGTGATCCCTGAGCATTAGGAAGTTCAGGTCCCTCTTTACAAGCACGCAGGCTCTGGGATTGGGGTCGTGTACCAAAGTCCATCCCCCAATTGTTAAGCCGCACACCTTGCCCTTGATTATCCAGGGTTCTTGGATGAGAACAATATCGATGTTTTTGCTAACTACAAAAGCTTGTAGTGGGGCCGGTGCCGCTTTGCAATGATGGAGATTGATTTGCAGCAGTCTCAAGAATGTTAACATTCCTGTCCTGCTGAATCACTCCCCTCGATTGGTGGAATACGCAGGAGATCCACCATTTGAGATTCCAGGAGGTCCGATATGGTATGCGCGGTTCCGATCGACCGCGGAGAGTTCACAGCCGATCCAGTCCCATCACCCCCACTCGGCTCCGGAGTTGACAGATTGGATGGTCCCGCCACGATGGTGTCCATCCGTTCCTGTGCTTCCGCCTGTTCTTTCGTCTTCCGACAGAGTAGCCTAAACGAGACAGACGAGAATTGTAAATGCAGTCTGCCATGCTAGGTATCCTGCAGGACTTTCCACGAGCTCTCGTCCATGGCTACCACCATCTGCTATCCCTTTGGGTCAGTTTTGGTGCCTAGAGTTCATCAGAAGCTTCTGATTCTGCACCTTTAGTCTACCGGCATCGTTTTTCCCCCGTGCAGGCTCTAAGCCACGATACGACAGCCAAGCAGGGGAAGCTGTGACCCGTTTAGAGGACTTTTACCTCACGCCGGTTATACGGTAGTACTATTCTCAACAGCCGAACCTATAGGCCGTATGTCAATGTTACTCTATAGCAACATTTCAGGATACCTCTTTTAAATGAAACACAATTTAATTGGTAACATAAAAGGTTTAATGAAATATGGTGCCAAAATTAGTAAAATATTTCAACTTATCTAAAATGTACGATTTTACCGTGTGAACATTGATTTTCATGAACCTTTCTACAAAACTCACAAATGAGAGCAGTTAAATATAGTATAATATATTTTGTCTGTATTTTTTGGAATAGAGTATACAGAGGCGGTGTGTTGAGCGTCGGATTGGTATTCTACTTACACATTTAGTCATTGGGTGTATCAGGAAAAATGTTATATGTCGGTTAATTTTAATGTGCTTAGGACTTTTAATAGCCACGAGCGCAGGATAGAATCAAAAAGCTTTTCTATAATCAATGTACGTCATACATCGATCCTTTGAGGAGCATGGCGTAATTCATGATTACTGCATCTATCAATTGTTGTTCCTTGCAGCCCCTATATCCTTTCTTACATCTCTTTTGCTCCTTATCTAGTAACTTATTTACCGCCAAGTACTTGTACATACTGTCGACAAGTATAGAGGTATTGTCTAGATAGTCGGTAAAGATGTTATTGGCCTATACTTCAGAGGATTTGCTATTAGGGTTGATGTTTAAGGAAGCAGGTAAGTAGCGCTTTCTGTCATGAAGGCTATTCACAAATGAGGTTTTTTGATAATGTGTGTAAAGCTAGCAACTAGGTACCTATCTACACTGGTGAACTTCTTTATTCAGAAGTTGTGTATTTGACGACTAGGCTCGGGGGGTCTTCAGTTCAGGGTCTACTGTTATTATTATTGTCATCGTAATTATTATTATCATCATCGTTGTTATCATTTTTGCCATTATTATCATTACAATTTTTGTTATTAATATTATTAATACTATTATTATTATTATCATCAACATTGTTACTATTATTCTTACTATACAAGTAAAGAAAATGTAGCAGCTGCATTTACAGAGAAATTTAACAGAAATATTTGAAGAAAATAATTACTTCAGGGGATGTGGAAAATAAATAAAACTTACGTATATGTGGAATTTAACTAAGCAGATAAGTATTACACGTTAGCAGATATTTTTAAATTAAAATGAAACGGGTGGAACTGGTGTCATAAATTTTAAAATACTTTAGAAAATATGCGATAGTACTGCGAAGAAACAGGCACTGTATGAGTTGTTATTAAATTCCTGAGAGTTTTCATATTTATAACACATTTTTAGAATTTAATATTCCTAAATGACAGTATAATATCTTTCACGGCGACGTAGTGTATATTGCATAAGTAAACGGTTTGCATAATTTGTCTTCGGTGGGAGAATAGCAACTCATAAACCTTAACAAAGATCCAAATCCACGCCTAGTATCGTCGCATCCTAATATTTCATCTCCTTGTTACACCCACTGCAATCACCATAAATCACAAGGAATTCAGTTAGAATCCAAGCGAAAGTCTATTGTCTTTTATACAATCGATTTCTTTCATTACACACATAAGCAACTTTATCTCGTAACTGTCGCCATTCTTAACCACTTGTTCAGTTAGAACAATTTGTACAACGCAGAAAACAAGTATCTTTTTTCAATGTTGTTTACACGAAGGACCGCAAATCACTTTATTTTTGTAACATATAGAATGAATATATTTGAAAGTCGGATTCGGTTTTATAAAATATTCGATGATTCGGCACATTTGAAAATTTTCGCTATCTTCTTCCTTCAGCCCGTAAAATTTATGATATACGTATATATTTTTGCACGATTGTAAGCTTCTGCCATAAACGTAAATATCTGCAATTTATTCTATTCCATAAATTAAATGTCAGTAAGTATCGATTTTATATTTCTAGTACATAAATTGAAGCAGTAAAATATAATCTATAAAATTACGACTGACTTGTTTAAATATAGAACACTACCCGTATGAGTAAAGTTAGCCCAACAAAAGACATGGTTTTGTATACAAGGTATTGCTCCCTTTTGTTTATAAAATAATGATGCTATCTAAAGGGACATTAACAGTTTCAACCTCATGTTTTCGTTACCCTGTGATTAAAATTGATTAGAAACGCACACATGTCTCAAGCGATAGTTCAACTTCCATTTAATATGTACACTACCGTCCATATTAGTTCGGACACACAAACAAATTTAAAAAGAAACGAGCGAATATTCAAATAGATTTTTCCAAAACACAAAATCTTTATTGCATTTTATTAATAGTGATTCAAATTAAAGCATACAAGTGAAACACAATTATTTTAACGAAAAATAAACTAAAGCTTCTTAAACATTCCGTTCATTAAAGAAACTCCCTTTTGCGCGAAGAATAGCTTTTACAATCCCAAGCATCCGCTTTAGTTCATTCCTCTTGTAAAATGTTCCACAGGTGGCCTTTCGGACCCTCCAGTCCAATTCATCCCATAACAACTTGATGGGGTTTAAATCGGGGCTTTGCAACGGCCGTGTCAAAATTTGTAAAGTGCCATTATCTTGTTCTTCATTTAAAAAATTTTTACATATCACTACTGAGTGTTTAGGGTCGTTGTCTCGTATGAATACAAAATTTTCGCCCATTAGGCGTTGTCTCTATGGGACTGCATTTTCTTGCAGTATTTCTGAACAAACCTCCTTTCGCAAAGTACCTTCCATTCGCTTCAAGTCCCTTGTACCGGCGTAGAGAAAACAACCCCAAACAAGCACAAAACTTCTTCCTTCCTTAACAGTTGGCACTACACAATCCTGCAACATTCTTTGGCCTTTCGCTTTTCTTACAAAAACGCGCCTTGAATGTCAGAACACCTTAATCTTTGACTCATCAGTCCTTAGCATTCTTTTCCAATCATCGACTGTCCAATTTCTATGTGCTTCTGTCCATTGTAGCCGTTTTAGTCTGTTTACCCGTCAAAGTAGTTTTCCCTTGTTGCAATGCGGTCGTGAAGATTTACAGTATTGCATATATGTATTATATACATGCAGATTTGTAGTAACAGAAATTTTTCTTGCACGGTCGCGTTTCATTTCGACGGCGATTTCTGGTGCTGTCGGTCTCCTGTTTCACTAGCTTAGCAATTTTATATGCCCACTGTAGTCGTGAGTTGTTATTCTCTTACGACTTGAACGGGCTTGATCTCTTAGACTGCCCGTACGTTGATATCTTGGAATGATATCACTAACAGTCGAACAAGCGTTTTTTCAGAAATTTGACGCACTGAATAACCTTCTTGATAAAGACCAACAATTACAACAATTTTCTAAACTTGTCAATTTTCTTCTCGACATTTTAACAACTTTAATCAGGTTCACACAAAAGTTACGCGCCTAACACTAACGCACACACAAGCGGGTTTATTTAGAAACTAAAGCATTTATTAATACACAATCCACTTTCGGGTGATCTGCTCCCACCCCAAAGAATATTGTAAATTTATTACCTATAATATTGTCTCAAAATAATCGTATTTGTGGCGATGAGGATTATTCTGAAAATTACTAATTTCGGTCATAATATATGATAGGTTTTAATCATTCTCTAATAGATATTCTTGAAAGTTTGCCAATTAATAAACAATAAACTTAATAAAGGACCTAATATAAATGTTATCTATATATAAAAGCATTTCACTGGGTGCCCGAACTTCTATGGACGTACATATATGGCGTATATATTCTTACGCTCTTAGATCAAGTTAAAACTCAGAAATTTCTATTTATTTGGCAATTTGTCTTTAACCTTTAAATATAATTATTTAAAAAAAATGAAACATAAAGGAAATTACAAGAAAAAACAACTATGATTTCCAATATATATTTTAAGTAATTACATATGTTTCATCAACAATCGGCAATAAATCAATTAAATTGCAAGAATACTCGGGTACAAAATTACATTGCTGCTTTCTTTTCCTATCAGTTTAACATGTTTCAAATCTGTCAATATTAACATAGTGTTCCTTAGATAAGTAAGTTACCAAAATATTGACTTATAAAGAAATACGTAATAATCAGGAATTATCATTGACTACGAATTATTTAGTTTCGTTATTTGTCAGAATTTCTGTAACACCAACTTTTTCCTTTCTAAAATAGTTTCATTAAACAATTCGTTGATAATATTTTGTGCTGTGTAACATTTTGCAATGATTCCGCTAATTAAGGATTTTGCAACGCTGACATCAAAATACCCAGTACACAGAGGTCGTTAGCTGACAGTTCAACAACTACTGCGAAACTCGATCGATCGAGCGGGGATGCAGATTCATCGGCTGGTTGTCCACACGCGTTCGCACATATTCGGCGCCGCTGTAATATTAGCAAAATCAAGCAGATCTACTAATCAGCAAGCACATTTTCCTAGATAATATCTTCTCCTAATTTTAATTCACGAATCTTATTGGAGCAACAAATGAAACTACTAACTTTCTCAGTTATATCCTCCTCACTGTCTGACATCGCCTTAGTCTTCTGAGACATTAGCTTGTTGTCTTTTTCTTAAGCATTTGATTTCCCTTTTGATTCAATTCTTCTATCTCCTTTTGCTAGTTGTTTCAAGCTACTTGAATTTTATGAATGTGCTGATTAACTCTTCAGAAAAAAGTTGTAGATTTGTGTGCCCCGAGTGTAAGTGTCGAAAAAACGTCTTAATTGTAATGGATACATCTGACATGGGAACTGTCTTAAGTTTAGTATATAGAGCCCAAAACAACAGATAGCGTTTAAAGACTTATTGCTTTTCGAAGTATACTCCACGAACATTAATGTACTTCTACATGCGCTCAAACCAACTCTGGAAGCAGTTATTCGACTGGTTTGTTGGTACAGTGAAAGTTGCCATTTTGCGAACTTGTATTGTCTTGGTACAGGATGATTCATCCTACGGAGTTGGTTTTTCAAAGCTCAGGAATGGCTTATGGCAAACAAATAATTGTATATGACCTGCTTTCGGGACAAATATTACGATCTCTTCAAGAACGCATGCCTTTTGTCGACTTCTCTTCACGTTGGAGCACCCAAACAGACGACTGCCGTTTATTTTCTGGCTGGTGTGAATAAATCCAAGATTCACCACCACTAATGATGCTCTACACGTTTTTAGAATCTCCAGTGTTGAAAAGCTCTACAATTTCTTGACACCAATTCATCTTAGCTGATTTCTGTTTATCTGACTGATATGATGCTGAAAACTAAAGATAGAAGTTAATTTTTAGTACTCACATTTGATTAGTGGTGACCTCTATGTCCCAATATACAAAACTTAAGAGACACCCCTCGTAGCAACTGGAAATAAATAATAAATGATAAATGTTGTCTTTCTTTCAGATTTGAGGTAGTGTAAACACAAACAGGATATCTTATGAAAAAGAAAATTCGTCAGTATTAATTGTACACTTTCAGTAGTAAACGCTCCAATAGTTTCCAGATAAGACGAACAATTTACTAAAGCGGATAATATGTAATATTTGTGAAATTCATGTGAAAAGAAATAATATGGATATTGAGGAATAGAAAAATATTTTCTGACGAAGTGTAAAATTTATTCTGTTCCTGTTGAATCTAGACCGTCTTCACTTTACATAACAATATTTACATTTGTTTCAGCTGCATCCTATTTGTAATGCATGCACAGACGTAGTCTTTCGAGTATACTGAAAGTTCAATCGAACACTTCCTGCATTGCATTGATTTATCTAGTTTGCACCTTCAGATTGAACCCTACCTGCTTTACTTGCAAATTCAGCGAAATTTTCCTGTGCACGCTATTTCGATAAATTTGATTAAATTTAATATCCAATAAATGCGCTCGTAACATCTATGTTACAAAGTTCTACGATTCATGTAAATGTTGATTAAAATTTCCGCACAAAAGCAATTCAAGTATATTACACGCTGCACTAATATTATAAAATGTTGGAAGAAAAGTTAAATCGCCAAAGTTTAAATAATTTAGTACAAGTACGTATTAAAGATAATACTAGTCTAGTAATACCGAGTAACCAAACCAATTTTGCCGGTAATTGTTAAACTTCGTTCGAAATTATTTTAAGCTACAATTCTAACCCTAATCGAAGTATGCACGTAAGCTATTAATATCCTTATGTTAACAAGAACGAAGGTAATATTGGCGAAGTTTTCCCAGAATAATTATTATACGTTGTAACTGTAAATTTGGTTTGCATGAAACAAGATTTCTTCATTAAATTTCTCATAGTACAGCTCCTAACATATTTTACAATTTGCTGGAAAAATCTTTTAAGAATGTTCAAATAAATTGCAATATATTCTTAAGATAATATTTTAATATCATTTGTATTTCTACTAACTTTTAGCAGTAGTAATTCAAGGTGTCTCCAAAAATATTTTATTATGCTAGAAGTTATCAACAAAAGCCAAAAGAATATTTATATTGACTTATACTAATTGCTCAAACTTATTGGTAAAAATAAATAATACTACGTAATAGAAAATATTTTAAACCCTAATATATTAGACCATTGAATTATATCGAACCATTTATTTTGATCAACCTAATTACAATTTCATAAAAAATCATCATATTCTTTGAGGTTGACAAATTTATGATATCCCATCACTTTCTTAAAACAGTCCTGTAAAGGTATTATTGCAATGATAATGAAACATTTTAAGTATTTGCATAACATTATATATAGTGGGGCGGATGTAAATCTGGCACTAATCTACCTGCAATTTCAATTTTGTTGGTAATTTGGGCACTAGCTAAAAAAATACTCGCAAAAGGTATATATAAACTGGACACCGTACGAATTAAATAAAAATAATAACATAAAAATAGTGTATTTTAAGTTGATGTACTTCTTGTGAAACAGAGAATAAAAAAAAATTAAATTACATAAAATAAACAAAAATATAGACATGCAAAGTGAAAATGCTAAGCATTATCAAACTGACGAAAAAGATGTAATCGTTGCGTTATATTTGTTTTGCGCATGTGTCTTTAATTCTCGCTGGTGTCTGCACACTTTAAATTTTCACGTAGGTGTCTATTTGAAATTCTTTAAGCTTTTTGATAAAAAGTAGATATATAAAAATATAAATAGATGGATGTGTTGAATAAAATGATAAAGTGATATTAATGATCGGTAAACTTCCAGTAGCTCACATATATGGAGGAAAGGGAGCATCGTCTTCTATGTATGCCTTCAATAAATAATTGGCGTGTTTGTCAACCTGTGCATGAATTGGTTTTTCGGCTAACAAATCTGAGGCAAGACAATCGCCTATTTCATCAGGATTCAAATGCATTAATCTAAATGGATATCACAGCTACCTTCCTACTTTAGAATCTGTGTTACTAAATTCGACTGTTAAACCCAAACTTTGGATTTTCCTGAACCGCGATTGGTGCAAATGGAGACGACAGCCATAGATTTGTGCTGATATAACATCGATCGCCATGTGAATGCTTTTCTCAAAATCTATTCTGTTTTAACATATTTTTTTTTAATATACAACAATAGAGGTATAAATAAAAATATTTTTGAAATAATTTGTTTGGTCTTTAAGTAAATTCCTTGAATGACTGATATTCGTATTTAATTATCTCATAACTCGAAAAGTACATGGTTCCTAGATTTCCCATAGGTTTAAACAATCCTTTTTGCAGGGCACGTGAGTCCATAAATTTTATGCCCAGTTTACACTCGCCGATACTATGTATATATTTGGATATTTAATAACATATAGCGACATACAAAAATCCAAACTAAGTGACATAATGATGAATATATAGAAACAAAAATAATATTGGATTGGTAAACCTGTCAATTAATTTTAAATAAAACTGAGAACATCAAAATTCGGTACATTTTTCGCCGTGAAAATTTAGCTCTCTTATAACTCCGACGCTATAGAGGTAAATAACAAAGGGAAATATTGCCAAGAAGAACATCTTTAAATAAAAAGCAGTTGCGAAGAAGATTGTAATAAAGAAGAAGTATTTGTAATGCCTAATTAAAATGAAAGCATATATACCTAAGTACATACGATGACATAACCTACTTCAATTTGGAATTCACTTCATACTTTCTAATTGTTTCTAAATCTTCTCCCTGATATCACGTGGTTGCCAATACTTTGGCAGCAAAAGTAAAAGTTTGCTACCATGAAAAAATATGGCACCATAAGACAAGACAAGAACTTGTCGGCCCTCTCAAAGCCTCTGTCGCTCCAAACAACGAAAGTAGCGAAAATCGCTCCCTTTTCCTTTTATCTCGATGGCAACACCAGCAGTTAATAAATAACACTGTTTTTCTTTTGTTTTAAGTGCCTGTCTAATTTATTAACGAAGCAAGGACAAATTTACATTAGAACCAATTAACATATTTTACTAGGGGAGGTCCAGAAGTTCGTGGAATGAAAGGGTTTTAAATAAAATAAAACAATAAATCTATTTCTCCTTTTCAATATAATCACCCTTAAGCACAATACATTTATTAGATCTATGAATTAATTTTTCTAAACCATCATAAAAATATTTTTTATCTTTCGCCTCAAAATGGGCCAAAATTGCCTCCTTTACCTCATTGTCGTCAGAAAACTTTCTTCCACGTAAGTCTTTTTTTAAATTGGGGAACAAATAAAAATCACTAGGTGCCAGGTCTGGACTGTAGGGTGGATGGACTATTGATTGAAAGCCAAGCTTGTGCAGAGCGGCCATTGCAATTTTGCCCTTGTGAACCGGCGCATTGTCTTGCAAGAGCAACACACCCTTGGTCAATTTTCCTCGACGTTTTTCCTTGATGGTCTCCTTTAATTTTTCTAATATCGCTGCGTAATATTCTCCGGTTATGCTCTTACCTTTTTCTTTGCAAGCAATCAATAATATCCCCTCACAATCCCAAAAAACAGTAGCCATCAACTTTCCAGCCGATTCTGACACTTTGAATTTCTTTGGCGGTGGTGTCCCCTTTTTATGCCATTGCATTGACTCCTGTTTGGACTCAGCCTCAAAGAGATAAACCCATATTTCATCTCCGGTAATAATCCGCTCCAAAATCTGTGCAAGTTTGTCTCCACGCAGCTCCAAAAATTGTTTGGACGCACAGACGTGAGTATTGTCGGTACCCATCTTGCACTGACTTTTGTCATACCTAGGTGGTCATGTAGGATACGCAAACTAGTGATATCTGATACTCCAACTAATACATATAACTGGTTTTCTTCAAACGGGCATCTTGCAGTAGAAATTTTTGCACTTTTTCGACGATGTCTGATGTGGTGGCCTCAACTGGCCGTCCTGAGCGGGGGTCGTCTTCAATCGACTCCCGACCATGTTTAAAAAGACCATGCCACTTATAAATCATTGATTTACTAGGGCACTGTTCCCCATAAACGGTTTCCATTTCATTCAATATGGTTTGAGCGTTCTTTCCTTGCTTTGTAAGGAACTTTATCACAGCACGGTGTTCAATTTCCCCCATAGTTTCAGTTTTCTTCCGGATTGACTTGTTTAGCAGGCAACTATTCGTAAACGACTGACGCTATAGGGCTGCAACTATACTAATGACGAGTCGCCAATCAGAATGACACCTAGCAAGCGCCCCTATCCCCACTCCATCCCCTCCATTCCACGAACCTCTGGACCTCGTCTCGTATTTTCAAATTATTATTATTATTGTATGTGCACAGCGTATTACAGAACGTTTGAAGATTTCGTCAGATACGAATATAGAACAAGAAAACAGCTGGGTCAAGCTACTGAGATTATCTGTTTTTGTGACCATGTAGTTTTCTTCTGAGAAACATTATTTTCTGTTTCATGTTTTTCTATTGAAGATACTCAACGTAATATCTAAGCATTAAAAATTACGTTACTTGAATAATACCGAACTTAATAAGCAGACCATTTATATTAAGCAGTACATGGTGCATATATTCTGTGGTGGAAAATCTCAGGGTCGTTAAAATTTTTAACTAGGTTCTTTGAATTAAAATTTTGACTTATTTGATTTGAATGTGAAAAGATTTGACGTCTATAACCTTTGAAATCGTACTCAGTGGCTCGGCTTTAGGATGGACTAGCCTTCTGCTTCCAACGTAAGTGTCCGGAACTTCCAAATTTTGTATGTGGTATCAGCTGATACACTTTATTATTGGATATAATATATATAATAATATTTATAATTTTACGGAGTTATATGAGAAAAATAACGACTTATTCTTTCTTAGGAGAAAAGATGCCAATATCTCTCACTTTTTTGTTCCCGATCTTCATCTGTCTGTTCTTCTTTTGTTTTATATCCATGGCAACGCATTGGTTCGTCTGTACGCCTGTATGGTAGGGCGCTCACACCAACATACTCGATATGTGTGATATTATAAAGGAAATTGCTGCCAGTCGTGTGAGTACTGTATATTAAACGTCTTTTAAAGATGAAATTTTGAAAAATTTATTTGCATAAAAAATATGTTTACGAAAAGCGATATATACAATAAACGATACTAAAGTGTACGTCTCCTCTGCAAGTGTTGTTGAAGGGACTCTTTTTTTTTAAACAAGAAAAATTGTGAATAATTAGTAAAGGATATCCAAAGTAGATATCTGTAAAACTTTTAAAAGAAACCTGTACAGATTGAATATCTGTGTTTAAAATTTCATAAAGAAGGAGTACTGACGGTACTTCGCCTCCAATTTCTAAAATCAACCAAAATAAAAATTAACGGCGTGCACCAAACAATGACGAAAAATATATCTGCAATAGGTGAACTAGTAAAATTATAGAAGAAATTCATTGGTAAATAAAGGACAACAATATATATCATTACAAAACATAATTTACACACAAAGCACCATTTATACAAATATGCGACCTTGTACCGAAGAATAAATTCTCCCGTCAAAAGTAAGTTCAATCTTTAATTGAATCTTCCCGCATACATACACAAGTTTTGATTATGGTGACAACTTGCAGGTGCTCGTTTCCTCATTCTTGGTTCAAGCCAGTAACTGGTTGTTTTAACTTTAATTTTATCAATTGTCCGATATACCACACGATCGCTAATTCAATATTTATTCATGTGCATGTAAGCCCTTTATCAAATTGCATGTTGCAATTCCTACACGTTATCGATTGTATGTATCTACCGTAGCGGTAGCAAATAGAATTTTAGAACTATATATGTACATCGATTGGCTAGTAACTATAGTGAACCGCTGTTTCTGTAATTACATCATTTTACATGATGTAGGTGAGAACTATCCGTAGAACAGTAATAAATTTGTATTATTTAGAAAAGAAGCACTTTTTAATTTCTTCGATCAAATAAGTACTTCTACAAACTTTGAGGATAATATTCATAATAACGTGAGTGATCGATTTACAAAGAAAGGCTTTAGAGAGAAAATAAGTCTACTTCTACAGACGCATACTTCAAGAAAATTATAGTCAGAGACAATGCGATAGTGTAATCGCCGGCCACTAACGACTCCACGTTTAGTGCCACCTGCACGATTTGGTAGTAACTAACAATAATTACATATATTTAATTTACATTTAAATTTAAATAATGCTTAAAGACCAAAGTATACGTAAGACAGCGAAATTTTACGTTAATACTACATAAAATTTTGCTATATTACGTACAGTTTACGTTTGAAAAATATATGTGAATTATTATATCATCTCTTGTAAGTGTTAAAAAATAATCAGCTATGTTTGCATTGCGATGGCCTATGCAATCGAAATCTCTTTACAAGACATATTTACATAAAATGTTTAAGAACGATAATAAAATTAGTTACTTAATCAAAGAAGTATATATATTTATAATCAAAGCTATAAGATACTTACAAATAGAAGTACTAGGCTCAAATACATCCAATTCAGTTAATACGTTTCGCTCTTGGTTCCTGATATTTTCTGCATCTGTTTCCTATGAATTTAGTATATAGCAAATGTGCATTTGCCGATTATACCAGGTAACCATAATTGCGAAAAAACTTGTGGCAATAATTTATTATTTCTTTCAATATCTTATGCTGCAGTGCTTTCCACAAACTCTACAATTGTTGTACATTTCTTCATGATAATGCTAATGATATGCTAATGATAATGCTAATGATAATGCTAATGATAATGCTAATGATAATGCTAATGATAATGCTAATGATAATGCTAATGATAATGCTAATGATAATGCTAATGATAATACTAATGACAATGATAATAATAATAATAATAATACAATGATTAGAGACCGGATTATATGCAAAGAAAAACTAGAATATATGCGCATATATATATATGCATCGATTTTTGAGGAAATATGCATAAACCCAGGGCATATATGCAAAAAAATTGAGACAATATGCAAAATTTTTACATAAAATAAATAAGACCAGGAATTAACTTTATTACACAAATCTTTTTTACAACATGTTTCTACACCAATTTATAATTAAATGTTTTTCAAACTTGTGTAAAAGGAAGTTTTGTCCTCTATTAGAATACATATGTTTCGAAATAGAAAAGCTTCTTTCAACATCCACAGATGTAATTGGTGCATTTTTTAACTTTGCAATACATTCTATACTAAAATTAAAATCGAAATCGTTTACTGTTTCACCTTCCAAAATTTTCTTAACTTCCTTCAATTTCAAATACCCCGCATTTTTATTTATCACTTTTTTAAATTTATCGTATATAGAATTACCTATTGTACCTTTAACCTTCTTACATATCAAATTCGTCTACTATTTCGACTGATTCCGAGAGCGACATCCCAAGCGTTTCTAGTTTACGAATGGAACTTGAAACAAAGCTATAATTTGTTTTAATATACAAAAGATTTTGTAGCAATGCTGTTGATGTTACTATCTTTTCTAGAGCAATGCAGTCAGCAGTGATTTCAAGAATTACCTTTTTTATTCCCTCAAAATGATCGGCGTGAAAAATTGCAGCGTCTAACCATGTACCCCATCTCGTAATAATCGGTTCAGGAGGCAACTTAACACTGGGAAGTCGCTCCTTATAAAATTGGATTCGTAAAGATGCTTTCAAAAGTACATTTTTGACATTGCTAATTAAATCGTTAATCAAAGGAAATTGATTCCTAATGTCTTCGGCTACACGATTGAACCCATGAGCTAAACAAGTGCTATGAATAATGTTACTATAAAAAATTTTTAAATTTTGCGTGGCTTTTATCATGTATGGTGCAGCGTCGGACAACATTAGTAAAATTTGTGCACAAGGTATACTTAGGTATACTAAAGAAATTTGTTAAACCTTCTTGAACGAATTGGCCAATTGTCACATTATTTATTTTTTGAAGGTTCTTACAATAAATTAAATATCATTTACCTATAATATCTTCATGAAGAATTCCTATAAACAAGTGGGCAATATAACGCCCACACTTATCCGTACTTTCACCTACCATGATATAAATAAAATTATTCCCTATCGATTGATGAAGTTCGGCCATTGTTTGCTGGTAACAAGATGTGACATAATTTTTTCGTAAGGTACTTTCGTCAGGTATATTATGTTTGCAATATTTTTGCAGAAATGATTAAATTAACATTGTTTAATCTTGCTAATCGTATGTTGGGCGAAATTAATGCGTTACAGAGATCCGTATTATATTCTTCTTGTTCTGAGTTTCGTGAAGTTGATGTTACACATTTGTATATAGATTACTGCACACATGCGGATTGCTTTAGTTTTTCACATTTTCCTATGTGATGGAGTTTTAGCGTGTTAATCAATCAGGTATTCTCTCTCACAAGACACCTACAACAACATTTGTCATTTTATATCAAAAGTTAAGGAATTCAAAAACAATTGTAAAGGTTTTAGTAAAATTAAACTTACCACTTTACTGCAGTCTCGACAAAATATTTTGTCGCCATCCTTTACCAGTTCAGGATACGGCTTAATCCATAAAGATATTTTGTTCGCTATACTCATTGTGTGTACGCAGAGTATTTAAAAACGTAACACAATTACATGCTGCTTCGCTCAATGATTGAATAGTTTATTTGGGAATTAATAATAATAAAACGTATTTACCACATCCCTTCTGCTAGGAGAAATTAAACACGTGCAGTTCTTGGAAAAAAAGTGTAAGAGAAATAGTAGATGTATCGTTCTGAGAATTGCTCGTTTTCGATCTGCATTAGAAATTAGTAGGAATTTTTACTAATAGAAAGGATAAGAAAAAGACAAAATATGAAATATATGCAACATGTGAACAAATATGCATAGAAATGTCTAAATATGCAATCACTAATTAGCGCTAATTAACTACAATTAGTGTAATACGTCTTCATATAGACTATAATTAAAGATATGCAAAAAATAAAATACATGCACTTTGCATATAATCCGGTCTCTAGTAACGATAATAACAATGATACTAATAATCATTATAACAACAGTTTATTCTATTCATAATCCAATACCGAAGTACTAAAGTTGTAAGCATAAACGTTCTTACGAATAGAATTTCGAGACATAGTTTAGTTTTGAATGCTTGACACCGTAACCATTCTTCCACTTCATTTCATAAAATAAAACTACATAGTAAAAAAATCCATGGGTATTCCAACTTAAAACTAAAGAAAAAGTTTATTCTGCAATGACTAGGGGAAAAAAAACTATGAATAAGTATGCAATGATTATAAAGAAGATAAGTTGTGCACCTTGAAACTGCATGTTTGAATAATGCGCAGCTATTCTAAACAAGATCTTGGAGTAAATGATAAGAAGCCGGGTAGGCAGAAACATGTCCATATGTTAGCATTTTTTGTCTCCTTGGATTGTCTTTCTCGTGAATGAAACTTTTTGACATATACAAAACCCAAGCGCGAATTCTGAGTTCTTTGTATTCTAGTACGATCATCGAGTATTACATAGAGAAAGTGTAGCAGCAATAGATAAGTGGGATTGATCTTTTGATTAGCATATCTAAAGATTCGAAGTCTATATCTAAACTGCATTTACTACTATACCCAAATATATTATCGACAAACAAACCCAACCACTTTACCTCGTCATCTGCTGATGTACTTCAGGTCATGCTGACATTACTGATTTCCAAAAATTAACGACGGATTTGGATGAATTTGCACTTGGCTGTAACGAGCAAACATGAAAATGCGTACTCGCTATACGTAAGTCTTCTTGAACAAGCTATAAAGCATCCGCAGCGTGCTTTTTTAGAAGGAATTATATTTATAGTGTCAATGCATTGCATTACACCATGTTTCAGGTTTATTCATTCTAGATTTCCATTTCCTAATCTTTTCTAAATCTCATTTTAAATTTCAGTAATTTGTAAACAACGCAGGTCAATCCAGAAACAAAACTAAACATCTTTCAAAAAGAAAAACGTGCATTGGCATGCGACCTCCAACAGGAGGTCTGTAACAAGACGCAATGAATTTAAAATGTATCTTCCAAACAAGGAAAGTACTAAATCGATTCCAATCCTAATTTATCATATAGTCGTAAATCAGCTCAGTTATTGAACAAACCAAAATCTTAAAATTCTCCTGTCAGTAACACGCGTAATTACCATAATAACTACGGTTCAGTGTAGGTTGTAAATCTGGAAATATTGTAAGAAATTGATTACAACCAAATTAATGCGTGCACCGCTTTATTCCTATTTTAATCAATTCAACTACCTCACTTCGCTTAATTATATATTATTATTGCGTATAAACTTTTGATATATTATAGCCAATGAAATATGATACACCGGCTTTAATAGCTACCTAAAACCATCTTATGGACGCATATGTATGTACACTTATATGTTACACACACATACCCACGTATGTACATACCAAACCTTGTTTTTATTGACGTTTATAAATAGTAAGCACGTTTGACATAAGGGAAATAATCGTATAAATGTGCTGCTTAAAAACGGGGAATTATATTAGCATTTGCGTTAATACCGGGCACGACTAAGCTATTTTTCATTTGTAATCCCTTCCATTGTGGCTTTAGAGATAAATAACGCGCTGAGCCGTGATTTCTGTTATTTATTTTTGTTTGTCAAGTGCGAGATGGGAAATAAAAAAACAACTTCTTACGTTACTTTGCGGGTTACCCTCTTTAATTCAATATTAAACCTAATGATTCAACACAGCTGTTTATTAAAGGGGCATTTCATTATATTTTTTAAATGACAAGACCAACCAGCTTAAAATGCTGTAATACATTTATAACGTACCTAATGGTTGCAGCATGAGCAACATATGTCGCTCTTTTCATTTCACTATTATCTAAAATTTGAACAAGAGATCGTAGTAAGAAGTTTCCCGATTAAAATATTAGACACTGATCCAACTACTTCATATTGTTTAAATAAACGATGCTCAAGTACATAATCCTTGAATTCCTACCACTTAAGAGAAATTAAATTTAATTTATTAGTTACTTACCAATTCTTATGTTTAGGCACAGGTGCTTGTGGCCACGACAACCTGACCTAACATGATCAAAGTAGTTCCAGGTTTTTAATACACATTATTCCTAATATGGATGCCTTGTTTTTTAGGTCAGAAAATTCTATATTTTGAAAAACTTGTAGGAGCTAGTGAGATGTAGTACACGATATGTGTTCTACCATTTCTAGATGTTCCTGACATAGATGACAGAGTTTGTTTTCGACTGTTCTGAATTTGTATAAATCATATTCCAGGGCTACATGTCCTGTCAATATCTTTACCAACAATCTGAGTCCCTTTGCTGAAAGATACCAATATCCTTGCCGTATTTGGCAAGGACGAAATGGATGTCTTGACTACAGTATAGTAAAGCCAGTTGCTTCACTCCCTGGTGGTAACTTTGATATTCACGTCGCAGTTTTTCTCTCCTAAACCACGTTACACAGCGCAAACGATGGCGGTGACTAATGGAAAATTCTGTAACTTCACGGGAATTGATAAAATTACAATTTTCTTGCAATTTCCAACGTAGTTAAATTTGCGAAAAGATATCGGTCTCAGAAGGGACTTGAACCCAGCATCTTTACATCTCCGGTGTAGCGTGCTAAACCCGTGCACCACAAGACCACTGCATTCAAATCGCCTTAAATTCCCCTAGATGTCACGGGAATTGCATACTTTTCTAAAATATTGTATTTGTTTGGAGAATGTTCCATATCTTTCTAGAAAATTCTACAAGGTACAAAGACGACCTAGACTAGATGTTCTAGAAGATTTCCACTAGCTTAGAAACCGGTTCGAAAGGTTCATTCTAAAATATTCCAGACCGCTATGCCTGCGCGCTTTAATAGAAGTGCCTCTCTGTGCCTCTGTCTACTCTCTACGGTGCCCAGGGGAGCCGCAGCGCGCACTTACAGAATGCGCATCATAATGGATATTGCAACTCGGAAACTATTTCTGCAATTCGAATTTGGTTAGTGATGATATAGAACTGCTTTTACTACGATACCATGCATTGTTGCATTTATGATCCATATGGATTATATTGCAGGAAAAAATTTCTTCGAAATTGAAAACGTTGTTTAATAATAAGGTGCCATAAATTGTATCTCTGATTTTATATTGAGTCATCAACATTTATAATTTGTGCGATAGCTTTGCTTCGTATGCCTGACTTACAACAAATATAACATATCAATAAATGGTAACCGATTGCATCTCGTATACAGAAGAGAGTTGCCCATTGATATCACGTCCTAATTTGGAACTTATTAAATTAGTGAAACAATTAAATCTTCGGATTTGACATGGTTTAAGTTCACAAAATAGCTTCACTATAGTGTAAAAGAATTCTCCATAAGCTAGATAATTTTCTGTTTTACTTTTACTAGGACTAAAACTATAAGTGGTGTACCTCGTCTGGTAACGCAAAAGACCTATAGATTGGAAATTACCATAATTAAACTGTTAAAATATTTATGAGGCGAGATATTTGATATAATTTACAACATTTAAAGCAAAGAATTTATGTACATTTTAATTTAGTCCAAGATTTGTCACTGTTATACGTTCATGTACATCATAGAAATCTGTATTTTCGATGCCAATTTTATCCTATGAGCGAATACGATCGTTTTATTCCCATGACAAAAATTTTCTAACTCCACCAACACCGTACCATTCAAGGTGTTTAAATTTGAAATTTATGTGTTATAGACTGGCAAATTACCACGACGCATCAACGTGGGGTGTGAAATAGTCCTGGGGGCCTCACAGGATCAAAGAATTACGAACGTGATGCATTATCGCACCACTTCAATATTCGCTTCGATTAAATCTATTCTTCCCGTGAGCTTGCAAGGGAATTTAAAATAGTACGGAACGACTGGTGTTACATATGAATATATCGTACTTGTATCCAGTGAATAACAATAAAGTTTCCCATGTATAACAATGGAACGGTATCACTTTCATTTTCTATCATACTTTATCTCGTCTAAAGTAGTTCAAAGAGAACTCAACATAACTCTTCTTTAGCAGGAATAAGAAAAACTACTTTAACAATCTCTTCAACTTAAGTTATTTATTTTATATAGTAAAGCTGTATTGAAGTAAAGATAATCCTTTGTCCTAATCGTGACGTGTATGAGTAAAAGTAACCATTGTTTCGTTTCTTATATCTACACTATTTTGTTCATGTTTATTAATAAACGTGCTTTGTACTCCTGCTGTTTTTCCACGAAGATTAACAAAGAGAAGCATTTTCATGAACAGGAACAAGTTTTAAAAAATGTCAGAAAGTAATATTATGTAATGCTAACAAATAAGCTCTCTAATTTTAGTTCTCTCATGTGTGAAAAGGAACCGTCAGAAAAAGCCAGAATAACTATTGGCAGCAGTATCAAACAAAGCGGATCGATGGCTAATATTTTAGGATTAGAGAAGTAGATATTGATCAAAAATATTGTGGATTACCTAAGATTTACATACATACTTACGAGATATTATGACAAAAAAATATGTAATGAATAAAAATTTATTCAAAAATTTGAATTCATTCTATCGTATTCTTATCAATATTGTTGAAGATTTATTTTGTATAGTAACGAACATTTAACGCACTAGCAGCACCTGCTCCTCTCTTTTGGTTGGTCGGGGGACTTATAAATCATTATTCAATTTTAGTTTTAAAATAATACCTGATACTTCTTAGACCACTTAGATCTTGCAATAAAGTAATCACATCGAAGAAAAAGACACAATTCTTCGTAACCGCTCAGATAAGCAAAACAAACCCTCCGAGAAAGTAGACTAATACCACGCTAGGTGGCTAATGCCACTCAGTGTTCCCATAGTCACGAAGAATCCAAATAATAAGCAACAATTTTATAGAGGTAAATAACGGATCAAAAATGCCGATCAATTAAATGTGGAAAAAATGAGTAAAAATAAGACGAGTAATAAAAAAGGATGTTTACATTAACCAAAAAATGTACCAACTTCCGCCTTTCGGAGGAATGGACACAAGAAGTGTCACCGAATGCATTTTATAACGGGCATTGCAATTTGTGACTAATATCCGTGGTCCCGAATATCACTAACAAAACCACAATATAGAAAATAAACTAAATCGAATCCCTAAGATTTGACAGTTTTATTATAAATAGAATTAGCCAATTACAAGAAAGTTAAGGGTTATTTCAATAGAGGTTCTGCCAGAAAGCCTCCTGACAGAATCAACGTCAGAAAGAAAATCAAAAGAACTTACAAATCAGTGGAAACCCGCCAAGCAGTTCAGTGAACTCCCTTGCCTTCACTTAAACAATGCTGATATCTTTGAATGATTACTTTTTATCATTAACTAAGTCGTTAGTTAAAGTGTTAAAGTGAATGGCGTCTACAAGAAGCCAATGCCATACCAAGATTCACGAACCTAGAACTAGTCCGTTCCATATAGAAATCGATAAATGTTACTTTTTCGATTTTTTATTTTCTTTTAGTTTTTTAAATCAGATAGGTCAAAGTTATTAAAATGGTATATCATTACATGGCTAAATACACATTTTCTTCACTTGGTTGTCCCATCATTCTTGTAAAAGCTAAATCGTTTAAATTAAATTTAGTCTTGTTTGCCTATTAGTTTTACTTAACCAAAAGCCCTACAGCAAGATCCTGCGCCAGTAAAGATCTTACCCATTAACGAGCGCGGTTTTGCTGGCGAAATACTCCCCAAACCCGACCTCGTTGAAAATATCAACATGCAAAAGGCATATAAAGTCCGCTATAGAATGTGTGATGTGGTTTTGAGGTGTGACTCAGAACTACAGCTTGCAGTTTTACCTCTGTCACCAACAACAGCACGAAGTATGCAATTCCGTAGCTTACACATATATTTAACTGTTTTGAAATTATTCGATTTTTAGACAATTACCCTACATTATCCATTATTATAGAATTATTTCACAACAACGCTTAATAATAGCTTTAATAAAACTCCATCAACGTCCAGGACTTTACTAAATTGCATTATATTGTTATCAAATTCATATTGGCAATGTTTCAAGGCAATCCATAATCTGTTCGTATTAGTATTCTGAACTACTTTTGTTAATATTTCTTAATTTCCAATTCGTTGCTTCAATAAAAAATTGAAGTATTTATTATTACAGTTATTTTTAGAAAAATGAAAGAGGGAGAACGTCAAAAAAAACGCTAGAAAATATAACAAATATGCTTGGAATCATTAACCAACTACAAAATTAAAAACAATTACAGGTAGCAGATAAATAAATGAAATGTATTTTGTTTGTCCGGATATTACAGGCAAAAATCTTCGAATCGAGTAAAAACATTGTTTATACACATATGCGCGCCATGAAAGTAACTGCAAACATTTTTATTGTATTACCGTTTAAAATTCTTTCATATGGGAGAACAAATAACACATGCAATGCCGTAACTCACACGGATGCTGGAAAAGCAATAACATTTATTGGAAATGTCGTAAAATCTATGCGAGAAATTTATTGCCAATATTTCTAGTAAATAGCTGATTTTTAATCTCAATCGAAATTTTTCTCTGATTTCCACTTATATGCAGAAATATAGTTTACTTACCGGATTTAACTTTTATTTGCGTGTTTCTTTTATTGATTCGTTTCGCCGACATTTTACATTGATCTGTTACCGCAACGTCATTAAACCAACACGGAAACATTGAGGACATGATTTATGTACGCTAAACCATTATATGAACCTGGTTTGAAGCAATGCTAGGTCAAATATAACGTGTAAACTTCAAAAAAGGACACATAATATTAATTAGAATTAGAGAAAATAAGAAAAGAATGCTATGTAATAATATAAATATTTCTGTTATACAATGCTATTATTTTAGGTAAGGGTATTTAATCTATTGATTAACGATACCTAAATAAATTCAGTTACTCGTGCCAGTCGAATAGAAAGAATTCAAGGAGAAAGGTTCCTTTTGCCTATAATAGGTTGAATGTTATATAAGGTATGTGTACAATAAAATTATCAGCTACTGGCTCAAAGTTGACAAACACCCCAATTAAATTTGAAATTTCTTTTTGGCTACTAAAACTTCTTGGGAGCGTAATAACGAATCATTAGAAATTAACCCAAGAATTCACAATTGGAACTGGTTTGTTACACGTTTCGCAAACCTAGAAAATTAAGTAGCCGATAGCGCTGTGTAACGGAGTAGATTTTGTTACAGTTAACCGCAGAGACATAACAGTCACGATTGGTTAACCGTCGTAACTGGTTAAACTGCATGACCGATTAACCGCTCAGTATATTTACCTATAACTTATAACTAGAGACCGGATTATATGCAAAGTGCAAAAATTTAATTTAATTTATTTATTATATTTAACGTCTATATGTAGATGTATTGCACTGATTAAATTTAATTAGCGTTAATTAACTTTAATCAGTGTAAGATAGAAATTATTATTAATTTTTGCATTTTACATATAATCCGGTCTCTACTTATAACCCTCTCAGGTTTATATTCGGTTAAAATGTGCAGTACTATTTGTAATATGCGTTTTATTTGTTGGATACAATGTTGGATATTATGTCTTTCTCAGTATACAAACAATGACACTACAATTAAACTAATATTAATATTAAACCACCGTTGCTATTAGTAATGATAAAATTACAATTTCCTTGCAATTAATGAACGTAATTAAATTACTGAAAAAGTATCAGTCTCGGAAGGATTTGAACTCACAATCTCTGTGTTACCTGCGCCTTAAGGGCTAAAGGGTAAAAACCGAAAATTGTTCAAAATCGAAGGGCGAGGTTTTCGTCTCTTCTAGAAGCTTTTCTGTTAAAAAATAGGTTTGAGGGTATCCTAGGGTGGACTAGTCATACATAAAATTTCATATTTTTGTGAATTTTCGGGGAACCTTTCCTTGTTAATAAAATAAAGAATTACGCATCATAAATCTGTATCATATACCTTAACCAAATTCTGTAGTCATTTTAGTACTGATCCCTCCTTGACTTCTGTTTATATGTTCCATTATACTATGGTTCGTTGTAAAGTCTGGAGGAGTCTGAAAAATTAGGCAATTGGCCGACTGAAGAATCTAAATTTTGTGCTACATTATTTATCAGTTGGCAAACCGTTGATATGTTTCTTGTAATTTCAGTTGAAAATTTTGGGTATAAAACGTTCCTACGATAGAAATAACGGAACAATCTAGATTAAGTTTTGAGAAAAAAAATCTTCTTTTAATATGTAAAAAGGTGCATTTAATATAAATGGGTCAAAACGGTTTGGACAAGGGACATTCATAGGACTATAATTTTAAGCTCGCTTACACATTTTTATCTACATTCTTGTATAAATATGAGTCTAACTATCTAGAAAAGGGTAAGCGGTGTACCTGTATAATTGTATTTCCCGTGAGAGTCGGATAAGAATGACCATTTCATTTCAGCAAATTCGCGCGACTTAACTCATTATACCAGGTACGAAAAGGGTAACAAAGAACCGGTGTTGTATGATTCTCTTTGAATGGACCGTGCGTATTCGGACAATGCTACCATATCAAACATGCAACAGAAAGCGTTCGTCCAGCCGCGAAATAGTTTCTCGGACTGTTCCTTTGTTACGAAGGTTTATGGTGTTCTTATTACGCCCGCATTCAAAACGTAAGACCATTACGGTACACCAAAGGAGTAAACCTTCCTCGCAATGGGCAAGTAAACTAATGGCTATAATTAAATTAAACGCGTGAGCAACAAAACGAAAATCGATTTTGCTAATTATTTAATAAAGTCAAATTAGTGAATGAGTTATTTGATGATATTTAAATTTAACTATAGCAAACAAGTATATTTACATATATTAAAAGAGGTAGGTGTTTCTGTTCTAGCTTCTACCTTACAACACTATCCACCGCTCACTACAATTTGGATGTAATCAGGATTCTCCTTATTCATTATTTCCATCGAATAATAGTACAGTCGTTTTTACGCACAATGAATTCAAGATGCAAAATTAAATTGTTAATTGAACGAGTGTTCTTTAGAGGTAGTAAAATGCCCTAACCTATGAAAATATTCGAAAAATCAATTATCCCAGATTTATTAAGTTTAGTGTGCAAGTCATCAAATGTGGCTCATTATTCAAAAAATCTTATTGTGAAATCAGCAATCAGATACCCAACATCGTCTTTTCCAAAACCTAGGCATCAGGTTATTATGCATTAGTAGTTGCAATTTGGTGCATGAAAATGTATGAGATGCTAAGAGAGCTAATATATTTTCTTCAAATGAAAATGTTATTACAAGTACGTATTTCTTTTAGAGTTGATAAAGCTTATAAACTTTTCTTTTGTTCTCGTTGTATCATTGATGTCATAATAAAATTATAATAAAAGATTTTAGGAATTTTAAAATTAGGTTTTAAAAGAACCATCTAAAATCGTTTTTGTTTTTTGAAACATACAATTTGTACAACAACATAATTTATTACTCATTTTAATACACCTACTACTAACTGCTACTAAATTAATTTTTAAAATAAGGGAAATCGATAAAATTCTGATATATTACAATCGTGAGTTGTAAGTGGATTTCAATGAAAAAATTTCAAGTACTTTAACTTTAAATAAAAATGGGGAGTTAGTAAAATATTTTGCACTCTGTTAAACAAACGACACGAAACAGCCACATAAATATGTAATAGATGCAACAAGGGCTTGACATGACCCGAAAAATTCTCGATCAAATCGAAGAAAACCACTACTGAATTTTGAGAATGCATCTTCGAAAGCCAGAAAGCTAGTAGCTTCAAGATTTACAGCGAAACTGAGTTATTCTGTGAATTTCTCAATTGAACCCACAGCGAGTAAAGCAATAACTCCTTAGTGTTAAACGTTTAGTTTTGTAAGCACAATATATTCGTATGAATACGTAGACTTCCACGGCCAGAATCAGTAATAAACCAACAGTTTCTAGGATTTGGTTGTATCATAGTGACCAGTCAGGATGTTTGTGAATTTCCGTAGTCGACCTGATTTTTCTATTATAGAAATTAGGGAATCTCGCGATGACTAAAGTTTCGGTGAATGCTTGTTCGCTGCCTTCTGTGAATTCGATATTTGTATTGTAATTTTTCTTTTAATATGAAATAGATCCAATGCGTATATCTATTAAACTAGGTAAATCGAAAGAAATTTTCTCCTGTTCTAGTAACTGCCGGATAATATTAGGGGAATCTGGAACGGAAACTTTACTAAAAAGGGGCGTAACACCAAAGATAACTAACAGATCCGTAGATTGCATATATAATAGTTTTGGAAATAAATTCAACGAAATACGTGGTGCTTAGAACTTAGAGTCTTCCTCAGGTGTTTAGTTTCCACATGCGTCGGCTTCAAATGGAGAAGTTTGACCGAAATGAGACTCTATGGATAGTCTAAAAATGAAACTGGGGCATTTCCAAAAGATATATCACTCACAAAATCTCTTCGTTATCCCTGTTATAACCCCCTATCTTCCGGATAGAGTAAGCGACTCTACAAATAATTAATAGGTTTTGGATTATATAGTATTTTGAAAGCTGTCATTACTAAAATTAATAATACAGAAATATCGGTGGTTTATGGAGCAGAAGGTTTGCGAGATAAACAAAACATTTCGATACAGAAAACAGGTAAATAAGCATATCAAGAAACATTAGAATCTCAAAAAATCTATCCCTTCAAATCGATTTTAAATAAAACCGTAAAAAATATGTTATGCGCAACACTTGTTTTCTCCAGCTTATACTTGTGAAATTTATCAACGTGAATATAAGAAACGCTTGTCCTAGATATATCAACGGAATTGATAAATACCAACGCATCTTACACAAATTAGCTGCTATAGGTTAATTAAATATACAGAAGGAGGGAACTTCAAACTTTAACGATGCATCATAAAATGTTTAAATTCTAAGACACGGCCCTATTTATACAACCGAATTCAAATCATAATGGTCGTCCACGTAATCACGATCTTCTTTCGTGAATCGCTTTCGCCGCTACCTCACAAATTGGCTTTGTATAATAAATACCTTGATGATTTTTTATTTACTTGTACTTAGTATTAAAAAGAAAATTTAGCCAAACAAGCATTTATTTAGACGATTGTTTAAAAAAATTGTCTAAAAAGTAAGGATATATAGTTTTTTTGTTGATATATTTTTCATATTTTTAAATAATAAAATATTCATTTACTCCAAAAATTTAGAAAAGAACCCAGAGAAATATTCGCCTGAAATTTTCCACCAGAGGGCGTATAACAACCACATAGTGCTTATACTCTACTTAATCAGGATATTGCAGCTGCCTAATGTAATACATTTTTTGTTCCACGCTTCCTTCTATGTACTTATCAAACCAGAGAAATTATATATTTCATTGCTATAAAAGGAACAAGCTTTTTTATTTATAGTAACATCAGAGCGCATTAACGACATAGAAGTTACCCATAATTATCAATATTTAAATACCAAGATGTATGGATATGTTTGTAATTGTTTGTATTAAACTGAATAGAAAAATAGGATACACCGTAAGTAAAACATAAGGTACACGGCTCCATATAGAAAAAAGTTAATTGTGCTAATTTTGCTATGATGTAATATTTCGAGTAACATCCTGTAGATATATAATATGCTGGCTAAGAAACATTAACATCACTTTCGTTTTGAACCTCAAGCGCATACTAAATAAGCATCTCACTATATTTTAAGAATCTAAAACAAATGTAAAGGAAAAGCACCATTTTACAAATAAATTATTAATTTCGTAAAAAACTATAAATGCACTCAGCCCAAGAAGTAATTTTCTGAATACAGTACTAGAGATGCCATCTAACGGAAACTCTCAGAAATTTCTTCTTCAACCGCATATTTACTCGTATAAATATACGTACTCTCTGAATAATTGGAATATAGCGACAAGATTATTATCAGCATCGTAAACTATAAAACTATAGACGATTATCAACCACGTAATACAGTGATAGAATGTATTTAGGATCCTTATAGTAACCTGTTAATAACCGCAGAACTTATCACTAACTACAGCGGATAGTGGCGTATAGATGGCACACCAATCTTAAAATTGGTTTATTATAAAAAGATATGCGGATATATTTAATTACTGTATTATTCAAAAAATGTAATTCTTTAGACATGCTTGTTCGTATGACAATTACCTTTATCTAAAAAAAACGTTGCTATTTAAATATGTTGTCAATGAATATTTTCTGTTACGTTTCTTTAAAAAAATATATTCTATTTTTGCTGAATATCTGGTTTAAATTAATCTATTAAATGTTATATAATATGAGATTTTATAGTGTTGGTAATATTTTGTACGCGTACACGTAATATTTTGTACGGCAAAAGTTTTTATTGGAATGAACTACTAGATAAAATTTATTTATATATATAGATATATACACATGCATTGAGGCAGTATTAGCTTTATAAAATAATAAATTGATGTGTATAGTTCATTTCACCAATATAACTAGTCTCGCCAAAGAGGTGCAAATTTCAGTGGCGTGCTGGGAACAACGTGAAGGGGTGAAACTTGCACCGGGAGAATCGAGTACCCATACCAAAGCACGCTTGTTCAGCATTATTCGATTGGTCGTTGTGAGTGAGTGTCAGCACACGCATACTTAGAAAATGTCGCATTTAGGTACGTTTCGGAAACGGCGTATTTCGAATAAACTAGAAGACGTAATAGCGAGTATGCCGGATTTAGAATACGAAGGCGATAAAATTAAATGTGTAAAGTGTGGCAACTATTTGACAAGTATCACCAGGTGGAAGTGTAAAGTCACCGAAAATGTATAACACACTGTTCTGCAATCCGTGGCAAACGATACAGCGAACAATTCATATTTGATATGGATGGTTGTTTTATTCTATGTAATGTACCATTCATTTTATATCTAAGAATAACAAGCATCTGTCTCGTTCTGGAGCAAGTATTCGGATTATACATTACCAAGTTGGACATCGCTAAGAAACTTCATGCCATCTGTTCGTGACTATGCTGAAAGAAGAATTAAAGCAGAATTGAAAGATAAAAAATTGTGGGTTATGCGTGGACGAAACAAGCGATCGGCAAAACCATTCTATGTTTAGTATGATGGTATGTACAATGGAAAAGGTTGAACCATCATCTCCTATCTTACTTGCTTCTAAAAGAGATGAAAAATATACTAGCAATGAAATTTTAAAAGCGGTGTTGAGAGCATTAAACAAATTTCAATTTTCAGCAACCCAACTTTTAATGTTTGTGAGTGACGGTGCCGCTAACATGGTTTTCTTAGGCCGATCTCTTAAAGAAGAGACTAGCTATCTGTTACATGTAACATGTATTCACGAGTAAATGCTTTAACAGCTCATACAACGGCAGTATTTCTAAAGTCCCCAAAACGTACAAAAAGATTTCATGAACTGTGTCCCAAAGTATCTGAACCACCACACGCGACTACTACGCGTTAGGGAACATGGTTAAAGGCTGCGTTTTATTACTGCGAACATTTTAATGATATAAAGAAGGTAGTTTTACAATCTGATACGATCAGAGACGCGCGAAAGCTATCGAGAAAACCCAGAAAATATTTCAAGATAGTCAGGTAGAATGTGATTTTGAAAATATTCGTAAGTACTACGAACTAGGGGAGGGAATTGAAACATTACAAAATGATTCGATGTCCTTTGTGGATTCTGTTCAAATTATGGATGATGTTCACTCACACGTATGTACGGTAGAAGGCGAGAAAATTTGAAGGTGTTATTAACAAGGATTCAGATTTTCTCATACTAAGACAAGTTTGTGAAGGTGCGTCGAAAGATGCATTAAGTTGTTACAAGGATTACTTTAAATTTGCAAATATAACTTCACTCGATGTGCAACGGTCACTTTCATCATTAAAAAATATTTATTCCGCACTCCGTATTCATTTGACTGAAACAAGTGTGGAAACATATTTAATGATACTAATATTTAACAGGTGTCATCTAGTTTGTGATTTCGTGAAAACTTCTTAAAATAGTAAGTGTATCAGCATCTTATATAATATATTTATTATAATTATTTTATGAGTAAACACTCCTGCGTTCGCATCGCCTATGGTCACTCATGAAGGACACGATCATAAATGATGCGACTACGTAAACGTAACTGAACACTCGCCTTGATACAGCCGTTCCGCCCCTTCACGTTGTTCTTCGCACTACACTGTAGCTTGCCCCACATTGCCGAGACTAAATATAACGATCCGAAATAACGAATTTAAACTGTGGAATCTATCATGGGTAACCGCCTGAGTCTGATAGACATAGCAGGAAGAATGTTTAGAAAATTATAAATACAAATGCATAAACATTATTTACGGGGGGAGGTCCAGAAGTTCGTGAAATGAAAGGGTTTTAAATAAAATAAAACAATAAATCTATTTTTCCTTTTCAATATAATTACCCTTAAGCACAATACATTTATTAGATCTATGAATTAATTTTTCTAAACCATCATAAAATTGGTTTCATCTTTCGCCTCAAAATGGGCCAAAATTCCCTCCTTTACCTCATTATCGTCGGAAAACTTTCTTCCACGTAAGTCTTTTTTTAAATTGGGGAACAAATAACAATCACTAGGTGCCAGGTCTGGATTATAGGGTGAATGGACTATCGATGGAAAGCCATGCTTGTGCAGAGCAGCCATTGCAATTTTGCTCTTGTGAACCGGCGCATTGTCTTGCAAGAGCAACACACCCTTGGTCAATTTTCCTCGACGTTTTTACTTGATGGCCTCCTTTAATTTTTCTAATATCGCTGCGTAATATTCTCCGGTTATGCACTTACCTTTTTCTTTGTAATCAATCAATAATATCCCCTCACAATCCCAAAAGACAGTAGCCATCAACTTTCCAGCTGATTCTGACACTTTGAATTTTTTTGGCGGTGGTGTCCCCTTTTTATGCCATTGCATGGACTCCTGTTTGGACTCAGGCTCAAAGTAATGAACCCATGTTTCATCTCCGGTAACAACCCGCTTCAAAATCTGTGCAGGTTTGTCTCCACACAGCTCCAAAAATTGTTTGGACGCACAGACGCGCTGCTGTTTCTGCAGCGGCGTGAGTATTCCCGGTACCCATCTTGCACTGACTTTTGTCATACCTAGGTGGTCATCTAGGATACGCAAAATGGTGATATCTGATACTCCAACTAAAGCAGATAATTTTTTTTTCTTCAAACGGGTATCTTGCAGTAGAAATTTTTGCACTTTTTCGACGATGTCTGATGTCGTGGCCTCAACTGGCCGTCCTGAGCGGGGGTCGTCTTCAATCGACTCCCGACCATGTTTAAAAAGACCATGCCACTAATAAATCATTGATTTACTAGGGCACTGTTCCCCATAAACGGTTTCCATTTCATTCAATATGGTTTGAGCGTTCTTTCCTTGCTTTGTAAGGAACTTTATCATAGCACGGTGTTCAATTTTCTCCATAGTTTCAGTTTTCTTCCGGATTGATTAGTTTAGGAGGCAACTATTCGTAAACGACTGACGCTATAGGGCTTGGGTCGGTTGTTTTTCATTTACGAGGGTCGGAGTTACCTCCATTTCCTCTTCGTCTTTATTTATGGGTACAGTTCATTTATTTATTCCTCTATTTATAAATTTACATTTTTTTCTCCCCTTTTTTAGGGCCTGTGTGCAGTGTGTTACATTTTTGTTTTATTTTTTTGCATGTTTGCTTCTTTTCAGGGGGTTGGAACGTTATACCTTTCTCTTCTGCTCTTCTTTTATTTGTTTAACGCCGTCTCTTCTCAGTCTTCTGATTGGCTTGATGATTTTTCTTACCTCTTCATTTGGGTGTATCTTCGTCCTTTGTACGGTGTCATTGGTTCTTCTTAGGATGATGGCATCTAGGGTTTCCAGCTCTAGTTCCGCATGGAGATCTTCGTCTTTCATGTACCGCGGGGCGTTCGTCGCGAAACGGATAATCTTGTTTAGTTGGCCTTGTATTCTGTTTTTTGTTGATCGGACGCTTGGTGCCATATTTCCCCGGCGTAGGTGGCTATAGGTACCATAGTCGCCTTGATCAATTTTATTTTGTTATCCAAGGAAAGTTTACTTCTTGGATTGATCAATGGGTATAGAGTTTTGGATGCAACACAAATTTTCTTCCTTACTTCGGCTATGTGTGCCGAGTACGTGAGTTTGTTATCTAGAATGACTCAGAGGTATTCTAGCGGTGCTGTTCCATTGAATGGATATACCGTTTACTTTGATGGCGTCCGGCTGCTTCCTTCTAGTACGGGGTACGAAGTAGATCGCCTGTGTTTTCGTTGCATTTACTCTGATACGCCATTGATCGTACCATTTAGTAACTGTTTCTAAGTACTCCTGAAGTCGTAAGTGAATTGACCTCATGTTTCTGTGGCTGTAGTATACTGCCGTGTCGTCAGCGAACTGAGCCAGTTGGCAGGTCGACGGTTTGGGTATATCTGCGGTGCATATGTTGAAGAGGAGTGGACCCAGTACCGAGCCCTGGGGCACTCCTGCTTTCGGTCTTGCGAACGGTCGATGTTTTATCGTCGATTTTAACCGCGAAGGTTCTTTCTTTTAGATAGTGCTGCGCTAGGTTGGTTAGCGCAGCCGGAAATTTGTACTGTCTCAATTTATAGACGAGGCCTTCATGCCAGACTTTGTCGAATGCCTTTTCTATGTCGAGCATGACGGCCGCCGTCGGCGTCGACTTATCCAAATGCTCAGTTACGTGTTCAGTGATCCGTAACAGTTGATGAGTGGTGGAATGCTCCTGCCTGAATCCGAATTGGAAACCGGGAAGGATTTATTTTTCACTTAAGACTTCCAGGAATCTTCTTTGGATGACTTTCTCCAGGACCTTGCTTAGCCCGCGGAGTAGGCTGATCGGTCGATAGCCGTCAGTACTATCCTTGGGTTTGCCGGTTTTGTGGAGAACTATAACCGTGGCGTGTTTCCATGTCTGAGGAAAATGTTGGTACCTCAGAACACCGTTGATTATATCCCTGAGTGCATCGATTGCACCCAGGTGCAGGTGTTTGGTTGCGGTGTTGGTGATGCCGTCCCGTCCAGGGGCTTTACGGTTGTTTAGCCTCTTGATTATATCAAGGAGCTCCTCTGTTGTAGTTTGCGGTGGGTCTAGCTTGTCGCCGTAGTATATACGGGCTTGTCCGTTGATAGCGTTCGCGAACTTTTCGAGGTCGTTACTTGCGGGTTTGTTCGGCAAGAACGTGTTCTCGAAATAGTTCGCGAATTCTTCGGTTTTGTCCTTGGGCTCGTCGATTATTCCCGTCCCGCTTTTTAAGGGGGGTATTTTTCCCGATTTAGGTTTTGGCCCTGTGGAAGATGGCGAAATCTTCCACAGGGCGGATTGGTCCTGATCCAGTTGTTCGATCTTCTTCTCCCACTGTAGATTGTACAGTTCCGCGATGTCTTCCTTTATTTCGTTTGTGATATTATTTAGTAGTGTTTTTGTGTGTGGATGTAGGGTCCTTTTGTATTCTTTGTATATATTTTTTTTTGAAGATCTTGACCTTGATATAGTCAGGAATCCTCTCGCGGTGTGAAATGGTTTTGGCCTTTGTAGCCGCTGCCATCGCTTTTTTAACGTCCTCCTCGAATTGTCGGACCATGTCGTCTATGTCGCTTGTTGTGTTTATCGTTATCGGTCTGGGGTCGAGTTGTTTTTCGAACTCCAGCCAGTTCGTGGTGTGTGTAGTTGTCGCAGCCAACTTTTTTTCCAGCGACAGAGTCATGACGAACGGGAAGTGATCGGACGTCAGGTCGTTGACAGTTTCGAGGTGGTACGGAGTGGTGACGTTTTTTACCACAGCGATGTCCAGCACATCGGTCGAACCGGTGGGGATGTGTATGTGAGTGTCTTCTTCTGGACCTTCGACGGTTAAATCGTATTTATTCGCGATTTTTGCAAGCTGTCTCCCTCTCGTATTTGTTGTCTTCGACTTCTAGCTTTTGTGTTTACAGTACAGATCCTCGCCAATATCGTGGGATGACCCGCGCCAAAGACCGCGCGGAAATCCGCCTCGGATAAGACGTAGCCCGGCGGACCGTAGCACGAATGGATCTCCACGACACCGCGCGCAGTGTGGATCTGAACGGCGGTTGTTTCCATTTCGATGGTGTGTGTGGCCACTTGGTGGTGTTTTACGTTTTTTTAACGAGTACCGCTGTACTTTCGCCTCGTCCCGAACTACGGTCTGTTCTATAGATCGCGTAGTTCGGGATGTTGAATTTGTGGCTTGGTTTAAGTAGTGTCTCTGACAGTAACGCAACATCGATGTCGTTTTCTGCCAGAAACACCCTTAATTCGTTTTTTTTCCCGGTAACACTTTGAGTGTTCCAGAACATGATTTTTATTTCATTATTGTTTTGTTTATTCATTGATGGTTTTTTGCTTGTTTTTTTTGCGGTTGTATCGTTTGTTTCTTTTTTGAATGGATATATATTTAATATATTTCCCCTTTTTTTTTCCTTTTCTTTTTTTAATTGGGTAAGCAGCAGCTTACTTTTTGTAGAGAGCTGTTAGTTCCTCCGTTTGGCGAAGGAACTCCATGCGCTCCTCTACGGTGGCGATTGTGTTGTTAAAGTTAAGTAACATGCGCCCCAAAATTAGCGCTAGTTTGTCTTCGGTTTTGTTGTTCGTCGTCTTCTTCGGTTTCTCTTTCGGGGGCTGCGTGTTGCTGGGTCCGTTGTCCTTCTTCTTGGTCCACGGATTGTTCTTTGGCAGGGGGGCGTCGATGTATTTCTTGCCGACCGCGTTGTTGGGGTTCTCAGGGCACTTTAGATATGTTGAAAGGTGCTCACCACCACAATTAGCACATTTCGCAGGCGTTGTTTTTGGTTTTTCGCACAAATGCGTCGAGTGGTCCTCGCCGCATTTCATGCACTTGTAGTTTATGTTACAGTTGGATTGTGTGTGCCCGAACATCTGACACTTGTGACACTGCACTATTAAATTGCGAGTGCGCAAGGCTTCTACTTTAACGGCCAGGCTGCAAAAGTCCGTGATATTGTAAATGGATTTGTACAGCCGGTCGATTTCGACGAGGACAAGCGGCGACGGTTTACCCTGTTTGCCCTTCATTCTAGTTATTTTCTCAACCGGGTAGTCTTGAGCTTGCAAATCTTGTTTAATTTCGTCGTCAGTTGTATCCTGCGTGATACCGCGCAACACCACTTTTAATTTCTTCTCGCTTTTCAGCTGGTACGTGTAAAACTGAGTTTTTTTGTTCTTTTAACAACTTACTCAGCCTGCGATAGTTCTCCTCGGTCGCCGGTACTACTTGAATCCCAGTGTTTATCAGCTTGCTTTTAGTAGCGGTTATGCGCTTTTCGCGCATGAGATTCGCAGTTCTAGTCCATTTGGCCGTTTCTTTGATAATGATTGGCGCTATCTTTTGTTTACGCACCGGTTTAGCTGCCGTAGTTCCTTCGCTTTTGTTTCGTCCGGACGTGGACGGTTGTACGGTTTCCGTTGATTTCTTTTACTACATCTTCCTCCATCTCTTCGGCCTCTTCTTCGTTGTCCGATAGCAGTTCGAACCGATTCTGCGTTGTAATCGGCTGCGGGTTCGCTGCGGACGAAGTAGTACGCCTTTTCTTTGCCGGTTTAACGGGCTCACTGAAGTCACTTTTCACTACACTCGAAGAGTCGCCGAACTTGGTTTGGTACAGTTCCATGACAGTATGAACAAGTTCGCGTAATGCTCGTCAAGACTATCAAGGCACATTTTCGATGCCATTGTAATGTCGGTTTGCTCCATATACTACTATATTGCACTTCTGGTACTTTGCAATGATGCTCTCGCGTCAAATGCACAGTCAGAACTGCCTCCCTGCAACTTAACTTATATACTAATGATGAGTCGTCAATCAGAATGACACCTAACGAGCGCCCATATCCCCACTTCATCCCCTCCATTCCACGAACTTCTGGACCTCCCCTCGTATTTAATTTTACGTTTATCGGTACAAATGGTTTAAAATAAATAAATATAACTTTTCTAAATATATAATTCAGCATACATATTTAATCCCGTTTTAATGTATAACCTAAAATGAAGGTATAATTAAGCATTTGCGTATATTAAGTTATATTTATAAATTGTATTCAGTAATAGATATATATTAGATACATTTTCATTTTTGTTAATTAATTACTAAATATATAATACGTAAAATATGAAACACATAATAAATGTAAACATAAACTAGTCATTAATGAATAATTAAATTAATTTTAAAATAACCGCATAATTTGCAATGGAGTGTAGTTGCATTATATGCATATAAAGGAAGAACTGGATAGGGTGATTTAATTGGAACATAGTTTCCACTAAAAGTTAACCTCGCAATCAAGGATGCATATACTTTTTAAGAATTTGTTAGAAAAATCATATTTCATTTAAAGAACCTGACTTGACCCTCTTGTGACTTTGTAAGTATTTTTCTAAGACTACTACAAGGTAACCGTTGCATAGACCTCGCCTTGTAATAAAACTTTCTCTTAGAACTGCTTTCATAAAACTAAGCTGTATACAGAATGTTTAAAAAAAAAGATATTTTACCGACATATGGTTCCCATCTAAACAAATCAAAAAGGCTTAATAAATGTAGATGCGCAGTGTTTAAAGATAGGGCTGATTTTCTGTTACAGAAAATTACATTTTGATAAGCAAAGGGAGAATACATGTTATTTTATTAAATTGTATTTCTTAAAACAAAAAGATTAAAGAAGATGTTCTACATATCTACCTAATATACAGGCTTACATACCTAATACTTAGGCTTCAAATCTTCGTTGAAAAAAGCTTTACTCTTTTAAAGAATCCTATATTTTTGTAATTATTTGGCACCCATTTTCTATTTGCTCCCGTAGTTCATTGGCCTTGAATATATTAGCTGTTTCAGATATTCCCAAATGCAGAAATTAAATGGGTTTAGATCAGGAGACGTGGGTGGCTATGACACAGGACCTCCACATACTTTCCTATGTTGTTATACGTTTGTGATAAAAACACCAGTCCAATCAAATAATCTCCAAACTTTACAGAATATCGGTATTGATGTCTTGTCTCCATAACAGCCGACCAAATATGGTTGTTATGGAAATTGATGACTACATTGTTTGTGAAAATAGCCTCGTCAGTGAATAAAATATTAGCAGTAAAGTTCAATAATTTTTCCCAAAATAAATCTACAGAAAGTCAGTTCGGAATTAGTATCCTGAGCTAGAAGAGCTTGTGCCCGTTGGATATGATAAGGGTACAGCAGTTGTTCTCGTAAACTTCTCCAGACTAAAGAAGCATTAATATTTAGTTCTGCTCCTATTTTTCTAGTACTGATATTCGCATTTTCTTTCAATATTTGCAGAATATTTTCTTCCATTTTAGGAGTTGTTATTGGCCTTGGTCGCTCGGCATCAGGTTTTTCAACGGTAAATGAATCTTTTGCACTTAATCGTTGATGTAGTTTTGAAAACAATTTATGAAATGGAATAGCACGATTAGAAAAGCGTAGAGTTGCTGTGCTTCATAAGCATTGTAATTAGCACGACCGTAAATAAAGTGCATATCGGCCATCTTTACATTTGCATAAAAAGGCATCTTCTCCTAGTAACTGCACTCAATGACATTTGGTGATAACCGCTCTATATTGGACCTATGCTTATTAAGGCTTTTTTTGTTTAAATAAGTACTGTATCTGGGTCAAATGCCGACCTTTTTTTAATACTCGGTACATATATATGAATTCTCAACTATCAATAAAATGGTATCAAATCTGGTTAAACATAAAAATTTATCGATTAAGTTGTTATTATATAGTCTTAGTATATTAAAGATGCAATCATTCGATTATTCTATTATTTTAGAATTTTAATGAGAAATTGAAGGAGAATTAAAGATAGTAAAATAGTAAAGAAAAGGGCGAGATGAAGAGGTTGAGGGAGAAATTTTACAATGCCAAGCGACCTTAGTTGTTTTTTAATGTAGATACAAGCTTTAATAAACTATATCTTTGAAGTGAAATCATTGTTAAGTTTATTTTCACATCTTTTCATCTAAATGACTTTTGACGTGCATAAATTCTTGTTATGACCTTAACTAATTGAACGTTCTGTCTTAAAAGTAAAACCTGTATTGATGTGATGTAAAGGTAATAGTGATTTTTATGTATCTTTACATGATGAATGTGTTCTTTATATCTAGCGTCAGCATTTGTTTTTGTGTGGCCTATTTACAATTTACGACACGAATTGTAGTTGCTCCTATAAACTCCAGATTATTTTAAAGGATTGTTGTTTCCTATAGTGCCTTTAAGAGGGTTTTGTAGTGTGTTATTAAAAACATCGAAAAACGTCTAGATAACAATACCTAGCATAATAATGCTGCTGAATACAGATACTCATGCCATGGGTGGGATCATTTACGGGAAAGATAATGTGAGGGGAGAAAAAACGCTAACACGCGACCACGTTTCTGCCTAATCAGCGTCGTCAGCGTGGTTTCGACCGATTTTCTTAACCACATATTGCAAATTCCCTCTTTCAATGTCACTCGCATTTAGTTAAAACACCCAATAGGATAAGAAAAATATATTTACCTGTACCTACCTGAGATAATCTAGTTTATTTGCTTGAGTAAATATCTTTCATATCAATTTTAAATACGTTCAAATATGTGTGCCGATCGGTATATATGACTCTTATAAAGAAAGATAGAATTATTACATAAGAATATGCTGATACTTTGTCAAAAATTACACAGAAGATCTCATTCTGGTCAAGGGTCGCAGTCCCATTTTGGCTCGGTGTCAAACTGCAGTTTTTGTCATAATATTGTATGCACAGAGCATTTATATTGGGCTATTAACTCACTAAATTATCTTCGACAGTAAATTATATCAACTATAAAACGGTCATGCATTTTGTTCCTTCGTGCTATGCCTTAGGAGCCGTTACTAACGCATTCCTTTAGACAATACTAAATTAAAATAATACGTGTTCTGCTCTGATATGAAATATTTGAACGTTTCTAATAATAAATCATAATAATTAAAAGTGATATTATCTTCTGCGCTATGGTACTGATGAATAAAGGCAGACTTACTTTCATTGTTTTTAGGTTAGGCTAAAACGTAGAGAAATGTTTATGATGTGATTTTCATATCAGTAAACAAAATGTTCAACAGTATATACATACGTAGATAGACGATCTAATGACATGTAAAAAACTGCAAGATTTTAAAATAAGATTTTTTGGATAATTAATTTAGTATTTATACCAAAGGAATATTTGCTAAAGTAGGAACATTACCCAATAGGCTTTACAGCTACGACTTATCCAGTGGAAACACGTCGGTTAAATAATCGTTACTGTAACGTTACAATGGTTGAATATGGCTTTACGTTATAAAACCAACGCGAATCGTATCCCTACCAATCATCGTAAAAGTTTATAGTAAACTGTAGTGAAAAATCTCAGGTCATTAATATACTGAATGAGTTAAAGTTCTTAAAGTATAATATATACCTTTAATAATAAGAAAATAGCCGAAACAATGCCCTTAAACCTGCTGCCAATAATTGCCTCACGATGGTAGTAACAGAAACATTTGTTCGTCGTTGTGTGCTAACGCGCATTGCGATATGCGGTGCTGTTAGACCTCGATCTCGCTTCGAAGTCGTTACTAAAAATCTATCCTCAGCTCGAGAAGTCATCTGTAACCGCCCACTTCGTCCTCTAACAAGATTTTGTCCTATCTCTCTTCTCCGAGCCAATGTGCAATGCACACCTTTCGGTGAAATCCCTAACCATAGAGTAATTACTCTCTCGGTATATCCTTCGCCGCGAAGAGTATAAATATTACTACATTGTACTACAGTCAACTGCCTGCGTTTTGGCATTTTTACGCTCAGCATTTTACCAAATTGTTGCAATTGCGCACTGATTTCAAAAAAGCAATTCCGCACAGGAAAGCGATAAGACACTATGGATTAATACCTTGCATTATGCATGCACTAAACGATTATCGAAATAGTACTAAACCGTTTGATCGAATTTTATATTTACATACAATGATTTATAATAGGGATTAAAGATTTTATGATACGCCTCTCAGTTATATTATTTTAACGCAATTTCGCCTTGCTTTCAAATTTATGGACGGTAGCGTATGTATCGTTTTTTACAAAGACAAAAGTTAGAGATTTCCCTAACGGAATCCCTGACTAGCTAACCGAATGAGAAACAACAGCAAGATAATGTTCCCCAAACTGGTAATTTCGGTGATGTGGTAGTCAATTTTGAAGAGGAGTATTTCTTTACTAATACACGAAATTATCTTCCAAACTTTTCAGTACCTATTTGTTTTTCTCTAAATATATTTGAGTTTGTATATAAGAAGTCTGAACTATATCATCTAGAACAAATTATAGGACAATAATTCTCTATGACTTGGATACTTAGTAAATTATAATTAGATTAGATAGAATATTTCAATAAATAAAATCCATAAATTGCGATGAATTATTAATTAATAAAGAGAAGTTACCACCGATGTGCCTGAATATCACAATAAAGACACCAACAGTATTAAATCATATTTTTTCTAGGTTATGGTATTATTTTAGAATTTGATTCATACAGAAAAAAAAAACAACCTGCAGGCTGGAAAAAATATTCTACGTGTAACATTGAGCATTAAGGTTATACTTGTTACCTTACCAACTACCAAAGATATTGCATTAGCAGAATGATATAATGATGCATTTTCTCGTCGCTCCTGCAGCCCATACTGTTAAGTAATATTAATATACTCTTGATAGCTTTATTACAAATATACACTGCATGCATAGGTTTTCACCTCACGTCCTAAGTTCACGAACAACCGTTGAACCAATATTATTTGTAAGTAATCCGTGTTATGCAGGAATTCGCTGTGCACTATATGTTTATCCTAAAATTTGCTATTTAAATCGCGTGTTCTCCCGGTATTGTTTTCACTTGCATAATACAATACGCAAGCGAAATGATTGTTATCAAATTGTATGCATGTGTAAAGGAATTCACAAGTTCTCTAGGTAATGTTTACTAAGCAGTTGGCTAATGAAAAAATCTACTATTTACTTCTAAACTAAACTATGGAAGCTTCAACTCACTGCAATGAACTTTTTTTGTTTAACATACCAATTTCCCTATCAATCTAGGCATTTCTTAAGGTTCTAGATCTCAAGTTGTAAGATTGATAAAAAATTGAAAGATAAATTAACATTTTAACATGTCTATAACCATCAATTAAATCAAGCAGGCTGCTTCCATCAATAAATTAGAGTGCTGATACAAAATACCCCTCAGAGTAGTATTAATGAGTAGGGTGTTTGCTATGGTAGTTGCGGTTACGATCACATCAAGGCGTACGAATTAAAGCAGCACTCGAGTGGCAATTACCGACGCGACCAAACTCGATGCTTGCCAATAAATGGCAAATAAACTAAATCGCCATCTGGCGATATTCGAATCATTATGTACATAAGACCGTAACAACAGTGCTTTTTATCCAATTAAATTATAGTTTCCTTTTTTGAAACTTAGTTCCATTTTTGTTTATTGCAGTTCTTTGCTTTTCTCCACAATGTTCTTAATTTTTGTTCAATGCAAACATTAAATGCGGTCGTTGGCAGTGAAATTAAGGCCACTCGCAAACTATGGTAGTTGCTAGTATTTGATATGACCTCCTTTTGATTTACTAACAGTAGCTGCACTTTTAGGCATGCTTTCTATTGATTTCTCTATTACCAATTTTATTTCATGGCTGTCTTCCCCATATTCTAATATTTCTCACACTTTCTTTTCTACTAGTGCATTTCCGCAAGAACACTATATTTTTATGAAGCATTCCATACGTGTTCTGTTGGATCTATGTCTAGAAAAAGTCCCAACGAATCCAGAAAAGGTATACTTCTTGTGTTTAAATAACTTTTCATAGATTCCGGTATATCGCACGTAGCATTGTCAGTATAAATGTACATGTGCTGTTAGTTCCACGTAACCTTCCAATATACGGTAATAAATAATCTTCATCAACGTGTTAGTGTTTAATCATGTACGAAAGGACCTAAATATCGCAAATGATGTGTCAGATGAACTCCAACAAGTGGCAAATGATAAGTAACAAACGATAACTGATGGACCACAGGCAGCGTATGATGAATAATGTGACAACCAACAAATAAAAAAATATGAATAAAAGATATCAAATAGCAGAAGATAGATGACAAATGGCAGGTGACAGATAGAAGATACGGCAGGTGACAAGTAGAAGGTGGCAGCCAACAAATGAGAGATGGTAAACAATGAAAAGTGCCCATGTAGCAAGGGTAAATACCAAGTGCCAACTGCGATTTTCCCAGTGCCAAGTGGCAAATACACTATTAACTAATAGCAAGTGATAAACGACAAATTACTAGCTACAAGCGACAAATATTGTGGTTATTGCATTTATCCTTATTTGAACGCATGTACAACTAAAACTAACACTGTGTTAAACGAATCAAAAAACATACGCATAAAAGAATAGTGTTTAGTATTAAAAATGATATCGTCGGTACAATGACGAAACTTGCCTTGCAGAATACTATCATAACGCAATCTATAACATTATCTAACAGGAACTGCAAAACGTTCACCCGTGGCAAACTTGTTGTGCGAAGTTCGAGTGTTCCAGGTACCAACATTTGAGCTACCGATAATTCCTAGGCGGGAGACAACACGTTTAAGAACAGTTGTGCCCTCAGATAAATCACCATCTTAACCGATAGAAAAATGCAGTTCCTATCGAATAACTACTTGACTGCATACACTATCGGCGCACACATGGTGTTAAAACTGGTTGGTTTAATCTTTGCATTTTTAAGGGACACTTCAAGGATTAACGTCATATGGCACATATGTACATACGTATGATAAGAAGAAGGCCTGGGAATTCGTCATCTGCGAAGTAGTAGTGACAAATAGAGGCGAATAGTACCAAATAGTGGCCACTGGTGGCAAGTAACGACAAGTAGCAGCAACTAGTGACAAATAGTGGTAAATGTAGGCCCATGCGATGCATGTATTTATTCAGTGCGCAGCATCCAGTTAAGATCGCTGTGAGTGCTCTCAGTTTGGACCTGCTCATAAGAACTGCCTTACGCAGTCTTCCACCACCTGATTTGCAGTGTCTCAAACCGTCTACACTGCTCCAGTAGGGCCGGTGATTGACGGCCAGCTCAGATTTAACATAGGTCTTAATAGTGCCATAGGTACTCCCAGACGTCGGTTCAAGGCTTGAGAATTGTCGTCCACTAACATCTCCCGCTAGCAACTCAGCTACTTCGAAGAAAGAATTACTACAAGTAATTAAAGAAAGCTGCGTAAAATAGAAAGCTCTCTAAGGGCATTCCCATAGAATCACGAAGTTTCTGTCGACAACCTACTTATATATCCATGCATTAAATTTTCTAATAACGATGGCTAATCCCCATACAGGGATCAAATAAATACATTTGCTTTTACATTTTCTAATATATATATATATATTTCTTTGAACTGATACGTACAACCATATGTATGTCAATGTTAATGCTACGTGGTCTATAATTGATAATCCTCCGAAAGTTTCTTATTAACTCCTGTCGTTTCCCAGGGCTTTGGCTTGGATCTACTGATATTCGTATTATTTATTCACGATTTGCTTGTACAAATAGATTGCCCTGGCCTCGGTTATGCTGATAATATCAAAATTTATTTTGACGAATCTGCTATTGACAGACTTCGACGATATTGATGTACTTCAGCATAATTTGAATATAGTAGTGAAATGGTGTAGCAAACACAAACTGATTCTTAATGTTGACAAATGCTGGCAAACCATATAGTCGTTTTCAGTTATCTTTTACCTCACCTTACAATATTAAGCCGAAGTTACAAATCTTGGGATCCCGTTCAACGCTAACTTCACCTTGAAGGACCAGTATTCAAGCGTGTGTGAAGATAGTAATAAACCGATGAAGATAACTTTACTTAAATCGCTTTACTTTCCTTAGTGAGCAAAGTGGTATGCACTTTGATTTCATATCCCTTGCATTAGAGTCCTGTACGGGTTCAGATCCGTATTCGATCCTACGACAGGCTTTTTTAAATTCTGAAAATCTTTCTACTAACAAAATTCGGGGGTGGATACTATTTTTCGACCTAAAATAATGACTCGGTCACAAATTTCATATTATGTAAACAGTGAAAAGTTGACTACATGAATAAACAAAACTTAATTTTCCAACTTAAGTGCTACACTGACAACAGCGTATAGATCTACGTGATGTAATCTTAGCACATACATTTGTAAACTTATTTTAGAAATGTACAAGTAAATATAGTTCTAAAAGATTCATAGTTAAATTCTACTTTTTCTGTTTGCGAACTATAAACGAAATATTTTGCTACCAAAGCATAGCACCACAAACATAAATAACCTTATTCTAACTGCTTCAGTAAATTCTGAAATGTTACATATTTTACTTCCAAAAAACATAAATTACACGCTCCAGTAAGTATCCCGTTCCGTATTACTTTTATTCTTATTGCAGATACTATCGATTTTCATGATACAGCATTATACTTCACGAAATAGAGATGACTAAACATATTGTCCTTTTACAATCTCGTCTTGTTTCAATGAGTTTTATATAAAAGCAAATGTAACTACCTCGTTAGTACTTGTCAATCTATCTGTCAAATAAAATAATTCGTTCGTCCTTGTTAAGGCATATTCTACTTGTATTTATAAAAAAACATCAACAATCCGAAAATAAGATTAGGATGAAATTACATGTATTCTTAGGTGCCCAAACTCTGAATTTTGAATTCCATTCTTTTCCAAAGTTTTCAGTTTTTTTTTTTAATATCTCTGAAATAATAATGTAATAATGTATTTCAAAGCATGTTACATGTTTCCAAAAATAACTGAGTAACTGTTCATAATAAATAGAGGTAAGGTGCCCCACACCTCCGAACATTTTTTTTATATATTTTTTTAACAATCAAAAATAAAGTAGTTTTTACAACCAAAACAACAGTGCACAATAAATTTAAGCAGAAAGAACAGTTGTTTCTATTTCAATGGAAGTGTGCAAAGTATACTATCGCTACAAAAAACAGACAGCTTTATTTTGGCTGTGTAAAACAAACGAAAATCAGCAAACGACAGTTAATTCGAAATTATTTGAAACTTTCATGCTGCATATCAGTTTGATTAGTAAGGGAAAAACAATTACTTACAGAGAAATTGGTATGACAATTAGGCAAATTACTAATGCCCTTGGTATTAGCAAAAAACACTATTACCTTCATAATAAAACGATGGGAAAAACAAGGTGATTTCACAAGGGTAGCTGGTTCTCTAAGGCATAGGATAACAACTGCAGCCCAGGATAATGCATTAACTGGTTATTTGCTACAGCCCGTAAGGCCGCAAATGAAACCAATTTTTCAGCATGACGGTTAATCGCAGAATTTGCGAACCGGATTTACGGTGCAGGGTAACTGCTAGGAAAATTCATTTGACAAATCATGGAAAACAAACACATTTAATTACATTGTTAGTGATGGTACATGTGTTTTTCCACCTGGCATAGTGGATACTGAGGAAATTGCAATCATTAGTACGGCTAATATGTTGAACAAAGTTTCACTGATCAAGATAGAAGTAATTCCTTTAATATCTCGAAAAAGTAACTCGCACGATGGTTTTAAGATTATAAGTGACCAGGGAAATCACAAAGCATGTTCTCTTTTGAATTTGCGACAGTATAGGAGTTGAAACGATTGAAATAGATATGTAAATGTATCTCCAAGATGAAGAAATTAATTTTGACAATACTTTAAACAGCCAGCATAAAAAATCTACTATGTAAACCAAAGATAATTGACTTATTTGGTACCGAACAATAATGTAACCGAAGTTTCACGATGTTGCGAATGTTGTAATCACTTGAAGTCGTTCTTTAACAGTATAAACAGGCACTCTACTCTAAACTATTTAAAAAAGAGAATTGAGAGCTACAATAGATAGTGTTAATATGAATGAGTGATTGGGTTCAAATCTCATCCCAGGTAATTTTCTTCAAAATTTCTGTTTACATTTTATAAACCAACTTCCAAATTTAGAGAAGTTTTCCTAAGAGAATTTTTGTCGTTAAATTTTAATCAACCATTCTTTCAAAATAAAATATCTAACCTTAAGTAAAAGTATTATGCGTGTATTATGAATTATTATAAGAGTCAAATTATATGTAACTCTATCGGAGATTATAAGCATGCGATCCGCGACAATAAATATGATCTATTTCGTAGATAACTTCCTAGAAACCTAGTATTCTTCGACTTAAATTTAGAGTATTTCAATGGGAAAATTTGGTGTACGAATCCAATAAAATGCGTCTGTAATAAATTAAAATACGGAACGCACTTATGCACGCATCTGCTTCTAACGTACATACATATGTTACAAATGCGACTTTAACTTCATATTTCTTGTGAGCACATAGGACACTCATAACATAATCGAAACCTATACTTTCTGAATTGATGTCATCGTTCTTTTAACATAAGTAAATTTGATCAGGAATACTGCAGCGTTTTCTGTTTTTCATGAGACGTTGCAAAAATTTTAAAATTCTTTACACACAAAAAAGTCCACATCAATTGTAATGTTGCATTTCAGATATAAAATAGAGCAATATTACCATTTATAGAGCAGACAACAGACTGGCGCGTCAGGGGTGGGTTGAATTGTTTTTGAGGGTAGTGGGCGTTGTGAGGAGAGAGTTAGTGTGGCTGTCGGAACAGTAGGGATGTTACTGCAGTGGTCGACGCGTTTTATACTTTTTATCTTTGCTTCATCTCCGCTGCGTACTGTTTGAAAAAAGTGCTTTTAACTTGTAATAAATATTTTACAATTTACCATTGCATTATGCATTTTAACAATTAATTCACTGCTTTAATTAGATTATTCTTATAACAACGTACTATGCACTGTATCTTTAATGTAAAATAATACGAATATAGCGAAAAAGTAAATCTACTCATCATACTTGGAAAAAAATCGCCCTTTTAAATTCTTTACTATTTCTTGGAAGTTATATTTATAATTATTCCTGTAATTATTTTCGGAACAAGAAAATCATATTAGATATACACCGATATGCATAAACAGGAAGTTCTAATGTTATTTTAACACCGTCGGACAGGGAGAAGCAGAAAACACCGTAGTAGTGAAAGTTCGTAAAAAAATATTGCAGTTGCAAATTAGCGCTTAAATTGACTGATAATTTGTTATCGTTCTTACCAATTTCAAACATTTAGCAACATTTCAAAGTCCATTTAAAGGCTTACAAGACTCAGATTACTCAAGAAATAACATACCTGAAACAATTTAAATATAAGCCATACAAGATATCAAGCCATCAAAAACTTGTCGAATAATGTTTAATATATTAAATGAAAATGAAAAAATTTTAAATAAAATAGTTTTTGCTTATCAAGCCACACTTACGATAGATATTGATTCCGTGTAGATCCTCATACTCAACCTAACCCGAACGCAGTACCCTCAAAAAGTCAATGTATGGATTGGAATAATAAGCGATAGACTTATTGGCTCATGTCTTATTGACGGTAAGCTCACTGCAGCAAAATATCTAAATCTGTTGCGAGACCACATCATTCTATTAATTGAGGTACTGAATATTGATAAACCTTGGTTCCAAATGGATGGTGCTACGGCACCTTCTACAAACGCCATCAGAAATTTTTTGAATGACGCATCTCAAAAATGGTCGATTGGCAGGTTTGCTCCCATATAATGGCCCCCAGGATCAGCCGATTTTCCTCCAAACTCCTTTCTTTGGGGTTGCCAGAAATGTAAAATTTGTAACGTGAATTTATTCGGAATACCTTGCATTGCTTTTAAGATCGCCTTGTGTATTGCCTTGAAAAACAAGGACACTTTAAAAACTTAAAATTAGATTGCTTTTTTATTATGTTGTTTTGTTTGTCTTAGTTAATCGTTAAAATAAAATAATGTCTTAATCAGATTTGCAGAATAGTTATTTTAATTCCATAAAGCTCTCTCTGTGGTAGCACTGGTAACGTTTTGCAAGGATCTTAGGATTCTCGCTCATTTAACATGTGTGTATGACTGGTTGCCTACTAATTCATAGACATTATATTATATTCTTAAAGTTACACATAGGAAAAATGTATGTGTAATGATAAAAAAGCATACATATATGTACATACAGTTTTCTAACATCAAAGCAAACAAACTAAGTAAAGCGTAAGATGAAAGAAAAAATTAAAAACGACAAATATTATAAAAAATGATTTTCCAAATTGGAGTTAAAAAAATTTTTCGTAACATAAAACTTAAACGAACAATTATTTTATAGAAGCAAACTATTAACTGAAATTGTATAAATTTTCGAACAGTGGAAACACCTCGTTAGTAACCTAATTTCCAAAATTTTCAGTCTAATTAGCTGGTCAGAGCTTGATTTAGAAACTTGTATGCTGTGTATACTTTCTATAGCTTGTATCAATTCTTTCCTCCAAATTTCTTTTACGTATTTGCCAATTTTGAATAAAAGAATGCTCACGTTAAATTAAACTTTGTCTGAACACTTTTAACATTCGTTGAGATTTTGGTATTTTTAATAGAATCTGTTATTACTGTTTCTTGAAAATAGATTAAATTAGCAAAGTAACAGGGTTTTGAACGCTGATTAATACGGAATATGAAAACAATTACACATGTCCCAGAAATTTTGAGGTTTATATTTTTTAATGAAATACCCTGTATATTAAAAAAATGAGATGTTATTAACTTGTGATGTAAAAGTTTTAGGACACTATTGTCTTAAAACGAATAATAACGGAGTTATGGTGGATTTTAGTTTATGGCAAAGATGCACTTTCATTCTGTAAAATATTAGTAGGCTTCTTGCACCTTAAACCAATTTAATTATTAAAAATAGTTGGTTATATGATTTTGTGTTGTTCTTTGGTTCTTTACTACTATCATAACTGGCTATCTTATCTTTCACTGTTCCGTGCTAAATAATACCTCGCTATGATCCTTCCTCATTTGGAGAAATGCGATATGTTGGAAGCATATATTGTATGCGGCAAAAATTCAAGAAGCGTTAGCGAATATTATGCTGAACACTATCCTTTACGACAGCAGCCAGATGGACGTTACTTTCGAAAACTTTACAACATGATTGCTCATTTAAAAACAACAAAGAAAAATATCGTTATCAACGTAGAAATTGCAGTGTGACCATATTTTGAAGCCCATCGCGAGTTTTCCATTAGAGAAGGTATTAAGGGACTGAGCTTAAGTTATGCTTCAGTTCAGAGAATTTTAGGAAAGCATAAGTATGTCCCATTAAAGTACCGAACCTCACATACATTACAACCAAGAGATTCAGACAGGAATTTTTATGATCAAAATTTGAGTGATGAAACAAACTTCTCCAATAGAGGTCTGTTCAATGAGAAGAATCATCACTACTAGTTGCAAGAAAATTTATTAATAGTACGTCCACATGCTGCACATGTTCAATTTAATTTAATTTTTGATGCGGATTAATTGCTTCGATAGTCGTTGGTCCAGTGTTCTACAATGGTACATTGCCAGGAGACAGATATCTGGAATTTATTCTGAATGTTGTAGAATATATCCTTAATAAAACCCTCTGATTCACCAAAATTTATACTTTCAGCAGGTCGGCGCTCCTGCACACAACTGCCGTATAGTGCATAATTATCTGGACACCATCTTTGCCGATAAGTAGATTGATGTAAATGGGACAATTCGATGGTCAGCATGCTCTCCTGACCTTTCACCTTTAAACTTTTTTTCTTTAGGGACATTTAAAAAATCAGGTGTACAAAACGCGATACAACAGCGTGAACGAATTGAGGGTACTCAAACGGGTTCGAAAATGTATCGAGAGGGAAGGTGATACTTTTGAGCATTATTTACAAGTTATATTTTCTTCTTTTCAATTTAATTGCAACGACATAGTTTTGAGATGTAATATGTTAGATAAACATTAGACACAAAGACATGTGTGTATATGTTTTGTCAAAAGTCGGTTGAGAAATAATACTTAGAACAAAACGGAAGCTTTATTACTCATTTTAAGACAATAGTGTATTAAAACTTTTACATCACAACTTAATACACCTTTTAATTTTTTTTTTAAATATACAGGTGGTTCGTTTAAAAAAAATATATAAATCTCAAAATTTCTCGGACATGCTTCATGCGATTGTTTTTTCGTATACTGCATTTTAATCAGCATTAAAAACACTGTTACTTTGCAAATTTAACCTACCTTCAAAAAACAATAATAACAGAGATAGCAATGGTACGCATTTAATTTGAATCATCCTGTATATTTTACGCACTTACGTTAAAATTCTAACTTAAAACTTTTCTTTAATTGTCTTAGTGTTAAATTCACAAAGCTTATAGAACATGCCAAAAGTACTACAAATATGACTACGTGAAGATATCATCTAACATAGGTATGAAAACTTATTTTTATGTAGCTATTCTAAAATGTCGTGTCTGCTATTACAAGAGAAAGCATAGATTTACCAACATACTTTCAGTATGCACATAGGATAAATGTATGCACATGTATGTAGTGAAACACGCTGCCATGCATTCGTAGTATTATAATCCCCTTACGTTATTAAGTCTGAAGTATAGCGTTGATATATCCCGATATATATTCAGGCAGCATTTCGTAAGTGCAAGCGCAAGAATTTCATTTAAATTTTATAGTATTCTTGATTACAGTAACAATTCTCTCAATTGTTGGCGGCTTCAGGCGCTTACTAACAATGGTACATCTCTTGCATGGAAATTACCGCCATTACATTTTACAAAAGTTACGCTTCTACTACAACACATAATACTTTCGGCTTTTATGATTTGGTTCTAATTCTTAGAGACCAATCGAATTATCGTTAAAAATGCGTATTAGCAATTAGTTTAATATCTTATGTATGGACATTATACGTTTTGTAGTTTCATTTTAAATACTTAAATATTTTTAAAATTGATATACACTACGTGACGACAAAAGCAAATCACTCGTTAATTAACGGTACCTAGTTTTAAACCAAATCTTGCATAAATTTTTACTGTGACGAGAATAATAAATTACTACAATTTGATTGTAGAATTCGTATCCCTTATAGCAAAAATTTATTAATGGAACGCAAATGAGTACATTGTGCTATTCGTCTGGGCGCGCTTCTGATGAAATGATCTACGAGATTTCGTGAAAGATCATTCCAAGCAACTTTTCACATAACTCTCTAAGTTCGTTGGGGAGTTAGGACGTTAGGAAGCATACCAACCCTCCAGCCTATCATATTCCACATATGTTCAAACGCCAAAAGAAGACCTTAAGAAAGTAGGCAATATCGTAGAGGAGGCTTGGGGCGACCTACACGAACCAGCAAAGAATTGACGTAAAAACTCCACGCAGCAACATTCTTCGTTCAGTTCTGGATCAAAAATCTCAACAAGATGTTAAACCATGATACGTCTTCACGAAGACCTTGAACGTTTAGTCCACATATAAGCATTATTGTTCGATATCTGCCAAAATTTAGAATAAATACTATTTCTTGGTAAACGCTTTATGTATTGAACTCAGCTTTAATTTTGTGTAGCATCTATATTTCTCCTATTTTTTGTATACTCTTGATTAATTCTTGTATTTTTGTATTTTTTTTTTCGTTCTCTTGTTCACTTACAATGGCTATTATATTGAATGAATGTGCCGATATGTATATACATAGAATATGGTCTCCTTAATCGAAACATTAATATGGCATAAAGAGAATATCTATCGCATACGTTTCTTAAACATGAGACATCTTAGTAAATGTGCATTTCAAAGGCTGGATTAACATTTTCGTGAAATTGATTCATTTAATACAAAAAATGCGAATACTGGTGCACCAAGACAAAGGTGTGCAGTACAGCTAAACTAAATACAGTACAAGGAAATGCCTCCGTTAATACCAGACAGTTAGCTTCAAATTAAACATCTCTAGTAATAATACTGTTCAGTTTATTCCACAAAAAAAACTACTCCTACATATTCTGTTTCTAAAGTTCGGCTGCTCTATGAAAACGGTAACATATTTCAGTTAAACCTGTGCAACACTATTTTACGTAGGATTAAAAAAATGACGACGTTTTAATGCATACTTTGGAGCTGAGTGAGTCTGTGTTTACGAGATGGCGTATTTAATATAAGTATTCTGTTGGATACAAGAAGATTCGCATAAATTTCGAGAATACGGTCATTAAAGAAAGTTTTCTGTTAACATTTGGTTGGGCATAATAACTTACAGGGCGATTTACACAATTTTCTGATGCCAGTGGTTTCCTCAAAATATTGGAACAAGTTATTGATCAGATGCTGCTGAACCATAACATAATTGTCTCTGGTCACTTTGCTCTACAAAATAATGGACGAATACTTATTACGAATATTATTATTTATAGTGCTTCTCCAGCAGATGGACTGGTCGGAATGCTTCTATTTTATGGTCTGCAGGATTTCCCCGTCTCAGTCCTCTAGATTTTCTTAGTTGGCGCTTCGTTAAAAATAAAATTTATGTAAGGACTCTTCAAGGCGGCGACAAACTTAAGGATAAAATGCGGCAGTATTACAAATTACACCAAAGGAGTAGTACAGACGATACCTCGTAGATTGGAGCTATGCTTAGAAATAGACGGATTTCTATTTGAAGAATTACATAGGCAATAGTGTCACTGATTCACGAATAGATATCCAAAAATAAGTCAATCCTGTTATAAAATACACTATACTCATTCACCCTCACCATATCATGTTATGTTGATAAAATTGCACCATTAACTCAAAATATCCTTTAATTCTAAATTTACTGAAAGTTTACAACGTTGTAGTAATTGCGTAAAATAAACTTACATTTAGACATTATATACACTATTAGTTTCACATAATAATTATGGGAATATGTAGAACACGTGATTGTTTATCCACATCAATTATAAGTTTTAAATGCGATTTCATTCGACGTTGACTAAACGTTTCTTTCTCTGGTTTATAGTAACTGCGCAAAATAACGTTGCTCTTGGGGAGCTCGTAAACCAGTACCGAAAAATACCAGTTAATAATATTTTCTGTAAAATTTCTCACAGTGCCACAATTACTAGAATATGGAAATTATAAAAGCTAAAATTGTCAAAATAACTCAATACTAAATGTTTGAAGTGATAATAGATAAGAAGAAATACGTTTATGTTAAAATGTTAAAATTAAAGTATATTAAAAATAGTTACATTTAAGTATATGTAATGCTTTACATACTTATGCAACATATCGTCAACAGCGTTCAAATAAACTATACCTCTAGTGGTCCATTCCAGTAAGAGCTTTTGTCGTAACTTACTACTATTTTCAGTTGCCTTAATTTGTCAGAGTATTCGTTCAAATGCATAGTTGACAGGAACTTGTATTACGAGTTTCAGGAGCAAGCTAAGATGTAATTATCACTTCAAAGGCTACTTTGAGGTAAAATTTATTTGAATATATTCCTTTTGAAATAACGACGAAAATTTGAAAAGCAAAATTTTGGGTACATTGTCACAATAAGCCTACGACCAGATTTCTTTCGGTATGTGGAAATATTGCTATCTCCATGAGTATAATATCTAGAGCAGAAAGCGAAACCTTATGTCTTAAGCACTAACGGCTTCGCCAAAATACTGCAAAACCAATTCTCAGTTGAGTTTAGGTGTAGGTAATCTCAGAGAATGTGACCACCAATTTTGCTATAGAAGTCAAATGTGTATTAATATATGGGATATTCTATCTAAAAAAGCCTTAGCGTATAACCTTTGGCTTATACTGTATATTTCAAAATAATTTCAAGTTGTATGAATATCTGACTTTAATATCAGGAGTTTTTTATATTACCAATAATAAAAACGCTATAAAAAATCTTATAGTATTACCCCACCCGGTATATGTGATTTCGAAATCTTCCTCATTTACATATCCTTCTAATAGTCAAGCAATGTCATTAATCATATGATTTGAATGTGTTCTTCTGCTTTGCACTAATATCAAATATATTCTATTTATATCCAATGGAATTAGAACTCTGTCTACCAATGTAAATCAACAATTGCATATTTATTAGACGTCCTTGTCTGATGCTACATAAGATTTACTATAACGTGATGGTGTCTTCTATTTGCTTCTTCAGTATATCCTCTTCGCGTATATAAACACTAACACTGCGACTGCAGCAAGGATTGTGTGGACGCAAGAGCGTCGTAGTGGGGAGACAGTACGAAGGCTTGGACCCTGGCCAAGCATCGGTGCAGCGGCAGTTAGCACGAGGAGCTTCAAGCTCTGAGGTTGCTCACTAGCAGCCAACCAGAAATTAAATATGTAAAGAAAAATACGCTAACTTGACGAACTTTGCGATGAGCCTTCGGTATCAACAATAATTTATGGAGACGAGGAATATGTTTTAAGGTAAGTTTAATTGATGTCTGACAATTTCAAGCATTATTTATGTAGTAAAGTTTGAAAGTTTTGTGTTTAAATAAGTTATTTATTACGTAAAAGCATCACATAAATCTTGAATAAGAAATAATAATTTCATAGTTGCTACGCCGAATATGTCTGGTACTATTTTTTTTTTTTGTAATTTACCAAATACCAGCAATCTATCTTTCGAAATACCGTCTTATTTAACAATATTTCAGTAGGTATGTGGAATATTTTCTCGTCTTTTATATTATCAAAAAAAGTTAGCAATTCTTTGACCCATATTTGAAATTTATTATCCGCAAGTCGCAAATTTTGGTTCCTTTATATAGATTTCTACTTTCTTTTTAGTGGCTCCAACTATAATAAATATTATCCACGTGTGTAGCGCAATATTGTAAGGATTCGATTCACCATATATCGACGTATATACGTTCAGACAGACAAAACACACAAAAATAAATTAATAAAATTTTATACAGTAGGGTTTTTAGTAATTATGATAAATTAGCATGATTACCTTCTGATAGATTATATATCGAATTCAAAGATGTAGATATGATGAGATTCATGTAGACAAATGATTTAAACACAAATTATATCTGTTAAATTTACTAAACAGATTCTTAAAAAAGAAACGCATTTTTAATTGATAATTCATATAAATAAAATGTTGTATAATATATTCCACGTATATAAGATGAAAATTTATTTTACAACTTGAGTTGTTTGAGAAAATGTAGTAACGATTTAATCATTGTAAAATTAATCACCAGTCTTCTAAAATTAATTGCGATGCACTTCCATCCAACGCTTAAGATGAAAGAAAATTCAATTTCGTTTATATAGAATGTGTCGCAGGCACACCAATGTCTCGTATTATTAAATTGTTCTATTCACGCGCACATGCAGTATCTATTTCATTGTATTGACTCATTTAACACTTCACACAACAGATGTGATCTACATTTTTGCGCCTTACCAAACGCAATTGGAGGAATGCACAGAACTGACGGCTTTTTAAGCGATACACGCAACTTAACTTTCTGGAGCCAACTGTTAGGTAGTTAATATAGAAACAGGGTTGGCTCTCTATACATAAACACATCCAAATGCACCCTACTTGGCGCGTCGGGGTCCTCCCCGTGCCAACTGGAGCTGTCAATGGATACGCACATTGGCATGCAAGTCGCTGCTCCAATACAGAACCTTGGCTCCAATAACGAGGAAATCCCCAGCGCACGCCAAATATCTACACGTTCATTGATAAATATTATGATTCCCGCCAAAGTTCGATAGATTCTTCTTCTTTGGGGGAACCTGGGTTTGGGCCAAACGTACTAGACTTCGCAGCTTGTGGTTCTTTTGCGCTATACAAATTCCATTATGTGCATACGTCGTAAAATCTCGCGTAAAAAGATAAATATAGATATATTTACGAAATCACTACGTATTTAGTATCAAAACACAAGCGCATACATATATACATAAGATTTTGTAGGAGGGTGGTTGCGGCTGTATATTATTTTTAAAATGCGGATTATGACAACGTCATTGCGAAACGTAGCACGACGCTAAAATTAGAAAATAGAACAAAACGGTATTAAAAATAAGATTGCGAAGTGTTCCATTTCTTCATTGGTAATTTCACTTAAGTATACTGCATTAACTTCAGATTGATTCAATCCATCGTCTTCCGTACAAAAACGGATGCCTTTAAATAATAAAATTAAGTTAATTAGTAATACTACCGAACAAAAATAATGCAACAATAATCCCTTCGACTTTCCGGATCGAAAAAATTTCATCGTTTTGGTCAGAAAACAAATGCGACATTTTCATTGCTCGAAAACGGGAGAGCTAGATGATAAAAGGTGTTGCAATTCAAGATTACTTTTTAAATATGTAATAAAACAGACAAATTATTTAAAGTGTAATAATATTTCTATTTCAAATGCTGGTATAAAAGTTATGATTTCGTAATGAAACATAATATCTTGGAAGTGATCTCTTCCCAGGTCTCCATTCCCTTACCAAAATTTTCAACAACGTTTTTGGCATAATTGCGATTCATTTTCACGAATTCCACAGATAATGTTTTCCTTAAGGTAAACAATTGTATCTGGATTGTTAGCGGAAACAACTGATGTTTTCTCTTCGAGAAATTATTCGGTTTCCAAATCGTTGGCGTGAAATCGATTCTTCCTATGGTTGAATAAGAATGAAACAGTCCTGCTGAAACCACATGTTTTCAATATCCATACTTTCTCATTCATCATGAAATTTGTAACCATGTTTCGACGTCCAGCTCCAGTAATCTTCCAGTATCTTCATTTTTAAATATGGTTCAGTCATTCCAACAATCCAAAAACCACACCAGAAAGTTACTCTTTGTGGATGTAACGATTTCTCTAGTGTTTCTCGTGGATTTACTTCGGCGATTTTGTTTATTTGCAAATAGAAAAAAATCAATAAAGATGATTTGGTTGAAAAAATTATCGTCTATTTTCTGTTGCATAGACCGATTTACGAATTGACGACGTAATCCAAAATCCGCTGACTTTATTTGTTAAGTTATCGGGATCTTTTTTTTCTTCTAAACGACCACTACGATGGTATGTTTTGCTTTCTTCATCTTTTAAAGTATTGCTCTTGTCACAGTTTGTAAAGATGTTATGAATGGTCACATGTGACTTTTCATATTTCGTACGGAATTTTCTTGCAATTTCCTGTATAGCTTTCACCAAATTCGGAATTATTTTTTGATAGTAAATACGCGTTGTTCAAATACATTCCTTTCCATTTTTATTAGCCATAATATTCCTGCTTATTATTATAGATGGCGGTAAATTTAAAAAGTAATCTCAAATTGTAACATTGTTACACTACAACTACATGGGAATTAAAAAGATACTTACATGTATCGGCTGCACCACTTTCCATTCTCTTCTAGTAAAAAGATTATTCAATTAAAAGAAGTCTTTTTGAGATACTTTAATAAATGCAATAGGTGTTTTCTTCGAAAGAACGGTTTATTTTTTATATTTTAATGGACCTTTTAAGTTGACCAATGCACTTTCAAAGATAGGTATATAGTTTTAAGCTAAGAGATTCAAGCCCGTAAACCTTTTAATTTTTCTAGGTAAACATATTTATTAAGTCAAAGCTGCATCACACCAACCATATTGCTTATTGCCCTATAACTTATTAATTTCACTTATTCAAATCAATAAATACAAGGAAGATTATTTTAAGAACTACAGGCATTTACTATTGTAAACTAATTATTTAACTACAACCTTTATTTCCCGCAGGTTTACTCCTATATTTTACAAAACGTGCATTGAGTATATCGCTGAATATAGCTATAATTTAAATGTATTATATAAAATAATAAAAAGAGATTTGTAAGATTTACTTTTAAAATTCATTGCTCTCGGCCGGAGTGTACTTAATAGAGACATTTTATTAACAGCTTGTATGTGTGAATGTTATTAGCTTTCGATAAATAAATTATTACACTTATTTTGTTAATTCCAAAATCAACACTATGGAGATTAACATAGTTTATTCGTAAAATTAACAAATGTTCTATATTGGATTGACAATAATACTGAGTAAATTCGTTCACTTCCTTTGGTGAAACTAATAAAGAAGTGTGAATAATTGGGGATTAATTATTATGTAGTGTTACAAGTTACTTATTATTTTTACAGAATTTTGTGGATGTTTTAAATTTAAATTCTTTATAACATTGAAATGAAAATTTTCTTTGACTCCATTTGGGTGCTATTTGAACAAAAAGATCCTGGCACCACACTTTTTATGACTGTTCGTAATGGGTCGATATACCTATACATAAAACGCATAAACTATTTATGATGGAAAACAAATTATGAGATTAATGACTTTAATCATATCAAACTATAGAAAAAAAGTTGTAGTTATTAAGCTTGTGCCAAAATTATGAAGCGCGTATTGTTTTACTACTACACTAAAACTAGAAACCATAAATCATATACACTAAGCAACTACAATCAGAAAGAATTATAAACGCAAATGTTAAATTGTGTTAAGGCAAGTATACATGTATACGTAATGCAACATTTTCCACTTTACCACTATGAGTCCTTTAGAAGTACATAATAAAGTTGTTTGGGTTACTTCCAACATTTGTACTTGGGTATTTCAAAGTTTTGGCAGTGTATCTACTGCAATCATCAAGACACTTTTGACAGAAGGGTTGTTTCTTGCTAGACTCATTAAGTCAACAATTAATTTGACTCTTTCCTATTTCCTTTTAGTAAGCGATCGTCTACCGTGATGCTTGAACTCTGAAAATGTCCGTATTTCCTTTGGTCTAACACATTCAACCACTTGTAGTTAAGTTACAGTTTTCTGCCCATAAGGTGTTAAGCAGTACGCTTATTACATACATTATACGCGGAGGTGGTGTAGAGACTATTATTTCTTTTCCGGTTCTTATTCCATCTCCTATATTATGATTGTGAATCTTCGCCTACTCCTTTCCCTTAATTATCGAGAGCTAGATATTCCTAATCTCCAAGCTTGATGCACTCATGGTGGTTGATGTTAGGCGCATGTGCGCTGTTTCTATCAATCTCATCTTTTTAGTATTATCTTCTTTATCTAAAACTTATCTCACGCAATCCTATGGTATTTCCTTCATTCGAACGAGTATCTAATGTTCCTTAGTTCTGACTTGCAGGGATCTGCTCGTTCCTCCTATGAATGTTCTTCCACACTCACATGGTATTTCGACGCAAGATATACCATAACAACTACCACGACTACGCATTCAGGCATAACCGAAAGCATAGTCGAAATTAAGTCGGTTAAGTGCCAATTACACTCGACCTTCAACATTCATTATTATTACTTTTTACAGGGTTTTATATTATTTGGTTTCGATTATCTGTTCTTCTTTTAATTAATATTGTTAATCATAATATAGTTTATATGCGCGTAATTATTAGAAGTTATTAACTATTACCCATATACTACGAAGGCGCGTTATGTTTTAAGATTGGCGTCTTAATCAGACGAAAATGGAACTATTACGTTAGTAATAATGCAAGTGTTGCATATCGATGCACTGATCTTTTACTAAAAATATTGTTTCTGCACGATATTTTGTTAAATTGTAGTAACGTTAGCAAAAGTCTTCTTACTGCGCACTTTGAAAAAAAAAGTTTAAATAGAAATATTGAATTTATGCAGCTTTTTTTGATTATTGGAAGATTATTTATCGGTGTGTCGTGTGTTTATTGACTTACTAATAAGAAATTTTATAGATTAACGCAAAAGATAATGGCTAAATATGCTGTATTGCCGTAACATTAAACGAAATGTAATGTAAAGGTAAGGTAAAAGTCATATCACATTTTCCCAAAATATATTTGATTATAATGTACCCTAATATGGAAAAAATCATTTCAATAAAAACAAAAGCTGTCGTTTATAAAATACCAGATAATTATCAAATAAAAAAACAATGTTTTATTTATAACACTGGTTTAGATCGTTAATTCATAACATTCTGGATAAACTCCGACTTTTTTTCATTTAGAATATTTAGAAAATAAACTTCCTACCAGAAACTAGATTTTAATGAAAAGATTTTCTGGTTATAGCATATCTTAATAATTATTTCAAACGCTTGCAATTAAAAATGTAGCGATATATTACATTGTCTCTTATAAATAATATCCACAGCCTGTCTTCTTAGCGTCTAACAGAATCTGCTAACATAGGGTTTTCCACTCCCAAAATTTCTTGGTATTCTGTGCTCATCACCGACGTCGCCCATATTTTCAAAACAAGTGAAACTGGAGAATATCCATTACCAAAGGTTTGCCATCTTCTGCTTCTTTGTTTCCCAAAAAGCTAATAAAAACTTGTTCCATGAACACTCAGATTGCTTTTTCACGCGGTATCAATTCGGTTTCAAAGATTCTATTACTTACTACTTGTTACGTTCTCCTGATTTGAAGAACAGCGCCGCTGTAGCCTGCTCGTAAATTCCTGAATTACTTGACCAATACTTACTTATAGAGTATGTTCGCTTATTTACTAAAGGAAAGGTTGTGCAGTGAAACTCAATGCGCATGCGCAAAAAAATATATTTAAAAATAAAATGGTTACACGGTTTCCACTCTTGCCTATGTACATATACTATGTACGTAAGATATATATATTTGCAATAATTGCAGTTATTCGAGCTCTCTTATACATGTAATGTACATTAGCATTTGTATATGTATTTTCATTGGTAGCAACATAAAGTAATGCCTCGGCATGTACGTTGCAAAGCCATGTCTTAATTCTGTTTAAAAGGTTAAACTCTTATATGCTTCCGCTGAAGCTTTGTCAGAGGCATGTACTAATGCCTCTATCTGTTTGCATGCACCACTACCTTTTTATAGGGGAGCCAACCCTATTTATTTCTTAAATTTATAAGCGCACCTCGGTGCTATGCTTATTTATATGTCCCTTTCCGGAAGCCTAATATACTTTCCTTGTTTTAAATTTGCCTAAGGGACTTGGCCCTGTATTATTGGCATGTATTTGTACTTGAACCAAATACGTTCGTTATATTCACATTTATAGGGGAACCCACCCTATCTCTTAGAGCTTGAACGCCTGGTCGAGGGCGACAGTAGCGATAATAGCCGATCTCAATACAAAAGTAATGTCACAGCTACCCAGGCGTTCTCGTTTGAAATATTACGCTATGTGCAATCTTTAGCTCTCTACTACTGCGTCCCAAAGAAGGGAAAAATCCAGTAACCAGCAAATGTGCGAACTGCGCACCGACAAGTAAAACGGAGCGATGATGCCGACACTACATAAGAAAACTGGTCCGTGAAACTCGTCCGCTACGACGAGCAACTAAATGAAAAACTAACACTACTAGTATTTGAAGCTCAGACCAAAATACCATCGATAATTCAATTTCTTTTTTTATCACCAACGTTAAATTTAATTTTTTAATTAATAAAGAGTTCACGGTTCCTGGTAGGATTTGAACCTACAACCCCAGTTCGCTAGGCCGATGTGAGCGCATTTACACCACGGGGACCGTCTGAAAAGATCGCTATCTCAATTTGCCAATTGAAATTTAACAACTTATATGGCTAATTAAACAGCGACTTGGTCAGATGGTCTCCGTTGTACAAATGGATCTAGCGAACTAGAGCTGTAGGTTCAAAAACTTCCGGGAAACGTGAAACGTTTATTAATTAAATATTTCACAAAAAACTGATTCAATTAAGTTTAGCGTTCGCAATCACAAGGAAATTGAATTATGATTGAAACGCCAATGGAAATTATTCTCAATAATTGAAAAATACCGTTCTCTACGTTTCCTTCCGTTATTTTTGGAAATTTTTTGGAAGGTATTGCAAACCGTCACCTTCACGATCCCATACCTTAACAGACTGTAATGGGTTTTCCTGTCAAACTGTCTCAACATAAAACTAAACTATTTGGTATAACAGTGTTGGTTTTAATTGCATGCCCAAAATACGCGCAACAACTTTAAAATCCACGCAAATATTCCAAGAATAGTCTTCTTACTTTACCTTCCTTAATTTTCATGTTTTGCTTGTTTTGTTCCAAATTATCGTCTATACTACACAAGTCAAGAAGATTGTCATGCCTATTGCGAAATATATTAATTCATGTTTCTTTCGTCAAGAGATTTCCTACAGTGCAGGCTCAAGGAATTCTACTTGTAATTTTAGTAGGATCAAATCCCTCAATAGGACATTCATTCACTTCAAATCGAACAATTAAAAGTGGCGCACATATAATGTAGATGGAATAAAATAAGGATCTGTTGAGTATTCAATGCTTTCAGAATTAATATTATAATCAGTTCTAGTTTCTGTGATTTTCATGATGAAGTGAAGGTTTTTAAGTTCACACTGTGTCATCTGTTCTTTTCTGACGGCGGTTGAGTCCTGTACTTTTATTAAGGCAGAGATATCAGTAATCAACGCGGTCCCTCCAATAGGGCATGATCGACAAGATTGACAAAATAAATTAAAATCTAAATAAATGCACTTACCTCTTCATAGCTCTATGCCGTGCTATTTCAGGTAAATTTCCAACCAAGTAGGATGTATCTGCTTATCCTTCCTCCTCCTAAAGCATATCAACCAATCCAATTAGAACAGCAATGCAAATCTGGTCCTTTCTTAATTGAGCGAGTTATACCACGCTTGTAACAAGTCTCAACCTGCATTTTCTCCGAAACCAAGCCTAAACCAATACTATCGATTGTTTACCATAATACATTATTTCATATATGCTACTACTTTTATCAATTATTAACTATGGGTAAAACCTTTGTTGGTTACTGTTATTATGGCATTAACATTCATAGAAAAGAATTTAGGAAATGTTTACGTTCTATGTCTTGTTTTTAGTGAATCGACAGTCCAATACCATACATTATATATAGTACAACCTCTAGCAGTGTTTATTTCTTATGTTTTTATGTCACTACAGATTTCCATGTATTACTCTGTGTAACACTTGGGCTGAAAAGTCCCGGGCCTAACAAAGAAAACATGTTTTTTTTTGTTCAAAATTAGCTTTATTCATCAACGTAATCTCCATCAAGAGCAACGCAATCATTCCAGCGCCGCTCTAAGATTTCAATACCACTTTTGTAGAACAATTTATCTTTTGCCTCAAAATAGACCTCAGTTTCAGCGACAACCTCTTCATTCGTGCGAAATTTCTTACCGGCGAGCATTTTTTTGAGGTCTGCGAACAGCCAGTAGTAGCTGGGAGCCCAATCTGGCGAATACGGTGGATGTGGGAGCAATTCGAAGTTCAATTCACGTAGTTTTGCCATTGTTTTGATTGACTTGTGACACGGGGCGTTGTCTTGGTGAAACAATTTTTTTTTCTTTGCCATATGCCAATTCCGGCCTTCAAACGCTCCAATAACGCTATATAATATTCACTGTTGATGGTATTTCCTTTCTCAAGATAGTCGATGAATATTACACCACGCACATCCCAAAATACCGAGGCCATAACCTTTCCAGCCGATTGTTGTGCTTTCCGGCGCTTTGGACGAGGTTCACCACTTGCTGTCCACTCAGATGACGATCGTTTTGATTCCGGAGTGAAGTTATGGATCCATGTTTCATCCATTGTCACATATCGACGCAAACATTCCGGTTTGTTACGTTTAAACATGGCCAAACACTGCTCAGAATCATCAACACTTTCTTGTTTTTGGTCAACAGTGAGCAAACGCGGCACCCACTTTGAACAGAGCTTTCTCATAGTCAAATGCTCATGCAATATAAAGCCAATACGTTCCTTTGATATCTTTACGACGTCAGCTAACTCACGCAACTTCACTTTTCGATCATTCAAAACGATTTTGTGGATTTTTTTGACGTTTAGATTGTTAATTGCATCAACTTGCATGTATTATACATATTTTGTGTAGATAATTCTTAAAAAGTGTACAATGCAATCAACCGAATGTAAGTATAAATAATTTTATAAAATTTAATGATCCGAACTCCAATATACTACAACAGTACCCCGCACTATCTCGTACTAACTCTATCCAAATAAGCGCCTTCGTGATAGTATTCCAGAATCTTCTGCAAACGATTCCTGTTCGATAAATGTTGTAAATGTTTTCCTTTATTTGCCCTATAAACGCAAGATTCCCGGTCCCGTAACATATTTTTTTCTAAAATTTAAATTTGCACGTATAAGTAAATATAGAATAAATATAAATAACTATTTTATTGTATAACAAAAAAGTCACAGAAGAGAAGTTCTCCTGTCTACTACATCCGCATCAATATAAGCGAGTTATATTTGAAAAACGCGTTCCTGTTTCATAAATTTGCTTCACTGAATTCATAAAAGTCCTCGTAAAATGCTGCTCATTATACTTTTCATTGCGAGCATTAATGTCTCGCCTTGTTTTGTAAAACGGTATCGCTTTCTGTTTTAATATACTCATTCCTCCTACGCAAGGTGACTAAATAGTTAATTTCTCCTCGAAAATTCTGTTGCGGTTCGAAATACTGTCATATCTATAGGAATGTTTTCTTGCGAAGAATCACTGTTCTGAATTAAATGTTTTCCCCATTCGAATTAATGCACCTTTTTGTATATTTATATAGTAGTGACTGCTCAATTAAAGTCAGAGCTCCGATTAGCAGTTTTCTGTTTCATTTCCATTAAACATGTTAACGAACTTTAAGATTCAAAGCAGAGAGACTACATCGCCGCTGTATATTTCTAAATTAGCAGAACAGAAAGGCGGACTTAATGTAGATAACAACTATATTCTAAAAGCGTACGTTCCACTTTTCTAGAAGGTTCTGGAAAGAAAAGAAAAGACATCAACAAGTTGTCAACATGTACAACGAATTATGCATATTTCCCAGGTTTTTCTCTACGTTTCGACGTGATGTATAACGGTAGTTACAACGATTGCAAGGAATGCTTAGTTGTATAATTACAGATATCGCGAACAATGACTCCTTGTACTCTTGAGACGCTGCGTTCTGAATAGATGGGGTGGATGTTACCGTAATACCTGTAACCTCCATATGACAAAAATTAATGTTTTCACAGGAAAAGAGGTTACATTTTCACCCGGCAGATGCCTTTTTCAAAAAGGTACCTATACATATATATGTACATGCTACTATTTAATTCTCAAATCATAGATATAATGTTTAAATGTAAACTTTCTTGGATATTGTTTCTTATAAAAATGTATTTGCGACTATGTCAGATATCGTTTTCTACCCCTCAATGGACATTTTGCTTATGAGAGATTCAGGCTCGTTTAAATTAAACAAATTACTATTTTCTATTAAAGCTATTTAAAACCCTACAAAATACTTTGCATTTCAGCTGTAGTAGCAAAAAATGTAAAACTTAGATAGCTCTACAGATTTTTTACATCTCCCTTTTTGAGTTTCATTTAATTCCATTTTTCTTATGAAATACCAAGTAACCTCCAAACTGATTGAATATATTTTTTTCTCTTTTAAAATGATGTAACATACGCAGTATATATTTGTACAATAACAATGCAAATTGAAGAAATTGCATTTTATAATATTTAATCTACGTTAGCTTTCGAAAGCAGATAAACATTGTCAGGGAAAACATATTTGAATAGATGTACCAAACAATTCACAACTAATCATAAACAAGTGATAACAAAATTCTTGAAAATTAGGAAACATACTCATTCATACATTGCAGGAGTAACAAAAATCACTTCAACAACTGCTATGGAAACCATATTAGATCTGGTCTCTCTCGATGCCTATGAGAAGCAATAATATGAACATATAAATTAAAATGCCGTGACAAATGAAGAACCAATTGTTTCTGGCATTCCAAAAACAACAATTGTAAACCTTATTGTTTTTAGGAGCTGTAGTAGTATTACATTTGACGATTTGTGTAAACCTCTTCTAGTAAATATTAAGCCAAAATCCAGGGTCTCTTCCAGTAGGCAACTTTGGCCGAGATGTCACAGATTTAAGAAAACCGCCCTCTGCATCATAGGAATAATGAATCAGTTAACTAGACAACTCTACTAAACTTTTCTGTTTTCTTCTGTAGTACACTCACATTCGGCATGCAACAGTTCATTCCACCAAAGTACTTAATCTAACTTAAAGGTTTTTATTGCTTAAAATTTTTCGAAGATCAAGTAATTATTGTTCTGTACTCAAAAGTAAGGCCAGAGACGTTAGAACTCTAAACACGATTGTGATCCATCCTACAAAAGTGGCGACAAACTGCTCACCCTGTTAATTTTTGTAAGTGGTGTCTTATGTCATCACCACTTTGACATTTGTAAAGTAACAGAAATAGAATACACGCAGAGAAACCATGAAGCGTTGTGCTGTATCCTCATGAACGTGGAATAATTGTGTTAGTGTCTTTGATATACAATCGGTCGGTGGTTTTAGCTCAACTGGATGAACACTACGGTGTTTAGCCGCTCGCCTCTAGAAAACTGGCTTGACGAGGCAGTAACAGACACTCAAGGGTATCACCGCAGTAACTGCAAGAGTACCACCAAATACTAACCAAATGATGAGTCCTTAAATTGGACGCCAATTTACTTTATTGCAAAGTTTGGTGAAAGACCTGTAAATGTTCTTCGACAAAGTGCAAACAGTGCATCAACTATTACCTATAATCCATTAATCGCGTGTAAATAATAGCTAAAAGCCTTCCTAAACCTCAACCGCGATCAGTATGATTTTCCATGAAAATAACAAACAACACCGACGAAGTGCATTTCTACTTATGTGGATACGTAAATAGACAAAAGTATCACTTCCAAGGTACTGAAAATCCGCGTGTAATGCATAGAGAACCATTATATCGTTTTAAAGTCACTGTTTGGGGCGCTACGTACGAAGGAAAGATGGTTGGTCCATATTTTTTCGAGGACAGTGCCGGCAATACTATTACGGTGAATCATGATCAACAACCTCTTGGTGCTATAAGTTAACGAATTGGTTTTAAAAGACACGCGGTTCTATCATGACGTGCAACCGCATACATAGTGTGACTTATTCTGGCGATTTACTCTGGTCCATAAAGTCGCCCGATTTCAAAATTCTTTCTTTGGAGGTTTTTGAAACCACAAAAAGTGGAGAATTTATTGCCAAAAATTTTGAAGCAAAACATAGAGAGTAACCCCAAATATACTTCAATTTTACCGGTTGTCACTTGATCAATAATTTCTTCGCAAGTCAAGGAGAAAAGTTTAAACGTCTGCGTATATGTAATCAACAAACAGAACCAATTTTTTTATCTATAAGAAAATTATTATCTTAAAATATCGAGTAAGAAATGTTGCACCACCTAATATCTAACGTAACATATTAAATTGAGTGATATAAAAATTGCATTGCTTGTGAAACTTTTAATCATTTTTTCGCATACTAACTGGTTCCCATACACCTTTGAACAGGGAATGGTATTTATTGCGATTTAACTCTAGATTTAAATCAACTAAGAATTTTGACATCTTGAGCTAATTAGCCTAGGTCTAGTTAACTACGCGGAGCCTATATTATAAAACATCCATCAAAATGGATAGTGATACTTAAGGTGTTAATTATTTACCATCAACGGAAATGATCAACATTTAACTTATTAAGTAACTGTTATAGCAATTTACAGACACACATAATATTTTCCGGTTTATATCCACCTTTTAGGATACACTAAAAATAAGATTTGAAAACTTTCGGAATTTTTGTAAAACAATTGCAGTTATTTTGCAGTATGTGCTTAATACCATAACATACGCAATGTAGGTATACCTTGACGACATTACGTAGGTCATAATTGTCGTCACATCGTTCGTTTTCTGGAACTAACTTACAATAAGTTTTGTAAAATATACTTTTTATTTTCAATTGCCTTTGTTATCTTTGAAATATATATACTACATACTGGTATGCCATTATAAAGAAGAGAAAAAATACGTTAAACTATTCCAAAACCAACTTGCCATTTCATGAAAGATTAAGCAAAGATATTGAAACTCAAAAAGGAAAAGTGGAAAAAAGTTAGAAAGAATATTCATATTCGGTGTGAAAGGCACTAAAAGAATGTGCAATTGAAGATGATGTATCGATTACAAATGCAATGTTTCTCTTATTTTTGTTTTGTTTTAGTGATAAATACTTCAAAACTGAAATCTTTTGAATATCGAAATGCATAAAATTATATATTTCTCTTCTTTATATATTTTTTTATTTAATAGATTAAATTGTTATTCTAATGAGAAAAGCAGAAATGAAGTTGAACCTTATAGAAATAGACTGAGTCACCTTAGGAGTACTCCTACTATTACAAAGAAACCTACTGCCAAACTGAAATACATAGGCAATGCCCTCTGTTTGTTAACACTATCAAGATTTACGCTAACAAAAACTAGGTATCTGACCCCGTTAATTAATAAAAGTTTATTTCACATATTTCATCCATGTTACACCATTAAATAACGTAGTTGCCACCAAATACTGTGTATCATTTTTAAGACGTATTCCAAACCATTTTGAGCCAGTAGCTTTAATGCAAAAGTTCTTTGATCGCTTTGAATTATACTTTTAAAGAATGTGTGATGAATCACTTGATGTACATTTGTTCACCATTACAGCATTTAGGTTTATTAATTATCAAAGTTTTCATCTAAATGGATAGCGCAATATTAAACCACAATTTAGTTTTTTTTTAATATTTTCTATATACATAATATATAGAACATAATATACAGATATAATACATAATATACAGATAAACATTTCAAAATTATATTAAAGAGGCAGATCAAATTTTAGTAAGGAGTAGCACCACTCCACGCTTGATTAATCGCAATATCTATAACTTTGTTAAAAGAATTACTAGAATTTTTGTGTTTTATGCCGATAATCTACTGCTATTTTAGGCAAGTATTCCAAATAAGAGTAAAAAGATATAAAATTTAACTTAACTAATAAATTTTGCTTTGAAAACTGGTGCAACATTTGATTAAACGCAACAAAATTGTTGGCAAAAACTTGACTAAATAGTGGGAATGGCTATCGTTATTACTTATTACCTCTAACATTCTGTTTAGCAATGAATTATACAAATTTTGAATGTACTCCAACGGAAGTCCCCCCAAACTTCCCGAATGGCCAATTTCACAACTGTTCTATATTTGCAAATAGCATTCCACCACTATAAATCCTACAGGATAACCATCTCCATACATTTTCTATTATGTTGAGGTCCGGAGACAACGGTGATCATGGCATTATGTGGAGGAGCATTATTTTGTTGCAAAACAAAGTTTTTCGTGCCCATTTGATTCTGGATTACGTCTTTTACGTTTTCGATTATTTCTAGGTACTTCTGGACATTTGGAGATCCCTCGATAAAAATGATTTCAACTGCTCCGGAACAAGAAATTGCACCCCATACCATAACACCTCCGCCGCCTTGAGGTCTCCGCAATATCACCTTAGGTTCTTTTCTTAAGTTTTGCCAGTAATATTGAAACCCATCAGTCCCATCGAGACTAAATTGCTTCTCATCCGTGAAAACGACCTTCTTCCAGTCTTTACTCCATTGAATGTGCTGTCTTCCGAAATTTAATTGGTCTTCTATGAGTCTTGCAGTTAAAACCGTTTTCTTTTTTTTAATTTCAACCGACGAATGTGTGGAGATTGTTTCAAAACTCTTTGCACTGTCCTTACGGATGCAGAAGTTCCGGCAGCATCCCGAATTTGATGTGCTGTCGCCGCTGAATTCGATGCTATTCGAATAATTTTCTTTCCCGTTCGATAGTGGGTCTTGCTGTCCATTCCTTACGTTTTTGTCTGTAATTTTCCTTGTTGCGGAAATAATTACGAATTGCGTAATCATTCCGCTTTAATCGCTTAGCGATTTCCCTTATTGAGTAATTTTCGTTGTTGTTACCGACTTGCGCTCTTTCTGTTTCGTAAGCGTTTTTTCGCATCCCATAACTATACCGCCACTACAGATTATTCGTATGCACTAACTTTATTGCCAATTTAACCAAATTATCACCGAACTTCTGCTTCTGTCGGTTATACAGAGATAACTCAAGCGCGTTTAATGAAATGTCGCAGTAATTCCATCCTACTATTACAATTCCCCGCGCCCTATGATACCCCGTTCTTGCCGCTTGCAGATACAAGCCGGATTTACAAAAAATATTAAAAAGTGTATAATACCATATTTAAAATCGTATAAATTCGTACAGAAACTTTCTTTGTTTTTGAAATATTATGCTTGTGTTTAATAAAGTATCGCTGAGTGTACATAACTACTAATGAAATTTTTTCCAGTGCAATATTATGAGCAAAATTAATATCAGTTAACTTTTAACTTTTACTCTTAACAATTAAGATGAAATTTTACTTATTGCCAATATAGTACCAAAAATGTTATCCTCTCAAATTCCAAAGTGTAACATTGCCAAACAAAATAAAAAGGTGATTTAGGGATCACTGATTAATTCGAATTTTAATAACAGTTAAAATTGTATATAAAAAAAACAGCAGGATGGTATATAATAAAATTCCAATGTTTCATATTTTCGATTTTCGTTGTTGCCAGAAAATAAATTGTTTTTCTATTCAAGTATTTCATAGGCGTTGCGTTTTCTGATAATTACAAGCAAATTTGCATAGTATGTAATTAGTAACCGTTACCATTTCCGAGTGGTCTCAAACTTCATTGTTTACGACGGATCTAACGATTTCCTCTCCACTTGACCTACGTTGACGCATAGACCAGCTAAGACGGGAATAGTTTCAGCTCAACTATTATTAGCCAGGTTGTATCGCCGATCCGTCCTGTACCTCAGCAGATGCTACATCATTTGCGCGTGTTTATTTATAAATTGGAAATGTTTTGTACGTAAATGTACTTGCCGTTATTTACCAAATTGTATTTATTATGATAAGCGCTGTATTACCACTATTATGCCAGAAAATTTAATTCTATTCGTTAATGTACTTACAAGAATAACACGAATGCGTATTTCTATTAGTTTGCCAAAAAAATATTCGGTACCTTGTCATCGTTTACAATTATATATGATTTTAGACATTGAAAAATTAGCTTCTTTCTGAAATTTCCACAATGCACCGGCCGTATAGAACTAATATATATGTACGTACATATGTGTATATGTATATATGTATATGTATATGTATATGTATATGTATATGTATATGTATATGTATATGTATATGTATATGTATATGTATATGTATATGTATATGTATATGTATATGTATATGTATATGTATATGTATATGTATATGTATATGTATATGTATATGTATATGTATATGTATATGTATATGTATATGTATATGTATATGTATATGTATATGTATATGTATATGTATATGTATATGTATATGTATATGTATATGTATATGTATATGTATATGTATATGTATATGTATATGTATATGTATATGTATATGTATATGTATATATATATGTATTATAATATGTATTGTATATGTATTGTAATATGCATTGTATTATCATTTAAAATAACAATGATTTTTCTAAATTTTCTTATACTTCTATATTTGATTTTTCTCGACAGTGTACGATTCACGCCTTTATTTTGTTGTTGTTGTTGGAGGCAAAGTATCGTTAGGACTCCCTCTTCTTTAATTTTCTTATATCTATTCCATACAGTTTTCTTTCTGTGTATTAAATATTACAGATATCTACTTTAGTTGTTCATTATTAACATGTAATTTACAATTTTAAAATAAAAAAAAGAGTCCCTTAAACAACATGTGCAGTGGAGACGCAAACTCCATTATCGTTAATGTGTATACATCGTTTTTTGTGAACATACTTTTGTGATTATGATTTCTTCCAAATTATTTCTAAAAGACGTATAATGTACTGTATTCACACATTTTTATCGAATTATTAAAATAAGTATCGTCTCGGAAAGAAACACTATCTTCAAAATTTCTCATACGTCGGAATGCAGCCTGTACTTGTAAATAATTTCATTCCATCAAGAGTATATACCTGTTATTAAATAACGACAGTGTCGAAGTCACAGATGTCGAAGTTGTCCCTCATTGGTGGAAGCCGAAGACCAGGATATCTAGAATATGATACAGTACGTAGGATTTAAAATTGCAAAAAATTATCAAAATCCACTGTTCTTTTGCCCTCATTTTGTATTTCGTTTATAAGTTACAAATTTGGTTAGACGGGGATTGTTATAGGTAGTTGTTAAAACAGACATTTTGTTAAAAAGCGATATATATACATTTTGGTTTGTCAATATATTTATAGAATCCTGCATTTGACTATTTCAATAAAATAACCCATTCGGAATGTAGACAGCCTGAGACTTTCCACCACAATATACATATATATATACATATGTATTGAATTATTTGCAAACGAAACTAGGCTTCAATCGTATACGTTTTTTGCACTGTATTGTAAATTATATTACTAATACATTGATGACAGTCAATGTCAAAATAATTTTCAAAACCGCTAAGTTATAATAGTGCCATAATAATGCCATCCTCGTCCTAGAAACTTTATGATATTACGGTAGTAGTGTCAGAACGACAAATCTTAATAATAATAAAAGTTTCGAATTTTGAAAGTTTATTATAAATATATCATTGAATTACAGCTTATAATGATCTACTTATATACTATATGTGCATATATAGGGTCATTCATAATAACTACACGTTGGACATATGTACCTCTGAAACTATTGCTTGAAGTTTGACGGGTGGTATTGATAAAAGTTCTAAAATTTCAAATTTATGGGACACTTGATTAAACCGAACTATGTGGACTTTTTGATTTAAATTAAAATCTTCCTCAAATAGCTCATCCAAATATAAATTTTAGCAAATGCAATATTCAATTTAAAAGCCAATTCCAGTAATGTAAACCAATGTTATGCATATACTCTCAAAATCTAGTCAAACACGGACATATTTAGCTTCCAATATTTTGTTTTTCTTATAATAGCAAATCTATTTTTAGTAATTTCCGTACGTCTTACTCGAAAAATAGTACTAAAAAAATGCTTATTTCCCATATTTACATTCACTCCTGTCTGAATTATTTTAAAAAGTCGTAAAATTAACCTTTTGCAATATGAAACACTCTTCTTAACAAAATTTGCTTTATTTTCCATATGATAATAGCAAGTTATAACTATGAAATATTCTATAAAATTATACATACGGATTGATTTACTAAATGAGTATTTACGTATAAATAATCTATAAAAAAGAGATAGCCTGCCAGAAATACTTGTAAGCAAACTGAATTATCGAAATGCAAAATCATGCACGTATTCATCTTTCTAAATTCTACAAAAAATAATTATATTCTCTTGGATTCGTGACATTTTATAAATTTTAAGATAATCTTGAAATAAGTGAGTATAGAAGAATACTTTTGGCTTTACTTTTTGTGTAGAATGTGCGAAAATAGTCAAAATACAAGTTGCTACCGAAAAAAAAAAAATTTACATTGAATATGCGCCCGTATTTGAATTAGATTTTCCTAAGCATCCTGTATCACATTCTTGATGTCTGTTTATGATTGTAGATAGCTAGTTACGACACAAGTCCAAAATAGATTCATATATTAATGAAATAGTTATCTCGTTAATAATAGTTTCAAAACTGAACATATATTTAGAAAATATATCTTCATGCACAGCATTGTCCACCAACGTATCAAAACACCGTATTATTACTTTTAACAATTATTTATTTAGTTGTATTTACGCAATTTCATGTACGTCCTTAACTTATTTTACTCTTACAGATGCTAACCTACTACGACCCCAAACATATCCAGTAGATCACCGGGATGTCTGCTTCTTTGTTGACCTGGAGAAACTTACACCCCTTGTGATAGGACGCCTCTGATCAAGGAAGTCCCCTGCATATGTTCGGCTGTCGTTTCGTCTACGTACTTGACCTAAGCTTTCGTGTCGGGCTTAACCAAGTACCCTATCAACAAGACATATTCTTTTATATGCGAGCAATTTGTTCTTTATTGAACAGGGAAAGAATCATTTTGCCCGAAATACGCCTCCTCACTGCTCAACTTTTGTAGGTTATTTAATACGTAAATAATATACAGAAATAGGTTTAAGAAAAGTTTATATAATAGAGACATATGTATGTATTTACTACAAAAGTTGATAAGTTTTGTTGCTAGGTAAGGCTCTCATTCGAAACAAGAGAAAATTCAAGCTTACTAACGAAAAAATATGAAACATGCTGTATTACTTGAAGAAAAAAGAAACAAAAATAAGAATAAACTCTCTGATTTTAGAATGTAGATTTTTAACTAATAAAACATTCACTATATCTATATACACACATATTATATACATTATACATATATAAGAGTTAAATTTAGTAAAATGTATTTTCAATACGAGAATTAATGATATGTAATATTATTTAACATTTGCATGTGTTTCGATAAGTTAAGGACAAGAAGTTGCGTACCTTTCCTATACTGTATAACAGAAGCTCACATAGATAAGAATGGAACGTCCATCTATATCTACCCAGGGAACAGAGGCGACAGTTTCTGTAATTCTTGTAATTCAGGACAGCCTAGATCAGCCAATTATACAAAATAGTGTGCATATTAATATTATAAAATTACATACTAGCTATTAGGATAACACATAGAGCTATACCGATACCTATAATTAATTAATGTTTAAATAGTTCAGTTTCATCCACTCACATTATAACGTGGATTGTTTATGATAAAAGTTTTTGCGATTCTGGTTTTGAAATGTGCATTGCAATTAATAAAGTAACATCAACGTTCAAGACAACATTCGCCTCATGCAATGCAAGTACCAATTCCAGAATAGTATTTGGCTAGTGATATCTTAAAAAATAGCTCCATAGATTCTTTATAGCAGATTAGTGGCCTTTCAGTGACGATATACTCATACGCATGGCTCAATATTATGTATATCACATCGATTCGAAGTATTGTAACGGTTCAGGGCTATATTATGCTCTTTATAACAATGTATTTACTCATTATATTGGAATAAAATTGTTTAAGGAAGTTTTCGTTTTCTTTTATTTTAGTCTCCTTGTATAGTACCATATGACAGTACTGACAGTAAATAAAAAAACACATCTATAGCCTAAATAGCGTAATCTTATGGTTTTACCAAATAAATTTCACCTGTATCACTTCTATCATATCCTGTTACACGCAAACAATTTTTTCTTTCTATAACCCCATAAGCTATCTTGTAGTAAAACGCAAATCATTTTCTCCAAAAACTTAACTTAAAATTCGTATTGTTCATGTGATACATCTTTCGAAATCCCAAAGTGCGTCAATATTCATAACTCAGAGCAGATTTATATTCTTTCCACGAAAGCTTGTATTAGCCACGGTACTACTTTTGGTTTAATTATAACTAATGAAACAAAATAAATATTTTTTAAATCAAAAGACGTCTTTTGTTAGTAGTTCAATTTCATTATATTAATTAATACCTGCAGTATCTTTTTGGGTATATGAATAAGACAATAAAATAACCTCGCGCAAGATTCACTGAATTCTTCAAACTATTGCGGCCTGCATTTTTTCCATGAAATAAAATTTCCGGAAGTACTCTTGTAATATGATCAATAAGTATTATTTAATTTAACATTAAGTTGGATCCAATACGCGACGATGTTACTACAACACTTTTATTTAGCTGAGCACGACTAATTTTCTTCGTTTGGAATAGGTAATAATTTAATTATTTTTCGATAACATACAGTATTTTCTAACAATTATTTAAAGATTTTTTAGGATAACTTGTATACATCACCTTTTTACCAATTCTTCGTCCGATGACCACAATACTGCTTCACTATTGACATAAAGTATTCCCAGGACGTGTGTCATAAAATACCATACACAAGTTATATGATTATTATATATCATCAATACTCAATATTGTGCCGATAAAATAAATGATTCTGTTAACTAGGTTTTTGTTTTGAAAATCCAATGTGTAGAAAATAGTTGGTTTTAGAGTATTAGCGTGTTACTAATGAGTTGTGTCTAGAATGTTGCAAGGAATTCAAAAGTACAATAAGGTACAAAGGTTTTTATACAACAGATGCAATTTGAATAAAATATGTCAGCAATTTAACGTACTTCATTAGCAATTTTGAAGTACATAAATGCGCGTCCATTAGGTCCTGTTGTACCTAATCTAAGTATCAAAACTCATGATTCATGACTATTCAAATTCGCTTCTCAAGAAATCACGGTTTTTGTCAAGGTTCACTTTCCCAAAGAAAGCCTTATATCTTTGAAACTTTCTATTTTATAATTCATGATACCTTACAGCTCTTTGCTTCAGAATTTTTCGAGAAAATATAATAACATTACTAGACACTCTGTTTGAAAACGAGACAACTTTGGATAACCTCAACCTTGCGAGACATCTTGTATAGATTTAGCAATCTCTAATAAAGATATAAACTACTAAACCCGTGCAGGTGACTCATTCTGTACATTACATAGTCATACAACTGTCAACTTTCATGTTACGTAAAACTATACTCTAAATTTTATTCAATAATAGACAAAAAAACTAACATTATATGCTATTATCCGTCCTTTTCGACTCGACAATGTTACAAAATTTATTATCCAGACAATGGCTGACGTTGTGCACAATTTTCATCCTTATTGTAAACCGTTTTCTTGTCTGGCGCATTTCATTAACTTCTTAGCTGAAACTTATTGGTAATTACTTTCAACTTTCTAGTCCTCTTTTTTTTCAAATTCTGTACATCATACATATATCATATCAATAATTTAGTATATAATCACCTGGAAGAACGCATTAATATATGCCCGCAGATGTAACAAATTGTTTCTTTATCTTCGTATAAGAAATATCAATACCACGTTCATAATTCTGAATAGTTCACAGCGACGTATTCAGAAAATATTGCTTTAGAAATTCATTCAAATCTTACGTACAAAAATGTTCTCTTGAATCTCCAAATATACCATATTGTTTAGTTTAAAGATTACATAGTGCATAAAAAATGTGTACACTTAGTGCTAATCAGTTTATTAAGAACAGCTACAGTAAAAAGGATGATTTAATACTAAAACTGAAATAATACTTACATTTTCCAAGTTAAATATTTTCAAAATCACCATCTATGTATTTAAATATATTAGTATTAGATTTTATGTATTATAAACGTTCGTTTTTTTACTAGGTACTTAGTACCCTGGTATTGTGTCGTCTTCCTGCTTGTTGCGACGAACTATTATTTTAGTGAACTCCAAATCAGTTTTATAGGATTAAAAATACAGTAATACGGTCGTAATAGTGTGTATCTTGCAGCAGCTTGGGAATTATTGACCTCATATTTCTTTTCAAATGTCCTAGTATGCAAAATATCTGGAGTCTTTTGTATAATCTTCTTCAATGTAAATATCATGCTCCTCTAAAAGCTTAGATATTTTAAATTTTCCACTTGGCACATTGGATACTTTCACAAGTTATCGGGCGTGATACCTGGCGTCTTCTATGGCTATTACACTTTTTGTGGGTAAAGAAAACAGTAAGGTTGTTCACAAGCCACTCTTCAAACAATTTTCTGATAGTAATCAACTCATGGTGATTTTATGTCTTTTTCCTGAAAATGATGGCTTACAAACAAATATCAATAATCACATACATTCCAGAATCATTATGCTAACATTCCTGTGGGTATAGTATTACATGTTGTACCATGTTTCGCCTAATTTGGCAATAAGATACTTCTCTTCCATAAATATCTTCGCATTCGTTAAGCGTTTATTGCGATGTAGGTGCAATTTTTGCGATCCCTTAATTGTTCCTCGTTTATCTATTGTGTCTTTCAAAAGATGACATAAACTTTGCAATGTAGGAATCTAATTTCCTCAGTAAAGTTGGTATATCTATTTTCTTAGATTTCCCTTTATTTCTTACTAAATAAACAATGTTTAACAATTCTGTATACTGTACCAGGAGACACATTGGATATCCTAACAACTGTCCCCGTTTTTCTTTCCATGTTTCTCGCCTTTAAGTTGCAGTATGCTTTTAACATTATCTTTTGTGTTTCAATGCTATAATGCTATAGCGCCTTCTTATAGATTGATTGTAACGGTGGATACATATGCGTATTATATTTGTTCAGACTATGTATATATGTATATATATATCTATATAAAGATATATATATATATATGTATATATATATATATATATAGGTTTTCAACTCACACATATATTAATTTGGATTGTTAAATGAAACACTTAATCACATCTCCAACTTAGAAAATTCAATTTCTTTTAATCTAGTCCATTATTTTGTTTACACATGTTATCGAAATCTGCAGTAAAGAACTGGAATCCCCAAGCGTTACATGGCTATATTTATGGACATATTTGTATATTCACGCTTTGAAGAGGAGGAGAATAATGGCCCACTTTTAACAGCATACTTAATCAGAGTCAGAAATCAGAAATATTGGACAAATCGATAATATATGATGTGAAACTTTCTATCGTGAAACTATCTATAAGTGCTTTTAAAAAGTATTTGTAAATTGAGTATGCTCTAAAAGCTAATGTTGAAATTCAGTTCAAGTATTCTGATCATAATATACATTGCTGATAGTGATACCATCTCTACATCGTAACCGAAAACGAAAAATAATTATAATATTGTACAAGCTAGTAGCTCACTTAAATTCTGAATCATTTAAATGTTTTTAGTGTTAAGATGTTACTGTAATAACTACAACAACAAAGTAAGAAACTACGGTCCGTTTAAGTGAACAGACTTCACTGAAACGGATTATAGTTTGTTTCTTTCCCAATCGGTTTTTGATCCTAAAAAATCATTTTGTGAAGCAGGAGAAATCATTAAGCACTGTTGTGTTCTAGCACGAACACATGCTCGCAAGCGGTAATTAAATATTCTAATGGCGTTCAGCTCTTGGATGTAATATATTTCCTCATGTTACCCCATAAAGCATTATCTATTAGCTTCCATGTTTCGAAAAATAGGACATTATTGTATATAATACATCACTCCTTATAAGTATAAACAAAAATCTAACGTTTAAGCATATATTACTGGATCTCTTATATTAATGCACTAGATATATATAATATGTCATTACAGCTATTGTATACCTGTCTACCTCATGCTTCTCTTGGTAGCCTGTATTATAATTGTTATTTCAGAAAAATCTAAATAAAAGATGTTTTAACAAATAAATTTAAAATAATGTTAAATTTGGGTATTGAATGCTTATATCATCTGGCAGCTGCACTACCATATTTTCTAACCATTGCTTTTGCATTATACGAAAAGTTAATTAAGACTATATATATATAGAAAAATTAATTTCCTAAACCCAATATTTTAAAAGAGCTCTTCAAAAGGTTTATCATTCCATACTCGATTTCTACAATACAGCTTACCAAAATCTGAAAATGATGTTTTCATTATTTTCAAATATAGGGATTGAAGAAACATATAAAATCAATAGTTCTACAGGCACGTAAACTATAAATAAACTGCTTAGCTTAACACTTCGACATTGTTTTTTTTTTAATAATAACGTAAAAAGGTATATATGTATATTTAACAAATATATACAGCATACCTTTATTATCTAGCACTTTATTTTATATTTATTCAGTATACATTGTTTCCGAAAAATAAATATCTACTAAGTTATACATAAATATAATAAGTAATTTCATGTAGTATATTACATCATACATCCAATATCGCGTTTCCATTATCTTATTGAACCCTTTCTGCGGTGCATCGTGATGAAATCTCGTAAACAGTGCAAGCCCCAATGATCCTAGGCTACATTAAAGGTCCTATCTCATTCACAGCCAACGACCATGCGAACACATTACGGATATTTATGGTTCGGAGGATTATCAAGAAAAGGCGGACCGCCAGCATCGATTTTTCACATGTGATGGTTCTGTTGTTTTGGACAGTATGTATTAGTACAAATTCAGGAAATTAGACCTAAAAATTAATACGCTTTATGATTAACACGATTGCGATTGCTATTTAAAAAAATGGAAAGTGATCTATCTGAGACCAATTGCAATTAGTACTAAGCAAAATGTTTCAATTAACATTGTACTTTTATACATGTAAATACAGGGTCATTCATGTCGACCGTCTCCTAGATATGTCTCCAAAAGTATGAAGCTATCATCTTGAAATTTTTGTGAACGCTATTATAGGGGTCTCGGATACAAATCCCAGCACTGCTTCTCAAGGTTGAGATTTTCTGCGTTTTTCCATGGCGAATGAATCGCTACGAAGTTTGCAATAGATTCTAGCAATAGAAATTTAACGTGTAAGAGGGAACCCGTTGGCAAAGTTTTAAGATGTGAATACGTTTCTAACAATTTTTGCAAACAATTGAGATTAGGTTTCCTGCCACAATAAGTAATCATTCAGTTCTGCAGTGTTTGTCACCTTTTACTCGCGATTTTTGCCAACTGAGCCGTTACGAATGTCGAGTGGCTGGCTTTAATTGCTTATAAAAATTGTTACAAACATGTTTGCATCTTAAAACTTTTCCAACGACTTCCCTCCGACGTCGGCAATAATCCAGCTTCCAAAAATCACGAGTTGAATGTAGCGAATTGAGATTGATTTTCTATTGCTAACTTCACGTCAGCGGTGAATGCTGAGACGTACCACAGGAACAGGCGTAATAATGGCCGACCAATGCCCCATGTACCATCGGTGCGCGTCCTCTCTTGTTTAACAGTCCATGAGCTGCCCGAGAGAAGTTTTAGGAAACTGTACCCGCTTATTTCGTTGTGTTTGAACCGGCAGACGAGTGTTATACTAGACAACGCATAGAATACTCGTTTGAAGTGTAAGTTTACATATAGTGATAATAGAGGAGAGAGAATTGCAATAATATGTTGAGTAAAAAAAATCGCTCGGAACCACGCTAATGCCGGATAAGCAAAAACATGTCCGTGTGTCCCCCTTTTTTGTTTCCTTACGTTGCCTTTCCCGTTGATGATTCCACCAATACCATGAGGAGCTATATTTAACAGCATTATTATGTTAGGTATTGTTTTCTGGGCATTTTTCATGTGTTTCTTAAAACTCCGTACTATGGATTCGTGATAAGCAAATTAGAATATGCATCTTCGTCTTGATCATCACATTATATCCACTTTCAACTAAGCATTGAGAATATCCAGCTCCATTTTCTGAAGCACCTGCACTTTAAGATGAATTGCCAATACCCTGAAAGCGATGTTGATTATGCCTCGTTATTAGCAAGACATGATGTACAGTCGCTGGAATACTAGGGCGACCTGAAATGTTTCCGGAATCGACAAGAAATACACGGTATTGGTGTGTCCTTTTTAATTTTTCGATGTAGTCTCCTCGAAGATCAATACACTTTTTCAAACGGTGCTCGAGTCTCTTCAAACCGTCGGAAAAGTAGGATGTTTCGAGGTAGTCGAATACTCATCTGTAGCGGCGGTGACCTCCTCATTTGAGGCAAATCTCTTTCCTCCCAGTGATTTTTTTCAGGTTTGAGAATAGGAAAAGTCGCTGGGGGCTAGGTCCGGCAAATATGGAGGATGAGAAATTAATTCCCATTTAATTCAAACTCATTCAATTTAGACACGACGATGCGGGATGAATGAGCCGGTGCATTTCGTGGTGGAAGAGCACCTTTTTTCGCTGCACACGAGGCCGTTTCTCCTTTAATACTGCGTCGAATCAAGTCAATAAATCGCTGTAGTATTGCTCTGTGATCGTCCTTCCTTTCTGCAGATAGTCGATGTGGATCACACATTGGGAATCCCAAAAAAATGGTCACTATGATCTTTCCGCCCGATAGAACGGAGCTGATTCTCCCGGAAAAGTCCACTGCTTCGACTGTTCCTTGGTCTCCGATATGTGGTGGTTCAAGTCTCATCCACGGTTATGAAACGCATAAAGAAATCTCTTGGATTGCGTTAGATCCTGGCTAGACACTCCTCCGAAACGGTCGCCCGATTTCGTTTTTTTGCGAAACCTCCTGACTTGCTACACAAAACATACTCTTAAACAACAACTATTGATAGTAGACGTCTGAAATTTTGACAGTTGCCATAAAGAAGCTTGCCCTTGCCTACCAGTGAATCCACTTCAACATTCGTGCGCCATCTCTTGCCGATTCCGGAAACATTTCAGGTCGCCCTCGTATATATAAATAATCACCTCACCTTGTTTATCTTCTATGAGGTACACATAAATAGTACCAAATTAATGTAATGACTCTAGAGATGTTGGATTTATGTATAAATGTCGGGGCGAAATATGATTTAGGGTTGTAAATGCATTACTGTAATTTCATCAGCTCCTCTAACAAACAAATTATTCAAAATTAGTTTCATTCAAAATGGAGAAAAGCGACTTGTAGTTACGCGATTAAAAGCTTTTATGAATAACCCTGCTAACTTAATTTAATTATGCTTTCTACTAACCTAATTCATCAAATTTTAAGTAAGAGTTTACGAACGTATACAGTGTGTAAACTCTCGGAATAACCTTTAATACACAAAGATAATATTCTATGAGGTGTATAAAATAAAACTATAACCACTATATACAATAACTGTTATAATATAGTATTATATTATATATATATATATATTATATAATATATAATAATAATAAATTTTAAGCACAAAATTGAGTTCTAGCTCACATTTTGTGCTGATTTATATCGTAGAAATGTTATTTTGTGTTCTATTCGGAACAAAAATAGAGGCCAAATCCCCAATGGGAACATAGGTGGAGTTAATGCTATTGTGCCATTGCAACAGTTGAGTACACATTACAAAAACAACGCTGTTTTTACTGCTGTATTTCCACTAAACAGCGAAGAAATCTCAAATAAACGTACTATGGTGGAAAATCTGAGGCTCTTTACTTACCGAATGGAGTTTTTTATTTAAATTTTATGTATATGTATATAATACACGTACTCTATCGTATTTTAGATATCCTGCTTTTCGGCTTCCACCAATGTATCCAGAACTCGAAATTATTGTGAAAATATCAGCTGGGACACTTTTAACGTCAAGGAACTTTGAAGAATTTCAAAAACTATAATTAATTCGAAAAATAACGAATTTTTCTCTGGAGAGACAACTTCGACATCTGTAACTTTGACGCACTCGTTATTTTTTAATAGATCGTTTCCGGGGTACAATCACTATACTCAGCTTTGTTTACCAACATGATAGGCTACACAGTAAGCACACTCTTAATGTAATGAAATTATTTACAAGTATAGGCTGTCGGGCGTCCCATCCATCCGACGTACGAGAAATTTTAAAGACAGTGTGTTTTTAATTCCGGGACGATACTTAATTTAATAAATTGATAAAAATTATAGTTAATTACAAAAGTATGTTTACGAAGAACGATGTATGTATATATATACGTTAACGATAGTGGAGTTTGCGTCTACACTGCACATGTTGTTTGATGGACTTTTTTTTTAATTTTAAAATTGTAAATTACATGTCAATAACGAACAACTAAAGTAGATATCAGTAATATTTAATACACCGAAAGAAAACTGTGCGGAATAAACATTATAAGTAAATTAAAGAAAAGGGAGCCCTAACGGTACATTGCCTCCAACAACAACGACAAAATAAGGGCGTGAACCATACACTATCGAGATAATATTAAATATAAAAATATAAGAAAAATTTGACTTTTGTACTTTCAATTTATCAAAATGTAACTATGTGAACGTTTTGTGCTCGTCTCATTTGCGAGATATTTTAAATTAAGAACTGATGTGGATTCTTATTTCGCAGCCACCGCATCCGTTACTCCAATTTTCAAAGATTTGACAACAGTAGCGTTTTGTCCTGATATAAGCCGTAAAAGGGTCGTTTGGTACTCATTTCGCTAACGAATCTTTCTAGATTCAATTGTGCAGAGCGCTAAGATTTGTCAGCCATCGTATTAATTTCACAATTTTTCAAAATGTATTAAAAGCAACGTTTCATGGTCTTTATTTCTTTCTTTCTTTTCTTGAAGTAATCCGCATTGAAAGTTGGAGGCGAATGACACAGAGTCGGGCAACATGTCAACCGGTTGTTAGCTGTATTATTTCCATGTTGTGCGGTACTCCTTTATTAGTTACAAAAATTGGCATTATGTCTATTTTGTCATTATCGTTTTCCAATTAGTATATGTATAGTTATAGCAAAAGAAATTAATTGTTGTGCACTTTGAGAAATTTAGTTAGTTTTAGAAAAATATTAGTATCTGTATTTGGCTAATTGTTTATTTATGTGCGCTTCCTTTCTATTGGAAATGTACACCAAAAAATATATTTGTATTTATTTGCGATGCGGATATTATTTTTTTTCTGATTATTGAATCTATGTTTAGTTTCTGCTTATCCTTATATAATTTCAAGAAAATAATATTTTGTCTGACACAGGCACACAATTTCTATATTTTACATAAATTTATTATAGTTGCTCACAGAAAAGAAGAAATTAACTCTATTATTTTAAGCATTCGAATCTTGGTTGTTAGTTTATTCTACGATTAATAGAAATATTATCATAAAATTAACGTTGCTTTTGCAGCATATAACGTGTATTCAACCATTACAACGTCATAGTAATGTTAATTAAAGCAATATAAACTTGACTACTACTTTTCAAGCTTAAATATTTTGTTACTGTACACGTCACTACAAACGAGCAAAAACGGGCACCCAACGCTTAGTCACATTTAAAAAAATCAAAACCAAATGTGTGGGCTTAGCGTGGACTTGACCATCACTTTTCAGGCTCGAATATCAACAATGCAATAAGCTAAAAAGATTTTTACGGCACAAATCATCACAAAACGGGAACACTTTCAAATCGAAAGTGTACACAGTTATTTTCTCAAGGCGAAACTGTTAATGCGGCAACTAACTTCACACATCTGGCATAGACAATCATTACTTATATTTAATTTCTACTATGTTATTTAATTACATGTTATCCAACAAAATGAAGTTGACTTCTGTAATGAAGCTCAAAGGAAATATAATTATTTATCTGCGGAAATTGATTTTTAAGGAGTGGAAAACCTCTTCAAGAAGAGCAGATATTTCCAGTATAATTTCAAAACGAATAAACCTGTAAATTTAAACGATTAACCGAATTTAAGGATTTTCAGAATAACGTATATACGGAATGTTATGTTTAACCTAATTCTAATTTGAACCACCCTCCAATCTCAATATAAAAAGAGGTTTTAAATAAAACTTATTTAATTTTTATATTTGCTTATATTTACGTACACATGTAAAAGCTTACTCGTAAGCGCTTTTCTGACACATACGAGGGAAGGTCCAGAAGTTCGTGGAATGGAGGGGCTGGAGTGGGGATAGGGGTGCCCGCCAGGTGCCATTCTGATTGGCGACTCATCATTAGCACATAAGTTAAGTTGCAGCCCTATAGCGTCAGTCGTTTACGAATAGTTGCCAGCTAAACAAGTCAATCCGTAAGTAAACTGAAACTATGGAGGAAATTGAACACCGTGCTGTGATAAAGTTCCTTATAAAGCAAGGAAAGAACGCTCGAACCATATTGAATGAAATGGAAACCGTTTTTATAAGTGGCATGGTCTTTTTAAACATGGTCGGGAGTCGATTGAAAACGACCTCCGCTCAGGACGGCCAGTCGAGCCCACCACATCAGACATCGTCGAAAAAGTGCAAAAATTTCTACTGCAAGATACCTGTTTGAAGAAAACCAATTATATGTATTAGTAGGAGTATCAGATACCACTATTTTGCGTATCCTACATGACCACCTAGGTATGACAAAAGTCAGTGCAAGATAGGTACCGACAATACTCACGTCTGTGCGTCCAAACAATTTTTGGAGCTGCGTGGAGACAAACTTGCACAGATTTTGGAGCGGATTGTTACCGGAGATGAAGCATGGCTTCATCACTTTGAGCCTGAGTCCAAACAGGAGTCAATGCAATGGCATCATAAAAAGGGGACACCACCGCCAAAGAAATTCAAAGTGTCAGAATCGGCTGGAAAGTTGATGGCTACTGTTTTTTGGGATTGTGAGGGGATATTATTGATTGATTACAAAGAAAAAGGTAAGAGCATAACCGGAGAATATTACGCAGCGATATTAGAAAAGTTAAAGGAGGCCATCAAGGGAAAATGTCGAGAAAAATTGACCAAGGGTGTGTTGCTCTTGCAAGACAATGCGCCGGTTCACAAGAGCAAAGTTACAATGGCTTCTCTGCACAAGCATGGCTTTCAATCAATAGTCCATCCACCCTACAGTCCAAACCTAGCACCTAGTGATTTTTATTTGTTCCCTAATTTAAAAAAAGACTTATGTGGAAGAAAGTTTTCCGACGACAATGAGGTAAAGGACGCAATTTTGGCCCATTTTGAGGCGAAAGATAAAAAATATTTTTATGATGGTTTAGAAAAATTAATTTATAGATGTAATAAATGTATTGTGCTTAAGGGTGATTATAATGAAAAGGAAAAATAGATTTATTGTTTTATTTTATTTAGAACCCTTTCATTCCACGAACTTCTGGACCTCCCCTCGTATGTACATACGTAATGTTAAAATGAATAGCACATGTAAGAAGATGGACAACGTATATCCTTACAGATTTTTAATCTGATCTAAATTTAAACAAATGGAACCTACAAAAGTGGTCGAATTACACATATCTGGTACTAAGGCTTGGTGGCGAGGAGAAAATTATTGATATATGTCATTAAAATACGAGAATTGACATGAAGTCGTAATATTACAATCCAACAACTGACATAATAAACATTTGAGGTTATATCTAAACTGCATACGTCTATCTGTATTCTGTATTCATCTATAAACGCACCCAAAAACTATATAACCATATTTGATCAAAGCGAGTTAAAAAATCACCAAAGTGGAAAAATTGCTTCGCAAATCAATAATTTACCTAGCCGGCCAACTAAATAATATTTGAAGCCCAGCCATAATGAGTAATTATTATCGAATTTTTATGCATAAAATATGTAATATATGTCACCTTTTTTTCAAAAAATATACCGAAAATATGCGTTCTATGTACAATCTATGCTTTTTATGTACTTTGCTTTTAATACATTTAGCCCTTCGCAAATCAATAGAAAAAGAAAAACAATAAATAAGAATATATATTATCAAATAGAAATGCTAAATCATAACACATAATAGTAATAATGCAATATAAAAACTAAAACTATCTTCTAAATTACATAAAAACTATTCATTTTCAGAATCAGATGTATTTAACATGTTGTTCCAATCGAGAATTGGAATTAGAATGTTTTTCTATATTTTCAGCACTAAACTTTAATCGGTCATTATATTTTTGCACTTCGAACATATCGACTAATGTGGTTGGTGTATATTTAAATGCAGTAATATAGTCTAGGTTTAAACTTAAAGCATTATTAATTGGATGTAATTATAGATTATTGGTGTGGCAGTGAATGTTTGAAATCTATCGTTTTTATCATTCCACTGTTAAATTTATCTAATACAGTTTCACTAATTTTACCTGGGAAAGTGTCAATAAATTTTCACAATGTTTTACAATAGAAATTGATCCTAATAAATGCATTGAGCTATCCCTAATTCTTTAATTAACCTAAGAAGCTATAATGAATTGCTCCATAATTTCCCGTTTTTTAAATAAACATTTGGTTCCTTTATTGGTGCAGCTATCTACAAAATCTGATGCAATGTTTTTATATAAGAATAGTTATTACCAGAATAGAAATATGGCTGAAGGTAACCACGTATCCTATCGAAATCAGTAGAACGAATATTGATTGAGAGAATGTTGATTGTATATGCTGGCAGTCAAAGAAAGCGTTTCATCAGGTAGCAGCATACATATTTAGAGCAAAAATCGTTATTAAGTTTTTATTAACAAGCGAACACCTAAAAGCTATTAATTTTCTCTAACTGTTTAGTACTAATCAAAAGAGATATTGGTCAAATATTTTGCTTCAGACCGCTGACCAGCATCAGTTGTTTTATCAACAATAATATGGAGAAACTGATCTTTTATGTGACTTTTATCACATTATATACACATCTGTTTCTAAATATAATTTCATGGATATATTTTTGTTGGAAAAACTAAACAAAAAAACTGTCCAAATGTATGATTACCTACCTAATAAATATTCCTGATCTTTCGTCGATAGACACAATTGCGAAAAAGTCAGCGAAACTTTTGCTTTCCTCATCTCCTTTCATGTTTTCCAGTGATAACTTGACGATTTACTTGTGATTTTTTCTTACAGCTTAATCTTAAAACATTAATATTACTTCGCCATAATACTCAAATTAATGTTGCCCAATTTAACTTTACAAAAAATAAAAATTCCCAGATGAACTACATATTCAGTATTATATATTTTCGGTTTTAATTAAACAATAAGAAAGCAACACATTAGTTTAAATTTATTTTGGGATCAGCAAAAATTTTAAATAGGACTTTACCATAGAAACTTACTACTATTTCATAAGGTCAAGGTGATTTCTTATCGTTAGCGTCAGAAGATCTTAGCGTTTCGACAATTTATCTATTTTTCCTCAGATTGCGATAATAATAAAAATTAAAATACTTACAAAGATTTAAAATTTATTAAATCTGAAGTATGAAAGCCATGCAACCATTACAGTTTAACCCTTCTGCTAAGTCTAAAGTATGAAGAGAGTAGCTTATAGCTTAACCAACCGTTGCAGTTTAAACCTTTTTTCAAGTATTAACTGCAACGAACTATTATGTGAAAATTTAAAACACCACGTTTTCCTAGAATCTAATTCGTCTACGAATATTTGATGGAAATGGTAATTAAACAATTTGACAGATATCGAATATTCATTTCCTCGAACATGTGACAAAACAAAAAATATAAGGTTTTTATACTCGGAAAATATTCACTTTGTGCTATGATTATAACTGTTTTATGCTGTTAACCTCGTTATTTCAATATTAAGATTTGTATTGATAATAAGAGGTTTTTTTTGATAAAATTCCAACTCTATTTTTTAAGGTAATGTAAATATAGAAATTATATTAAAGTAAGCTAAGGGCTGCAATACATATATAATATGAAATATTACTTTAACTCTGTATATGTATATATTCCAAATATTTGTTACGACTAAAGCTGCTACTATACCCAAAAGCAAATAAATATCACAGAACAAAATATTGAGACAATTAAAGAGGGGGAGAAATTAATAGCAGTTTAAACAATAGTAAAAAATTTACAAGTACGGCTGTATTTATACTTATTTGGATATAAGATTAACATGTTACCTTAGCTATGATGAAATGTTATTCAAACATTGATAACCTCTGCATTTATTTAGCGGCATACGCCTACAACCTTGTAAAGGTACTTGAATTTCAATTATTCAATATAATTAGATATAGTATGCACATGGATCTTGACGTGTGTTGATCTAATTTACGTTGACTCCATTTGAGTTTTGTTCAAAATGGAGGACTGAAAATGATAATTTCATCGGTATGATGCGATGTGCGTCTTTCCGCATACATCTCTGGTCTTTACTGGTATGATCGGATGGACATACACTTATGTCCAACTCTGGCGTCAGCAAATCTGTCATGCAACTCGCTCGATCTAAAAATATTTTATTTATGTGAGTTTCGCGAAATTGCAAATCTCAGAATTCGATACTAATTTATGTACATAATAAGGATTACAATAAAATATAGACGTAATGTTTACGCAATTATATATCTGTCAACTAAATATATAGTTTAATTTAATCAGTTTTTTAATATTCATGGCACCATCTTATTATATCATCACGGTCCATCATTACTTTCTTACGAATCTTTTTAAAAAAAAAACAATGCTTTCGGTAATCAACACAGTGCACTTTTCGAGAAATTAGTATCACATAATATCATTCTTAATCTGAGTGAATTGTTTCATAAAGAAAGAGCTTTGTCTGAATAGCATTTGCGTTCATCATGTAACTGCAAGCGAATGTTTCTGCAAATAACATTATTATTTTCCTTCTTCTCCAAAACCGGAGGTGGATGGTTCTCTTTATTTTTATTTAGAATTGCTTATTTGCTTGCTTCTTTAACTGCCTTTTAAATGTTCATATCTTGTACAAAATGCGTAAAAACACGAAAATCATCTACTTTCACAGGCTCCTATTTGGAAACGTATAATTTCATAATTGTTTGACGATAGTAATCATTTATTCTTATTGTGCTTACAATAGACAACACTCAAAAGTAGATACAAGTGAAATGAAAAAACAAAATAAATGTATCCTAGGTATAAAGCCCCCAACTACTGTTTCCATAAAATATAATTATAGTTGTATACAATCAATATTTAAATAAACTGTTCACGTGTTTCGAATACTGTACAATATTTGCATTTACAATCCTCAATCTTACAATGCTGTTTTACATGCCCTACAACTTCATCGAATTCCTTAAAATCTGAATTTAACACCTGGGACCCCTTGCTTGCAGATAAAGTGCAAGCTATTTACATAGCAGTTCTTGTAACTCGTGAAAATAAATTATTTTGTTTTAGACTTTCTTTAGCGTAGCTTTAAATATGAAATGCGATTAAAATCGAAAATATCTCAAACCATAAATTTTGAATCAATGATAGTATATACAACCCGAAAGTAATTTACGCGTGTGGATTTACATATGTATATAGATACTTTTTCTTTCGCAAAACATAAATCAACGACGATTTCACTGAAATCAAATAACATTTTGTGCTAACCTCTAGAAATTAGTTTAACTGTTGTTAACACATGGCACTTTTTTGCCTCAGGCAAAAATCTCTCTTCAGTAGTTATATAATATATGCAATATCAGCGAATTATCAATAAATTTCTTAAATCTGTAGGTATGTACTTTCGCGTATATAATATTTAGATAGGCACAAAGCAACTATGATCGTAGATGTAATGTTTTCATCAGCTTATTTATTTTATTTGAAACGTATGTATGTACATATGGATTCACGTCCTGTATTAACTACATATTTGCCATGCATAATATTTGACAACTGCCGGAATGTTGTAATAATACAAAACGTGAAGCATCCATTAATTTAACAAAATGTTTTAAGGTAAAGTCTATCAATTGTACGCATATGTATCATTATTATAATTATTATGATTATTATTATTATTATTACTGCCACTATTATTATTCTTACTATTATTACTTTTACTATTATTACTAGTATCATTATCAGGGTCGATTCAATGATAAGGTGACGTCTGGGGTTGCCCAAGGATCTATTTTAGGACCGGATTTCTGGAACATCCTATATGACGGACTCTTGAGGCAGGAAATGCCCGAGGAAGTGGCTCTTGTTGGGTATGCGGACGACATCGCACTGCTCATTACTGAGCGGGATGTAGAACTAGCACAGCTCAAACTTAACCAAACCATGAGGAGGGTAACTCACTGGATGGAAATGCATGGCTTGAGTCTAGCACTTAACAAAACTGAGGTCGTCATTCTATCTAAGAAGCAGATAGACACAATCGTACCCCTTCGCGTGGGGATGTGGAAGTTACCACCAGCCCAACAGTTAGATACCTTGGAGTGATGATTGACACCAAAATGACCTTTCGTCACCAGATTTTACGTACTGCCGATAAGGCGGCGAAGATGGTTGCGAACTTGAGTAGGTTAATGGCTAATGTTGGTGGTCCTCGGCCAAAGAAGCGGAGGTTATTGATGTCGACAGTTCAGTCGGTCTTACTGTACGGCTCCGAGGTGTGGGCGGACGCGCTGAGCAAGGAGATGTATCGTAAGAGACTGGCCCAGGTGCAGAGAAGGGCTGCACTGAGAGTTGCCTCGGCGTACCGCACTGTGTCGGAACCGGCGGTCCTAGTGGTAGCGGGAGTCATCCCAGTGTCGCTCCTTGCTCAGGAAAGGAAGCGCATATATATGAGGAGACGTGCAGGTGAAGAACGAGTCGCCAATGAAAGAGACGCCACATTAGAAGCATGGCAACGACTTTGGGAGACGGACGGAAGAGGGCGCTGGACTGCGAGACTGATCCCGCGCCTCCGCCCTTGGATCTCTAGAACCCATGGGGAGGTGGGCTATTACCTGACTCAGTTTTTGACCGGTCATGGCTATTTCAAATCGTATCTGCACCGAATGGGTAAGACTGAGACTGGAGCATGTTTGTATTGTCCAAATGAGGTAGATGATGCGCACCATACCTTCTTCTTATGTGAGAGATGGGCGGAACCAAGACGGTTACTCGAAATGGAGATCGGCGAATTTACGATCGACACAATTATAACGAAGATATCAGCCAATGAAAATTGCTGGACAAGTTTAACGCGATACGTTCAATATGTCCTGCGCACGAAGAAAGGCGATTTGGACCGCAACATGGAAAGAGGATTGCCCTAATTCGAAAGTCCAGTGGAGCGTGGCCTCTGTACAGCAAACTAGACACAGCCCGAACTAAAGTGATTAACGGGTGGTGGCTGGTAGTCCTCTATTGAAAGGAGTCCGAGTATTGATGCTTATTATTATTATTGTTATTATTATTATTGTTATTGTTATTATTGTTGTTATTGTTATTGTTGTTATTGTTACTGTTATTGTTATTGTTATTGTTATTGTTATTATTATTACTGTTACTATTATTAGTTTCGCGGTACGTGCAATATGTACCGCGCAAAAAGAAGGGAATTGTAGCATAGACAGAGAATTGTTATAATTCCAAACCACAACGGAGTGTGGCCTTTCTACAGCCAAATGCATAGACCCAGCCCGAAGTAATGTGATAAACGGTTCCGGACTGGTGTCTAGAAGAAGAGGGGGTGTTTTAGTTGGTAGTCTTCCTTCAGAGGGAGTCCAGCATAACATGCGTCAATGCATTTCACCTCCGCAAAAAAAAAAAACTATTATCATTATAGCTATCATTGTCACTACCATTACCACTGACGTTATCGTTATTGTAATTGTTATCGTTGTCATCGTCGTTATAGTTGTGGTTTTTGTCACTGTTATCATTAATATCATTGTTATTTTTTATCTCTATTCTTTATTGGTTTGGAACCTACCACAAAAATATATATACATAGCTACACCAATCTAAACAATTAGCGCGGAATATTTACTAAATAGGCGTTTTTGTCACAGTTAACTATCTATAGTTGGTGATCCCAACTTTCTTATTTTATATTGATGTGCTATATGCGTTTACGTTTTTATATTATTGGCTGTTTTGGCAATATGTTTTTTTTAGGCAAAATTATTGGAACAAGAGCACCAAATTGTGAACTGTAACGTCAGAAAGGGCTCATCGCCAATTGCGGCAATTGTCAGTTTGTCAATTACATTCAAATTCCAATTCGAATAACGTAATTTATTCCCATTATCTATTGTTATTAAATTTTGTTGTTTCATATTTTCATTTTTATCCTCACTTCTTTATTTCCTATTTTATTGGTTGTTGTTGTTTACTTACTTTAGTCTGTAGGAATGGAATTCTGATTCTTTGTAACCTTTTTGCCATTAATGACAAATGCCGCAGTTCCACTGTAAATTCTCGAGCAGTTCCTTTCTCTTATCTTCTGTAAGACTAGATTATTTTCTTTATGTCATCGTATCCATGCTACTGATCGTCATAACTTGAGTGCTAGGAAATGTATCTTAAAACAGTAAACAGGAACAAATAAATATAATATATATGTATGTCGATTTCAGACATAACTTTTTCTAATAACATTCATTTTATCAGTAGGACCGTTTTCTAAAATTCGACTAAATAAGCACAAGGCACGCTGTTCCGTTTTTATCATCACATTTTGTTTCATCGTAATCAGCGATTTACACTTACGGTGTTTCCCTTATAGACAGATTATCTTTCACTTGTAAGATGTGTTAGACATACAACCCGGAATTGTATATTTAGAAATTTTCTTTATTTTTTTTTTTTAATAAAGAGTCAACACCATCAACGTATTTTGTGTTGTGCAGAAGTGGATGTCATCTTCTTTATTTTAATTAGACGAATCTCAATATTCCTTTTTCTGTGCCATATTAAAATTATCCAGTAGTAGTAATATAACATGCCGGTTAAATATATTACGAAATAAATTTTGCGATTTTTGCATTTAATGAAAAAAATTAATGGCACAGGTTTAAATTACCAACTTTTATTTGTACTGTAATTTTCTAAAGAGGCCAAGAAAACATACTTTACATAAACACACATTACGTACACCACATACGCTACGAAATGCTATTTGATTGAAAGGATATGCCTAGATTTATGCGCTTTCTATTTATTAACATGTTTTCGCTACGATATATGTACTTGTGCTACTAAACCGATAACTAAATGAACATCTAGTGATATCATTACTTAATTGTTGCATAATATTGATAAAGGAAACCCTTTAGAGTATCAAATGCACTTCAGTATTTAGCAAATTTCTTGTTACTAAGATATTCCTTAAAACAGAGTCTATATCTTTTTAAAAGATATTGCTACAACAAGCGATTTCTCCCCTTATGTTATAAGAACATGCAACAATTATTGTCTTACCCTTAACACATGCTTGCAAACTCCAAAATCTACCAAGACATTTTCAACAATCTCATACATATACAGGGTGTTCCAAAAGTTCTTTTTAAAATAAAAAGAATATAATAAGATAATGGGTAGGTTTAATGAATAAATGTTTATCTCTTTATCAAAATACAGTCTTAATAATTTATATTTTAGAAATAATTTCTTCTAAATGCTTTTCGTTACTTTGCTGTCATTTTTTAAACGTGACACAAAATTGTCGAGAACTGCTAGGTACATGTTCTGCGTGACAGCTGCCATGTCTCTTCGAATATTATCTTTTAATTCATTCAGAGAATGAGGAGCATTGCTGAATATTATTGATTTAAGGTAGCCTTATATACAAAAATCCATTGGTATCAAATCGGGGCTACGTGCCGGCCAGTTCTTGTTATCGTATCGGAATATTATTTTTTCAGGGAAAATTGTACAGACAACTGAAAAGAGCACATTAGACGAGCAATATGTCGCTCCATCTTGTTGGAATCAAATGTTCCGATTAATACCGTTAAAATCTTGCAAGGCTGGCCTAAAAAGTTGTTAATCATCTCTACATATCGCCCGGAAATTATGGTTTCTGTAGGGTCTCTGTCATCTTCAAAAAAGTACGGGCCGAAAATTCTTAGCGCCGACATTGTAGCCGAAATAGTAGCTTTTGGCAAATGAAACAGCCTCTCATGTTTCTGTCTAGGATTTTTTGAACTCCTGTAACGGCAATTTTGGCTGTTTACATAGCCATTAAAGAGAAAATGTTCCTCATCTGAGAACTTGCGCACACGACACGAACACTCCGCTTCCGTAAATCGTTCTATACCAACTAAATTCTCATGGACCGGACTAGCGATTGACATGCTCACAACAACAACGTTTGGGACACCCAGTATATATACATATATATATATATATATATATATATATATATACATAAATTGCAAAGCTCTTAACTATCAATGTAAATACATGCGTTGTTAGTATAACCCGTCTTTTGTTTATTTATTATTCTTTGTTTTCTTAGGCTATTTTTACGATTGTAGATTTAACTTGAAAGTTGAAAACTTAGATGTAGGTAACTAAGGCTAAAGTATCAATATAGTTTAATGAAACTTTTCTTTCTTCAGAGGTTCTTATATTTCCAGTTTTTCTTTATACTACTACGTTTTTATTCCGAAAAGAATAAGAGTTTTGAGACAGAAAAATATATAAATACAAAATAATGAAAATATTATACCACTTGCAATGGAAGGATTTCGTCAATTATGTAAATCAACCCCTAATCTAGCTAATAATTTTCAGTTGACAAATAAAATTTGTTCTAACGATAGTCTATTTTGTTTTACTGCTGTTTTGCAATTCTGTAGATTCGCAATGGTTCTTAAAGTTTCGAAAGTACGTCAATTGTATGCTCGAAACTGCGATTGAATACTCTTTAGGAAGATGACAAATATTCACCTCGGTCGTTGAATATTATGTGGACTGTTAGCCGAAACGATTAACTTTACAAATTTTTAAGTTGGATTTCATTTAAATCTTTCGCAAGTTAAAATATCTTTTCCAAACTAACTATGTTCAAAATTTTCTCATTCCATCAGCCAAAGCCAACCCCTTTTCTGTTTCCCTAATTTCTACACAACCTAGCAGGTATACGTGTACTTGATATTATAGCAATTACGATAGTTCCTATGTATTTTCAAAGATAAAAATGTTGAGTTTGAATTTGTATTTTGTTAGTACCGTATGTGTGTGCGTATGATAATAACATAATAATATAATCTTTTTTCAGAAACCAAATAAATTCTGAAGTTATCGTAAAAATAAAATTGAATTTTGAGAAATATATATCGAATATTGGAGTTATTCAAAAAAGGAATATGTTCAAAATCTTTATGAAATACTAACGAAACGAGAGAGTCCAACGAACTTTAATAAAATTAATTAAGGGAAAACTGTAATTATTAATAAACAAATTACTGGTAAGTAAAAACTAAAAGGAACATTTTGAGATATATTTTTAAATAGAAAAGATGTCACATCAAAAATCCCATTTTAATAGAGAAATGTTCCATAATATACTTATAACAGGAGAGACGTAGAATGATTGTCACAACATATAGGAAATTGTAACAGAGGCTAGATAATAAAATAAAATTCATAACTGAGCTATTTCTTACATGGTGTCACAGTTAATCCATACTGGTAGTGGGAACCGGATTTGGCAAAAGCCGCCACCCGATAATATCCCATATGTGTTTTATAGGTGAGGAATTTGACGATTACGCAGGCCACAGAAGCGAGCAATATACTGTTTTCGGTGAAGAAATTGATAAGTGGTTGCGCTTCGGGTATTACCTTGTTGGAATATCCCTCTCACAATGGTCTTTATAAATGTTAGTGTTTCGGGTTTCAAGACTTCCTGTTTGTAGCAGCAGCCGTTTCAGTGCCATAAATTGGTACCAATAGTGATCCGAAATTATTAGAACTAATAGCGTCCAAAACCATTATACCGATCATAGTTGGAGAAATGATCTCTTCGTTTACCGTTTCTCCTAATCTCTGATGCATACTTAGTTTAGGGCCATGTTACTATAAAGAAAACACACATTGATAACTAAACGCTTTAGAATTCTATTCGCTGTCCTCTGCGCTACGCTATTCTGAAGCGCCTTTGGTCGAATATTAAGGATAATTATACTATAAGCCGATAGCTACGAAACCCGAACCGTTCGTATAACCAAACATGCCATACAACCAAGCACTAAAGAAAAAAATCTTTTTCTGGGGTGGTAGTTCTATGTGCGCCTGAACATGCTCTATATGCTTTGCATTGATTCGAAATCTATAGGTTCTAGCACTGTGACATATTGTGAAGTGATACGATTAATTCGTCGGACAATTTCCAGAAATGAAATACTTTCTTCGTATAGCTCAATAGTCCTCCCGCGTTCGAAGGGAATTAATTGTTTATAACCTGCACATTGTCCTTCGCAAGTCATCACTCATCACTGTTTGACACATACATCTTACGCATCCCCTTACTTCTGCATTGCAATTATCGAATTATAACGTCTGTTCCTGGAAGAACACGTGCGTATGCAATTTTATTGGTCATTGTTATTTATTTACTTTAATTTATGGGGATGGAATTCTGCTTCTTTTTATCCATTTTGCCATTAATGACATAAAACACTATTTGCTGCAGTTCCGCTGTAAATTCTCGAGTAGTTCCTTTCTGCTATCTTCTGTAAAACTAGATTATTTTCTTTACGTTATCGCATTCACGCTACTGATCATCATAACTTGAATGCTAGGAAATATATCTTAAAATATTAAACAGAAACAAATAAATATCAAAACTGAAATCGACATATATTTTTCTAATACCATTAATTTTATCAGTAGGACCGTTTTCTAAAATTCGACTAAATAAGCACAAGGCAAGCTGTTCCGTTTTTATCGTCATAGTTTGTTTACATCATAATCAGCGATTTACACTTACGGTGTTTTCCTTATAGACAGATTATCTTCCACTTAGACATTCAATCCGGAATTGTATATTTAGAAAATTTTTTTTTTTCTAATAAAATAACTCAACACGATTAACGTATTTTGTGTTGTATAGGAGTGGATGTCAACTTCCTTATTTTAATTAAAATAATCTCAATATTCCTTTTTCTATGCCGCATTAAAATTATCCAGTAGTAGTAATATAACCTTTTTGCCATTAATGACGTAAAACGTTATTTGCCGCAGTTCCACTGTAAATTCTCGAGCAGTTCCTTTCTGCTATCTTCTGTCAAACTAGATTATTTTCTTTTTCGCTAAACGATCGTATATGTTTAGTGTAACCTTCAGAAATGTGTTTATAAAGGTTTCGAGAAATAAATTCAAGCAATCTAGGACTGGTGCAATTTTATTGGCAAACAGTGTAGTTGGTAATGTAAACTATACTTTGTTTGTATGTTTTTCATTTTCCACTTAGAAAAGTTTTTCAAATGTGAACTTTTTTCGTGCAATTAAAGTTAATTGCACGAAAATTGCATACTATACATTTAACGACAGTTGTTGTCCTTCGAAAGCAATTCGAAAAACTATTGCGGAGGAGGGTTTGATGCAGTCTATAAGTCATTTATAAAGTCAATCTCAGCAGGAAATAATTCGTTACTATTTAGACCAATTTCTGTTTACCGCCATGTAAATCAACTTAACTAATGAAAAATAAACTTATTGAAATGCAAAATTAACGATATATTTTAATAAATTAAATGTCCATTCGCAGCAACACAAGTTGAAAAGAATGTCTTTGAAATATTTCACATTTCTATTCTAGTTATTTCTTGTAGGCTGCGTTGCAAATACCCAACTTTTTGAGTAACCCTAGAAGCAAATCCATGTTTACGCTTCGACTCGCTTGCCTAGAGTCAAAAGTGTCGCTATTCATAGCCCTCTAGCCCTTGCGACAGCATGTTAATACTGATCGCAAATTTCTCTAGAGGAGGCCCCATATATCCTAAAATGCCTTAGGTTAAAACCGCCTTACCTAGAGGAAGAAATTCGATGGTGTAAAATCCGGTTAGCTATTTGAAGAACTCTACTCTTCAAATTCCATCTCTTCGGAGATATTTTATTTAGATAATGCCGTACAGATAAAGCAAAATGCGTTGCTGCTTCAATGTGTTAAAACCATTCTCGCTCCCAAGTAGGATCTTGACATTTATACCATTAATAATTAGTACAGCAAGAAATACTTCATTTTTAAGCAATTATAGTTTCTCGTTTCTGAATTATTTTCGATTCAAATTAGATGGATTACATGGCACCAATGGCACCAGTCCAAATCTTTATTTTTTGAGGTTGCTGCATGAAAGTTTTTCACACGTTGAAATTAGTTTAATACCGAGTAATAGAAAAGAAACTATGAAAGAAGTACAAAAAAAAGTAGTATTGTAGCATATATCCATATAACATTGCGGAAGAGGAATATTAAGAGATAAGTTTTCATGGAAACAAGTGAAGAAAAATAACTAACCCCTTGGCAACTCAGGCGTCGTGCGTTCGAAACCTGCGTCTGTCGGTCTAGCAGTAATATATTTTCGGGCGGGTTCGATATACTCTAGAGTCACCATTCACCGTAGGAAAATAATTAACTGTGCAGCGCCTTTGGCAGCGAGAGGGTGAAAGTAACTAGGCCATGGAATACTTTACACGCAGTGTAAGCCTTAAGGCTCTTGTAGCTGCCACAAGCTTATAACCTCGAGTTGCTTATCACACCAAAAAGGAAAATATATGAAATTTGTGAAAATAACCATTTTACAAATAAATTTACAATTAATTTCAATAAGATGTAATTAAAAGAGCGCATTATTCGTTAATTGATTATTTAGCGTAAAATTAGACAATTGACTTCACAAATTAAAAAGTTAATGGAAGCAACTATTACCTAAAAATTCTAATCGCATTGACATTACAAAAACGAACCAAACGTGATTTTGGTCAAGAAAAAAAATCAGAAATCACCGCTCGTTGTCTCTATATTTTACTCTTGTCTTCCTGTTTCTATGCAATTAACGAAGAACATTCTAACATTGTTAAGAATAAAAAGTATGCAAAGAGCTCTATACTCATAATCGCGTGAATCAAAATAATGGTTAATTTGCTGAAACATACACAACATAACGTGAAAATAGCTTCGTAAATTAAAGCTGTTTTGTACATAGTATATGCTCCGATATTGCCTTAAAGCCGATCTCAACCAATAAACAATCTTTTAAAGAATTTGCTCTCCTTACGTTGCGAGTTCGTTTAAATTTACTTAATCATTTTATTGCTGCTATTATCGATAAACTTAGCAGAAAAAGAGTATTATTAAATTCAGAAGTTGGCGTAGATCATGTTTCGACACAGACAAAACACTTTCACTCTACATTTTGGTATAAGCCGATACGTACGGTAAGATATGAAGTAATTCAATAGTAAGTATACACCGAGAATGTATTCCCACCGATTGTTGCTTCAGTGCGCAAGTGGGGTTTATCGAAAAGCGTAAGGGTCAATCTGTGACTTTTGTTGCGTTGGTGAGTGGTAGCGGTGATAGAAAATAGTGAGCAACGATAAGACAAATTGTCGTGTTTGAATGGATGCTTATGAGTTACCAATCGTAAATGCTAGCTGTCACATCACCTAGTTTCATACATGCGAAAGACTCGGTAAGTAAGAATTTTTATTGTGTAGAATATTATCGTTCGATAATGTGCTGTACATATTAAATACAGTTTATATAAAGTATATGCCATATATTTTCCTTTTTATAGTTAATTTAATCGCGTAATTGTGTAATTGTAAAAATAGTATAAGAAAAATTTCTTTGATAAAACACGAATATATATATTTCTTTCATTCAAATTAAAACCATCTTACCATGTTATTAGCGTTATATGGATCAAATTATGTGGTTTTGAGAAAATTTGAATCTTTAAGTTTTAAATAATTCAAACAATAACAAATAGTTCTTAAAATTGAACCAAACATTTTAATGTGTTTGTAAATTTTAAAGCATTTTTGAACGGTGTTTGGCGGTTTGCTAACAGAGTTTCTTTATTTACACAAGGACGTTTAAATTCGTTATTTTAGCAATGTTTGTCTATTTCTTGACTTCTAAAATTACTCCTTTCTGATGAAGAATTGAATTAAATTGCTGCGAGCATTTTCAAAAAGAATTTTATTTAATTCTCAATGCTATGGTATATATTTTTGAGAACTGCAAATTATTCTACTGGAATTTCGTTTAATTTTTCTAGAAAACTAAAATTCAATTCAAGATTTAAAAAATCATTTACGTCTACTCGAATTGTAAATAAGTGAAGTTACGATTTAGTTAGTAATAGAATAATGCAGTTAGCTTCCATGCAAAGATATAAACAAACATACGGTACACATCCTTGCATTTTAGCAAATGCTATTGGTTATTTCTCTGATACTTCGTATTTTTTTTTGTAAATATTCTAATACACGAAGTGATATCCAAAAGTTTCCGAAATATAGTAACGGTGCAAAATGCCACGATTTCAGTTACATTCGTTGCCGGCAATGTAGTTCCCTTTGGGGTACAAACACCGATTCTACTATATCTACCACAATAAGAGTACACTATGGAAAACTTGTTTCATTAATGTGTTCAGCACAGCCTGCGACTCAACTTTAGTTTTATCTATCGTATCAAATCTTTGCCTTTTCAACATGATTTTCATCTTTGGAAAGAAGGCGGAATCACAAGGGGCAAAATTGTACGAATAGACTGTGTGGGGAATGACGGTCATACAGATGTCTTAGTCAACCGGAATATTTATCGCCACCTTTACATTCTATCATTTCTAAAACGTTTAAACTACTTGTAAGTTTATATTTGATTCAAAGTATCGTCCTCGAACACTTCTTTTGATATCCTGCCTGCTTTTGAAGCAATTTTACCAAATTTAAAATATAATTTGAAACAAATACTCTATTTACCTAAGTAAGCGATTGCAAAATCGCAAATGCAATCAGTTATGACAATGAAAAAATTTTCACCAACAAAGACTCTGTTATGGTGACTCACAAATAAGTATAAAGCTTCACGTAGTAGGGTATCACTGTAATTGCATATGTTCACGTGGGTGATTCGAGTTTCAGGAACTTTGATTATGATGTCGTAGTTGGTCGCTTTCTGTACACTGTGGATTTCAAACATGCGCATGGGAAACCTTATTAGCTTACATGAGGAAATGCGAATGACCTTCTACCTACCTAGCAATTAGAAAAATAACAATTTAAGAATTGGTCTGAAAAATGGTGAGATGGGATACTATCCTGTTGTAGAGCTACTTTAATTTTCTAATAGGTCTCTAAGAGTAATCATCCCCAATGACCTCTTTCATATTTTGTAAAATTTGACTTTCTGATAATTGTAGGTATTACTCACCATTTAAGCTTGCGTCGATAAAAAATGATGCTATGACAACGTCATCCAAAATCTCTGGTGCATTTAATCACGGTTTGAATCGCTATAATATCGGAGATGACATGAAGCCTCAAATTTTGTATTAGAATCGTCAAGGAAACGCGAAATAGGTGGAGTAACGAATTTAATCTAAACTAATTTTCATGAATATTCTCAAACATATACAGGAAACCTTACAAATTGAGTGTTTTTAATATTCATAGTGACGTATAACGAGAGTGAAACTTGTAATAAAATCACTGAAATCACTTTGAACACATTAAAATTACACTTTTTAAACCTCTCTTCGTTTTAACTAACACAGAATACAAACACAGAATAGAAAATTGAGAAGTCCATCATTTAATAGGCTAGTTGATTTTCTCTCCCTTTCTGTTTGAAATTATTTGTATATTGGCTGTTGGAGATAAATTATACCTACCTCAGATTTAATTTTAAAATGTGCGCAATATTATAAAGTCTGACTCTTTTATTTGGAATGCAGAGTAGACCCCGTATAATAATTATGTAAATGTTCAATTTTTTCAAATGTTGTTCAACTAAGCCGCTGCAATTAATTACTGAGTATCAAGGCTTATACACGTAGCTGACAAAATTAATATATACGAAATTACTGGTCACCCAGCCAATTCTACGTTACCGTTGACAAGTTTGTAATTTAACATATCTTTTTATATTTATTAATTAATCTCATAGGTAGCTTAGTGAATACTCGACTCATTTTCAATTTCTTATTTATGTGAGTTTGTGCATCTGCATCTATAAACACAATAATTATGGACTAATTGACATACTTAAATGTATTATATGAATCTTCTAAACAATCGTTGCGGTTTAATAGAACAACATGTGTATGTATTTTACTATTATTACGAATAATCTTGTTAAAAACAAGAACTAAAATGTTGTCTTATACACAGAGAAAGATGTTTCCGACAATATATGGAAGAAAATTATTTTAACTCAATACATTTAAACTTGTCTTTGCAAAAAGTGCTTTTTCGGTAATTACTTTGTACTAAAACAATTATTTGCTATATATTATATTATATAAACAATATTTAAAAGATAATAGCTTTTACATGTTCAAAAATGCTTCCTTCACAAAGAAACACTAAATATTTTCCCTACATGAAAATATTTCTTGAAAATAATTTTAGGCAGGTGAAAAAATAACTTTTCTTTATTAAATAAATGCAACAAAGTGACAACAACCCAACCACAGTAGATGCTAAAAAATTGCCCCGAAGTTTACCACCTAGTAATTTTACCTCACACTAAATACCATACGCATTAGCAATAGATTTTATATATGCATAATAATACCCATATACGTAATAATAAAACCAATAAAGAAAAATGCTACCTAAAATATTTAACTAAATGTATCAGATAAACAAAATTCTCAATGCTGACACAAATTTTACTACTATTAGAAAATATGTAAAAAGTAATAGAAAAATTCTCTTTTCCTCATATGTATACATTCTTTACCAAAATTAAATTACTTCCTCTTGAGACAAAATCCTGTTTGTTAATATCAAAATGATACACATGATTTTGCACGAACATTTGAACGTACGTAGTCGTTGGATCCCACACAATGTAACAAGAGCTCAAAAACAAGGCCGTGGCAAATAGTGTAAAGATACCTAAGAAATTTAACCAAAACCTTTCAGATTTCATCTGCAATATATAAGATATATCCTTACGCGCCTTAAAATAAACAACTATCCACCAACAAATAGAAATATTTCGGACCATGCTCTGCTACGCAGCAAACAATCGCTTCTTTCTTCGGTTGGTCATACTGCATTTTGCGGCTGCCGTATATGAAAGTAAATGCAATGTTACCAATCTCGCGTTATATATTTAGTGTCACTCGCGAGTCGTCCGGTTTTCTTTACCAAAAATGGTGTAAATCCAGGCGAAAAACTGTTGAAAACATTCGCAATGAAAAATGATTTTTTTTTTTGGAACAAGAATTTTCGTCAAATCTAAAATTATTTAAGTATATTTTCTTAAGAAATTATTGCAATTGTCACTAAAGCAGAAGATTCCGAAGTACAACGGCAAAGTAAAAAAAAATCTCCAGAAATTAATTCCAGCATCAGCAAAACTGTATTGACATCAAAAGGGAATCCCGGTTCCGAGCGATGACTTGGCCGCAAGCATCACAGTTTCAAAAGATTTAATTTTATTTGCCTTTATTGAATGATGATTTTAATACACTTCAACGAATTATGCTTACACAATGATCTTAACTCTGATTCACAGAGATTATGATCACATTCCTAATGTGCAACGATCACTATTTACAACAATTATTCGGAACGACCGGGGCGAAGGGATTTAGGGAATTTCAATAATGGAAGTTTATATTTATTCAATGATTAAATAGTAAATAGTATATAATCTAAGATAATGGTTAATTTGTGTGTATAAAACATACAGAAAGTCTCTGTCCCATAACACGTATGTGTAATTAGACGATAAGTGTACTACAAAAAAGCTAATCTGTTCTAGATACACATAAATTAGACAAAGTAATTAAAATGGCATGCTTATAATGTGCATAGATCACTTGCCATTCGCATATAGACGAGATCATTTAGTACCACTAGTGCTCCATGGAGAGGGCAAATGGTAATATACTCTTTGAACATGTATTTACTTCGTTAAAGAAAATGGTTATAAAACTGTTATATGACCATACTCAAGTAGTTGAATAAAAGAATGTTCAATGGAGGTGCAGGTGCTATCACGGTTAGCCACTTTAATGAATAATTAAAATCAATAAATATTAATCACGGGTACGCCAGCCATTGTTAGCTATCTATTCTTCTATACCTTGAGAATATATGCGCATTTGTTACGAAGAAGAGGTTAGTTTGCCTGAGTACATACCTATAAATATATTGTTTTTAAAAATACCGAATGCTAATTAATACATTAACCTTCCTATTAAAAGTTTCAGAGAAAAAACAAGGTCAAACAGCTCATCAGATGATAAATGTTTTGGTCTTTTACTGTGTCGTATTACACCTTTTAACATCTACATTATCTGTTTTATTTGAAAAGTTAATAAATATTTTTTTTTTCTAGAAAATTTAATTCTAGGTTTGATTTTTAATTTGACTTACATCCCATCAACATCTTGCGTGTCATATTTAAAATCTGTGAGATATAGCTCGAAATTTAAATCAGGATTATTATATCGATAAACATGATGATTCCATACGGTCAATCTGAATTATTGAAAATTATTGCTGTATCGACTATCATTGATGACATTTCCGCAGCTACTGACATTGGTAAAATTGCAACTCCTGCTTCTGTGATAAAGCTGCGTCTCGGTGTCAGGAGATTATTTTTCCCACTAGAAAAATTATAAATTCAGACTTTGCTAAAATTGTAACAATGTCCGCACAGCTATCAGTATTAGCTAATATTTTAAGAAAGCGCAATAATTGTATTTAACAATAAGGCAAATACAGATTTTCCAAGACAGAACTTACATCCTAAAATTAAAAATATATCCCTGGAATGCACAGTAAGAAATTATGGGTTGTCCGTAGATTCAGAACTACGTTTTAGTGAGCACGTTGGGCATTGCGTTGGGAAAGTGCTTTCTTTCTTTCTTTCTTTTTCTGCCTTCCATTTCTCTTTCCCTCTCTTACTCTTTATACCACCTTTTCTTTTTTCACCCCCTTTTTCTTCTTCCTTTCTCTTTTTATCCCTTTTCTTTTCTTCTGGTATTCTTATTTTATTTTTTATCTCTCTTTATGACACAATCCAATTCCGAAAATAGTTCGCTTAAGGATATTGTAACTTAGAAAGCTTCTATACTCATCGGAAATATTTCTCACTCTAAAAAGCTAATGTACTTCTCTAGAGTTTTATCACATCAGTTACTTTGGAGTTGTATATAGCCTTCGCGCAGACACTAGTACAGTACGCGGAATCCAGAAGTTGCAAAACTCCGATATTAGGTTCGGGTATGGCATCAGAAGATTCGCTCACGTTTATCACAAGCTTATCTCATTAGGACGAGCTAATATGGCTAAGCAATAATAATTCCATTTTTTTTTTCCTTATACATTTTATTTTTTATTACTTGTTAAGTTATATACTATATACTGTGCGCGGCAAAATTGTTGGATAGATTTCTTCAACTTCAAGCAGTTTCTTTTAGAAACAAATGCTCGGATAGGTCAATCTTATTCTTTAAAATACACATTTTTGAATCAGTTTTAAGTTTCCTCCAATTCTGGTTTTCAAGCAATGACATTATCGACAATGGAGCAGTTCCAATTTTTTTGTTTTGATAGACCACCTAATTCTCTAAATAGCATCATGAATATTTTCGTATATCTCACGCGAAAAAATGTTCGAATAAAAGTCAATTAAAGTTCACAAAAAAGGGAAAATTTCTGCTTTTTAAAAAAATATGCTATTAGAGTATGTACAAATTTTGGCTTGCATGGCTTCAATGTATTTCCTTTGTTTTTAATTATCTTCCAAAGCAACCCAATTAATGTGCGATTTTTTAAATTCAGTTTCTACATAGTCTGAATTCTTAAATTTATATAAAACGCTCTTCACTGTTGCATACATTAAATTTTTATTTTATCGTCGATTAAAAATAGCAGCAGCTTCTCTATGCTACTATAATAAATGCTAGGTCTAACTAGTACTTTGACAAGTTGGACAATTCACAGTCATCACATTACATCAAGACAACATTAAGCAAGCCCACGGACTAGGCTGGCTTTAACTGATACTTGAATAATGTTATCAAATAAGTAATCTAATCCCCTTAAAATGTAGGAAAAGTTTTTAAAAATGATTATATTTCAAAAATAGTGATAGACTCATTTTTGTTTTAATACGAAATTCTAGGTTCAGTTAAAATTTAACACATGATAAAATTTGAGTAAAATCTTTCGAAAAACAGTGTTATTTTGATTTTAACCGTTCCTAAAAATGTCATTTCAAAACAAACAGTAGCCCGTGAGATTTGATTATACGATAAGTACAAACTAATAGCACAATTATATTTTTTAAATAACGGAAATAAAAAAATCGCATACATATATGTATATGTACACTACCGCCCATAAATTTGATCTTTACTTCAAAACAATTATAAGAAAAACATGTGTTCATCTACAACTTATCGCACATGTGTACACAAACGAAAAAGTAATAATAAGCATTAAGAAAACATAAAGTAAGTTATACTTTATTCTCATCGAAAAATCCACCTCTTGATTTAATAACTGCTCGCGTAATTCGTGACATTCTTTCTACCAATTTCTTCAGTGTATCTTGAGGAATATTGTTCCAGTTCCTCTGTAATACCGTCCAGAGATAGGTTTTGGACGTTAGACATTCTCTTCTAATTCGACTATCCAGTTCGTCCCACAGAACCTCTATCGGATTAAGATCCGGATTCTAGGGAGGCCAAGTCATTATTTTTAATATTCCTTCATTCTGTGCATCAGTAAAATAACAAGGTCTGATTCGCATTGTTATCGTGCATCAACTCAACAGTGTTGCCCATTAAGCGCAATCCGGATGGTAGAGTATTTTCTTCTAATATATCGCGATAATTCTCCTTCCTCGTTATTCCATAAATTTTCATAAGTTCACCTGTTCCATTTAATGGAAAACCCCATACAAGAATGGAGCCATCGCCTTTCTTATATTCTGCAGTTTTGACTAAACATTTCATATTTGGACTCATGAGTCCATAGTACGCTTTCCCATTGTTCTATTCTCCAGTCTTTGTGAGTGTTAACCTATTGGAGACATTTCTGTTTACTCCAACGGCATAGCATTTGAAACGACGCTTCACTGTGCTAACGGATATCTTGCTGTTTCTGGCCCAATTCATTTCCATCGTAATTTCAGAGGGCCGTTGGTCGTCTATTTCTCTTACTAAGCAATTTTATGCGTTCATCGTTGCTCCCGGATGTTGTTCAAGGACATCCTGGACGATTTTCGCTGGCAACTGTACCAGTTTCTACGAAGCGGAGAACAATTAGAGTTACTGTGGATTCTTTTACATTAAGTCGCCAGGAAATATTCCGCACAGAATATCCTTCTTGATGTAGCGTTAATATTGCTGGAATTAAATTATTTACTCGCACAAAGAAATAACAATCTCGAGCTGCACGTAACGGTATCTAATGATAATTGCTGTTAATGTAATTTATTCATACTTTATTGGGTAAATGCTACCTCTCCATGAACACATAAAATTTCTATCCCTATATAGTACAATATAATTTCATGATTTTGAAAAGTAATATTACAGTTTCGTTATAGTAGTAACGGTTGTCGGGCTCCGCCGTGTCACTAGGTTTTCTGTCCGTGACGTTTCGCGAACAACTGCGGTTTGCATTTTCAAAAGCACTTTCGACTTTCGATATTTATCTACTTAGTTCTTTAATTAGTAAATACATGCTTATAAAATTATTACATGAATAGAGGTTCGTCTTTTTAAAGTATTTTGTTAAAATTTAAAGTGTCCATTCTATTATGGGGAGCGGTGTATACATATATGTATGACATATCATTTTAATTTAATTATTAGGATATTAAATTTCCTTGATCAATAACTGCGCAGGTTTTAACTTTTTTTTAAAATCGGTTTAGCGCGTTCAGATATTTACTAACGATACCCAAGTTCGCTTTAATAACAAACCCGGTGAATGTACGCATTTGGCAAGTATATCTATGTATGCGTAATGTTAAAATGTTGAACTAGGTTAATAGCCAACTATGAGTTTATACGATTAATGATCTGGTTTGTTTCACAATGTTAGTAGAAAAGAATGATGGAATACGAATACTAAGTGTTACATAAATCTCTTCATATTACTAATCAAAATATTTCTTGCACTTGTTTCACGCTGCTTACCATTTTGAGCGATTGCAACCGGAAAGAGCATTTCTAACGATGGGTGATTGATTGTAAATTTGTTTGCTATAAGAATTTTGCAATAGAGTGCAAGTAATTATTAACATACATGTGCATTCACATCATATTTGATGTTGATTAATAACTTAGTGAACACTATTGCTCTCATAAAATAAAATAAATTTTTGTAAAAATAATCTACTTTTCCTAAACGAAAAATATTTTTACGTAATATATTAAGAAAACAAAGCACATATTAATTAGAGTAAATCTAAATGTTTTCTTGTAATCTTTTAAAACATCTTGTTTTGTATTTGTATTTTATTAGCAATTTATTTTATGTTAGTTTAGTGTCTTCCCAAATGCTATTTCGCAATAGTTATGCTTTGTGGATTATCGAATTATTTATCTTCCTCTCAACTGCGTAATTTCTTTCGTATACCGTCTGCCCTTTCATTACTTCTAATTTTTTGTTGTTGTTCTGGGTTAGTCGAATTCATACTATTGCAGTCTTTTCCTATTTTTCTGTTCGTTATTTTCTAGATTGCATATTCTGTCAGCGTCTGATACAGCACTATTTCTTTTGCTAATACAAGCACTCTCCATTTTTCCTTTCTGCTGTTTCTTTTCCTCTTCCTGTGTGAAATATTGTCCTGAGTAAAATTCATTCTTTGTTAACCTTTTGTTCCCATAATTATTTAATTTTTCGTCATTACCTTTCATCCTCGTCTTTCTTTTCGATTTCGAACATTTCAGCTTTTTCCACGTTCGCCTCTACAATTTCTTAGATAATTTTTTCATACTAAGATATAAAAATATATCTTTGCTAATGTTTGCTTAATTCTTCGTACCGTTTATTCGGGTGTTTGTTTTTTGTTACTGTTGTTATGTATGTTCATTTCAATTTGTCTATCCTATCAACTCTATATTTCCATTTCTGCTTCCTTATTTCTTCTTAATATTCACTATATATAACATACTACCGTCCATATTAGTTCGGGAACATAAATAAATAAAAAGAAAACGGGAAACTCATTTTTCCGCAACCTAAAATTAAGGTATAAAAGTAACAAAAAGTAATTCTAACGAAAAATAAACAAAAACTTCTTAAGGATTCCGTTCATCAAAGAAACTCCCTTTGCGCGAAGTACAACTTTCATAATGCGAAGCATCCGCTCCACTACTTTCTCAAGGACCCTATTAGGTATATTAATCCATTCCTCTTGTAAAATGTACCGCAGGTAACCTATGGAGGTAGGGCATACTTTTTGGACCCTCCTGCCCAATTCATCCCATAATAGCACGATGGGGTGTAGATCAGGGCGACTATGTCATTATTTGTAAAGTGCCATAATCTTGTTGTTTGGGGTCGTTGCATTATTTCTAAATAACCCTCTTTTCGCAAAATACCTTCGATTCGCTTCAGGTCTCCTGTACCGCCGTAGGAAAAACAACCCCAAACAAACACAAAACTTCTTCCTTGCTTGACAGTTGGCACTACACAATCCTGCAATTTTCTTTGGCCTTTCGCTCTTCTTAGAAAAACGCACCTTAATTGTACGAACACCTCAAACTTTGACCCATCAGTCCATAGCACCCTTTTCCAATCATTCCAATCACTGTAGCCGTAAACTTCATAAAGGACGTAATATAAATGTTATTTATATATAAGAGGAATTCTGTTATTTTTTAATTTCCAACATTTTTACCGGGTGTCCGAACTAATATGGACGGTAGTGTACATTCCGACCCTTCCTTATTTTCTTAATTTCATTCATTATCTCTCTCACTACATTTCTTAATTTATCCTCTTTTATTTAGGTTCTACAACAAAATCCTTTCCTGATATTACACCTGTGTATGTAACCCGTCCGGTCGATCAGAATACTATAGCTGTTCAGATCACGGGAAGTAACTATTATGCGTACATAAAGTACTTCGCACGCTTCCCCATTGTGAAACATTATCATATTGAATTAGTTCGACTATACATCTTTAGCATTTGAAATACCCAATACCATTTTATTGAGCGATGTTCGACGCGATGAAAAATTGTTCGTGTACGAAGAAAATGACCGTTCCACATCTAATGGTCTAATATTTGCATATTTAAAGTAGTTTTTCAAGAGATCTAAAAAACCACTATCATTATCAATTATAACTAAAACTTTTACTAAATCTGAACTTTTCTGTAACAAAATGATTTTTTTGTATTCAACTCTGAGTATAGATTATTCGCTATTTGCGTCAACTAATTCCAATGAATTTATATTTTTTTCTATCACCTCAACTATCCCTTTGCTATTGTAAAATGTGTTTGTAGATCTGTAAAACTTGAATATCTTGAAATTATGTATATCTCACTTTCTTCAATTATTGGTGCTACTTTAAGATTAAATAGTAAAATTGAAATCTTTATTTATAAAATGGTTTTGTATGAAAAGAACGAGCGTTCTAAGTGACAGATCTAATAAATGTCATGGTAGATAAATCGAATAAAAATTAGCTTTTCGGTTCTACCCCCGTAAATCCAGTTCACTAGTAAACCTATTTCCTTTATTAGACAATCGTGATTCTCTCCACTTTCCACAATTGTGTGTAAAACTCAATAATATAATGCAAAACTGTACGAACGGGTCATGCTATGAAATATAGACCAACGCTGTTCGCGGAAGATATCGAGCTTTGTTGGACGTCCGCTAGACGTACACCCAATGAATCGCCGCGCGTTTTTGCCATCTCTATTTATGAGTTATTAATTATTAGCAGTGTGTACTTCTTTTCTATACTTACCGATATTTTACTGTAATTTTCTCCAGCTTCTTTTAACTAAGGTTTATTATGTATGGTTGATTATATGGAGGATTTTCATTTATTTTATGGTACAACAAAAAATTTAATCGTTTCTTTCAGCATTCTTTAAATTTTGTGGGAACACTTACGATTTCTCTTTACAATATGGTGCTGAAGTGTTAATTAGCGCAAACAGTTGAAAACCCCAGTACTCGTAAACGCTGTTACATCGAACATTGTAATAGTTTTCTTAATAATTTTATTCATAAATGGAATTAGCTTTAAAAGAACAAAAAGTGGATGTTAAGAACATGCGTATAATGCCATTTAATGCATTAATCAATTCTATTACTATAGCTGTTATGTAACTAATTACCTTTATTTTAATTACATTAACACTAATCATAAAATTTTAATAGTGCAGTGTCTAATTTAAGATAGCCCATAAACAGAAATACGTTTTAACAGCACTAGATTGCTTATCCATATGAAAATAAAACTCTAAAGAGTTTCTTGTCAGCTTACTTATAATCATGTTTATAAGACATTATCCCCTGTAAGTATTAATATAGTTTTTACGGTAAATTGCATCAAAATCAACGAGAAAACACACAACATATACTCATCATTAGACTAGTACGTAGATGAATCAAACTGTATACATCAGTATCTACTTATTTCATTGTTCCTATATTTATTCATTCGTAATACATAGTTATATTTATATTGCATTAAATCGTACATGACATGAGATAACGCGAAATGCGTGCAACGATAACGGCTATTATTTTGTTGACACGATAGTTTACCAGTTGAAATTTGATATGATGTTGTGCCTCGCCAGAACATTTTAATAAAATTCTATAAGTAAAGGTATGCATAAAATCTATTAACTAACATTATGACATAATTCAAATACCAATTACGCATGATTACTGTTGTCTCTATTTGAGAAGATGCTTTAGATAAAACTACGATCCCAATAATTAGTAATAATTGTGCACATTTAATAACCTGGAAGTTACCAGTATTTGATAAATACTCATCTAATTTAGGTGCACGTTATTGCTCAACTGTACTAACAGAGAAAATCTAGGGTCTATACTCCATTCGCGTTAAGAATGCAGACTTGGAATAGATAGGCCTTAAAATACGGGTTTGCTATTGGCTAATGGGCGAGGCATGTTGATACAGGAGAAATTCATGCAATTTCTTTATATGAAATTTCTGTTAGTTGTCAAATTTACTTACGATTTTGTTGCCGTTGTTTCCTGCAGTTTTTCATGGAATTTCATCTTTTTACGTTTATAGTATTCTCTAACAAGATCGAAATTCCTACTAGTGATGCAATCAGGTTTGATAATTTATTCAAACTTGTTCAATAGTTTATACACAACTATGTATATTAAAATAAAGGGAATGAAAGTTTTCAGATTTGGATCGGTTATTGGTAAAAATAGATCTATGAAAGTGTTATTACATTCAGCAGAGGAAGTTGCGTGTATATTGCGGAAATGTAATACTGTCAAGAATATATTCATAACGGTAGATCAATCGGCGAAGCATATAAACGTACAAGATAGAGCGAAATCTTGTCTATGTAGAGCTAAAGGTGAGGATATTATACTCTAATAATCTATTTGAAATATCTCTTGTTTTACGATAACTATGATATAATAGACTTCTGAAAGGCATTCGATTTCATAGATATATTCTGGGCCCTTTGCTTTTTAATATATATTTAAATGACTTGCTGTTGGATTGGGACAGCAGTTACCTTGCATATGCAGATGATCTAAAAATATACTAAAGATTAAGGATTGGTATAATCAAAATAACATGTCTTTGAATATTAAAAAGCGTCGAGTTATATCATATACCAAATCTAGCAACCCTATTCATTATGTTAATGTAATTGGGGATGGAGTTCTTACCCAAACATATACGGTAAAAGATCTCAATATTCTATTTGATAGCCCTCTGTATAGTATCCTTTCTGCTTCGAAAGTATTTAGATTTGTGATTCGTTGTCGTAACTTTCAAAGTATTGCTGCAGTAAAGACATTATACTAATCATTAGTTAGGAGTCGCTTAGAATATGCATTTACGGTATGGTTTCCATACTGTAGATGCATAGATTCCTACCAATACCAGGCAATTGAACAAATTCAGTAAATGTCTTTAACATATTTATGCTTCTAGAGTTCCGAAGAAAAATTGCAATATATTAAAACGTTAAATATAATGTATTCAATTTTGTAGTGCTTTTGAACTCGCTCTTAGAAGTCATCATAGAATATCTCATCTAAACCAGGGGTACATCATTAATTTCTGCTAGCAATGCTGCGTTCGTCACCCTTTAAGTTAAAATTGAAAATTTTACTCAATAATGTAGCTAAAATTCTGGAGAATTTTTGGATATATATTTATTTCTTTAACTTTCTACATAATTAACTTATTGCGACCGTCTTAATTATTAATATAACTTATATTTTTCTATTGACAACGTTCATCTGCTATTAAGAGTAGCATTTCAAGGTGACATAGATATCCACGCTAACTGGATTTTTGAGTGACATCTATCAGGATGCGATTATCTACGCGCTTGTAATGATAATAGGAAAACGTGACTATTGTAACATAATCCGATTTTATCATATTTTTTGCAATCGCGCTTCCCTCGTTAAAAATTCATGAATCGCCACTGGATATGTCAATTATCACTTCTCTTTTTCTGTTTTAGTTGTCTCAGATTATACAGCAAATTAATTTCTTTCAGTTTCCTATGTCCTATGTACGTTATCTTGTTTTAATATGGCCTCCAATAAATAACAACTGATATTAATGTTCAAAAAAATTAATGTCGTAAAGATCAAATGAACGAAGTGCAGAAAGTATCAATTCAAGTGGCATTACACAATATTCACCTTTCTTTAAAAAATGAAAGCAAAGGTAAGGGTGAGACAAGCTCCTTTTCCGGATTGTATTTTTGTTTCTACTTAATGTAGTACAGTGCCAATGTCGAAAATGTTTAGACGAACCGACTTGACTGTTTCTAGTAATTTCGGAACATCGTCATTCGTTATAAATATCTATGCAGGTTAGTTAAATACTTATGGCTTCAGTAGTTAATATTTATGATCAATTTTTCTTCTGTTAAGAAATACAAGTGCATATTGAAACTAACGTTGGCAATGCTTGAAGATATATAATTAGTTCGTTTTATTTTTTGCATAATAGGTTTCATCCTTTAATTAAATACTTCAACAAATACCTAACTTTTGTCGTAATTTCATGTACACAAATTGAAATAGCTAACAGCTCCTTAGAGTGAATAGAATACCATCTCTTTTACTACATAATTGTAATTTTATACCTTTTTGACACAATCTGTCAGAAACTAACCTCATAGTTCTTTTAGCCAACAAATGTAGCTTAAAAAGAACGCACTTTCTTGATTAATTACTTGCATAAGAGTGGTTACCTGTAAACAAAATCAATAGGCCATAATCCTTGCGCTAAGTTTAAAAAGTTGATACTGCAAGTACCAATCTCCTCTGCTGTTCCACGCTTTTACTCATTCCAACTTCCTCGGCGATACTTCGAGCAGACCATGCAGATTTATAATAACACTTACTGTAGTCTCCTCCATTCTAACTCGCTTTTGGGCACATGCTTAGGATTGGGGGAAAATGATAATATACTAAAACGTTGAATATATTGTATTAAATTTTGTGGTGCTTTTAAACTATCTCTTAGAATTCATCATAAAATCGACATATCAGGCAAATATGGAATATTGGGAGAGTCGGCGCTGTAATCTAAGCCAGATGTAAGTATATCATTAATGTTCAGCAGCAATAGTGCGTCCGTCATCTTTTAAGCTGTAATTTAAGTTAAAATTGAAAACTTTGATAAATAAATGTAGTAGCTAAAATGCTGAAGAATTTTTGGATATATATTTATTTCTTTAACCTTCTGCGTATTAGTCTACTGGGACCGCCTTAATTATTAATACAATTTATATTTTCTGTTGTCAACTTTCATCTGCTATTTAGAATACCACTTCGGTGTAAGATAGACTTTTTAGACTGATTCTTTGAATAGTCTAGACATCCATCAGGATGCAATGTACACCCTTTTAATGATAATGGAAAAATGTGGCTATTGTAATACATTCTTATTTTATCATATTTTTTACATTCGCACTTCTCTCGTCAAAAAGTCATGAATCGCCACTGGATATATCAATTATCGCTTCTTTATTTGTGTTTTAGCTGTCTCAGATTATACAACAAATTAATTTCTTTCAGTTTCTTATGTCCTGCGTGCATTATCTCGTTTTAACGTAGCCTCGATTAAGTAATAATTTATATTATTATTAATATTCGGAAAAATTAAAGTCGTATCCATAAAAATCGAATTAACAAAACACAGGAAGTGTAAGTATAAGTAGCATTACGCAATAAACACGTTTCTTAAAAACGAAAGTAAACGTAGGGGTGAGACAAGCTCAGTGCCGATGTCGGAAATATTTGGACTAACTTGACTGTAAATAACTAGTAATTTCGAAAGATCGGTATTCGTTATAAATATCTGTGCAGGTTAGTTAAATACTTATGTGAGTAATAGTTTTTACTTATGATCTATTTTTCCTTTCGTTAAGGAATATAAACGCATGTTTAAATTAACGTTGACTAAGCTTTACGATATGTAATTAGTGCGTTTTAGTTTTTATATAATATCGTAGTTTTCGTTCTTTAATTAAATACTCATAGAAATTCCTTTTTCCGAATCTATGTATAAATTGCAATATTAAGAGCTCCTTAAAGCGAACAGAATTGGACCTTCTTTACTACGATTGTAATTTTAGACGTTTTGCGCAAACTCTGAGAACGGAATCTGAGAATTCTTTTAGCCACCAAGTGTGGCTTAAAATACCACATTTTCTGGAATAATTGCCTACATATGGGTGGCAGTCTATAATCAAAATTAATAAGCCACAATCCTTCCGTTAACTTTATAAAGGTGGCGCAGACCACAAGTATCTGATGCACGCGCATTTACTCATTCCAACTTCCTCGACGGTACTTCACGCAGAACATGCAGATTTATAATAGCACTTATTACAATACTTACCGCAGGTTACTCAGTTATAGCATATGTTTAGGATTGAGGAAAGATCCAATGGGCATTTCTTGTTCCATTTAAGAGAAACTATACGCGACATTGAGAGAAGCGTTCGTGGGATCTTTTTCTTCCTTTCCCATAAATCTACGACATATCACCATTCTTATTAGGAGTACAAAAGGTACTTTCATAAGACAATATTTAACTGTATAATATAAAGTAAATATTTACCAATAGGAAACAGAAAAACAAACGACCAGAGATATTGAACATAAAAACTACATAAAAATTATGCATACATTAAAAATGTTTAATTTGTACAATCTATGTCGGCATTAAATTGCGCATATCAACCATACCAAACACTTACGAAAGAGTCCAAATTAAAAAAAAATGAGTATCCGTAGTTGGTATTACACAATAACTTAAATCGCGCGTGCTTGGAACAATTTTCCATCACCATTACAATTGAAACCAAAACAAACCTAAGCAGCAGTGATGATCATATCCATCAGAAATATTTCCACATAATTGAACTGACCAATGGCATCAGAATCTCAAATCGTGATTTTCTTTTTATTCAGCGAAAGTAAGCTTAACATTTTAAATATGGCATAACAATATAAAGAACTCAATTTTAGCAAAAAGAAGTTATAACAATAATCCATGTATTCACACCCCCCAAAAGCTTTAGGCAATTACAGAAGGCATCGGCCGGTTATGAGTTATTATGACATTTACGCCATAGATCACTCCAGATGACCGATTCAATGGAAAAAGCGTAAGATAGCTGTATGTGTTATATCTCTCGGCTGGCGCTATGTAGCGTGTGGCCGAGATAAATGGGAAATCTAAACAGTTTATTCGAATGCATTGGCGGTAAATGTAAATTATTAATTGTTTTCTATTAGAACCTAGGCAGGTAGAAGTCGGCTATTCGTGAAGAAAAACTATATTTCAGAGAAAACATGTCGCTATGAAATATAGTTTCAAATGTAGAAAGTGTTAACTTCTGGCTGTCGATTATGAAACTTAATACGTAATGAAATAAAAATACCTCGTTTTATTTTTCAATGTTATTAACTTAAAATATAAAAAAAAGGATTTACAATTAAAAACATATGCACAGTAAAAAACAAAAAACCAACTTCTCTGCATCAGAGGAATTTCTGGTCGTGGGCACCGCTGTTGTGTGCAGTTTTTAAGATTGCAGAAACGAGTGCGTTAGAGATGCGTACGGCTCAGTTAGTATCAATATTAAAAGTAATGAATGTAACTACTTACCATTTTAGTTTGATTGTGTTGTTGATGTAGACTCTGCATCAAGCCTGCATTATCAACACAATCAAACTAAAATAGTAAGTAGTTACATTCATTACTTTTAATATTGATACTAACTGAGCCGTACGCATCTCCGAGACCATCCGTTTCTCCAGCCTTAATGATCAATGCATATACATAAATATCGCCAATCGTTCTATATTTCTATCTTCATCACTTCGAGCCATATTTTTACTCTACGAAACATCTTGGATACTTCTATGACACTATTTCCATACGCGACATATTTGCCTCCCACTTTTTCTGTATTTTCAATCATGTTAAAAATATACGATAATAATAAGTAGAACTTCTTTTTGAAATGGCAACTATGATTTTATGTTGTTACGATAATACCAAAATAAAAATGGCGATGCAAAACAACTGATAAACATCAAAACAACGATTTCGCAATTACGAGCGAACTTTAACCAAATACCTAAGCTTGTCGTACCCGCTGACAAAGATAGGTCGAAAGTATTTTTAACGAGATAAGCAGAAATAACTATAGCGGACAACTTTTCCCTATCTAGCTGGAAGTCTAGTTAGTAGTTTGTACATTTGCGCCCATCGTGCGTCTTATGATATTCGCTCTCAACAGCCACCATAGAATGAGCAAATCTTCAATACTAAAAATCAACAATCCTAAACCTCGAACTCACCACAGCAAGACAAGTGGAAGTGGGAGAGATTTTTACGGTGCGTTTGAAGGAACCACTTAATATTATTCGAAACAGTTTTTGAGTTTTTATTTTTATGTCTTAGAATAACCAAGGAGATATTGCCCATAAATGAAATTCTTGAATATCCAACATATGCATACACATATATCATGACATCCTAAAACTTCGTCAGAATTATAATATTTCACATCCATTATGTTTGGTCAAATTCCAAAATTAAAAAATCACTTTCAGGAGGAATTGAAACAGTTTGCAAATGGAATTTTTATTTGGCCTTTTTAATTGTCTGAGTTTCTATTTTATTATTCTACTTTATTATATCTTCCACGCATGACTCTGATCGTTAGGTAATACACATTTTTTTATTACGAAACAAATTTAGTTTTCGAATTTAAATAAAAAAAATCTTTTCTCTACTATGATGATGACAGTAGAATAGTAAGACAGTTCACTTTCCACGACCTTGTTCTGCATTTGGACAACGTTGTTCAAAGCTAGAACGCAAGCGAGTCATAGTAACGGAAATTCCATTAAATTACAAGTGATATCTGCAAATATTGCGTCTTGCAATCTTTAAAAGGCTATGATCCGTATTTAACACACCAGAAATCAAACAGCTGTTGTATCCTAAGTATCGCTTAGAAATAGATAACCAATTATTGATTGTTATTAAAAAAAGCTTAATCCGAGAACGATATAGCAAAAATTAAATCTACGAAAATATTATTATCTAATTAACGTATGTTTGAAGATAATCTTATACTTTCTGATATTAACATTAAAAACAGAATAAATAGACAGTTATCGCCAAAATCGGTCATTTCTTCTCTAAGAACAGTCATGGAAGCACATAAGAATAGGTAATTCAAAAATATACCCGATGTATCTGTTATAATCGACTAGCTAATAATAATAATCACCGAACGATTGAATGACTTTGTTGCTAGAGAGGTATTTTTCCGAAATTTAGTATGGATACATAAACATAACGAATTGATTATAACATTTTCATGTATTTTTCACTTTCGGTTTCTCAAGAAATGTTTTCTACTTACTTTTGTAATGGGATATATAGTATACCACATTTTTGGATGCAGACTAAAAACTTATTTTCAGAAATATAAACATGTTTGTATTTATTGATGAAACGCAGTACAAAAAAAAATAAAGAAAGCTCTGGTAACGTAAAATTAATATATCTTTTAAAACAGTAAAATTTAATTTGGACTGCAATAAATATTCAAATTCTGCTCTGTTTATAGCTTGGCAGTTGTAATCGACCAAGAAAATGTCTCACTGGATTACTTGAGGTAATTAAGGAGTTTATTTCTTTAGTTATTCGTTCTTATAATTGTTCAGGATTATTTTGTTGATGTTTATACACTTGATATTTTAAGTGACGCCGCAAGAAAAAAATCCAGTTGTGGTAAGCCTGCAGAAATATAGAGCACACAAATGCTAGAGACAATCCAGTAATGCTCTCTAAAGAGTATGTATGTTATTACATCGAAACGTCGAGACACAACCTGTCCCTTTAGGAGCCAACAATCCCAAACATGGGTGATAACCCGAGAACCGGCGAAGACATATGTATGTGTATACATACTTGGCAGAAGAAAAGAAAGTCTACGTAAAGTTCGCTACAGACTACCTCCACTATAATATTATTTGCTACTGCTATGCAACAGCTCTCGAAACAATAAAATACAGATTGATGTCATATGGACTTATGAAACACTTTTTCATCGGGCCGAACACGGCCCGCTCAGGACTAATGTGGAAGCATACCTGATACTGCAGTCTTTTTCTCCAAGCTCATCCGCTTTAAAATGAAAAAACTGTAGACGCTATTTAAGCGAATAAGCTTTGCGAACACATGCTTACTTTCTATTATGGGACCTCATGTTGTAGCTGTAATTATTATGTTAACCACCTATCCAACCATCTATCCTTCGGTGAACATACATCTGTGCAAGCCAATACCTTCCATCCTACCGTTGAGAGCCGCTAGTGTTAGCATTGGGCTAATATGTTTGCTGCACCGTTCTGTGTTCCGAACAAAAGTAGGCGAGTTTGTTAATAAGTAGTTTGTTTTAAAAAACTGATAGGCAAACACAAGATGGCGTACATGCTATTTTCCAAATTGCAGACAGCCCTGTACGGATACAATTATATCCATGCTTTACCGATTAAGACAACGAACCGCCTTACTGTCAAATTATGAAGGTTGTGGACGTAAGAAGCTGCAGAGAATATTAAATGTTGAAGACGAAATCTTCACGAAGTTTCATGTCACTGCGGAATTAAGCACTAGAATTGCTTCAAGAGAAATTGACAAAAAAAGACCAACCATATCGTATTACACTTTGTAAGTGATTTACAAGGCAACCAGATAATACTTTGAATTTTCACTGCATATATGCTGCTAACTCTCACTTAATTCATCAAGGTCATTTTCAATATCGTTTTTCCGTAAACGTTTTTCTTGGCGACACTTTATTAGGGTCTCATGACTTCTTACACGACTTGATATGATCTTTGGTAATATATATCCGAGGAGATGTAGAGAATTTACAACATATATGTGAAAATGTTCACCAGTTGGAAAATTTGGTATACAGACGGTGCAAGTAAGAGCAATGACGCATTCCTCTTCCCCATAACCCACTTCGATTGGATCTCTAGCCGGAGAGAATAACAGCAATCCGAACTGACTCTTTGTTAATCGTCCGGGTACTTAATTCTCCAGCTATAAGTCGAATGGATGATTGCACACATGCACCAGGGGAACACTTCGAATATTTAACGTGAACGTTTCGCCTTCTTTACCGTATACAATCGATTTTTTCTTAAAAATCAACAAATATATCATAAAGAGAAGTTAACAAGATGATCATGCTGCTAACAATTTCTTCCAATAAAGAATATTTTTTAAGTGTAGACTTGCTAATTACTCTTTAGTATGCACAAGCACTTGACGAAATCTTTCCCCAGAATATTAATTTCAATACCAATGTGTGACATTAACCTATTTCTGTTTACAACACCAGACGTTCACGCTATGAATTAGCATCTTTCTTTTGAATGCGACGATATGCACAATCACTTAAGAGTCCCTTTATTCTCAACTTAAATGAAACACAATACACATTTCGACCACAAGGTTATTGACAGGTCCTAGGTCCGAAATTGATAATTCCTTCTGCATAATCGTAACAAATAAAGATAATAGAACATTGAACCGTATTTATTAGTGTTTCTTCCTTAATGAAATGGCTGTTACATACTGGATTAATAAAGATTATCTAACACAGCCTATATACTACGATATTTCATAGACCACTTAAACACAAAGTAAAAGACAGACATACGTATGGGTGCAACTGAAAGACAAATTTCATAGAAATAAAGACCAGAAAAGGAAAACTGTATGGGCTAATTAATTATATATGCAGACAAAATCTTCTGTTTAAATTACAAACAAAATATGTGTTAAAGAATTGGTTTAAATTGTTACTACCTTCCTCATTTATGAAACTTTTGAGTGCATTTAAAATAACATCTGTACCGTTGTAATCGAAAGCGATTGTAATTATACACCACAATATAAGTTTGTTGAACCCAGTATTTTCAACATGTTCGAGAAAGGTGGACCCAGACTAACTACACTTAACCTTGAATAAGTAGAACAGATATTAGATAATAACGGACGTTTAGAATCTCCATAACTTTCTCTAGTGCTGAACTTCAACGAATACAAGTATTTAGTGCAAAAATGATGCAGTTTTTTATTGCGTACTATATCTTGCAGCGGTAACATCTACATAACCTATCGCATTGCATAACAATATTACTATATAATGTAATAATATAATATATATAATCTTCTGTTTAAATACGCATTTCATTTGCTTTAGTTATCGTTTTCTTATTATTTTTTAGATGCTTTTACAAATTACAATTTCTGGAATTGGAATGTATATAATGATTAAAGTTCCTCATTTTTGTTGAAATTTTTTATAATCTCTCCCAGTCTATCAGTAATTTTTAGTCCCACCGTGTATATGCTTTTGAACAGTAAGTGAGATGATATTGCAAAGTACAAAATATTAATTATCGCAAAAACAAGACACAAGTTGTCAAATAATTTGTAAATCTATTCAGTAGGAAAAATTTAACAATTACTAAAATAACCATTAAAAAATTGAATGGAAGCAAAATTTTTATGAGAAATAAATTCAGAAGTTAAAAGATCATTGTTGATATCAACTATACACACTTACTTACTTCAAAATATAATAAAATTTGCAAATTTCTAATTATAATTTTTTATAAGATACTCATAAAACCACGCTATTATCTCTTCTTAATTATTCACTTAATATTGTTTAAGGTTAAAGTTCCTCCATAATAAGCAAATATAGCGCACTGTATTTGCAACGTAAAGCTCTATGTCATTATCTCATATTGTTTCTATTTATTCCAGGTAGAGCGATAATGGAAGGATGCCATATCTACACCAGTGCTCTCGCCATTCTAGGCTCAATAACTTTATTTTTCCTACTGCTAGATACTCTATGGAATATCCTTTTAGTAGCACGTGCCGTATTAGTTCCGTATCTGTTGGCGGATGAAGAAACGAATTTAGTGCAGAAATACGGTTCCTGGGCATGTAAGTAATGAAACATTAACGTATTCTAAAATCTTTCGTTTTCTATTGATGTTTACGAAATTTGCTGTTACAAATGTTTCCATTTTTAATCGTCGTAAATAAGTGATGTGTACGTTTTAGCCATGCTGCATTAAAATACAACAAAGAGCAACTACGCCTTATCAGCACTTACATGCACCACGGCAATCGAACAATCGTTCATACGAATTAATAAAATCTCTAACTCATTACCCTCACTATATTCAATTTTAAACTATAATTAAAGTAATTATATTTTAGAATTTATCTGTCTTCATTGCTTATACTCAATTTAAGGATATGTATACATAAAATAGCACGTATAATAATAAATGACTAATCAACATTCATTTTTTTAAATTAGTTTTGACATTGATGCCAATGAAAATATTATTTTCTCTGGCTAACCAAAATGTGAAGGAACTTAGCGCGAATGTGCAGAATGACGATCGTAACGTTGTAATAGCTGTCTTTCAAAACAGTACTTACTTAAACAATACGCCTAGTTAATAAGATGAATATAGTCAAATTACAGTGATAAAAAGATATGCTTAAGTCGAAGAAGTCTAAGAAATTTAAAAATCTAAAAAATTCGAAAGTGTCACTTCAATATTTCTTTAACCTAATAAATTATTTTTCTGAAATATTTCACGACCAAAAAAATATTGTTTAAATGTAAGAAAATATATTGTCTTTCTAGATATATTACGTATATTTAGATAAAAATAAACCTACAATTATATCTTAGTAGTAAAATATGATATTTTTTCACATTTAATGAAAAGAAACTTCAAAACAATCGATTCTGGTACAACAAATTCAGGTACACCAATCATGCTTGTAATGTACGAAAACAATTGTCAAACTTTGAGGTTATCATCTTTAATACATTTTTTTGGTTATATAACATTTCAATCAACGATGCATTTAAAAATCAAATCAGGGGTGATTGCAAGCAACAGCATTATAAATAGTGAACTCTTCTATCGACAATTCTTTCATAATAGTATATCAATACATGTGTTCTTACGAAAAGGAGCTGAATGGGCTAAAGTAATTATTAAATCTTTTCATAAAAGTCTTCATCACTCTAAGAACATATGCCATATGAAAAAACTTCAGTCAAAATGTGGAAAAACAAGAAACAAAAGTGTTTAGTCTAATCATTCATTAAACAATATATCTTTATTTTATTTAATTGACAAACATATTTCTATACAATATGATATGCAAAACATAACATGAATTAAATTTAATTATGTTCAGAAGAAATAGTGGAATTAATGAAAAATAAACGTTGAAAACTAAACTCGAATAAACAATACAAAGCAAATGTCAAGTGTCAACGGATCGGTATTCTCCGTTATAATTATTAAGGTTGCATGGCCTGTAGTAAACATTTTGAAAGGTCTTAACCGCGCATTACTTGACCGTATTCTATCTCACTTCAACTAGTTCATTTATTCTGCATGAAATATGGACGTATATCTAGAAGCTACGACTTATGTTATATACTTAACACATGGGCTGAAAAGTCACGGGCCTGACAAAGAAAACACGGTTTTTTTTATTCAAAATTAGCTTTATTCGTCAACGTAATCTCCATCAAGAGCAACGCAATCATTCCAGCGCCGCTCTAACATTTCAATACCACTTTTGTAGAACGATTTATCTTTTGCCTCAAAATAGTCCTCAGTTTCAGCGATAACCTCTTCATTCGTGCGAAATTTCTTACCGGCGAGCATTTTTTGAGGTCTGCGAACAGCCAGTAGTCGCTGGGAGCCAAATCTGGCGAATACTGTGGATATGGGAGCAATTCGAAGTTCAATTCATGTAGTTTTGCCATTGTTTTTATTGACTTGTGACACGGTGCGTTGTCTTGAAGAAACAACATTTTTTTCTTTGCCATATGCGGTCGTTCCTTTGCAATTTCGGCTTTCAAACGCTCCAATAACGCTATATAATATTCACTGTTGATGGTATTTCCTTTCTCAAGATAGTCGATGAATACTACACCACGCACATCCCAAAATACCGAGGCCATAACCTTTCCAGCCGATTGTTGTGCTTTCGGGCGCTTTGGACGAGTTTCACTAGTTGCTGTCCACTTAGATGACGATCGTTTTGATTCCGGAGTGAAGTGATGGATCCATGTTTCATCCATTGTCACATATCGACGCAAAAATTCCGGTTTGTTACGTTTAAACATGGCCAAACACTGCTCAGAATCATCAACACGTTCTTGTTTTTGGTCAACAGTGAGCAAACGCGGCACCCACTTTGAACAGAGCTTTCTCATAGTCACATGCTCATGCAATATAAAGCCAATACGTTCTTTTGATATCTTTACGATGTCAGCTAACTCACGCAACTTCACTTTTCGATCATTCAAAACGATTTTGTGGATTTTTTTGATGTTTTCTGGTGTTACCGCCTCATTTGGACGTCCACTGCGTTCTGCATCATCGGTGTATCTACGACCACGTTTGAAATCAGCAAACCAACGTTGTATTGTTGTTTCTGATGGGGCGGAGTCCCCATAACACTTTTCAAGCCATTGCTTCGCTTGAACGGTATTTTTTCCCATCAAGAAGCAGTGTAAAATTAAAACACAAAATTGTTTTTGATCCATTGTTTTGAAAATAACAAAAGTAGCGCGACTCTTAGCACAATAACTCACAAACTAATGAATAGAATATCATGAAATTTTAACAGCTGTCTTTTGAAGGTTAGTACTAACTGAGAGAAAGGTGACTGCAATAAAACTAGCGTCATCTATGTGTTAGGCCCGGGACTTTTCAGCCCATGTGTTACATCTCGCTTGCTTATAGATATGATTCTAACTTATAGATGTAGCACTTGTCTTTACTTTATCGATGAAAAAATTATGTGACTACAAACATTCACGGTTTCATCTGTACATGCTTTTCCACATACTTATAATGTAATAACATTATCGGCGCCGATATGAGAATATCGTTTCCACATGTCGTGGCCTGGATGATTCCCTCTTGCATCAGTCCATTTCTTTGTGTATGCGCATTAGGAATTATATTAGTGACAGAAATCATGATAATAAAAGTAATAAAAGTTGTGATTATGTATGAAGGAGAACGCAAACATTAAAAAAATGTTATTAATGTTGTAATACATACAGTGGAACCTTTTACTCGTTTGTCCTTACTAGCTAGTCAACGATCACAAATATGTATATGCTTACGTGGACAGCGCTAAAAGCATTAAATAAATTTTATCTTTCAAGGAACCAATTGTTAATATTTGTGACATAGTTCCGTAATTGTGCGGTTTGTAAACTGTTGTCTTAAACAAGAATGTAGTAACTTACTATACAGACATAATCTGAGCAAAATCAACGGTTATAATACACATGTGTATCTCCCGTTACTCATTCTCTCTTTTTTCAGTTTTTTCTTTCTTTTTATTTCTTCCTCTCTTTCTCTTATTTCATTTTCTTTTATACCTTACCCTTATAGGGTCAAATTCCGGAAACAGTTCGTGTATTACTGTGCTAGGAAATGTAACATATAAGTATGTGCTTATTATTATTTTCTTACTTACCATTACTTATTCTATTTTGTTTGAATTATGGCCAAGCTGCGAAGATGACGCCTCTGGTTCGCCGATGATGTGGGCATCTCTTATCATCAACCATTCTAGTATTTTGTTATATACTGTTATTATAACAAATCCAAACAGTTTTTGTCGCATATTAAAGTAATTTATAGAATATACCTGACGAATTCCCTATTTTTCCATATATTTATTTATCTCAGATATTTGTCAATGTAACGCTTTGCTAGCAAAAATACGTGAAGCAGTCCGAAAAATAAAATATCCAGTAACCTAAACAAGGGCTATAAAAAGTATGAAAAATGTTTCGGGATCTAGTTGAGTGGTTAACTATCTTCTCTCTATGTGTATGTCGACTACAACTATTGTTTCTGTCTTGGTACACCTTGATAGCTTATGGTGAAGTAATGCAATGAATAAACACTTTTACGTAAGGTGCGATGGAAATATTGCGATAAAGCTATGTCGACACAGACTTTACTTATTGCGTTACGTAGCAGTAGTAATATCAAGCGATCAGATTTAAGCGGCTACTTTCATGGAGGTACTAATTAAAACATATATGTATATATAGCTACGTAGTTGGAAAGCCGCATTTGCTCATACAATAAAATACAATTCTTGTATTTGTGATTCCAAATCTTTGTAAATTCAGATTTGTTCTATCAATCTTACTAGCACGCGCGTGCGCATACGCTAAAAATCATTTTTACGTTTCCAACTGTCACATTGTTGATATTAATGTATTAATTGCATTTAATGACACATTTTTTACTTACTCAGAAGTCTTAGTATGTCTTGCTTAGAAAATAGTCAACTACAAAACATTAATTTATAAAGTAACCAACTTCACTATAGATTTTCAAAATAGTTATGTTGATATCAGAATAAAACACTAAAGCAAGTAAGAAGCATCATTTTCGATTTATTAGTCATTTTACTTTAACAAATGTATAACAAAATTTCCCCCAAAAGTTATTGATTTCGCTTGAAACAGTTTTTTAAATTTTCTTTTAATTCCCATTCCAAACTTCAGGAAAAGTATCTATTATCATTATCAAGAGAACTTTCTTCAAAGAGCTACACGATCTGTCACCAAGCACAAACGGCAGGAGAGTCATTCGTTAAATAAACGTTGTATCGATAGTTTGGCGAAATGAATGAAATGATGAAAATAAATATTCAGTACAGATAGGTAGCCGTTTAACGCTAGTGTTATTTGTATTAATTTAACTTAGTGTATTTATATAAGTAAATAATTTTTATTGAAACAATAATATATGAATTGAGACCTGGTTAAAACATAATAATATTATATCATAACATTATACACTGTGCCGTCAGAAATTCTGGGTGCAATATGCATAACAAGAGCAGGTATATGTAAGTAGTTACTGCACTATATGCTATATTTTTATATGATTATAGAACGATACATTCTGTTATAGCTCTTGGCTGTTTGTTATACAAGAGAGACACCTCTACGGGTAATCAAATATCACTACGCAAGATGCTGTGAAACATACCACACGTCAGACTAAACAATTATTTTTTCCAAGTTTATGTGTATTCATTCAAAACGTATTATTAAAGTATAAAAATGACAGTAAACATCCGATGCTTCCTATACAATTGTCTCTTGGTTCTTAAACAGCTAGAAACTATTTTTTAAGAAAATATAATACTTCCATTCCGTAAAACGTAATGCATTAATATTTTTAAAAAATGTGATATGTTTTATAAACGCTTCCCTAGTACACATAAGCGAAAGTTGCTTCAACTTGAAATTTAGATCAAGTCTTTCGAGATAAGTGTGTAACCATCCGTTTGGAAATTCTTTTATCTTACCACTTCATTACCTCAAAATAATTACTTATCGTTTAGAAATCCACCTCATATAATAGAAGGATGCGACAAGTTTCCATGAGAATAATTCCGTTAATTACTTTCCTTTTATTTAATTGCGCATTGGGTCATCGCCGATAAACACGAACTTTCTTCTTTTCCTTACTATTACATCAGTTCCTTATTAAGACATATATACAAAATAAAAATGTCTAGAATCGTATATCGAAAACCGTAAATAAAACCTTGTAACAGTAATATTCTAATAATAGCTATAAACGTATAACAAAATCATGTTACGCTCTGATGCCAGCGTTAATCTTTGTTATTTGAGTATCTAACTATTTTTGAAATATATCATTATTAGCGATACAAATGTCTCGTAAGTTAAGCATCCACCTGGAAATATTAGTTCTACTAGGCAATTTCCAATTGTGAGCGAAGTTCTCACGTTATATTATTTATAAGTAGTGAGATAAAGTTTCATATGACACACGTAAAAATTGTCATTCTTGACAAGAATTTTCTTGCCTATTAAAACCACTTTAAAAAGAAACAGGAGACACTAACTCTGAAAAGATTAGCACTTTGCTTTTTTTTTGCAAAATATAAATTAAATTATAAATAAAAACCAAACAAAAAACAAGAAAACAAAAGAATGTCCTTGGTTAACTGCAGAAATTGTTATGAAACAGTTTAAAATACATTGAGCGAAAACATGTTACATAAACCATACTACAATGTTAACACTATCTATTTTTGAATACAAGCAGTATTTGCTCAATATATTACATTGCATGTGTGGGACCAGTACCTTTGAAAAAAACCTAGTGACACTGCGGAACCCGATAATCGTTACAACTATGATTTAGAACAGTTAGCTCCCTTTATGGGTCACACATTAAGTGTCCATAGGTCATCGTGTCGCCTGCCGGATGATACCTACCAAACTGCAAAAATTTTCTAAATTGCTATTATTAATGGAAAAAGGTGAAGCGGTGCAGTTCAAGAGGAAAAAACTGAGCAGTCATGCAGTAGGCAGACTGCCGAAACGTCGTACTATACAAGTTCAACGAACGACTAAAATAGACCAAACAACAACTCCAGTTATTATGAGAATCCATCGTCAACAATATCACGTCAAGAGTTAGCAAACAATAGCTACCAAATACCAAAACAAGACATATCACCAAAACCCATACCACACATTTATTCTCTCTAAATAACAATTATTCAATCAACTTATCAGGAAAAATAACAAATTACGAAGATAACAAAAGAAAACATCCAAACTTCTGTAAAACTGTATAATTTACCGATAACTTCAAAAACTACTGCACAATGAAAGCATACTAATTCTGTACAAAATAGTGAAAGGGGTAATAGAAATAAACACAAAGCGAAGAAAAATGGTATGAATATGTACGGTATATCGTCTTAACAAGCAATTCCAATACTAGTATTTTAGGATAGATCAAAATCCCAGACGAAAACTATAGCACAAATTTCCAAACAAATGGGAGAAAATTATGCTATTTTGAAAAGAAAATGTATGTCGGTACATTGTATAGAGTGGGTAAAATAAAATATTTCAAAAAAATATAGTAAGCATTCAGACAAAAAGAAAAATCACACATAAACTACATCAATAGCTACTCAATAGCTACTATTAATATTAACTATTAACTACTATTATGTTATTGTACTCTATTTCATACTGCACAAGCTACCGAGCAATGTATTTCTAAAGATCTAATCTTAGCAGCACCTTATAGCGGCTGGTGCGCTGACAAACACACTGCAAAATGGAAACGATACTAAAATTCTTATTAGACTTTGGAAAATTAGAGAACGTCTTTAAGATTTCTTCTGTAGAAAATCAATTTTATGACTTAGTTATTTGATTGTATTGAAGTTCCTAAAAGCTAATTTGTGTAAATTCAAATACACCGGGTAATTCATTTAACTTGAAATTTATCTCGAAAAATACACATCGTACAGAAAAATTTGCTGGATGAGCATCCATTAGCACCAAATTACTCACATTTCCATACACCTGTGGGTAGGGCAGACGCAAAGTTTCAAATCTTAAATAGGAACCCTTATTTTCTATCGCAGATTCGCATTCTACGTCAAACACAACGTACAATTTGTTCGAAAAATTTGATTCGATTTGCGACAGATGGCGTTGTAACAAAATGACGTTTACTGGATTGTTACTTAACATTTTAAATTCTTTATCAAACTTCCGAGGTTTAATTCTTACATGTCATTGCGTTACCTCTGACAAACACAAACCTGTCAACCTTTATGTTCAGCGTTTTCTACGGTCGCTGGATCGGTAGAGCTGGTCCGATAAATTGGCCGGTTGGATCACCAAATTTCACTTCGCCAGATTTTTTTTGTGAGGGTACCTGAAAGACAAAGTGTACTAAGAAATACCAACAATTCATAAGAATATGGTTGAACGAATCAGGAATACATGTGCTCACATTATTAGAGACGTACTTCTCAGTTGTGTGAAGCCATTTGAAACTCGAATCGATGAATGTTTTGCCGTTCAAGGTTGCCATTTCGAGCATTTTCTTGAACAGTGAGAGACAAGGAAACTGACGTCACTCAAGCACCACGAAAGGCAAAATGTCTCTGTATGATGCGTATTTTTATAAATATTGTAAATTTTAGAAAACAGATTTTTTATTCTCTAATAAAAGTTTTAAATTTGCCATTAACATTGTGGCGCTCCCGCCAAAGCCAGACTAAAACTATTGTTAGTTAATGTAGTTGAAACTTTACCGACAGCAGTGAAATAGAATACGCAAAAAAATATGATAAAGAGGGTACCTGTAACCGGAATAAATACTTAGTATTTCTTTACCTTCTAAATCAGACCTTTTTCAAGTGAAACCGAAGCTTATTGTGCCTAGATACCAAAAAATAAAGTAATAAATTACTTACTGTAAATATCTCGTAATTTAGCCGAGAAACGTTCGAATATTATTTATATATTTTAGATGCTAAATCTTCTATATTCGCCTATTCTTTTATTTGCTTTGTATGTATCACTTAATATTTCTTAATATGCAAAATATTTACTCGCCTCTATGAAATATGTGCTTAAAGTAAAGCGACTTCAAGTTTCCACATGGTTAAGCAAATCGTATTATAACCAGAGGTATATTTTGCGTAATTAGTGTAGCAGAGTTGATAAATGACACTAATAATTGCCGACCACATTTATGCAAACACAAAGCCTCAAGTGTACTTGCACCTTATGTTTCAAAATGTAAATATACACATATGTCATAATGTAAAACATGCATGCGGATACTAAAATTGTACAGGCTAAAGTTATACTACTGTCCACATTTACATAAGCTTTGTTAATGATTTTCAATATGTAGGAATGTATGTATGGAACACATATAACATATATATAACAGTTGCACTTCACATTGAATTGTTTTTGCTTGCGTAATTTCCGTTGCGAAGTTACAAGGCACATACCATTAATCAGGGTTCATTTCTTCGTTCTTTATTTCATTACATGTAAGGCTATCGGTTTAAATTGTTCCAGCGTTATAATCCGCATGAGATAATACAGAAGCGCAGCATTACCTAATCTTAATGGTAGCTCTAGAAAAGCTCGCGATTAAAACGGCTTAATTACGACTGCATTTTGCATTTCCATATAAGGATGCTCTTTGGGAAACTTAGTTTCAGTAATTAGACGACTTACGCTTACGAGTTATGTAAACAATGGGAAATGAACATCGATTTCTCTTTCTCTCCCTACCCTTCTCTCTTTCTATTAAACACTTAGAAGCATTGAAGCAGTCAACTATCTTGATTCAAATTATTGCTATCGCATTTTGTGGCTTAATGTTTTTTTTTAATGTGAATACAAAATTATAATTATAAAGAAATTAATGATATGCGTTGTATTGCTTTGCCTTTTGAAACATATGTATTTTTAACGGAAATATGGTTGTGATAGAATATTGCTGAGTTGGAGCTGTGAAACATCTCAAGAGTCGATGCATTCGGAAAGGAGAGGGATTTTGAAAGCGTAGATCGGTTCATTGGGAAATGGAATACTTGTAGCCACTAATCCTACTATGTACTTTAGTGAATTTAGATCTTTTTACATTTAGTATCGCTAATTGATATAATAAGTGGGTATATTTTATGCCCATCCGTATTGTAATATGTAAACATTTATATACCATATATATGTTTGCTGTTGACTTTGATCTATTCTTTGATAGTTTTTACTAACGCAACTTTGATACCTACTTCAACAATTGTGCATTTTATATTATTATAAATTAAAGCATATTTATATCTAATATTTAGCATGTCTACATACTTGACTGCATCAATAATACTGGGCATATAAATAATTATTATATTCATTCACTAGCCATTTGGACAATTTGTATGTTGGAGAATCAATGCCGCATACTATAGGTCTCATGGAATTACCTGGTTTGTGAATTTTTGGAAGACAATACATTTTTGGAATGGTAGGGTTTGAACTGGTTATTTTGAATTTCAAGTTATTATTGATTAAGTTGGGACAGTCGTTATAATAATCCGGTTTATTACCGGATTATTATAAGGTCGGTAAATGTCTGAAATTACGAGCTGGTTTTCCTTTTACTTATTTAGCACATTTATTAATTCTTTTTACGAAAGCAAATTCAAGTATCGTTGTGAAAGGGAAACCTTCAATTAATAAGAGCTATATATATCCATAATACAACTAATACGATGAAGACATTGTGGAATATTGTTATATGTGGGTGTTCAAATGCAAAGGTTACTAATTCGAATATTTCAGCTAATGAATTTAATCATATTTTTGCAATGCGATACAGAACATTATGAGTTCATTACCTAGATCCAAAAAAAGTTATACCTATTATATGGAAAAACACGTGTGTAATAGAAAGATAAAGATGTCAAGATGTACATATGTTATATAAATTCGCAGATATCCAAGAATGCTACCATTTATTAAATTTTTGAATCGATGGCCGGTACATTCCATATTTCCAAATACTTTAACAAATGATCGCCCAATAGTAATTTAGATGATAACGTCAGGCCGATTATCATCGTTCCTATAATCGGAAAGATATTTGAAAAGACCTCACGCATTACTAAACATTATGATAGATTTGGCCTATTCTATCCAAAGTTAACATAGTACCGGTAAGTAATTATCAACTTCTGACGTTGTGAATAAGCATTGTAGATTATCGCAATTATGAAAGCAGTTTTGACTTTGGCAAGCATGCTGGAGCTGTATTCTACGATATATCTAACACATTTGACTGGGTTTTCTTCTACATATTACTAAAAAAATTGTTATATGATTGTTTTTGTACTTCAAGTGTCGAAATAAGATTCAGTCTTAGCTAACTAATAGACAAGAGTGTATCACTTTCAATGATATTGTATCCCATTGTCACCCGGTTTTTGTTTGTGTTGTTTTTAATTTATATTAATGATATTTCAATTTGTTGTCCTAATAAATAATTTATTTTATATGCCAATGACATTAATTTAACTAAAGCTGATAACTTGTCTTCTTTACACCTAAAGCTGGCGGACGCACAGTCGAAGATTAATGATTTGGCTAATGGACTCTCCGTAAAATAGCGGAAAGTGCAAATTTGATATTTTACCCTTACGAATATTAACGGTATAAAGGACTCATTTTCCTGGTGTAATCCTTGACACTAAGCTACTGTGATAGTTTCACGTTGATGGACTTGCTTCGTCTGTATGTTGGACGATTTATTTAATTCTTAAGTCTTCTTATCTTGGTGCCCAGGAGAGCTTTAATTACAAATTATTTTGCCAAAGTGGACCCTCATATTACTTATAGCATTCCTGTATGGGGTAACTCAGCAGCGACACACAGAATATTTTCTGGTATAGACATATTGTGAGGGTTGTTGGTAGTTACACAGAAAAATGTAAACCAATTTTCATTCATTGGTAATTTCTTACTTTTTCGTACTACATATTATATGTTAAATATTATTTCACGTCTAAACACTATAATACCAGAAATTAAAACAATATTTACATAGAATATAAACGATTGTCTAAAACTGAACTACTTTGGAACATTTAGCTCCAAAAACGTTCAATGGGCTTCTACGCTTATAAGAAGCTAAAATAGCTTATAATTCTGTTGGGGAGCTCACCATCAAAACAAAAGAGTTTTATTGACAATATTATTTTGGACATTATTAGAATTATTATTTTTTATTATTATTATCGTTATTATTATTGTTATTTCTGTATTAATTTAAAATATTTATTCTAGTAATTACCGGTTGTACCGATGGCATAGGGAGAGAGTACGCTAAAGAATTAGCGAAAAGGGGATTAAATATAATACTTATAAGCCGATCCAAAGAAAAATTACAAACGACTGCTGACGAGATTGGTAAGATTGATAGAAGTCAAAAGTGCGCATGTTTAATCTTTTTTTATTGTATATATTTCAGAGAAAGAATATTCTGTGAAAACAAAAATTGTCGTCGCTGATTTCTCAAAAGGCGCTCCAGCAATTAACCAAATTCGAGAAGAAATACGTAATTTTGAAATAGGAATTCTTGGTAAGTAAATCATCTTAAACGAACTTTATTCACGTAATTATTAAAGTCAGAAAAGAAATGCAAACAAATAAAGAACACATTTTCATCATTCACATTCATAATTGTTAAGTAAAATTCTCTCCTGCAAATTCTAGTTTGCAGTTCCCTAACAAATAATGAAACCACGACAATAAAAATACCGTGTTCATATATACAGCTTCACTACTTGGTAAATAAGATAATAAAGATCATCAAGAATTATTCTCCATTAAACTTACGCAACTGCCGGTTGTAATAATGCATGCAATACGTTTACCTTTGAACTTATAAAAGCTTCCACTTTCTCATGTTACTACCTACGCACTAGAAGAAAAGTGTGAAGAGTTACAACATATAAAGTAGATAAAAATTCGTCAGATGGATCTACCACCTTTTCGAAACAAGGAAGAGAAATCGAAAATTTTCTATATATATTTCATCTTCTTGATATTTACGTAAAGTAAAAATTTAATAAAAAAACTATATAAGCTATTTCAACTAGTTGACAGTAAGGATTTCAAATCTATTAAATTCATAGTAATATCCATTTCATTCTATTCTTTCTAGATATTTTCAAAATCTGAATTCCTAGATTCACGTTAATGTTAGACCAAGTAATACTGACAAAAATGTTCCTATTTCATTAAGAATTCCGACACTCACTATTGCACTGTCTTGAGCAAAAATGCAAGTCCATTGTTGCGTATTTGCTTCTTTCTAATTAACACGAATTTGTTTTCAATATATTTCATTAGATAACGTTTATGAAACACTATCCGTACCACTTTATGTTTTTAAATTACACAGAGAACAAATTACTACGTTTAGGTGAACACATTCTACCCAAAAGGAAAGGTACCTGGACCCCGAAATTCAGAATTTAAAGAAATTATGGTTCTATATCTAGACTATATAAAATACTGGTTTCCTTGTTTGCTAAAAACAGTTTTTAGGGAATGAAGTCGGTATTTAACAACCGGGGTTTTCTCACTTTCTTATTTACTATTAGATGTTCATAAGAGTTATCCATACATGTAGGCGTTGAGAATCTTCCAACATCTGTTTTTATCGTGGTTACATTCACGTTATCACACTTTTGCTTTAGCACCCTCACTGTCGTTACAAAATGATAACACGTACTTTTTGCCCATATAAGCACTAAATGAGAGAACTGCTAATGATATCACTCCGACTATACTGTATTTTGATGTGCACTTCACGTTTTTATCGTATATTCCTTACTGAATACTCAAAAATGTACCTACCATAAATTTATTCAATGTGGTAAAAATACTTTATACAAAAGTATTGAAAACATAAAAACTAATTTCATCTTGAATAAATGCAGGCTCACTACAAATGTAACAATGGAACAAAACCAAACTCAACAGAATGATCGAAATGGTACGGTACATTTTGGAAATAGCCACTTTTAGACTAACGCACATAGATTTCGATATCTAGATGTAGATAATTGGTTACGTATCAATGACTGTAATTGAATAGTATGGTTTCTTTGTCGAGCATCAATATAACAATTTTTAACTATTGCAAGGTTGGAAAACTGTGTAACAAAGGATTTCCATATGCGAAATGCCTAGGCATCCAGAAGTTGAATCATACCGGTAACAATCCCTAAGTTACTTTATGTAGTACATCCTTACTGATAGCAACAATTTCCTTTAAAAATATAAGGCAATCAGCTGTTCAAGAATCTAATAGTAAAAAACTTCACGGTGCAGTGTTTCGTACGAGGGGAGGTCCAGAAGTTCGTGGAATGGAGGGGATGGAGTGGGGATAGGGGCGCTCGCTAGGTGTCATTCTGATTGGCGACTCATCATTAAGTTGTAGTCCTATAGCGTCAGTTGTTTACGAATAGTTGCCTGCTAAACAAGTCAATCCGGAAGAAAACTGAAACTATGAAGGAAATTGAAGACCGTGGTGTGCTAAAGTTCCTTACAAAGCAAGGAAAGAAGGCTCAAACCATATTGATGAAATGAAAACCGTTTATGGGGAACACTGCCCTAGTAAATCAATGATTTATAAGTGGTATGGTATTGTTAAACATGGTCGGGAGTCGATTGAAGACGACCCCCGCTCAGGACGGCCATTTGAGGCCACCACATCAGACATCCTCGAAAAAGTGCAAAAATTTCTACTGCAAGATGCCCGTTTGCGTATCCTACATGACCACCTAGGTATGACAAAAGTCAGTGCAAGATGGGTACCGAGAATACTCACGCCGCTGCAGAAACAGCAGCGCGTCTGTGCGTCCAAACAATTTTTGGAGCTGCGTGGAGACAAACTTGCACAGATTTTGGAGCGGATTGTTACTGGAGATGAAACATGGGTTCATCACTTTGAGCCTGAGTCCAAACAGGAGTCCATGCAATGGCATAAAAAGGGGACACCACCGCCAAAGAAATTCAAAGTGTCAGGATCGGCTGGAAAGTTGATGGCTACTGTTTTTTTGGGATTGTGAGGGGTTATTATTGATTGATTACAAAGAAAAAGGTAGGAGCATAACCAGAGAACATTACGCAGCGATATTAGAAAAATTAAAGGAGGCCATCAAAGAAAAACGTCGAGGAAAATTGACCAAGGGTGTGTTGCTCTTGCAAGACAATGCGCCGGTTCACAAGAGCAAAGTGGCAATGGCTGCTCTGCACAAGCATGGCTTTCAATCAATAGTCCAGACCTGGCACCTAGTGATTTTTATTTGTTGCCCGATTTACAAAAAGACTTACGTGGAAGAAAGTTTTCCGACGACAATGAGGTAAAGAAGGCAACTTTGGCCCATTTTGAGGCGAAAGATAAAACTATTTTTATGATGGTTTAGAAAAATTAATTCATAGATCTAATAAATGTATTGTACTTAAGGGTGATTATATTGAAAAGGAAAAATTGATTTATTGTTTTATTTTATTTAAAACCCTTTCATTCCACCAACTTCTTGACCTCCCCTCGTATGTACGTCTCTAAACCATTACCTAAACAAGTAACTGGTTAGTTTCCCGTAATGCAACGCTGTAACAACTGCATGCGTAAAAATAATAGCAGATTATTTACTGAATTAACTAAGTACAGTAAATGAATATTAATTATAATTAGAGATCTCAAAATGTTATCTGATTATATTATCTGGAACCGAACTCTCCTCCAACATCCTTTAAGTCTACAACTGCTGATATCAGTGGAAGTTTAGAGTAATTATGTGTTGTAGCAGAAATTAGCTACACAGTACACTCAACTTCTTTTTTGCGCCTACTGCCACTATTGTACTACCTAAGTGTAACTCTAGATTAAAGCAGCTTTTATCAAGGTTAAATATATTTTGAAATCCATACTCATTCTATTTTAGCTTTACGCATTCTACAAAATCAAATGCTGTTTTTTTTTCAATTGAATATCATCAATTCTATACGAGTAGCTTGCAAACGGTTATTTCTCTTGAAACCATTCTATGCAGAAGAAGCCTCCTGAAGGGTCTCCAGAGCCCACAGTCGTAAATCCATCATGAACAATTACATTTCTATCTATACTAGTTGCAAACTTATAAAATAAATACTCAGAAATTATCAACAACTTATCTGCTCCTACACCACCATAATTGTGACAATTCACTTCCTCGAAGCGATTTTTCTAACGCCAACTTTCGTTTCTTCCCACTTTGCCAATATTCAACTGCTTTCCCCTTATATTTTACATTTACAAAATCACCTTGTGGATCGTTAATACAGGATCCCTTTAATACCTTCCCGTAATGATTCTCCATCCCCTTCCACCATTTCTGGTGCAACTGTACGATGTTTATCCAAACATTCTAATCCAGATGCTGTACCAATCAAAAGAAGTGTCCTTTATACATTAATCTTTTACGTTTTTAATTGTGTCATAAAGCTCATATTCTTGACTACTTGGGTGTCACACTCTTTCTCGAAAACTATATCTCACAATTAATAATTGTAAGATATTCAACGAGTTTATGTACACCACGCTGTAATTTTTTGACTATTTTGATAAACAAACAGTTATTGCTTAATTATATGAAATAATCTAAACGTGTGACAGTAACTAAAAAATATTGATACAGGCCATTTTAACCTCATACGATTTTATTATTTTACTTACCACTAGTTAGGATCAATCATCACTGAACAGTATAAAATACATAGTACGAAGAATCACATGATGGCGTAATTAGTCACATGATATTTAAAAAATATGGTTGAGCGGCAATGAATAAATGTTAAAAATATTCTTGGTAATTGTCTCATTTGCATTAGGAATATGAATGGGTATATACTGCAAGTTCAAATTGTGGCTGTTTTGTGAAATTAATGAAAACGCATAAATCCAAGGAAATATAATCACCAGAAAAACAGATAAACAGCCCTTTGTGCATAGGCGTGGGGAAAGGCGTGAAAGTCATGTCTTTTAAAGTTAACTACAAGTTTAGTATATTTCGATAAAGATCCTAAACGCAACGAATATCTAACAAGAAAAAATTGAGAGAACTACTATTTTCTAATACAGATTTCGAGCAAACGGATACTAATATTTTCCATAGTCCTATAAAGTCTAGAGATCACCCAAATTTTAACACTGAATTCTCGGATTGCATTGTTAGGCAATTTTCACTCTTAAATATAAAGAAATGATTATGCTCTTTGTGTGTGACAGATTACCAAGAAATTATAAGGATGTAACGACTATTTATGTGTATTAATACTACAAACATTAATTGTTCAAGTGAAGTGTGATTGAGATGTCGTTCCGCATATAATTTTCGCGTGTCAATAGCTTTCACCATGCAAAAGCATATCGATATTCATGTATGTAAATGCAACATTTACTGACCTACTAAACATGTGTCTGAGCGCTTTAACTGTAGGCTCGCATACGATTTCAAGGTCTAACATTTGCGCGGATAATAGTTATAATACAAATATTTATTTAGAATTAACATAATAGAATATAATGGGTAGAGTATTTATTTGTCTTGCACATGACGATGATAAATATTGTTGCTGTCTCTATTTCAATATGGCTCAAGTGCTTCTTAAACCATGGATACCGAATATACTTGGTTTAAGAAATAATTTCCTCTTTCAAAGAATGTACCAGTTGATGCATGAATTTTTAAATATAATATTCAAGTGAACGGCGTGATGGTTCAGTGGTAAGAGGGTCTGCATCTAAATTTGGCAACTTACGTGCCGTGGGCTCGAACCCAACATCCGTCAAGTATAGTGGCAGTGCTCTCCCGGTCAGGTTCGATATGCACCCGAGTCATCGTCGTTTGTAAAGTAATTAACAGTGCTTCACCTTTTACGACGACTATGAAACACTTTGCACATACTATTCCTACACTTTAAGACCCCTAAGGGTAAAATAGCTTATGACATCGTTATAACACCACAAAAAAAGTAATATTTAGTGTTAATGTAACAAAAATTGAATTTGATTTGGCTGCTCTCTGGTTCTCAGGTTCTATGCCCTGTAGAAATTTTGTAATACTTAATGTTTCGATCATCTTCTGATCTTCAAAAATGAAGTGACATTGAGTACGTAATGGTTTTGTTATAGTGTGTTTTGAGATGCTTGTTAAAAGTATTTGATTATTTCCGGCGTCTCCACAAAGTAATATTACGTTAAACTTTAATCCCAATGAAAGTCAAACAACACTTCAAGATCCATGAATTGACACAAATTCACAAACTGTTCAACAGTTACAAAACACTAGGCAAAACAATAGAAAGGGTTCAAAATCCATCATTGTCCTTAGAGGAGACATTGCAAAAAGTGTTGTGACAAGGCTTGACGGTGTTTCGAAAAAGATTTAGATTTTGCCAGACTGAAACGTATGAGTATGTGGTGTCTCTATATCGGCAGATCATTTTAATTATACCAACACTACGTAGGTAAATGTAGTATTGATATAATTCGCTCGTTTTCGTAACATAACATTTTCTCATCATGGAAAATATTGCTCGCTACAAAAGCTATAGAAACATACTAAATATTGCAGATGTACTTATTTTATTTTATTTGAACCATTACGTACCCTCAATCCCTTTGCTACGCGAGCACAATTCGCTCGCAGCTCTCATTATAATTGTGTTAATTATGAATTTCATAATATACTTCTTTTAAAATAGCGTTTTTACAACTGTTGATCCCATAGCACAAGTATAAAACATTTTCAAAATCAGTTATTCACACCAACCTGTAAAGTGCAGAAATGTCTCCCTTACAACAGAGGAGACACAATGATAGCCTTAAGCAAAAGCGCTAAAACTTAAGGTCCGCAAATGAAATTGAAAGTCAACCATCAAAACAAGTTAGTGCTTGTTAATATTAAAAATTGAAAGTTGCCACTTTATTATTCTCTAATCGAGAAAGTTAACTACCATTTTCTTGTGAAAGTGTAATAATACAAAATTGAATAAAAATCTATATTATCTACGCACAGCAAATGAAATTACTAGCAATGAATATATAATTGCCCACAAACTGTCCAGATAAACTAATCAAACCATTTTCAAACCGAGCTAGGTAATTGTGAAACAGAAGAGTATTAGCTTTTATTGCGTAACTCACACATTGGATGACCTTCTTTGAATCGTTAAGACCCATGTCTTAAACGAATCCAGTATTTGTATTTAACTTGTACAAGAATTCCGCATATGTACGTATGTATGACGAATACGCGCGATTTTCGATCATCTTATAACATATAGAAATGCTGTAAGATCATAGCGGATAGTATTTAAAATTATGATGTAATAGTAGCAACTAACAGCGCCTGACTATTTCAAGTTCATTAACACTTTCACCTTGCAACTTTCAGTGAACAATGTCGGTACGCAGTATTCATACCCTATGTGTGTCGGAGAAGTTCCCGAAGAACAGTTATGGGATATCATTAATGTTAATGTCGGTGCAGTGACAATGATGACGCGAATGCTTGTAGAGGTTATGAAGAAACGGGGAAAAGGCGCTATTGTAAACGTCTCCTCCGGCTCGGAACTACAGCCACTTCCACTGATGACAGTCTACGCGGCATCTAAGGTAATACAGGAACAGTTTATTTAAATTGACATATCTTACAATTGTGTGATATAAAATACACACGGACAACATACTATATTATTAAAAAAAAAGATTTAAAGGATTGGTTTCAAGCAAGCTATCATCAAAACATAGTTTAAATGAAGATGTCGTTCCTATTCTGTCATAATTAATTGGAATACTTAAATTAATTGTAACAAAATTTTGTAGAGAGGGTAACTATATTAATCATAATTGAAAGTAGTAACTGAAAAGTATCGTTAAGAAATAAATGTGTTGAACAAAATATCTCCTAGTAGAAATCTCATAAATGTTAGTGCTAATGCTTTTAGATCGTAATGAAAATTTTCAAAGCACAGCAAAACGGGGTTAACGAAAAATGTCAGGCACCTTGTAAAAAGCACATGAAATGACGAAACCAATTTTAAAGAGTTTAGTATAAACCTAGTAGCAACAAATAACGTAATGGACCCAGCATTCGTTTATAGAATACTCAATAAGAAAGCAGAACCTTATAAGATCTAATTACAATTGACAAAAAATGGTTCAGACAAGAGAACGCAGTTTTACGACAGTTCTGGTGCTCAATAAGCTCAAAAATATTTCGATTGTAGGCATACTAACATCTAAACACTACTCAGCTTTACTACAGAATAAAGTACCAGCAGCATCTTCAATGAGGAATATCTAATTCACATCAGCTTACAATAAGATGGAGTTCCAGCTCATTGCATTGTCCTAGTTGAAAACTTCTTAAATTCAGCTTTTTCGCGAAGGCAAGAAGTTTCATCGAATAAATATCAAGATCACTTAATTTACGGGTACTTGATTTTTCTGTATTTATGTAAAATTGTAGCGATGTTTGCAGCGTTCTAAAACTGCCCAAGATTGGTGCCTTAAGCATTTAGCACATCTTTTTAATTGTTTGCATTATTTTTACAGACATATTGATTAAAACAAGCGTCTTGATTTTTCCAAAATATTATTAACTTGAATCTTAGAATTCTAGATTTAGTTTGTATAATTGTTTATACCTCAAACGCAAGAGATAAAGAAATTTACTGTACGTTACTATTTTTTGTAATCAATTAATAGAAGAATTCAACAAAATAAAGATACACAAGATGTTTAACATGTTATAATCTTACGTGATGTTCCTGTACATTTGAACAAACCCGCACATATTTACGAGGGGAGGTCCAGAAGTTCGTGGAATAAAAGGGTTTTAAATAAATTAAAACAATAAATCTATTTTTCCTTTTCAATATAATCACCCCTAAGCACAATACATTTATTAGATCTATGAATTAATTTTTCTAAACCATCATAAAAGTATTTTTTATCTTTTGCCTCAAAATGGCCCAAAGTTGCCTCCTTTATCCCATTGTCGTCGGAAAACTTTCTTCCACGTAAGTCCTGTTTTAAATTGCGGAACAAATAAAAATCACTAGGTGCCAGGTCTGGACTGTAGGGTGGATGAACTATTGATTGAAGCCATGCTTGTGCAGAGCAGCCATTGCAACTTTGCTCTTGTGAACCGGTGCATTGTCTTGCAAGAGCAACACACCCTTGGCCAATTTTCCTCCGGTTATGCTCCTACTTATTTCTTTGTAATCAATTAATAATATCCTCTCACAATCCCAAAAAACAGTAGCCATCAACTTTCCAGCCGATTCTGACACTTCGAATTTCTTTGGCGGTGGTGTCCCCTTTTTATGCCATTGCATGAACTCCTGTTTGAACTCAGGCTGAAAGTGATGAACCAATGTTTCATCTTCGGTAACAATCCGCTCCAAAGTCTGTGCAGCTTTGTCACCACATAGCTTCAAAAATTGTTTGGACGCACAGACGCGCTGTTGTATCTTCAGCGGCGTGAGCATTCTCGGTACCCATCTTGCACTGACTTTTGTCATACCCAGGTGGTCATGTAGAATACGCAAAATGGTGATATCTGATACTCCAACTAATGCAGATAATTGTTTTTTCTTCAAACGGGCATCTTGCAGCAGAAATGTTTGCACTTTTTCGATGATGTCTGATGTGGTGGCCTCAACTGGCCGTCCTGAGCGGGGGTCGATTTCAATCGACTCCCGATCATGTTTAAAAAGACCATGCCACTTATAAATCATTGATTTACTAGGGCACTGTTCTCCATAAACGGTTTCAATTTCATTAATATGGTTTGAGCGTAAGGCTTTGTAGGGAACTTTATCACACCATGGTGTTCAATTTCCTTCATAGTTTCAGTTTTCTTCCGGATTGACTTGTTTAGCAGGCAACTATTCGTAAACGACTGACGCTATAGGGCTACAACTTAATGATGAGTCGCCAATCAAAATGACACCTAGCGAGTGCCCCTATCCCCACTCCATCCCCTCCATTCCACGAACTTCTGGACCTCCTCTCGTATCTTCATTCAGGGGATCTGTGTTTACATAGTTTTCGCTTATTGACAACACAAAAAGGTAAAATGCGCTGTATTGTTAGAAATCAAAGATTTATCTCCAGTATTACTGCTTTTATTATAGACTTGAAAAGGACTGTAACTTTACAATTTGGATCGTCGAAACGTGATTTAAAAAATATTTCCAATGATTATAATTTAAATAAGTCATGAAATCGAAACGATGTTCTCAATTCACTTGAATTAACTGCAAGGACTATATAGTTTGTAATACCGATAAATTAAATTCAAGGGCATACAACAAATCGCAGTACTATAACAAAAATGATGTGTGTGAAACTAAAAAATGCAATTAAATAATTCTAAGACAAGCAATATAATACAACATATAATACTATATGTTTTATATGCTCTTTATTATTTTTTACAATGTGTTTATAAACTAATCGTTAAAAAGAAATACAGTATCATAATATACACTGTAAATAAAATGGCTAGAAACAACATTGAAGTAGGTGTTATGATGCTCTACAATCTTCAAACATCTCTAGAACAGGTCATCAAGCTACACGATGGTCAAGATGGCTTCATGAGTACGGTAACTATAAACACGAAGAATCATGAACTAAAACGTTTACTATCTACCTAATATAATTGAAGACCATCTGGCTGCCAAATCCGCTTCATAAAATGCAGTAGTAAATTAATTTATACAATTTTGAATTACGCGCTTCGTAAAGTACGTTACGTTAGAACACGAAAACAAAGTACCGTATATATATATATATAAATCAGACTTGCCGTTTCTACATGTTGTGATTATTAATTGTTAGCTGTTAACCGTTGTATAAGCAATTCATTAAAACATAAGTACAATACTTCATCTCATTCAACATATACGTAGTACTACGTTCAATGACTTTAAATGTAATTATTAGATCCTATTCTATTTATTTGTATATCTCTTATTTTTTCTTTGGTAATTCTTTTTGTAATCACCATCTAATAAATTATTTATTATTTATATTTAATACAATAATATTAATTATAGTAATTAATTATTCTCAGATAAAATATACTGTTTCTTAAAAAATACGGGGTTCGGTATTTTTTTATTCATGTCCATAAAGGTACTGCTATACTAAGTATCTAGTCGTCTATGTCAAACATTATTTTTTTTGATATGGTTTCTATAAACTTTATTTTATATTATATACTCAATAGTTCCTATTTATTTTATCCATCAGTTATTAAATTTACATATTGGTAATTGCCTTGCTGTTGATTATTGTTAAATAGTACTCCTAATTTCTTTCTCGCAAATTAATACTACTACGAAATATATATTGTATTAATTTTTTTATCGAAAGAAAGTTTCGAAAAATCTGCGGATATCCGATAATTTTGGTAGCACTGTAAGAGACTCTAGATAGGCACTGCGACGCTGTATACATGTTGCAAAATTTAAAATTAAAAAAAAAATTAGTATAAGATTTAGAATTGCGTTAAACACTGCGAACTAATTATGCACTTAGGAACATTTAGGCCTAGTTTATGAAAACGTAGTAGACATCAAATATTAAATTTGAATTCGACATAACTGGGTTTCTACTGAAATTCTTTAAACCGTCACTTGTGTAAAAATAGTGTCTTACATAAACAACTTTTACATTTTATTCTATTTGTTATATGACATTTCCTTGAAAGTGATATACTGACAAATATTTTCATTGACTTCAATTTTAATTTAGTTATAAATTCCTACTTAAACTAGGTTCTTTAAGCTTGTTATTCTAAATGCTCACAAATTATACATATATTTCCTTCAAGGCGGTTCAAATACCAAATATATTCCGATTTGCACAATTTTAATCTAGAAATTATTTAAATACAGACATAGCCAATAATTCAGCTCGGATCCAATAACTCTCTCCTTAAGAGTATGGCTATTTCATTGTCTTGTCAGAAATGCACTTACCTACGTATGCAATATCTGTAGCGGTATTAAGGTGGATGCAAGGTAGAAACATGTAATAAATTTCAATTAAATTCAATTAAATCCCGTGAACTGAATAATAAGATTTGCAATCACCTATTGGTTTCAACTACGTAACGTATATTGCGCAGTCATTACGTAAGATACGGTTTATTTATTTAGAAATTTCGCATATACCAGCAAACTGTTACTATATGAGATCTTTTACTTGAAGCCACATAAAATTAGAAATCCAACCGAATTTTATTATCGGTTTTATAAATGCACAGCACTCTACGCAAACTATATATGCGATGTAAGTAAACCTTACATTTCAATTTCGTACGAATCAATCGACTTTACACACTGACAAGGAATTAAGTCGGTTGATTTTCTGTTATAAGCAAACAATTTCTATTAATAGATAAAATACCTAATTGTATGTTCATGTAAAAGCTGATCGATAAATTAGCAAAAAGTAATATTTTTAATACTAATTGAGATGCTACAGAAACAAAAACAATGCGCAATGCATTATAGGCAAAACTGAAGCTTTAGTACTTTATTAAATAAAATCCTGTAAATTTTTTAAAATGGAGGTTTTAATATAGTCCTACAATTAACAACAAAATGAAAGATAATAATAATAATTTTATTGCGAATATCCAAATAAAATTCAAATTGATACAGTCAAAAATTACTTGTACTAGTCCTTTCATCTACGATGATGCATTGTAATGTAAAAATATAAGCAATGTGCAAAGGTATTTATAATGATATTAACAATCAACAAGGAAAGATTCAAGTTTATACAACCTTTTTTTTAAACTTGTACCTTGACTGATTAGAGAAAAGAAAATGATTTACTAGCTTTTTCTATATTATTTCTATTATATATATACATATATATTATTTATTAATATATAATATTAATAAAACAATTATTATATATATATAATAATTGTTTTATTTCAACCGAATCTATTACAATACTTGAAAAATCGAAGCACAAGCAGAAATAATAAAAGAAATAAAGAATTAATTACCTCCCAGCTTGAGATGAATTCTTCGAATTGCCTTTTCAAATACAAGTTCGATAACATCGCGTATCATCAACCCAATATATAGCAATTTTAATAAATTTTCCCTGAAAAAAGTAAGTTTCTATTTAAACGTCATCATCTTTTATTGAATATTAGCATTACAAATCAGTTTTAAGGTTCGTATTAATGGCAGCGTATACCAACTTATAATCCTAACCAATATTAAAAATGTTATAGAGCGCAAACACGAAAATAATCAATTAAATAATTTTCATTTTCTTAAGCAATAACTCCTATTCTTGACCATTTCTGCTTACTTTACTGCAAAAAAACAAAGAAAACTGTACGTCACTGTTTTCCCAGTTATTTTGAAAAATTTCTGAAAACAACTACTTTCCAAAAGTGATTTCAATTAAATGGGTAGAAAGTCTTTGGTTAGTACGCTTGTGATACTTTCGAAGAATGTAGTATTAGTTTTGGTTTAAAGTGTAGAAAGTCTACTATCCTCTTTTACACAATAAAAGTGCATCCTTCGCATAAATTACGACTCTATCATTTTAACCAACATTGTAGTGCTGATAATACCGGAAATAAGGATACTACACACTTAATTGAACTACCTTGTATGTGAACCACCTTATACTGAAACTAAAATCATGTGCCGATTCCAAATATGTCTTGGATATTTTCAATACAAGATTCTTGTTTATTGCAAGGTATGCAGGCTCAACTTAATTAGATAAATTATCCTTTAGTATTAGACAAATCATCAAATTTTAAATTTACGTTAAGTTCCATGTTGGGGGTTATAGCAAAAAAAAAGGGCAAATTTCTTTTTTTGTACTTAATAACGCTTTTATCGTAATCGATACAACATTTTAATTACCCTTTGTATAGGCACTTTTCATACACAATCTAAATATTTTCCATTTCCACTATCACTTTTTTATTTTAAAGATTAATTCAATGTTTCTGATACTACTATACTGATACTACTATAAAGCCAAGTAGGCTTTAAAGTAGTTAAATGTGCTTCTTTTCCTCTTTATTATATAGCATATGTAATATCTGCTTTAGCTACGATAAAAACTAGAAATTGTTAATTTTTAACATTTTACAAGTAAATAATTTTATATTTCACATACTAATAGTGAGATATGTGTACATATTGTCGTGAGATCTTTTATGTGACTTACTTTCTATTAAAAATTTATTTGAAAATTTTAATTTGCTTATTTTACAATTTTGTAGTTAATTTATTGTTGAAGCGAAAGTATCGTTAGATTTCTTCCTTTTTTCTTAAATTTTCACACGCATCTTAGTTTTCTTCTATATTAACTACTTTGTATCTAACTTGTTTATTAATTTATTTTTGGTTTTTATAATCATTCATTAAAATATTCGCCTTTGGCTTTAGCAACAGCGACGTAAACCTTTGGCATCCGTTCAATACATCAACTTAGCGATTCAGATATTCATTGTCTTCACCCTGCAGTTTAGCTCGCCTCAAATAAATTCGATAGACGATAGATCTGGTGATTGAAACAGCATTCTTACCAATCCTCTTACCTTGAACCATATTTCCGATGATTATTCTTCTGGGAAACAAACATACCTTCGCAGAAGGAAATATCACGCGACACTAGGCAATCATTCAGTACGTCTAAATATTTTTCCTTAAGCACTTTTCCCTCAGTTGGCACTATATACAACACTCTTTTATCTTTCACACTTCCTTGGTTCAGAGAATATGTTTCCAATCGTTAACTGTCCAACCCTCGTGATAGTTTGTCAAATCTTATATTTTCTTTCTACAGCAGAGATTTTTGACAACTGCGCGAATGACAAGCCCATGTGTTTTTAATCTGCAAACAGTCGTTATTAAAACGAGTGTATTCCTATTTACGTGGAAAGTAATTGCAATTTCAGCTACAGTGAACCGGTTGTTTCATTCCTAATAGTAGTGGCAACTTCGTCACCTGGGATAAGCGTATCTCGTTTTTAACCACTATGTCTACGGCGTATCAAAGGTTTCTTCTTTGCGTTTGGTATAGTGTGCACTACTTTTCTTAAATTTTCAACCGTGTTTCAATGTACCCAATTTAATATCCTTCTCGATATAAACTACATACCGTTGCACGTTCAACAATGGATAACTTTCCTCGTCTTTTTCGTATTTTGATCTTTTACACTGCAATTTTATAAAAAATAATTAAGCGTAGTGAAGTTTGTCCAGTTTCGACAAACTACCGCGAGATCTGCTATTTAGAATTGTATAACCCTACTGAACTTATGTCGTAAATCTAAGAACTTGCGATTTTGTATTGATAGTAAAAATTGCCTGAAGTGTGTTTGAGTTTTATTTACTCATTTTATTTCCGAAATATTTTAGTTTTAATAACCGTAATTTAGCGTTATTTTTAACAACATGAATAAATTACAATAAAAGCTTTCGGTATTTCAATCAAGCAATAACTCATATCATACTGGTTTATGTATTAACGTATTTATTTCTTCATCATACCTTAGTTTATTTCAGTAATAAATTGTGGCGGGTGTAATTCCGGAGACCTGGGCAGGACTCCAACTCCTAGTACGTATTCGGCACAGGTTACATGGCTCTGTTAAATATTGGTAGATTTAGCATAATCATCTATATTTTAATATTCAACATTCTAATTTATATATTTGGAAAAGTATTACATAATCATGGTCAGAATTAATGTATTGTTATATCGACCATAGAATTGTTCAAATTTATGTTTGATTATAATACTTCATAGTTTTTAAACACTTGACCGCACTGATATGTGCAGTAAAATAAATATCAGCAAAAGAATGGTGATGAAAATCTCAAAATAAGAAATGTACAAGTTAATACATAGAAATATGAATAACACTGGATTAGTATCCGTGCCGATTCGTTTAGATACGCATTAAAAAATGTAAAAACGGAATTCATTCGAATATAGAAAGATGTTTAGATAATCGCCGAATAGGGAAATCTACAAGATTCAAGATTGCTATGGAGAAAAATTGCTCAATAGAGACATGAAAGCCGAAAATTTGGCAGAGTCGGCGCTAAGAAAAGAAGTATTTTATCAGTAATTAAATTTTAACCTATTTTAAGGTTGTTACAATTAATCAAGTGTAAATGTAATGGTAATTTAAACTTTCTTTTGGAATATTAACGGAAATAAATTTTTGCTTGTGACTTGTTATACAAGAAACAGGTTATATGGTTCTATTTTTAAATAACTATGACTGTAGACATATGGTAATAGCTACTTTGTATTAAAGTCACTTTTATCAGAAAGTATTATTCCCCGAATAGATTACAAAAACCGCTTTTACAAAGTAGCTAAACATAAAATAACTGGGGATATAAACATACAAATAACTTTTCCATCCTTCATTTCACATGAAGTCAGATAAACTTCGGATAATGTATTTCAACGCTATTTTTACAAAATGAAACGTTGACGTTACTTGAGTTTTGTTTTTGTACTGAAATGAATAAAAATTGTAAAAAATGCTTTCCCTAACATCATTCACCATTTACAAAGAACATGTATCATTACGCCTGCGCCCCCAGCGCATCTTAAGATATCCTCTCTCAGCATTAGCGATGGAGTGAGGAAAGTTACGGAAAGACTTAAGTGTGAGAACAACAGCGTCGGAACTCGAACACAAAACTCGCACAAACACATTAGACACTAAACTACCAGAAAATTTATTTCAATATCTATTGTACTAAAAGATATAACTGAATATTTGAATTATAATTAGTCACTCAATCCGAGAAATGTATTTTCGCACCCCACGGTACTTTTTTAGACGTCATGGTAAGCCAGAACGATATATTTTTATCGCGTGTAATAACATAACGAAAAGTTAATCAATATACGGAAGTTCTTTAATGTATTACCTTATGGAAATTGTTCTAATTAATATTTCACTGTTCATGTTCTCAACTTCCTTAAAATTTTCCTAGAGTGATAAGAAAATACCAACCCTAAAAAGCTGTACCATACAAGTAATGTCATTATTACACCTCATTGTAGCCGCCAACAAAATTTAGGATAAATAGAAGAATCTCAAGGAGAACGAACAAGGAATACGACAGTAATAACAGACGCAAAAGGATAACAGGGAAATCAACAAAAATATGAATATGAATATATGAAAAGAGGTTACCATAGCGAATGTCGAGAAAGTAACGTCAAATGGCTACTACTTTTATACAAATGTACACATATACCGTACGAAAAAGAAATTTATAGTGATTTATCAGATATGCTGTACATTCAAAATTTATGTATAATATTACAACAGCACCCTCTCACTTATATAATATGCTGGAACGTCCCCTACCCAGATGGAGCTCTATATATTCCATATACATACGTCAGTATAGATTGTTCCTTTGATTTGAATATGACTGTCCCGGAAATCAAAATGATCAACCACTTCCATTGTGATATTATTGGTACCACACCAGGTAAAAACTTGCACTTTCTCCTAGGCAGTATCTTAAAAATGAAGGAAATAAAATATTTACACAAATTCAACAGACACTGATCTTGATAACGCGCACATATATTAGCAACAGTACTTACGAAAATATATTCAACAAAATAACCAATGAAAACTTGAATTTACGCGTACAGTATACGTGAAGTTGTAAACTGAGTGATAAAATTCATAAAATCGACGAAATTTTCTTTTTCGTAAAAATGCTCGAACATGCATAGTGATTTTACATAATGGTTATATTGTAGTAATAGGCAGTACTTTATTGGACAGTACTTATTGAATTTATGACGTCAGGGATATTTTTTAAATAGTAACTTATCTCTTTTTTCTCTATTTGATAGAATATTCCAGTCGCTGTTCGATAATTACAAAGAAATAGTACATATGTTGCAATAGAAAGTTTTTCAGAAAACTTTAGTTGGTCATGCAACAATTGTAAAGTGCCAAACATACAATGTTTAGTTTGTGTAATCGTCTGATTTTAAAAGGTTATATAGAATATTTTGTTCATTTTTACGAATTAATGTTAATATTTTTGTGATTTTCAAATTATAAATCAACAAAATGCGTCTAAACAGTGAAGTTAATGCAGTGAATTGAAATATTAATGATATTTGTTGTCAGTGATAAAATAATAATTAATGCATTAATGTATCTTTTAGGTATCTGCGATAACTTTGTCCGTTGAGGGATATTTATTTTATAACGAAAATATTTGCACCTACCATTTCTAATGATTTATCAAGTTTTCGATAACAGTTTCCAATAAAAATCTGTTACATCTTGAAGACGTATTTTGATAAACTTTTTATTTCAAGTCCTATAACTTTGTCAAGCACAATCTTGAGATTTGGAAAAAGCATTTAAAAGAAATCTTTAGCGGAAACAATAAATTGTTCATGAATTACGAAATAAAATAATTACACAAAATTAATTTCTTTATATGAACAGAAAAAGACAAGAATTGAATATTGTAGATATGTTACCTTTCTCTATACACGTTAACTAATAGTCGATTTTATCTCCAATCTCTGCAGCAAAGGAATTAGCTGCAATCTCGCATGCTGTAATTTCGACGGTTAAATTGCAAATCGATAATTGTTTCGTTGCAGGTGTATGTGAGAAACTTCACACGCGCTCTCAGATACGAGTATTCCGGCTGTGGCATAACAATTCAGCATCTCTCTCCAATGTTCATCAACACTAAAATGAACGATTACAGTAGAACACTTCGGACTACGAGCCTTCTCGTTCCGGATGCGCAAACGTTTGCAAAACATGCAGTGGGAACTCTCGGAAAATTGGATTATACAACCGGATACTGGTCGCACGGAATACAGGTAAATATAAAACGTAAACTATACTTTTATTATTAAATCTTTTTCAATTAATTCGATTTTTTCACATGAAAGTTAGATGCCGCAAATTTTCAGTAATGTGCAGAAGAAAAGATTCAATTTCGTAGTTTGTCGTTACACTTACTACAATTACTTCAACAACAAAATGATTCCAAAAAATTTACAGCTCAGCATAGGTATTACCCTTGTATATGAAGTACCGCATGATTATTAAAAATATTACAAATATAGAACCTATGTTTACAGTATAAATAAAAGTCGTTTGGGAACTGTTCGCGACAACAGCCTTCTTCCAATGTGGCAAATTATGCCTTGCCGTAATATTATTATGACAAATTATGTATCATTCCTCTTTCAAAATCAGATGTTCAGTTTTTATAAACTCCCACATTTTAGTTCCTTACTTTTAATTGATTTCTAACACACAAAACAGCAGAAAATCGGATGTAGATATGAAATAAAAAATACGGTAGAACAGGACGACAGGAATACACGACAAGAGAATAGTGATATTGAAGACCATTGTACCACAATATGGAGGGCACCGAAATACTTAACTTCAGAAAACAGAAAAATATTCTTCAGATGAGGCTAATTTGAAAACATGAATCTAACATAATTTTTTTTCTGAGAAGGAGTAAGTGATTAGAAATCACTTTCGGAAAGAATTACAAATATAATTTTGCGGAGTCTCATGTAATATCGTGTTACATATATGATCAGCGGAGAACAAATAAATGCGTAGAGTCCAGTTTAAATAAGAAATTAAGGGAAAGATCAAAGTTTTGGAAACAAATTTTATACAGACATAGATGTCACATTAGATTTAGCGAAAAATATATTGCCATATCGAGCATACGGAATTTGTCTGACATAATAGAATTTTTTTAACACAGGTTAGTGCTTTTGCCAAATACAATTCTGTCATGAAAGAGCTATTTATACGGCCCAAAAGAACTATAAATCATTTAAACCCCATACTTCAAAATAAATTAATTCAACAATTTACTAATACATCACTAGTACTGAAAATTGATAAAATTCAATTTTTTACCTTAATTGCAGACACAGCTCCGAATCTTTCAAAAGTGGATCAAATGATTAAATATACATAGAGTGAATCCAAGAAGATGAGTGTTCGAGAAAAATTTTTAGGACTTTTAAAAGTCGAAGATCAAAGTGCATCTGGAATGGCTAACAAATATTGGATTCGATAGGAAAAGCGGAAACTAGTATTGATATCAGGAATTCCGTCGGCCTAGGATATGACGATTCTAGTGTTATGGGTGGATGTTACTCAAAATTATGTTATATTGAACTAAGCAGCGTGCATATTCATTGTGCAGCACATAACTTGAATTTAGCAATTCAGTTACACGTATCAAAGAAACTAAAGCATTCTTTTACAGTGGTTGGGAATTTGTAGAATTTGTGTAATTGAGTTCCATTACTTGTGAATTAACAATTACTTTAAAACAACTGAATCCTACTCGATGAATCAATCGACCAACACCTTGATGGCTGTCAAACTATATTAGCTAGTATTTTGCCGTTAATAAATATAGGCTTGATTACTAATAAAAAGGAATAGCGAAATGAGGTCAGAAGACTTCAAATATGTTTAAAAAATCTTCACAGTATCAAAAATATCCTCAGAATTGATATAATCACAAGAAGTAGATTTGATCCAGTCTTGTAAGACTTAGATAAGGAAGAAACTGTAAAACTGACACAAAAGTGAGACGTTGATGGAAATTTCGAAGAAAAATGTCAATACAGACCAAAAGCATTTTCTGAAGAAAAACAGACCACATACATATTTTCAAGGAAAGAGAATTATTTTAAAGCAAATATTTATATCGCACTATTGCATGTAATGAAAATCAAATGAAAACAGTTTTCAAAATTTCCAGAGTGTAATAAATTCGTTTCAATCTTAAAATCCAAGTATGCTTGTAAATGTAAGTGAAGGTAAACTTCTTAGAAATGCCAAGGTACTACAAAAAATGTATCCTAAATATATTTGAACAGATTTTATAATTGAAATTATAACTTCACTTCCATTAAAGGCTAAAATGAAATCTACAAGCATATTTTAGAGGTTGGAAATCTTTTGATTCAAAATTATATTTTCACATTGACAATTAGTACAGTAAACTCCATACCACACAAGTTAATAATTTATTCGGAACGCAGCGTTTCAACAGCACGTAGACCCTCATTGTCAGCCGAGTTACCAACTGCGTCGGTTACTAATAGTAAATTTTTAATAATTGTCCAGAATAAAAATTATCACAAATCAAACGGGGGGCCATTATGTCAAAGGAATATTGTATGTCCAGTCTCTTTTCTAACCAAGCAGAAGAAGTTGAATCACCTATATTTTTCTTTCGAATTATGAAATAATCCTAAGATATTTGATCAAGTAATTATTTTCTAGAATTGAATTGAAGAAGTTAAACACTTAAATAAATAAAATGCTTTATTTGCTATTTATATTCTATGTTAGTTGACAGAAGTAAATATTTTCCTGCTCATATGCATCTAAATGTACTTGATTGGAGAAAGATGTATTTGTTTCTATTAGTCTTCATATATTTATTTTCATGTTACTATATATACCACTTCTCTGCACCAAAGTATAAACTTATTTCAAGTAACAGTACATAATTTTATACATAAGAGTTCTATTAAAATTGTTTACATTATTATGAGTAGAGCACACAAACTGTGATATACGTCCACCATAACGTAAAATAAGTACATATACAGTAAATAATTAGTAATAAGCTATATATATTATGTTGTCATTGTTTAATACTTACTTATGGGACAAATATTACCAATTTAAGTAGTAAAATGGTGGAAAATCGAAAACTTGAAAAGATTACGATCAATAAGTACAAAGCCATTGGAAGATTGGAGTAGAGAAATAATTTTATAACAAACTGTTTTAAATTTTGATGTCAATACTCTTTAGAGAAATATTATAATATGATTTAGTTTTATTTTCTATTTTCACTTGTTTTCTTGTACTAACTCTAGATTTACACTTTAAACATATTATTAGTTCATTGACAATAAAATGTTACTATTATTATGATTTTTTTTTATTTTCAGAGTTTCCTTATGATGTTGGCCCCCGAATGGGCAAGAATTTTAATTGGAGGTAAACTTAATGAATCGCTCCAAAAAGAATATTTTAATACTCAAGCTGAAAAATCTAAATAACATCCTAAGCAAGCAACCGCACTGGATATATTAAAGTGGGCAATGGAATGTCATTTTAACAATTTTTGTTCTAGTCAAGCAGAGATAAGTACGGTTTTATTGTATTTAAGTATATTTTAAAAATTACTAATAAAATATAGCATTACATACACCTATTTATGCCTTTTTATTTATTAATAGTAATCGTAGTTGTTAATGTTTGCAACTGACATTTATTTCGTAAATGTTGCATAACAAAACTTGATTTTAGCGCCATTTACTAATTACAAAAAAAAGATTTGTTAATACAGCTAATTTTAGGTATTTAAAATACGTGGTAACTGACGACTTTGCATATTCTAAGCGAAAATAAAGTGAAAGAAAACATCATTTATTTTAATAAAAAATTGTATTGCTTTCATAAAGCCATAGTTTTGACAGATTCCCCTAATTCGGTCCCTCATTCTTAGTCACATACCTAAATATTTTATTTTGAATTTTACTCATTTTTATCTTAAATTTGCTTAAAGTGCAAAACCTCACAATGAGAAAGGCAAGAATCCCTTTTCTTTCTACTTGAAATAGAGTTTTTATATTTCTTGATCTACATGAAAAAATGTCAAATTCCCTTCAAACAAGGGAGGCATTTGTTCTGTTCATTTAATGTTCCGCATATTCTTATAAGCTTTAAAACACATTGTTTGAACTTTAAACTCTATTTTCGCTAGCAAAACATTTATGTACTAGATTGTTCAAATAATGTAATTTTAATCATTAATAGAATTACTATCTCTTCTAGAAAGTATACACATCTCCCGTATATATGGAAAAATTTCCATTCTAAAATAAGATCAGGTACAATGTTATGAACATTTTGAGCAGCAGTACCACTCAAAATTTGTAAGTATAAGAAAAGGTAAATCAATAAATAGGATAAGAATATAATCAAAATTGTAAAATAACAGAAATAGCATTGGAAAGAAAAAGCTCTATGATATTTAGAAATCCGCTACAGTATATAGTGGAATGTATGCAACTTCTTTAACAGTGTAACGTAATGTCACATGCAAAGAATTTCAAATATGCAGATGTGTGCACATCAGGTATAGATTTTTAGGTAATAATTTTATATTGTTATGTCAATTTTGTAACTATGTAACACAACTTATAAGTAATTGTTAAACATATAAACAATATTTCCCCGTATTTCAGCTAACAACCAATAACTTTGCGGATGTTATTTTAGTTTCTTCAGTACAATGATATATTGTATTAATTTGTACTTTTAGAATAATAAAACACCTTTATTATCGTCAACGGAAATGAATATTGCCATTATCAAGGAAATAGTTACAACGATAACAATTTTGTTACAAATATAGTTATATGTAAATAAAATTTATAACATGCTTATACCCATATATAAAATTACCATCAGGAAGCTAATAACAAGAGTTGCTGTTTAGACTATTTTCATTGTTTGTGGAAATTGTGTAGTCCAACGTTTCGGCAGTGTGTCTACTACCGCCTTCAATAACTAGTGAGGGAGTTCTCTTTCGAAGCACCTTTCAGACTCTACCATTATAGAGACCCACATTGCATCGACAAAGTATTGCTAATTGCACTTCTCTAGTTAAAATCTAATTTTTTGAACTTATTTGTTCATATTAATCCAAGTGTTAACATTTCGTTTAATGTGATATATCTACATGCACAAATATTTCATCGTATTAATTATAAAATCTAACTTCAGAAGATGCTATAATAAAAGAGTGCTGCAGATTGCATCTTAGTTTTCTTAATTTTCATTCTCTTTTTTCTAACACAACAATAATCATTTAGTTCCTTCAGTTTTTTAAAAACAACTTACCTATGAGCTGCAATTAAACTCAGTTCTTAAATACTACATATAGTGCACATATGTATATACAGAATTTCTTCTGCATATTTACACATTTCAAAAAATTATGTAGTGTGGTATGTCACGAAATTACCAACTGAAATTGGGTTCAAGCAGTGTCTACAACTTAATGAACCGTTTCACTAGCAGTAATATCAAACAAAGCACCGGGATTATGGTCAGGAATGAAACCAAATATAAGGTATCTAAAAGTGGAAAGAAGGATACAAAAGCATAGTACACATTCCAGAAGTAGGATGGAAAATCGAAAAAATAAAGAATAAATATTATTTTATATATATATATATAAGGATATAGGTTAATAAATGTTGCGACAAAAAAGGAGGTAATGCAGAGAGACGTGATATGTTTTAAAAGAGTATGTAAGACAAGTCTGTCGTTATATGATATGTGCTTATATGTAATATTGATATATTGCGAGACGTAATTTCGAAAAACGCAGTTTGCTTATGGAATAAATTTAATAGTGAGTATCGTGCTACATGTGTTGCCTACATTTACCTCTCAAAGATTACCTGCGTTTTTGTTTAGTAATTCGATTCTTTTTCTTATCAAACACTAAATATGGTTTACAATAGTTAAATTTCTATTTTTTACATTGATATAGCATATGCAGTATCCATCCTATCCCATAACAAAGAATTCAGAAAAATTATATTTTAAAAATTAGTCCGGCTATAACTAAAACAAAACAAACAATTCTATATGCTTGGAAGAAACAATAATAGCATTAATACATGTATATCACATTTAAATCGAACAATGGTTAAAGAACAATTGTACGTAATATAGCAAAATTTATAATAAATAATAAAATAAAGCTACTTAATCAAAGATATATTTATAATCAAAGTTGCAGGATACTTACAAACAGTACTAGGCTCAGACATGTCCAATTCAGTTAATATCTTTTTCCTGGTTTTTATGTATTTTCTGCATCTGTTTCGTATAAATTTAGAATACAAGAAACTGTGAATTTACTGTGATTGTTGTATATTTCTTCATGCGTAACATAATCCTTTTTCAGTCTATTCTATACCTTTAGTGGGATTTGGAAAGCTAAGCCAGCCGAGCCCAATAGACTTACACCTACCATATTTGCTTATCCTATTAATGGACTTGTGGACTTCTTAGAAACTAAATACAAAATTTAACTTCTCCGCCTTCATCGTACGTAAACATAAAGTGCATACAGAGTTCTTTTTACTATTTAAAAATCCCTATTTCTATATAATTCCTTATTATTATCATTAATAGAGCGCGTCAATTAAATACGATATATTTGGTACATATTTACATACTTATCTATAGTTTACCCCTCTCGATTTCGATAAAGCAAACACTTTTCACTTCTGTTAGGAGAACTATAACTAGGTATAAAGTTTTTTTCATGTAATAAGGTATAGAAGACTAAACAAAACAGTTGTACCTTATATTTTTACTGACAATGCGCGCATTCCACTTAGCTTCTAATAAAACATTTTGAGCGAACTCTTTCAATTGGAATCACACTGTCATCTGTTATTCTGTATGAAAGTAAAAGATATAAGAACATCGTACAATGGGAATGTCATCCCCGTATCCGACAATCTCTGTACTACATTCGTATGTCATGCTGAAGACAGATTCACTCCGTTGGAAATCCAGTGTACTTTAAAAATCGAATGGCATCGAATGACAATATTTTGAAACCTTTAATCAATACTTTAGTCAAGAATTGCTGCATATGTTTAGTGAAACTTTGAACTGTTTGACGCGAACAGATGTAGAAGAAGCATCCCAAGCTTTGTTATTAATTGAAGCCATCATTAATAAGTACAAGTTGCTTAAGGATACGTTAAAAATAATGTTTTGTGCGCAAACATTTGAAAATATTGAAAATATTCGTGAATCTTAAGAAGTCAATAATCTTTAAGATTAAATAGCTAATTTAAATGAATCCAGATCTCTTGTAATAAAAAGCTTCTCTATTAACTATTCTCTGGGGCAACCTGTATGTATGCTAGTGGTCACAAATATCTGCGTTTTTCTCCGATAGTTTACACTTTGTGTAATATGCAGAATGTAATATGCAGAATGTTTTAATGTGGCGATATTCTACTAGAAACAATATGAATATGCAAGTAATCTAGATGTGTAATAAAAAAAAATAATCCACCGCATGGAAATGCAACTTGGAAACATAAAACAAAAGAAAGTTCTTAAATTATTATATAAAATTATTTCATTAAAGAATTACTAAATTATAAGATCTGGATAGCTACGCTAAAAATGAAAAATATGGAAGTGACTGAAAAGTTGCGCATTCGAAAAAAATTTAAGCAGAATGTAAATTTATTGGCAATAATTGGTGGGTAATCAACAACATCATTATAACAAACGCAAACTATATTGGATGATTTGTAGAAATTTTTTTCTCTACGATTGAGAGCAGTGTTTAATCAGTTAGTTACTCTTTTTTACCATCAGTAAAGTGAAATAAACTTAAAAAATGGGGCAGTAAATTATACACATAAGATACAACAAAATACAATATGATTCAAAAAACGAAAATAAATCCTCGTTAATTGTGACTTACAACCAACAAAACCAATCTACTTTGCTTCCTCTGGTGTGTGCCAGGGATCCAATTTGGGTCCCCTTTTGTTTAATATTTATTTGGATGATCTCCTACAGGGGCTGGACTGCAATGTACTGGCTTACGCGGACGATCTTAAGATCTACAATACCATAACCTCCCCGGCAGATTGTCTGTTTCTCCAGAACAGTCTGGATACTATTGTTAGATGGTGTACAGAGAATGGAATTCATTTGAATCTGGATAAGTGTACTGTAAGCTACTCTAGATGTCATAGACTCTACAATTTTCACTATGCTGTGAGTCAGGCTATTGTTCCTAGGCACTCGTCTGTGATGGACCTGGGCGTGCAGTTTGATGCAAATTTGTCGTTTGCAAACCATATATTATCCATACGAAATTCTGCGATGAAATCCTTAGGATTTCTCATACGATCCTGCAGATCATTAAATAATCCTGCCTCGCTAAAAGCATTATACTATTCGCTTGCCCGCACTGGGTTGGAGTATGCTTCCATAATTTGGTATCCTCACTATCTCCATCTGCAAGTACTACTTGAAAGAGTGCAAAAACGATTTTTGAAATACCTGTCCTTCAAAATTGATGGCACTTACCCTGGACGCGATGTTGATTATTCTGGTCTGCTGAGGAGACACGGCTTTGTATCGTTATCGGATCGAAGGAAGGAATTTAGCAGCCAATTTCTACTTAAACTAATTAATCACGCTATTGACGCTCCATCCCTTCTCTCCAAAATTAATTTTGTGGTACCTCAGTACGATACCAGGTCCTTCCATAATTTTAAGGTCCCGTCATGCAAAACTAATGTTCTGCTTAAAGCACCCTTTACGCATATGATTAGAAATGCCAATGAATTACTTCACGATCCTTTTTGTTGAAATGTCTAAATGGATTTACATTGTCCTCCTATTTTGTTCTTTCATTCTGGTGTCACCGAGCCATTATTATGTTTATGATTCAGTTGTATCTTTTTCGATTAATTTTAATTTATTACTGCGCTGTATATTATTAGTACATATATATGCTAGGATATATTATTCTCGCATTGTCCTGTAAATGGAATTATTTTCTGTTGGACAATAAAGATATTATTATTATTATTATTATTAAATACCATTTTTCATTAATAAAATAAAAGAAACATCACCGCAACGATGACGTAACGATAAAAAAATGAACCGATAGTTAAGTAAACGGAACCGCGCATTATTGAATCATCCGCCAAATAGAATTTATGTCATAATGCAGCACTTTAAGCAAATTTGCAGATATCGTTGCCTATTCAACGTAGGACAGTAGTACATTCACAAATTCTCATGGGAATTCTACGAACACCGGCGGTCTTAAAGAAACTTACCTCGCCGAAGACATTCACCTGCACGCAAGCGCAATTTCTTATTTGGGCAATAGAAACTCGATTTCTTGAACTGTCAGTTTCAAACTAAGTGCCGTGCAAAAGCCAAGGTGGGCTAAGGAATAAGAACTTGCATCACGAGAGACGTATGTGTGGCGATATCGACCGATAAAATTATAACTAAAAATGCGATATAAAGAACTGTGAAAGTGAAGTTCCGATATATTAGTGTAGATATTTAAAACATCCTTCTTCCTACCGATTGTTAACTTATATTTATAAATAACAAGTAAGTTAAGTTAAATTTTTCTTAACTAACAATACCAAAAAAATATAGATTGGTAAATTATAATAAAACTGTTAATTAACCATTCGATTACTGTGTTTTTAGCTTTGTTACCGAATTAATAGTAACAAGTAATATAAAACATGTGTAACTTTTAACAAAACTAAGCACATTCAGTTATCGAAACCCTTTATTGATAATTTAGGGATTTACACAGTAAAACATTACTTAAATAAAAAAAGCTTTTACTAATTAAATTATTTGGTTGTAAGGTAAAGACTAATAGAGCAATTGCTAAAACATACATTACATTTGTTACATCAGGAAGACAACATTAAATTCTGTCAACCCTTAAGGTGAAAAGTTTCGCCTGTTGCAATGTAGAATCGACCCACATACTTAAAATATATATACAAACTAATATACAAGTTAAACAACAATAAGATCCTTAGATGCCAATATACATCATACTTATCATTACCTATTAATAGCCATTTTCAAACGCCTGAATGAAGGACAGTTGTAATTAATAAACGCGATATTTCACTATTAAGTAGATATTACAAAATATCCTACTTACAATTAGTGTTAAATTTAAAGGCAAAAAAAAAAATATTTGATTTCTCTGAAGGTTACATTTCTAAGCCACCGTTGATATCTCCTGTACAAACGGTGAAAGGTGTTTATAATCGAACACCGTTTGCATTCAAATCAAGGTACAACGAAATACGCGTACAGTATTCCTCAATAACGAGTCAAAAGAACGCTTGAGATTGTATTCAGAAATGACATTTTGATTGTTAAACGAACACAGTTAAAAATTGGAAAGCGTTTCAGGCTCATAGCACTACATTCGCACTAGTAATAAGATACATGTGTATTGTGCGGATAGTATCATGCGAAAAACGAGTTAAGATTGACTTACTCATTCAGCACCGTTATGTTTCCTATAAATAGATGAACATACAGGCATGATTACAACAAATGCAGTTATGATGATAGATAGCAATTAAGTTGTCGAACACGTCCGATCTGTTATAAGCTGCCGGTTTATTTCTTTTTTCTTTTGGCAAACTTGAATTTGCATCTTATTTAACACGATATGTTGTATCTCCTGCATATTTTAGGGGTGTACTAATGAAACTGTATAAGTCATAAATACGGGCTAAACTAAGAATGCCCCATAGCTGTAACAATACATGATCTAATCTCTTATTAGTTTATATATATTATGCACTTTAAAGGTTTGTAAAAAATAAACATTTACAAATGAAGTACCCCTAGAACATACTATACTTCATTCATGTTAAGAATGCAGTAGGTAGCGCTACGATCGGGCGGCTGTTTAGTATAACTGTCAAATGACAACATCGTAAACGTCAAAGTTTTCTTATCAAAATCTTGGATAATAAATAGCAGTTTTTCATATTTTATGTGCAATACATTATAGTTATATGACCTGGTAAAATAATACCGCAATAATAAAGTAAAAGTAACATCAATTACAATATAAATGTATCCTTTCGTTGTTTCATTTATAATAAATAGTTGGAGCTTATTTAATTATATTAGAAAGTAAATGTGATTGCATTTGGGGTTAATTGAAGAGAACATAAATGCCATATGACAAGTTTTAAAATAACAATATTGCCATGGATAAACTTGAATCGAAAATATAACTTCGACATGACCAAGGAGGGCACCAAGTCATTTGTCATGAAGTAAATCTCTCCGTTGGTAATCTCCATCAATTTCAATGGTATGGTTGAAAGTAAGCAATTCAATATATACAAGAAAAAGCCAAACAAGAAAGAATGTTGCTGATTATGAACAATACGTAATGGGCGCAACGGGACTGTATCTAAGTCCATCGAGGGCTTCAGAGTACACAGCAACACGCAATATTCTTAAATATTGCATAGAATTTGAAAAAGAAAACAGCACTTCAAGTGTACAGAGTGATTTTATATGTTTGAGGACAGTTTAAATTTCGCGCGGTGGATTCTAGGGGATTTAAGAGTGGCCATTGTGAGTATCGGTCCTGTCAACTGCCTGTGCGACACGTTATTTATTATTCGTTACTTATATTCATTTTATTCGTTATTATTTGCTTCATTTTTATTTGTAATCTGTTCTTCTTAGAGCTACTGTTTATATTTCATTCAATTTTTTTATCACATTTACATTAATTTTCTGCTTAGAAAATCAATATGAAATTGATTTTTTGAAGATCTGTTGTCAATATTTTATCACCTATCCAAAATCTATTTGCTTCGCTACTGGTTACGAATTCAAAACCAAATCGCCAACGTGACAAAAATTTAGCAAGGCGCGAAATTTAAACTGTCCTCAAACATTTAAAATCACTTACTTATCTACTGTACTCCGGCTGCAGTAAAACCAATGTACATTTTCAGTGATAGTACAGTCAATAAATAATTGCATGCTTATCAATGAGTGCAATAAATAAGCAAATATACTAATGAGTTATAACAATCTCTTAACTGCACATATAAAATTTCTATAGTTTTCTTCTCTTCATATCTGAAATAAATATAATAAAAAAAGATTGCTTTACTGCTAGCATTTTATTTATACAATAACAAATGGAATAAACATATGAATTTGATTTATAAATCAAAGGGTAGAGTGAAAAAGGTAAATAAATAGTTTCAATTTATTATGCAAATGATATTAATAGATATTTGAATCAGATTCTGATAATTGTGGTCTGACGAAGATCATGAATTTGCTGTTATGATAAATTCTTCAAATATGTTTTCAACAATACTATCAAGTTAATACATCATACTCTCTTCTTCGATAATATGTTTGATACAATAAATTTGTACTCGTTCTTTTAAAATTACTACATTGTATAAAATACCTTAACTAAATGAGCAATCAGAGTATTCTAAGTGTATACACATTTTATTAATTTATTAGGCAAAATCAGAATCTGATGTATCTGTCGATGAATCTGCATCTGTAGTTATAATAAATTCTTCAACCACATCATCAATTTAGCCTCTCTCTACTGCCAATATGCTTCCTCGAGGGTTCTTCGATGGTCCTGCGACTGCATCTACTACTGCTTCTTCAGCCATACCAAACCAAACGTGTAATAGTAAAGTAGAAATTATTTTGTTTATATAATCGATTGAATTATGAAATGATGAGATAAAAGAACTCTGAAAAGAGTTATTTTTGCCACAACTTGTTTATAAACAAAAAGTACAATGAAAAACTGCAGGAAACAATGACACGAAAATTGTAAGCAAATTTGACGACTGACACAAATTTCATATGAAGAAATTACATCAATTTCTCCTGTGTGAATATGCCTCGCCCATTAGCCAATGGCAAACCCGTATTTTAAAGCTTATCTATTCCAAGTTTGCATTCTTAACGTGAATGGAGTATAGTATAATTAATTTAAACATACCTCTGGTGTTAAAATTTTGCTTCGTCAATGATTAGCGAAATGAATTATACATACATTACCTTTTCCTTGATAAACTAGTAATTCTTAATGGAGCTATTTTGTGGAACAGGAGGAACATTTAAAAAGGTTATCAAAGCGTTATCCTTCAGTACCAGTACATGTCTGCAAGCAACGATTAAATGCTCTACTAGTGCCTGCTTCTAATGTTTCCTTCTGTCGCTTCATAGATCGTTAACATATATGTAAAGCGAGGCGTTTCTGTATATACAGTAATACTCTTCCCACGAAATCACTTGCATTCAAACATCAATCAACTTGTGCTTGATTCTTGGAATAAACACAACGGAAAACGTTGTAATGCATCATTAGAATTATCACACATTGTTAGTTTGTCTCGTAATTCTAACCAATCCTGTATAGACACTATTAAATATATCTATTGAGTTCGGCAATATAAATACATATCTTTTCATTTCCTCCTTGAATTGTATAAATTGTACTGTCTTTTACAAAATGTACTATTACATGAAATTATAAAGCCAAAGTAAAGTACTAACCCAATTGCTTCAAGCAGCGCTTGAGCACAAAACTACCCAAGAGCTTGATTTATAAACTATGCATTTTTGGAACAAAATAATTCTTCAAACAATAATTACAATAAAATAAAATCCACTTGTTGAATTTTTAAGAAATAGACAGTTTGAAAATGGTGTATTCATTTTTTTAGACTTATCTTTAAAGGTAATGCAACTATCTTTTCGAAATTTTAACGAACAATATTATGGAGAAGGATGTATTTTCTAAAGATATGTTTTAATTTCATGGCACCCTCTATTAAATCATAAACCGATATGAACTTACTTATTTCAACTAGAACACCTTATACTCGGCGTACTTTTTAGATAGCTATTTCAACTCCATGTTTAATGGTATGGTAAGTGTACTAACTTTGAGAAATTGTTTTTTAAATATTGACAGATGCACGATTCGCTCAAAACATTTGTACTTTTATTGGGTTCCAGCCACCTAAATCGGTTTCGAAATATTTATTGACAGCATGAGGGCCTACTTGCTTCCCAGACCAATCATGAATGCAGTTTATATAAAGCAATTCATTTTTAGAAGTAGCAACCTCTGCTTCTTACTGTAGTAGGTTCTACTGAAAAAAATAGAAATAAGACAGATTTTATTTCCTGTACCTAAATTCACTAGTTTTCGAGTTTTTTAACAAAATTATGGAATTAACGATTTAATAGCAATAATCAATCGAAATGGATGAGGTAGACTTTGTTTTAATTAAGGAAACGAAGATTGAATGCTCTGACGATAACTTTTTGTTTGCATTTATTGTCAGGGCACATTAATTATGGCGGAGTATAGCAACAACGATATTGTAAATTTATTACCGTGAATATCAAAAGATAATTGGCAGGAACTGCAGTTTATAACGAACAGTATCCCCGTTTGGTAAAAATATCTGGAAAGACATTTCAAGAAATTGAAATGATTTTCTACGATATAGAAAAATAAATTCTTCAGCTTGTGAAGCCAAGCCAGTGGCTTTATATAAAAAGAACACATACATGTTTTAGCACACGTGAATGTAACATATGTAGAAACTATATATAGGCATCCAATTCATCAAATCAAACCCTAATTTTTTATAAAAAGTAAAAGATCTACAATAATATTCTAAAAGTTACTTTCAAAAGCACGAAGGCGATTTAACGACGTTTTAGTGAACTTTAGGGTAAAAAATATATTTTATTTTTCAACATAATTCCCATGCAATTCTATACATTTAGCCAAACGACTTGACATTCCCTTCTGTGACTAGTCAATGGAGATTATGTCTTTGAAATCCCAAAAAATTGTGCTCATAATTTTATAGACATTCTTTCAAGCACGTTCGTCAGAAAAAAATCAATTTTCAAATTAATTTAACAACTACTGAAAAACCAAAGACAATTGCAAATTATTATGTAAACAGTAGGCTAGCTGTTGCATTGTGAAACCGGCGATCCAGCACTTTCAAGATCATGGATGACGCTGTTGAAATAACGCTAAATGTTAAATAAAAGCAAATTTAGCGACTATGCTAACCAAAGGGTGCGAAATTGTAAAAATATATATGCAAGTAATAATATCATACTCGGCTGAAAGAAATTAATGGACATAAATGGGAAATTCGCAGTGATTTACCAAGATAATAAACAAACAAACAAAATTTTTTTGTTAATGAACATCTTATGTCGAACATATTGGTTTTACCGATACCACCACTAGTATAGTTTTTGATTTTACCTTTGATGTTTAGGTATTATATGATAGACCATTATTATTTTTTGCTAGTTTTGCTCACTTCTGGTTTTACAAAAGGTATATACCTATGCCTGTATTTTTGGAAGAGTCGTCGTAAATGTATCCACCTATTCCTTTTTTTAGGCCTATCTGTCGTGATATCCCAAAAACGTATACATCAATTGGTTTTTAACCAGTCACAAAGCGGAGTCGCTTGAAAAAAGCTTTCAACTTTTTTGCAAAAGACAGCATTTTAAAATATTTATCATAGTATTCACCTCTCGTAGATACGAAGTACTTTTCTTTCAAAATTGGAATTCCTTTAGTAAGCGCAGAACGGCAATAAATATCTCTAAATTGTTATCAAGTGATCCCCATTGCTTTTTGTAATTCCCCAACTTCCAAGTAGAACTTTGTCGATGTACCACCATATTTTATCTTCTTTACGAGAGTTACAAAGATATATTACTTTTGTTATTCAAAAGAAAACTATAACGGCGACAAGATAGCGATACATCACTTTGCACCCTTTAGTGTCTTTCTAGTACTTTGCCCTCTTTTTGTTAATTCTTAATGGTTTCAAGTTCTTAATGAATCAACGCTTTCCATTTCTTACACACTATTCGTTGATTATATAACAGAAATTAAAAATCGCTAGAAACTTACTTTTTATGCCTCAAAAAACAAACTTTCTATTTCTTGAACATATTGAGGTTTATGAAATTCCTACGCTCGTGCGGTAATGACAACAACGCCGCTTCTAATAAAACTTTCCCACTCTACATTACTAGATTCCACGGAAAACAAAAATGCGAGTAACTCTATGCGAATACTTCAGAGTCGTTCATCAAAAGAAGCCGTTAACTCTACGTTATTCATTCGAACGTGCATGAATGTATATTACGGGTATATAAGTATGTATCTATCCATCTCGTTTACTTGAAGCGTCAAGTATGTTGCTTGTTTGCGCGCTTAACGTTCTATTGACCTAGAAATACATTTTGCACGTCATATCAACAGTCTCGGTTTCGGTTTGCTTCACCGTTAGATCCCTTGGCAATCTGATCATTGTATTAAGTTTCCTCCTATTGTATACGCCTTAGTATAATATAAGGACATATAATACTTGTCTATTTCTTCAATTGTGTCTTAAATTTGCTTGTGCTAAATATGCAAATCTTACAATCTGTATGTTTCTGAAATGACTCTTAACGTTTAAATTGAGCAAAAAGCTGCATAATCAGATAGTTCCGTTTAGTTAGAAAAAAACTATTAAATTGAAATATTTTTCCATTCATTATATGAAACACGTGATAAATGTTACATATTCATCTGTTGTGAATAGTAAACCTAGATGGTCTTCACTTATCAATATTAGTGCACCATATTATTACCTTAGTATTTGTAGACAAAGAATACCCCTTAGATTAATCCTCCAACCTTGCGCAACATACAAATAATATGGCGCAATATCGAATACTGAGCAATACTATTGATGATTTATTATGCTAATTCATTTTTGCCAGTTCAGCAACGAAAACTTAAAAAAAAATGGAAATATATGTTTTTGATTTAATGCAATACAACATTGTAAATTATAATGGAAGAAAATTGGATTTATTCCAGTCTAATATAGAGTTTAACTTTGATATATGATATAATACATTCTGATAATCCTCTCTTCCCTGAAGACCAGTATTACTTTGGTAATGTAATTGCATACTCTATGTTACATTCTGTCCTTGCTAATAACTTTAACAAAAAAACATATTATAACATTATATATAGTTATGTAATCACTTCTTAAATTATGACTGGATCTTTTGACTGGATTATTCTAAACTGAATACTTTCTACAATGTCATATTTTCTATTTTGAAACTTTATGTACGAGAGATGTCTTTTAAGTTTTGCGTACTGGGACATAGAGCGCGCCATTAATCAAATGCCAATACTAAAAATTAACCTCAACCTTTAGTTAACCTAAATCTAAAGTTTCAGTACGATACGTATAGTGTTGTAGCTATAACGAACTATCAAAATTGACAAGTTAGTTGAAAAATAGAATTAATTTTCTCAACTCTCTGGACAATTATATCAACAAGAATATGTCACCTGGTTGGAATATCTTTTAGGCAATGAAACACTATATCAGTCAACAATTTCTCGATGGTATGAAGAATTCAAATGTGGACGGATTAGTCTTAGCGACGATCCAAGAGTAGCTACAAATCACGACGCTCACGACGCTGTAAGATCAACAAGAGAATCGGGATGTGACATATCAAGAGAGGTATCATTAGGGATTACGAAGACCTCAATTCACAACATTTTGCATGCAGAATTATATGTAAAAATGTAACTTTCCCGTTGGATAGCGCGTTTGTTGGCCGAAGAACAGAAAGCAACTAGGGTGAATTGGTGTTAAAGACTCGAGACCACTTCAACGCCCGAAACTCTCGAAACGTGTTCAACATCGTCAGTGGTGATGAATCTTATATATTCTCATTCTAGAAAATAAGCGCCAGTCATCTATTTGGGTATTCCAAGGTGAAGAAACGTTAATAAAAGTCATCCGTTCTCGAACTGTTTCCAAAAAGATAGTCCTGATAGTCCACTTGTTTGGGAAGCAATAATTCCTCTACAAAAACAAAGAACTGTTACTCGCGATTGGTATACAACCACTTGCTTGCTGGAAGTCCCCGCTGAGCTTCAAAAAACCAACCCTGAACGGCGAATGATCCTCCGTCAAGACAATGCTAGTTCGTACACAGCACGGAAGTTAATTGATTTTTTAACGCAAGAAAACCTCGAATTATTACACCATTCTCCGTATAGTCCAGACCTAAATCCCAACGATTTCTTAACCTTTCCGAAAATCAAGAACGGACTGCGTCGTCAGAAGAGGCAGTAAATGCCTTCATAAATGCAATTTTGACTACATCAACAAACGAATAGAATAACTGCTCTCAAAGTTGGTTCGAGCGCCAAACTACATTAATCTTCGTGGAGAATACCTGGAAAAACCAATAAAGTCTTTAGTAGTAATCTACTGTTTTATTCCAGCTCTATATGCAAAACTTAAAAGACAACCCTCGTATATTAATTTCTTAAATTGTGATTGGGCCTTTTTGCTGGATTACTTTGACGTAAACGATGCACTAAATGCTATTTGCAATGTTATATTTTCCATTTCTGATCTTTATGTGTCATACCAACACAAACCCAATTGTAATTATCCACCCTAGCCTAAAACTACAAACGAAGGCACGTTCTGTTATTTCTATTCTCTGAACCGTGTTTTAAAATCACTTGAGATTTGCTGGATAGTGTGTTCTAGTATTTGACTATCCTACTACCACACTAGACCTTCCGTCAATTCGAGATTGCCAAACGCTTTCTTTGTGTTAATAATCTGAACAGCTATCCTATTGAAAGAGATAGCAGAAAGGCAATCCCTATTTATTTGTGCAAAAACTGCATTCCAGAAATCCTATTCATACTTTAATAAGTTGAGTGGAAATCAAAGAAATTGATAATCAACACATAGAGCAACTTGTGTGCTAAGAATAAAGACCGTTTTTCTGAAATTATTGACAACTTTTCTTTTAAAAGTATTACTTTTTAGAAAAATAAAAAGAAAATGCAGAATTTTGGAGGAATAAAAATTCTGGTTTAAGTATCATAATATGTCATGTGTTCGATATTGCTAGAATCAAATTGTAATTGAATATATTTTGTTAAATAACTAACATAATCGAATAAATGGAAATGTGAGTAAAAGAGGAAGCTTGTAAATGTTGTATAAGTATTACAAATTATAAAGGACAAATCTTTTTGGTTTGATTTGATTCTTCATTCGAATTGTATATCCAATAGGTCTAAGTATCTACCAAATGAAAAATCACTACAGGTCTTAACACATACAGATATCTTATAATGTGTAAATACATGTGTATATCTAATAAAATTAGGACGAACATGACTGAAAACCCGTTTATATTTACCAATATCTCTTGAGGCTATAAATTCAAAGATATTTTCTTATAAGCAAACGTCTTTATGAAACGACAGTTGCGGCAGTTTATACTCGTGACCTACTTTCACTTATTCTACCGATACAGTTCAGCTAATATGTACTTACATACCTATATGCTATAAACTTCCGTCGTTTATAAGGTAAAATTTCATCTAGAACACAGCTAGACGCATAATTACATAACAATAAGCAGATACGACGTTATTGATAAAGCAATTTATAAGAGACAATCACCGCCGACGATAAGATTAGGTAATAGAATCACGGTTGGAAAGTTAAACATCCAATCTGCGCAAAAGGTTTTTCAATACGATGACGCTATAATGGAAATTTAACTGCATACATCATATAAACCAACTAACAGAATAAATTCGGTGCGGTGCTTACCTTGAACTTTCTGTGTTAGTGTCAGAAACAATGCCATCAATGTATTACTAATATTTAAATTATATGTTTACTAATTTTGGAAATTACTGTTTTTTTTTAGGAATAGGTCACATTTAAAATAAAGATCCTAATTTTAAAAATGTTTGAGAATCACTTAATTCTTCAAAATGCATGCAAAGAAGTTTGAAAATAGGTCTAAACGCTTACAAAATAACACATTATTGTATGAAATACAGTGTTCATGTAATTAAGAAATATTTTGCGATTACTATAACCTCGGGATAAATTGCAAAGATGTCTTTCAGAAATATTTTCTTCTTTGTTACTTATGTATTGTATTGTGAGCAAGCAAATATACGTTTCACACAATTAAACAGTAAAAGTAGAAATCAATATTCTTCCTTATTATTATTTATTTAGCGTAAAAGACAGGACATTAAAAAGAAATGTATATTATGTCGTTAAGAAGACTCCATGATTTTTGAAAGAGGCATAATTATAAACTATATTTTGTATGGCATAAACTATCTTCTATTTACCTAGTTTTACGGGAAAAATTTCACTATTTATATTAATTAATTATGACTACATAAAGGCAATTAAAATAAAGGTGTATATATGTAAATATATTACTAGCTTAATCATTATTTAAATCTTAATGATCCTGGACGCATAAAAACACTCAACGAATCCTCATTTGTTTGTTCCTCACCCCAATGAACTTGTAAGAAAAAAAAACTGAACTTCAGAATTCACGCATATATAATTCCTTTCGTGCAGAAATAACCCTTCTATGGAGGAAAAAATTAATAAGATTCACTTCTAATTAATACAAAATACATCCTGATTCGATCCCATTTTTTTAGTTAGGTGCATAAATACGAGGGGAGGTCCAAAAGTTCGTGGAATGGAGTGGGAATAGGGGCGCTCGCTAGGTGTCATTCTGATTGGCGACTCATCATTATAAGTTAAGTTATAAGTTAAGTTGCAGCTCTATAGCTTCAGTCGTTTCCGAATAGTTGCCCAAGTCAATCCGGAAGAAAACTGAAACTATGGAGGAAATAGAACACCGTGCTGTGATAAAGTCTTACAAAGCAAGGAGAGAACGCTCAAACCATATTGAATGAAATAGAAACCGTTTATGGGGAACAGTGCCCTAGTAAATCAATGATTTATAAGTGGCATAGTCTTTTTAAACATGGTCGGGAGTCGATTAAAGACGACCCCCGCTCAAGATGACTAGTTGAGGCCACCACATCGTCGAAAAAGTGCAAAAATTTATACTGCAAGATGCCCGTTCGAAGAAAAAACAATTATCTGTATTAGTTGGAGTATCAGATACCACCATTTTGCGTATCCTACATGACCACCTGGGTATGATACAAGTCAGTGCAAGATGGGTACCGAGAATGCTCACGCCGCTGCAGAAACAGCAGCCTGTCTGTGCGTCCAAACAATTTTTGGAGCTGTGTGGAGATAAAGCTGCACAGAGTTTGGAACGGATTGTTACCGGAGATGAAACATGGGTTTATCACTTTGAGCCTGAGTCCAAACAGGAGTCCATGCAATGGCATAAAAAGGGGACACCATCGCCAAAGAAATTCAAAGTGTCAGAATCGGCTGGAAAGTTGATGGTTACTATTTTTTGGGATTGTGAGAGGATATTATTGATTGATTACAAAGAAAAAGGTAGGAGCATAACCGGAGAATATTACGCAGCGATATTAGAAAAATTAAAGGAGGCCATCAACGCAAAACGTCGTGACCAAGGGTGTATTGCTCTTGCAAGACAATGCACCGGTTCACAAGAGCAAAGTTACAATGGCTTCTCTGCACAAGCATGGCTTTCAATCAATAGTCCATCCGCCCTACAGTCCAGACCTGGCACCTAGTGATTTTTACTTGTTCCCCAATTTAAAAAAAGACTCACGTGGAAGAAAGTTTTCCGACCACAATGAGGTAAAGGAGGCAATTTTGGCCCATTTTGAGGCGAAAGATAAAAAATATTTTTGTGATGAAATTAATTCATAGATATAATAAATGTATTGTGCTTAAGAGTGATTATATTGAAAAGGATAATAGATTTATTGTTTTATTCTATTTAAAACCCTTTCATTCCACGAACTTCTGGACCTCCCGTCGTAGTTCCACACAAAAATTAAAATTTAAAAATCCACTTTTGTGAAAGTTTTTCCTACGCGTTCTAGAAAGCATTTAAACATGCTTTACCTGTGAAACATTTAACCAAAGACATAAACTTATTGTTTGGTACCAACTGCAACAACTGCAAATGTAGCCCGAAGTGTATCAAAGAAATATACAGCAGTAACAATATTGATTCCTCCTGCTGTACGTTTCTATTTTGCAGTAATCACCAAAATCTTTGACTAGAAATTTTTACGTAAACTTGTACAACACTAACTAACAAATTTTAACTTTTGGTTTTGCCATGAAGTGACCTACAGTATTATATATTTTAATACATAGAAACATTTATGTTAATAAAGAAGAAATAATCAAATTAGCTCTAAATTCGTATGAATTTTAATGAATTATTGCAATTAAATATGCGACGAAATATTGTCTCTTTTTGACGTACAATTGTGATCTACTAACATAACAAGACCAACCACTTTTGCATTCCTAATGTCCTACTGAAATCAATTAGGTAATATACAAGGTAAACGATATACATATACATATATAAGAAATCAAAACAACTGAAATGAGAGTGCTAAACCCCTATCTGCCATAAAACATTAAAACAATTGTGAACGGATTACTACATTATTACTGTATATGCCGTAATTGTAACAAAATTTTTCACATAAATATTTTCTAAACACGTAACTTTTTAACTTAAAATATTTTATTTTCAAATACAGAAAATTCAACCAACGATGTACCAGTTTGCACAAATACATTAAAAATATTTCTTTAATTTAGAAATGTATACTGAAAAATTAAAATGTTTGCCTCACAGCAGTTTGCAAGTAGTTATTATACTATAAACATTTAATTCATATCAGAAAATATTAATAGAACATATTAAATTTTATTACTCTTTAATAAAAAGGATAACGTTTTTTTACACGAGGATGGCTCTTCATAAACATACTGAAATATAGCAGTTCCGACAAAACTAATAACGGATAAGAGATAATTTTGTCATTTTGTTTTAACAATGTAGTACAATTTAAGTTTCATTCAATCCATTCATCCATTTTTATTATTTTGCTACCACCAATATAGATAGATAGGAAAATTAATCCACGACAATACTAAACAAGGTGTTTCGGAATCCACTTAAAAGTAACAATTGTATTTTCTTTAATTATGGCGAATTTCAGCAAGCATTCTTCATCAAATAAGGTCTATTTATACAAATTATAATAGAGCACTGAAATTATCACAAAACCGGTTTCGTAGCTAGCGTTCACTGCCAAAAATTAATTTATTTGTATTTCCACAAAAAATTAAAAGCAATCAGTAATAATTTTTTTAAAAACCACAATACAGTCATGCAATTATCTAACCTTCTGTGTAATTGGTTTTGAATAGTTAATGATCTAACGAAAAACAAGTGAAAGTGGTTTAACCTCCAAAGATATAGCGTAATTAATCATAGACAATATACATTTAACTGCTTCTTCCTAAAACACCTTAAATTTTGTTTCCCATTACACACGGTGTTATACTCACACTTTCTTGTAGATTAAACAATAAATTGTAATAGGTTTTGCTTTCACACTTAAGGATATTATGATGATTTCTCGCAGTTGTTATTTCACAATCTTTTATGTAAAATTTTAACTTCACATACCTTCTATTTTAATATCAAAATCAAAATTAATAACATCAATTTCAATCATACTTAAATAAGTAAGAAGGCAATCTATCTGTTGAATCTATTTACTCTTCACTCGCCATTTAAAAATAGTCTTAGCTATTGCAAAAAATTGTAAATTTTGCTTCGAATAAATCACCACGTAACCTCCAGTCATAGTATACTATCCTGTTTTTTACTTCTTTGATTTTCTTTGGGGTATTCTTGGAGTTTAGACGACGTTAGCTCTCCATAACGTTGCAAAGGTTGCATTTCCAGCATGTAAGCTGCAATTTAGCTACAAAGGGTACAAATGATACCTTTATTTCAGATTTATTGATGGATCATGTTTGAGTGTTATATCCCGCTTAAGCTTTACAATTAACTCCTGAATTTATTAACGATACAATCCGCAGTTTCCTAGTCAAAGAAGTGCTGATTCTTTATTCAGTTTTAAACAAACACAATTGCGGAATATTTCACTTACAAAGATTCTAACTCTTGACGTGAAATTGTTATTTTTTTTAACTCTTCTGGTATGAAGCTCAAACCAGCTTGAAAATTTCCGAACTTTTTTTAGTCCAATGTATATGTATAAATATATATATATGGCAGGAGAAGACCAAAGACAGAAACAAATGAGAGACATATGCGAGAAAATATATATATATATAAAATATATATATATATATATATGTATAATGGCTAGTCACCCCAATGGGGTATCGCCGCTTCTAAAGTTTTCTAAATTTAAAAAAATCTGCGGGGTAGATCAATCTCCATTTCCTTCGGTTCATATTATATTATATTTTCTCGCATATGTCTCTCATTTGTTTCTGTCTTTGGTCTTCTCCTGCCATCTGTAGACGCCAGCTCTACCAAGGTCCGCCTTCACCTCCTGCAGCCAAGTAGTTTTGGGTCGCCCTCGTCTTTTTCTTCGCTCCGGTCACCACTCCAGGATATTATAGATTGTAATTTTATTCCCAGTTCTCCACACATGTCCCAACCATTTGCTTTCTGTTGCTTTATTCGTTTGATCACGTCCATACCTCCTAACTCATTTGGTGCCTCACAATTTGTTCTGCGCCTATATTCGTTGTTGTCAGTGTTTATCGGGCCTAGTATTGTTCTTAATATTCTTCGGTCTTGTATTCTCAGATCTTCCTCTTGCTTCTTTGTCATTGTCACTGTTTCTCCCGCGTACAAGATTGTTGGTTATATTATTGTTTTATAAATTCTCATTTATATTTTTTTCGCCAATATTTTATTCTTTAAAAGTCGTCTATTTACCTGGTAGGTTTTATTTATGTTCATTACTCTTCACCTTCTCTCTGAGTCCCTGCTGCCATCGCTTGTAATTAATTTTTATTCCAATATACTAATCTAATGACCCTACTAATCTAGTGTGTGTGTAGTGCGTTCGCATCCCTATTTACGTTTCACCGTGAGGCCGAATTGATCTACTTGCAATATCTTCTTACAGCTTACCTTAGAAAATAAGTGTTATTCAAGAACAATGATCCAATTAATTACCTTATTTGGCTTCAGAAAAATAAAAATTTTCAGATAAATTATAAGTTAATCCCATATTTTATATTTATTAGACAATAAACAAGCAAAATGGTTCTTTAAATTCAGTTTCAAATTATTCAATGCTATAAACAGATCGTCTTAAGACCTTCCAGAACACTTATTCTTTATATAAAGAATATAAAGGTTTTTGAGTTGTACTTTTGCTTACATTACAATAACGACATTAATACTTAAAATGCTTGCAAAATTTCAAAATTCGCAAGTATAAAGGGAATAGACTATAGCTTTAGCTTAGTTTTCGGGAGCTGGAGTGGTCTATCGGCAACACTATCCTTCGGTATTTGCTTTAATATCTTCAAAACTATAAGACATGTCAAAGAAAGTTAAGATAAATATTTAACTGGTTTACTAGTACTAAAGGATAGTCATGATAGTTTCCCTCTCAGAATTATTGTTTACCGGCAACAACTCCCACCCCTCATATTTATTTCACATTTGAAATTTGAAAAAAATACAAGAGGTTATGTATAATTCGTCCATATACACTAAACTTGAAACAAAATAACTCAATTTGTTAAAAAGACATAACTAGAAAATTGTAGTCATTATTAAAGCTTATAGTTTTGGAGATATTAAAGCAAATAGTGAGGGTTTGTGTTGCCAATAGGGCACTCCAGCTCCCGAAAGGGGCGATTTAGCAGCTAAAAATGTTACCGTTGTTCTTATACTACCTCAGTTATAAACCCACCAACTTTCATTCAAATCGGTGAGATTAACTTGCCTGTGTTCCCTTGTTAGTGCAGCAAAAATAGGAAATTTTATTCTCATTTATTTAAAAACGAAATTTAAATATATTACACCTTTATTATATACAAAATATATTTTATATACCGTTAATTCGATTAGTTCCAACAAATTCCAAATATTTGATTTTCATTCGCAATAATATGAAATATATTTTTCTCGATAAAATCTAAACTCTGGTAAAAATAATTATATAATTGATTGACTCATAAGCAATGACTTTGGGAATTATGTTGGTTAAGGCTGTATGAACGACATACCATAGTAAATAGAAAACAATATGTTTAATTAGAAAGAATACTATCCGTCAAATTTTACATCTTTTTATAAATTATCCAATCGACTTGAGTAAAAACTTTACGTAATCGAGTTATTACAACGTGGCGTTCCGCTTCATTTTACTACACTTTCTAATTATACTTGTATTGTTTAAAACCAGCTTTATTCGTAACAACTTGTAAAATTTAAACTCAAACAGTGTTAAAAGATATAATTTGCGAAATTTGATGACTAAGTTCTTATTTAAAAGCGAGTATAAGTGCTACTTTTAAATAAGTGAAAATAAAATGTTACTTAAAAGTTTTGCCTGCTACCAGCAGTATTAAATTCCCTATACAATATCTCTATATGATATACAAAAGCTTATTTTCAGATTTTGATTCTTGTCACAAGTTAAATGACAATATTGATAACTTGCATTCAACATTTACAGTTTAGTTCAGACTGAGTCGTATTTTTTGTTTTTAGAAATGTAATACTATTGCTTACAAGAATCTACTTCAATAGAGAATTTATAGCAATAAGTAATTTCGATTCGAGCGATGTGGGTTTTTCGCTTCTTGAAGGCTGTCACGTTCTTAGTAAAGAATGTGTTCCAGTAATTACAAAATTGATTATACTTCTTGATATATCTAAAAGTATATACGAAATCTTGCACTGATGCCTTTCGTATTTGTGTATCTTTCTTTTGATATATGTTCTCTGTTGTTTAGAATGCAAGAACGTTTCGGCGTTGTACGTGATAACTTGCATCTGTTATGTTGTTATTGGTACTTTTAACCCTATTTCGTAGCTTACAATAATGAATAAAACTGAAAATTATTCGTTATCTCAAAAGTCTTGATATTTCCAAATCAATCAATGTATCCTGCATTGTAAGTGGATACCTAAGTATACATACGTAAACTGACAGGAAAGCAAATTACCTTACAAATCAGGGTTAACAATAACACTTCAAACCACTTAGAAAAACCCAAACACTTAAACCGAAAAATATTTGAGTTATCCCTTCTCTTGTTTTCCACAACAATTTACGAATGGATAATGAAAACAGCTTTATACTCGTACTGTAAATAAACAGATGTATACATATCATAGTGGTTAAGCAAATAACACAACAACATAAACTCATAGTACACAATCGAATCCTCCTTATAGCTTCTTGGTCTTAAAATATACAGGATCGGTAATCAGGTATGCACCTTTTAACGGGAAATTTTCCTTAAAAATGTAATAAAAGTCTAATAGGAAACGAAATAATTCTTATAACGAATAACGGATAATTGATTTGCACGAGGTAGTAATTGAGCACTCTCAAAATATGCCATAGAGAGTCGATGATTAGCTAAACGATCTATGCATGTTGTATTAGTATTCTTGTCAGTAAATATAAAAAATGTATCGCGCTCTTAAAAATCTCCTGTATCTGAAGCAAAAGCTTTTGACTAATTAGATCCAAAAGATCTTATTCACCGACCCCCTGTTCGAAAAGTCGAAAGGTTATTCGTTAACCTTCCCCAGCAAACTTTGACAATTGACCTGGTAGTCGAAAACCGTCTCTTACTTTGAAGGCCAAGAGTCCTAAGCGACGATCCTGACAACTATCATTTTTCGTACAGACTCTAAAAATTCTTAAATTACCTACTATCTGCAACCTATTGGATGATCTCAAATATATCTGTATCCCTTCGTAGAAAAGAGAAAATAACCCACGCTTTATACAAGGCGCATATCTATTACCGTAATAAATCTATTAAACTTCAACGAGTAATTGGGAGGAATCTCTTGTTAAGCAATTTTTTGTTCTTTTTCATGAATATGGTTTGTTACGCACCTAGTTCTTTACAAAGGTTTTACATTTTTAAGTAATTTAAGGTTTCTTAATTCGATGTGATTTTACTTACAACATTAAACAACTCTGGTTTATCAAAACGTACGCTCTTTAAACCTCGTTTCAATATTCTTCTTTGTTCAATACAAACTTTGTCACAATAATTACACACAATTGATAAATTCCAGACCTTTGCTTCATATCCGGTATATTTTTAAAATTACCTAGAAGGTTTTTTTAATGTGTTATCTGACACATCCATGTTTTGTTGGAAAACATTTTTCTTAATCGTTTTACTACTCAGTGGAAAGGTGGTTTTATAAATTTCTTATTACCGGTGTCTGTTAGAGTCAAGGTCGTGGAATTTCGGGTATATTGTTTACTTTGGACTTTCCTTAAAATAAATCAAGAGCAGTTAAAGAAAAACCATTGAACACCGCCACATATTTATTGTATTTTAGTTCTTTTTCGCACCTACTCTTATTAACTGAAGAATAACAAGTCTATTAGCCAGGACACCTTTTCTTCGCAATGGTATGAATCAGCTTATTGAATCTATTTGAATTAGTTTTTTATGCATGACTAAGGTAACTAAGAAAAGACGCCATTTGTTTATTTCTCCTCATATTAACTTGGTAATAATAAATTTCGGATTGAGTCCGACTAGGAAACCTCGAATGTTTCCTTTATCTGTATCAAACATGGTGAAAATGTCATCCACGTACTTCAGTTAGATTCTAGGAAAATACATATTTGGGTTCTTGTTTCATGTTGCTTTTAAATTTTGATATAAATAATAATGATATAAATATTTTGGTGGCACTCATCTAAACGCGGGGCAATTCTTTTTGAAAACTGCTTGGTAGATATTCTTCGTGACAGTCGTCATTTCTCTTCGAATATACTGTGTAAATTCATTCAGAGAGTGAGAAGTGTTACTGTTTACCTTTGACTTAAAGTAGCTCCATAGGAAAGCATCCATTGGTGCCAAGTCAGTGCTGTGTGGCGGCCAGTTTATGTCACCCCCTTTGGAGATATAAACTGGCCGAAGTTTTGCCGGGAAAATTTTGGAGATCAATTTTCCAGAGAAAATTTCACGAACAAATGATAGGACATGCAAGATGTCACTCAATCTTGTTGGAGCCAAGTGTTCCGATTAAAACTATTAAAATTCTGCACGACTGGCGTAAAAAAGTTGTTAATCATCTCCACATACCGCTCGGAATTTACGGTTACTGTACGACCTAAGGCATCTCTACGAATTACGGGCTGATAATTGCTTTCGTCCGCATCCCAGCCCAAACAGTAACCTTTATCGAATGAAGTGGCCTCTCATACTTCTGTTTGGGATTTGTTAAACTCCAATAAAGGCAGTTCTGCCTGGTTACTTGGCCATTGTGGTGAAAATGTGTTCCCAAGGAAGGGGCGACTGGCACACCCCTTACTCCCCAGTCAGCAATTCTGTTCACGCAGTGAAGAAACCAAACTGAAAAAGACTTTTGGGACACTCAGTAGTAAGTAAATATTAACAACAGTTATAATTACAAAATTTTCTTTGTAAACGTTCTAATTTTTCAAAAACTATAACTTTGTTACAAACTATAAAAAAGGAGGTGTCCCCCTTGAGAAACTAGAATGTTCGATCAAGACGAAACGAAAGGTATATATTTACCGTCTCATGATACATCGCAAGAGAAACATTCTTGTGGAGGCACATAGAGAGACAGAAGAGACAAAATTAGCTTTTAATCAGAAAAGTACGCCTTCAAAACACATTTCATTTATTTTAACCAACTGTCTTTCTCTTACCGTTTACCGGATTCTAATTATGAGCACATTAACTGGGACAGCATGTATGCTTGAAATACCTACAGCATACAATAATTAATGAATACAGCGTGTTCGAATGATTTAACCAAAAAATAATTCCAAGTTTATTGTCGGGTACTAAAGATACGTACACTTGTACCGTAATATGTCATCACTTCTTTCGTGATGCATTTGACATTTTGCACGAAACTAAAACCGGTCTCCAACCACTCCGCCTCATATATCGCATTTAGTGAGTGCTGCTTTTATGCAAATGACCAACACATTCCATGAAGAATAAGTACGTACCGTCATTACATTTTTATTGATATTTTTCACCGTCTGTTTGTTTAACTGTATACTGTTACGCGTTAATATTCATTGTATTCCAGCAGGCAAATAAAACTATAACCTTTCGTAGGTCTGCGGTCTACTCATATACGTGAGAGAAAATATTAATATTAAGATATTTATTATATATGTCAATGTCAATTCAATTTCTATATATATTGCAAATTGTAAGCACCTCTCACTTATGTTTATAAATGGATTCCTTCATTACATTAACTCATTGATATTCAATCACTGTTTTTATAGCTAATCGATAAAAAATGTTCATCTAAAAAACACTGCTTATGATTAAAGCACTACTACTACTACTTTTCTTTCTGCAGATATAAAATTCTTTATAAAAATTGACTATTAAATAAACCTACATCAAGTACTTTAGATATATCGCATACATGTAGTTGATTGTTGTGATATATGAACATATTGTTATTCGCAAAATCTTTCTAAGGTCTACAGTTTAGGTCTTTTTCGTTGTATTTGCAGTGTATCACCATTATTACTGGTTTTTCGTTTCCCCATTTAGTTCGTAAATCAAGGGAGGTACATACAACAAATTTCAATTTCTGAACGCAACCTTCTCTGTCGGTTATAATACTATAATTTATAGAGAAAAATATTGTAGATTATTGTAGCGCATTTTCGCACTGAATTCATTGGCGTGATTACCATTTTTCTAAATTTAAGATTAGTTTTTTCAGGAGTTAACCATGGAGTTGTTTTTCTTTTTTAAAAGTACATCCACTTTGTCTTTCCATACGTTGATATTACAATTTTAAGAAATATAACAGACCACTTCTATTCCTCTATTTCGAATTAGATGTTATGAACATCTAACTGAAATTAAAGTTATTGACGCATGTAAACATTATCGCATCTTTATAGATATTGAGATACAGCACTTGATACAATTAACGCTTCACTCACTCCTATGTCCAAAGGGATGTGTATTTGCTTTGTGGTTATTATATACACTTTGGGATACCATTCGACGCAAATACTCATTTTGCTTTAACGTCTTCATTGAGCTTACAAAATGACCACACGTAATATTCCTGTATACTATTTAAACATTAGCAGAGCTAATAATATCACTTCGATGTTATTTTTTCAACACACGTAGATCTGTTAACTATTACATATATGTATACTTTAGTCCGTAAAATGATAATTTCATATGCATTTCACATTTTTATTCCATGTTTCTATTAAATGTTCAAAGGTGTGTAAATTCACATCCTATAAATTTGATCATCGTGGTAATGATAGTTTATATAAAAATGTTAAAAATATAAAAATTGATCATAAACGTACCTGGAAATATAAAATAAAAACAGACTTATTACAAATAGAATAATGAAGGAAAAACTTTGCTGTTACCCAAACCAATCGGGTTGGTTTTCCAAATAATAGCTCTTAAATCAATATCTATGTGCAGATAACTATTCATATATCAATAACGGTGTATTGAAGATGAGTATCATAATTTTTAACTATTACAAAGTCAGAAAATCTTCAATCAAATGATTTCCATTCGCAAAATCCATACACATCCAAAGGTTGATCATTAGTTATTTTTCTTAGAGATTGTTAGTATATGCACATGCTTTCTAATACAAATTCCTTTTAAGAATAAAAGGAATGACCTGTGCCGTTGACTAAACAATTAACTGGTTAGTCTCCCGGAATTTAGATATAATTAGTTTGCTTGCGACAGATAAAGTTCGGCAATGAATAAGTAACGCTTGAAGATGGTAGATGACACTTTAGCAAAACATAGCATTGGTCCTTCTCAGCACAAAAATATCAGCCCGCAGAGAGAAAGCCGACATAACGCTATTTTATATTCTTTTCTTTAAGGTTTTCGCGCATGAAATATGAGATATAATTCTTACGGGCGTTGGTCCGCGTAGATACCTGGTTCTCAGAAGAAGTAGCTCGACGTTTCGATGAAGTCTCTTTCATCTTCTCTCACCTCTGTCACGTATATATATATATATATATATATATATATATATATATATATATATATGTATTGTAGCAATATACATACATGAAATGTGTTCAAATTCTGTTTGTAGCCCCGTCTATTTAAAAAAATAGATCAGTAATCCGCAAAACACAAAACTAAAATTATGTTAACAATAGAGATACACAGACTACACTGCATATAGGAATTCTTTTACCAACATAGTTTTTGCTCACCCTAGTGTAGTCAATTATGCTCTACGATAGTTGTAGTAAGATTTATGGCTAATCTTTGACATTTAACATGACGATCATGGGCACTTCTATCTTTCCATATGAATCATATTTCCTACATTAAATTTATGTTTATACTTACCTTACTTTTAGCATCATCTATTACAATACAAATAAAATTCCGCTTACAGAAAAAGTATGCATCATAGCTCGTAATTACACGCGCAAAAGAAATTTGCGTTCACCCGTTACCTTGAAATCGTAACAGTTCTTTATTTGTTAACACATAAGAAAAGATATTGATATGTATGCTATACCTACATGTACATATGTAGGTATTAGATAAATAGTAGATGTATATGTATTACCATACCGCATTTTTTAATTATATCATAACGACTTGTTTTCAAGTAATTTAAGTTAGTAGCGTTCGAATAACAGTTAATTAGGAAAAAATATGAAGTACAATTTATAACACATTAAAAACGTAAGTTTGTCCTCTAGGCGTAAGCTCTATTTTCTAATTTAAAAAATGCACCCATTGCGTTGGAAAATATTGATAAAATAATTGTACCTCGAACACATTCGAACTGGTGTTCTTGTCAACTTTAAGGTTGGGAAACTTTCAGATTCCTACAGATCGGTAGCAACCTTTACTTCATAGCTTTTGCTATTGTAGTAAAATAATTAATGCAACATTTTATATTAATTAATTCTTGTTTCTTTACTAATTAGCTTAAAGGCTAATTAACTTAAAAGTAAAACATAATTAATAATCAAAAGAAAGGAAAATTAAAAGGAAGTTTCAAACCACAGATGATGTTTCAGGTACCTTGTACTATACCGTAGTGTAGTCCTGTACTGCAGCTGAACTGAAAGCTGAGAAAAAAAAGGTTAAACAACCATTCCATTACATACCATACACACGACATACATAATAATTTGAAACATCACTACATGAAAGGTACAAACTTTGTATTTCGTGTATTAAAATAAGACATTCAATCTTTTAAATATGAGTCCCAAAACAATAATTTTATTAGAAAATATGACCTGGTATGTATCGACATTGTGATATAAATTTTAATATAGAATTTTATTCGGGTAATAAAAATTACATTTGCATTCCCTAGAAAGTTAACGAATGTGATCTTTATTACCTCAACCACCAACTTATGTCAGCCACAAAATTTTAAAAAATGTTCTGTAAGAATGCTTACATTAATAGATATTTTAATTTAATTTTAAACTTTATTTTAATAGTGTCGGCATGTTCTGTACCATAGTAATTCATTATTTTACTTGAAAAGTATATTGCGGAAATCCACTAACTTCCGTGTTCCATGTTAAAGACTTATGAGTAATTCAAACTTGGTGCGATCTTCAAGATATGATAGTGTAACCTGTCCTAAAGCTCCTTTAGGAAAGCGATATCCGTCGAAAAATTCGTTACCTAATAATTCATCAAAAATGTTATTATTTTATGTAATCTCACTTACATAATTTCACACAATGCTTTGCCTGCGGATGATTTAAAATTTATTGAACTTGAATCCATTACTTTAAGCAACGGCATACGCAATTATAAATAATACGGATAACCTAGTCCAGCTTAGATTGATCGTGAAGAAGTCATTTTGAAAATTCCAAACAAACTACCTAATTAGGTCTAGATAATTCTAATCAGCCCTAAAATACACTCCCGGCCATAAATGTTTACCCACCTGCATAATTAAGAATATTAATAAAAAAGAACATTTTTTATAACTACCATTTTATTATATTTGTATTATTGAACTGTAAGTATGATATAGATTATAATTCCTCTGTAATGTTCTGTGTGTACATAATAAGCCGACTGACCTTAAAGTATCGAAAATTATACTTTTTGCGGATCATGTATGTACATTCAAGTAGACGGATTAGATAAAGGGCAGCTTTTCGGCCATCATAAAATATGAAAATAGACCAAACGGGCATTTCAATATAATGAAAAATTTGGTTTTCGTCCAGCTTTCGTATTGCAAGCAGTGAATAGTAAAAACGTTGTGCAAAGTGTTTTAAAACAACGAGAAACGCTGGAACCGCGGATTATAAAGTTAAAGAATGTCAAAGAAGTGGCAGTGTATCCAATAAACAGCGAAAGGTTCGAAAATCTTCTCAAATTCCGACAACAGCACTTTAGGTGCAACTACAGGACACGTGGAAGAAAATAGAGCCACTAACACTGGCAAAGCCGCTATAGAAAATGCTAAGATTGTGTGCGACAGCAATAGAACTGAAAAGTGAAAACATTCACGAATCGTAAATTTAAGTTAATTTATTATATTTAGCAGATTGTTTTTATAACTGTTTCGATTCTTTGTATAAGTACAGAATAATGGTTTATTTTCTAATTAGTTTTTGACTTGTGTTTATAATATTTTAAGTGTAGGTAAATACTTATGAACGGCAGTGTATATTTATTACCCTCTTCCTATAATCTAATACACATATCCAAAAAGAGTCATATATCGGTTTGTGTAATTAGTGTCGTATATCAGAGAAAATAGTTATTTTCGTAACCTCTCATTGAACCTGCATTGCTAGAATTATAAAAAGTATTATAAATCATACCTAATGAAGTACCTAAGATTTAGTATTTCATTATTCATGTGCCATTGGATCAGTGAAAATGCTGCAGTTCTACCGCACTGGAAGATGTTTCGAAAGTTTTTCTTTATGTGACCTAGTTTCTCTTCGGAAATTTGGCGTGTCTTATATTACACGAATGCGATAAATTATGAGCGTCAATTGGATCGTTTCGCAAATGTCTACACGTAGCAGTAGTTTCTCACGACCGACAGATAATGTGAACCGTCATCAAGTTACTCTCATTCAATAAAAAGCAAGTTAAAACAATCGCAAAGATTTGTAATGCGTCTATGTGAGTAATCTGCTTACTTTGCCGACTTTTACTACCATATGTAATCCAAATACAAAGCGTTCACAGAAAAGTAAGTCGGCATTAACATAAATTTAGAAAATTTCAATACATAAACATTTTACCACCAAGCCATTTTAAAGCTACATATGAGATACAATGGCTAGCCATGTTTTTATTGTTAAATAAAGTGAACACACCCTATCGAAATCCTGTCAAAATAGATAATAATAGCTTTTACCAGTAGAACCTTCTATTTGTATATGCTTTTGTATTACTTATAATAAAAAACGATGTGCACTTGTATCAAAGTAGGATGTCTATGAAGTATATGTGTTATGATGACCAGTACATATATAGTCTCCAAGAACAGACTGCGGGAATAACGTACTACGTAATTTTTTGAGTATACAAAAAAGATACGAAGCATTGCGTATTCGAATACTTGCCTAATATAAGACACTTAATCTTTTGACCAAAAATGTCTACAAAATATTTGCTAAATGCATAATAATTAATTTTCAGGTTCTCTTTTTAATCGATAGTTTTAATTACACATGCATTTTCTACATTTTTATTTTTCTTTTGTACAGAAGCAACCATATACTATTGCAGTATAAATGTGTTTTAAATATTCCAACGAAGTGTTAAAAAAATAGTGATATGTTACTAATGAAAGTAAATAAACCATATTTATCAAGAATAACACGTCTAATACCCGGCATAAAGTCTACCTACGAAAATTATAAATTTATGTTGAATTAAACGGCAAATTTAGCTGTTGGTGTACATAATGTCTAAATACAACATTATTGCAAGCAATTACTACAACGCTATAAAGAAAAGTTTGGTTAATGTTGAATTAAGGAATGCTTTCAACTGACGATGTAAATGATCCTGTACAGTTATTCAACGTTAGTTACAGGTATTGCCTAACGTTTAGTTATTGTTACAAAAATGTCTTTTCGATATTTACTTTCATACTTCTTGTTCATCAGGCATGATTTTACTAAAAACTATTAAAAAATACACTGTAGCGTTTATTACGAGGGCGACTTGAAATGTTTCCAGAACCGACAAGAAAAACATGGTATTGGCGTGGCTGTTGTATTGCCCCGTGATCGTCCTTCCCTTCTGCAGATAGTCGGCTAATGGAACGGTCTTTCCTTTCCTCAAAGCCGACTCGCCCGGAAAAGTACACTGCTTCGACTGTTTCTTGGTGTTCGGTATGTAGTGGTGGATCCAAGTCATCCACAACTACGAAACAAATGAAGAAATCCCTTGGATTGTGTTGGATCCTGGCCAGACACTTCTCCGAAATGGTCACCCGATTTCGTTTTTGCTCCGGTGTGAGCAAAATCAAATTTTGTGTGGGATATGGCCAACGCGTTCTTCTGAGATACCTATTGTCTTTGTTATCTCGTTCAGCTTCAATCGGCGATCGTCTAATACGACATCATGGATCTTGTCGACCATTTCACCGTTAATAAAGGTTTTTGGGCGTCCACTGCGTGGTTTGTCGCTTGTGCTCTTGCGACCACGTTTGAACTCGCTCACCCGGAAGTTGATGGTCGAAAATGATGGAGTATATCCGCCAAGAACCTCTAGCAAAATATTTCGAATTTCCGTGGCCGTTTTCACAGCCATCCAGAAGTGTTTTATCGCTGCACGAAATTCGATTTTATCCATTTTCTCTCCTCTTAAGCAACAACTACTGACAGTAGATATTTGAAATTTTGATAGTTGCCATAAAAAGGTTGCCCTTGCCGGCCAAGGAATCCACTTCAACCTTCGTACGCCGTCTCTTGCCGATTCCGGAAACATTTCAGGTGGCCCTCGTAAGCTTTAAATCAAACAGAGCACAACACATGCAATGTTAAGGATGAGTTCATAAAACAAACACTAATCTGTATAATTAAATTAATTAATTAATATACATCATCCCTCGTTGACCCCAACTGACGAATTCGGGTCTTATTTCTAATTACGTATTTTTAAATATTTTGCGAGAATCAAGGAAGACGTGAATTCGTCAGATGATATGTATCCTTTAGTAACTTCAACATCAAGCGCTTTGGATGTTGCGTCGTACAAACAGCACTAAAAACAAAGAGATTATAGACCTAAATTAACAAATAGCGTAATACCCAAATTTTTAAGTGACATACTAACAATTTTGGTATTTTAGAAACATGGCGAACACGGGCATACGAAACGACAGCGATGAAAACTTCTCAGACGATGAAAGTGTCCCGCTTACTCAGGATATATATGGAGGGAGGTAAGATATGTTTCCTAATATGTATTTAAGTATTAATGGAGCTTATGTTCTGCGGAAAAATATCACACGCTTTCAATTTCCAGCTGGAGCAGACAATGTTAAAAACAATGTTCCCGAAATTTGCATTATAAACAATTAAATCATTTCCTGTGCAGAAGTTTTAGTGAGAATCTACCATAGACACATTGTATACACTCGCATTTCGGGATATTTTACTGTGAACATCGAAATATATGTGTATATTGTATACGGTAACAATACTTATTTACGCAATTTTCGGAGCAATTAACACGTTAGAAAGAAAAATCACTAAAAGCTCTCCAAAATGAAATTTACGTATGCATCTACAAAAATAAAGAGAGTAAATTACGATTCTTACATGTGTAATATTCAGTAGCGGCAGACAAAAAATGAAAAATGTAATAATAATATGCTGGTTTTCATAATGTATTTAAGTGGAACTATGTTTATAGTAAACAGTAACATATCCACTCTATTTTTTAGGTAATATTAAGAATTTCAATTGAACTCTTAGTTGTCGTCAACTTATTCCCACTAATGCATATCTATTGGAACGAAACAACTGCATAATAGTTTTTTTATACTAGGTACCTGGCAACTAGCTTTGCATTATACATTTAGAACTCGGAAATTGATTGCCAAGAATATTGAAAGAAAGGAAGTTTGTGATCCAGTTTGGAATTATTTGGCTTCACTTGCAGTATCCACTTGAAAAATATACTTAAGAAATTTGAGAAGATCACGACATATCAACAGTTTTCAAAATGCTAAAAGTAGTCCTATTTTTATTATAAAAACTTCGACTTTTAGTGGAAAAATTTAACACGTAATATTAAATGTTCAGCCTTTCGCAGATATGTTAAATGTAGTTTTGGGAATTTAGGTACCAAGCGAAGGATACTACATGGACCAGTTAATGTTAATATTGAATTAGCAGAGAATATAATTACAGCTGCACGTGTACCTCATAATTTTGTAAGGCTGAGAGACATCAGCTCAGTCAGATCGTAAAACAAGAAGCAGAGTAAATACGAAAGCCATTGAGAAATTCATACATTATTTTGTGAATATTAATCCTCTAGATTGGCAAAAAAATTCCTGCAATAGCTTTAGTTTTACTGAATATTTTTGAAAGATAGAAATAAACTACAATATTACGAAATTACTTACCCGTTTTTCATCAGTTGCATCTGCTTTTACAGATAAAAGAATATTTTACGCAATCTTTCTTTTTTCTGTTGTATCTAATATCAAAATCACTATTCAAGATTTCTCATATTACACGTGCTGTCTAAATTTCTGATATTAATTCATATATATATATATATATGTTTTCGCGGGTAAAGAATGTCTTGTTATCCTCTCAGGTTTTGTCCTGCGCTTGGCGTTGGTTTTTAGGACATACACGGTTCTTATATAGTAATTTACTGAAGATATTCTAAACAGTCTTATTATTACGATTTATTAAACGATGAAACGATACGACACTAAAAACAGTAAAAACGCCTTTGTCTGCACATACAGGTGACGCCGCGATTTCACGCACCGCCGCTGGTCAGCTGTGTATTCGGTACGGTTCATGTCATGTGAGGACAGTGGACGATTCGTCAACCGTTTCATGACACAGCCTCTTCATACGTTAAAATTTTTCATAGATTGCCCGATTTCAATACCATATTTACACAATGTACACGACCTTTCTTAATGTAACACATGGGCTGAAAAGTTCCGGGCCTAACACATAGATGACGCTAGTTTTATTGCAGTCACCTTTCTCTCAGTTAGTACTAACCTTCAAAAAACAGCTGTTAAAATTTCATGATATTTTATCTATTAGTTTGTGAGTTATTGTGCTAAGAGTCACGCTACTTTTGTTATTTTCAAAACAATGGATCAAAAACAATTTCGTGTTTTAATTTTACACTGCTTCTTGATGGGAAAAAATGCCGTTCAAGCGAAGCAATGGCTTGAAAAGTGTTATGGGGACTCCGCTGCTCCATCAGAAACAACAATAAAACGTTGGTTTGCTGACTTCAAACGTGGTCGTAGAGACACCGATGATGCAGAACGCAGTGGACGTCCAAATGAGGCGGTAACACCAGAAAACATCAAAAAAATCCACAAAATCGTTTTGAATGATCGAAAAGTGAAATTGCGTGAGTTAGCTGACATCGTAAAGATATCAAAAGAACGTATTGGCTTTATATTACATGAGCATTTGACTATGAGAAAGCTCTGTTCAAAATGGGTGCCGCGTTTGCTCACTGTTGACCAAAAACAAGAAGGTGTTGATGATTCTGAGCAGTATTTGGCCATGTTTAAACGTAACAAACCGGTATTTTTGCGTCGATATGTGACAATGGATGAAACATGGATCCATCACTTCACTCCGGAATCAAAACGATCACCATCTGAGTGGACAGCAACTGGTGAACCTCATCCAAAGCGCCCGAAAGCACAACAATCGGCTGGCAAGGTTATGGCCTCGGTATTTTGGGATGTGCGTGGTGTAATATTCATCGACTATCTTGAGAAAGGAAATACCATCAACAGTGAATATTATATAGCGTTATTGGAGCGTATGAAGGCCGAAACTGCAAAGAAACGACCGCATATAGCAGAGAGAAAAATGTTGTTTCATCAAGACAACGCACCGTGTCACATGTCAATCAAAACAATGACAAAATTACATGAATTGAACTTCGAATTGCTCCCACATCCACTGTATTCGCCAGATTTGGCTCCCAGCGACTACTGGCTGTTCGCAGACCTCAAAAAAATGCTCGCCGGTAAGAAATTTCGTACGAATGAAGAGGTTATCGCTGAAACTGAGGCCTATTTTGACGCAAAAAATAAATCGTTCTACAAAAGTGGTATTGAAATGTTAGAGCGGCGCTGGAATGATTGCGTTGCTCTTGACGGAGATTACGTTGATGAATAAAGCTAATTTTGAACTAAAAACCGTGTTTTCTTTGTTAGGCCCGGGACTTTTCGGCGCATGTGTTATGTAATTAACCGAAAATAAACAAAGAACTCACAAAACACGCATAAACCAATATGGCGCAATGGATATAGGTAAACATGTAAGAATATAGAACTATTACAGCATAAGCGATGAAGTTCTAAAAGATAAAATGAAAATCCTGGGAATCCTAACAGGAAGCAAACAATAAGGAATAAATGCAAGGCATGAGTCGGAAATGTCGGAGAAAGCGGAAGAAATACTTAAAGAAAATGCAAGTGAATGTAGCTAAAATAGTAAGGAATGGAAAATCGCTTCGAAAATGATCAGCCAGGCATCTATGTGTCGATTTATCTAGAAAAATTGTCAACGAACAATTCAACACAAAAAAATGCAAAAGGCAAAAGAACAAAAGATGGTTTATATCTATTAAATAAAGTAAATATTAAAATACCACCAATGGAATCAGAAAGAGGCGAAAATATTCAACTATAGTACACGTTTCTTATGCTAATAGCAAATAGTTTATAATTATTGCCCATATAGAAAGTTTTTTCCAAATATAATGGATTATCAACGTTTACCTGCCAAAATTTTAATAGTTTTCTACATATCCAATGCAAGTACAAAGTAGACAAATGTGTTGCAACATCCGCTTTTCGCTGAACTAATAGAGAAATGAAAAATATCTTAAATAAAAGTCATTAACGTTTTAAATAGAACATTATAGATAAAATTTTATTTTTCAATGAAAAAATATTCGGCGGTTAAAACAATATACAATTTTACATTTTCCAGTCTAAAATGCATATAAGCAATATCATTCGGTAGTAAGGTAATGAAGCATTAAATAATTTTTATTTGGGAAATCGATTGCAGGAAAAGAAAATAAATTTGTAAAAGACATGTTTAATCCAAAGTATTGTTCCGATTAATGAAAAAAAAATGACTATTTTTTCTTGGCAATTTACAGTTTTGGTAGCAATAAGTTCATCATTTATAGTTACAGTTTTGTTCGTATTTGATATTAAACGATTTCCCTTGCGTCTAAATACATATTTACTGATCACATTACGCAGTTTTCTTTGAGGTATATCCCCGTTCATAAGACGAATAAAAAAAATTGTAACACAGAATTCTATAAAGTCCCACAACTCACGTCATAATAATTAAAAGAAGAAAACATTTCCAAATTATACTACGTAGTTATTGTCTATCTCAGATATAAGTTATGAAAATATTAAACCTTAAAATTGCATCTATTATCTATTTAAGAAAATCGCACAGCATCAAAATGTTAAATATAATTATGGTAATTATAATTATACAAATTCTGTATATTATTACACCTTTTATTCATTGATATGTAGAACGTAGTAATAATAATAACGTTTATCACTAAGTAAATTCATTAACACGGTATCGTTCATCACTTTACATATGATTGATCTGAATTGTTCTTCACCGTTGCTAATAGTTCAATTAATGACGAAAAACTGTATAAAATGCGAGGCTTACTTTGGCAGTACATGTAATAATATAAATATGTTTAGAACATCGAGATCCGGCGATTTTACTTGTACTAATTAAGTAAACAGAGGAGTTTCAAGACTCTTTTGTACAAAAGCTATACGTCATATTACACCAATACATACATATTTAATACCAGCAACATCACTAGCTATCCTTAATCAAATACCTTGAATCCACATTCAGTTGTACATTAGCATTTCCTACATTTTATTGGTAGGATAGCTCCTAAATCCGTTGATCAGCATCGATAAGAATCAGATTCTTAATTTTATATGAAATTAACAAAAAGAACAACAAATGCGTACCGGCACGGACCAAATTTGCATCCAGTATTAGATATTAATCACCGATCATTACCTTTATACCACCGTATTTTTCCAAGGAAAAATTTTTAAGTCGCAAATCCAAACGCTTTCTGTTGTTAACGCGCGTAATTAAGAACCAAAACACTCATTTGCAAAATTATCTTGATGCATTTTCATTGACGTTAAAATACATGAATAAATATTAAGGACACTGGGATTTGTTTTCATACAGTGTCGTGTTTCGTAATGGTCATCCTTTGTATATAAGAAAAAAACAGAAATTGCTATTGTTTATAATTGTATAACAGTATATGAAACCCACACATAAAAATTAATTTCGCACAGTAAGGGGCTTGCTTATTCGTATTAATTATTACAGAAAAGCTTGAAAGGTCAACTACCTTCCAGCTGAAAATATGTTTGCATTTTTACCTGTTAGCATAAATCTTTACTCTCTTGTCAAGTTATGTACCTGAAATTGTTATTTTTATATAATAACTTATTTTATTAATAAAAATTCGAGTTAAACATAGTTTTTATTATAATTTATATTAGTTTTCATTTTATTTTTGGAATATATTTCTTTGCGTTTACATGAAGCTATGACACATGTTAACAATGTCTAAAACGAAGGTAATGTATTTATGTGCACGTACATCTTACATTCTTTTGAACACAATATTTTTTCTCTCTTTTTTCTTAAATCCATTGGAGGTATATTTTGGATCATTCATGCTGAAACTTCCATGTTAAAAATTAGGTTACATTAAATACGTAGGTAGGTTATTGACATAAAGGTGATAAAATCGAACTTTGAAAACCCCCTAAAGCAACACGCCTGCATGTGTTTTGATAATTTTTTATCAAAACAAATTGCTTTCTTTCTATTAAATAGGATTGGAACCACTTCAGCCTGATATACTCTATTCCACAAAATTTAAATACGTAAGATTCTACGGCTAGAGTCAGCAATAAACAAAATGTTTCCGTGTCGTAGCGAAAAGTATAAAGGAAAAAGAAAAAACGAAAGTAAAAGTAAAAGCGGGAAAAGAAGAATTTTCCTTTTTCCCCGAAAGCAGTTTGTTTATTCTCAACGTGATATTGCTAACGATGGAGGGTTATTACAGTTGTTTTGGCTATTTCCATTGTTACAAGGGAAATAGCCCAAACAACAACTCGAAGTTCGTTTATTATTAGATAAAGTTTCTTAATATATCCCAGTACATATATTCGGTCGCTGGATCAACACAAAACCGAGACCCAGACTTTCAAAATGTTCAGCAATATTTTGTCACATATGTAGAACCGAGTTTTTATTACTAACAAGGGAACACCGACGGCTGTCCCCCTCCGATTTCGATGAAACTTAACATATCGAAAGAGTACCTTAAAATAAGAGACATATTTTTTTATCGATTTTGGGATACAGCTCCCTCCGAAGTTTGGACGATTTTTCAATTTTTGTAAATATTTCCTAAATTATAACAGATATTAAAATTTCTTCTTAACATAATTTACAGCATATTGCATGGCTCTAAGGGTGGCGTCGTCTGTATTCGCAGAAAGTTAATAATTTATTCACATTTTTTCTTTTTATTATTCATCAAAGGAAGGCCAATTTTACATAGAACACGACGATGTATAATAAGTTTAGATAATTAATAATGGTAAAAATAGAAAAATAATAAGGTTCAAAATTAATAAACGTGTCTATTGATATAAATCAAAAGAATTATAACAGAAATAAGTTTTTATCCTTAACATAATTTCCAGTATAATACATAGTCTCAAGGTAGATATCTTCACAAAAAGCTAATAACCGAGAACGGAGTACCCCATACCTCTGCATTTTTTTAATAATAAGTTTATTCATCATTCATCTAAAAAAGATCGCTTTACACATAGAAAACGGTGATGTATAATAAATTTAGAAAATTAATATTAGTAATAATAACTCAAAATAAATATACGTACGTGTCTATTGTCATGAATTTGATATGCACTTATCTACGCATACGTGAGTTTTATTAATTATTCAGTCACTTCAGATATAATTGGTAATTTGCATTATAAATTTAACGCGATAAGGGATCTGGTGATTGATTATATTATTATGTAGATAAAAATAAATCCCCGAATGCATAGTAATTAACCACGAACGTTTAAGTGGTCACGTCTGCATTTACGAAATAGGTATATAAGACGAGTATTCCAAATGAGAACATTCAACACTTTCTCCCAATCTGCGCAACTGTCGTAGAGATTTTACTTTTTTGAATTTTTGGATGACCTGCCAAAGTACGTGGTTTGGATTTACCACTTTTCCAGTAGTCGACAGCTTTAGTTTTGTAATCTAGGTCTATAACGCTAGCCCCTTCTTCATGAACACATGCAATATCTTCATAATTGTCTTCTTCGTCTTCTGCTGTTTCTTCCACAAATTGCGCTTCGTGTAGTTCTGCTAATTCTTCAAACTATAATGCCGTTACATCTTGAAAGGAGAACATTGCGTCTTGTTGAGCAGATACAATTATATTTTTCAAGGCATCATGCAACTCACTTTCTTGCGGTGTCAAAGGAATTGTTGCGATGTTAGTAACTTGAAATGCTGCAAGTAACATGTTCAACACATATGCTATATTTACGACCGCCATTGCGCCAAACTATAGGTACTGACCTACACTGTACGAAAAACGACTTCTACTGTTGTCATGTGGAATTCTCGTCTTATATCTGTTTCGTAAATGCAGACGTGACCGCTTAAACGTTCGTGGTTAATTACTATAATATACTATAATTCGGAGATTTATTTTTATCTATATAATAATATAATCAATCACCAAGGGATTTGGTTAAATTTATAATGCAAATTATCAATTATATCTGAAGTGACTGAATAATTAATAAAGCTCACGTATGAGTAGATAAGTACATATCAAATTCATGACAATAGACACGTACATATATTTATTTTGAGTTATTATTACTATTATTAATTTTTATTTATTATACATCACCGCTTTCTATGTAAAAGCGATCTCTTTTTGATGAATAATGAATAAACTTATTATTAAAAAATGCAGAGGTATAGGGTACCCCGTCCCCCGTTATTAGCTTTTTTTGAAGATATCTACCCTGAGACCATGTATTATGCTGGAAATTATGTTAAGGATAAAAACTTATTTCTGTTAAAGTTCATTTGATTTATATCAATAGACAAGTTTATTAATTTTGAAGCTTTATTATTATTTTTCTATTTTTACAATTATTAATTTTCTAAACTTGTTATACATCATCGTATTCTATATAAAATTGGCCTTCTTTTGATGAATAAGAAAAAGAAAGCATTTAAAAAAAATGGAGGGGGTGCGGGGTACCCCATCCTCCGTTATTAACTTTTTGCGAATACGGATGATGCCACCCGTAGGACCATGCAATATGCTGCAAATTATGTTAAGAAGAAATTTTAATATCTATTATAATTTAGGAAGCATTTGCAAAAATTGAAAAATCATCCAATCTTTGGAGGGGGCTATAACCCGATAAAAAAATACATGTCTCTTATTTTAAGGTACTCTTTCGATATGTTAAGTTTCATCGAAACCGGAGGGGGACACCCGCCGGAGTTTCCTTGTAAGTCGATGTAAATAACTTTTAGATCTGAATCTGGCTTATCTCTCCACAAATTATTTCTACTATGTCCTAGTTTTCTCAGGAATATGTTTTTATCGATAATTTTTCTATATATCAACGAAACAATGACCAAAAACATTTACCGCTAAAGAATACTTTGCTTATATCGCGATTTTTATTAATTAGACCTATAACTAAAATAAAAGAAAACAAGCGTAAAAGTGGGGAAAACTAGAGTTTGATCTAAAAGTAACTAGGAGGATTAAACTATTGATTTCTTTTAATAAAAGCATACATCGCCCCACGTTGAACACAGCTGCTATCAACTTTTGATAGCTGGATAAAATATAGTCATATTAATCTAACCACCTCAATATATACAAAAGTGATAGCGAAAATATTCATATTGTTTTCGATTTTGTATTATTATGCTTGCAAATTATACATGAGTAGCATTTTATTTTGCGAAGTAATTACCTACATGAAATAAATATACTATCTGCTAAGCAAATTTATTTAGTGCTATTTCTTAACTAAATATCATTTCGTTTTGAAATAACGTGTCTATTCATCATGTAGCATTTATTCACTTTCATCATATTAGAAACACTAATACATCTTGAATTGATTGAATTCCATAAGCTTCCAAAATATATTTTTACATATGAACGGTGGGCGTAGTAGATACACCTTAATCGCATATTTGGAACGTGTTTAAATGTCCCGTTAGTTGTTTCAAATTAACATAGATTCGTAAATCATGTGGATAGATTTCAAGGATATTATACGCGAAGGAAGTCTAAACAACGATAATGATAAAACAATCTGCTACAAAAGGTTACTTAAGATATAACTTTCAATATTTGTATAATCCTTTAGCGCGGCTAGTTTACGTTACATGTATTGATATTACCATAATTGCAGCAATGTAAGTTACGTATACAATTTAACGTTTAACTGTAAATCCGGCATTTCCGGTAAATGCTATTATTTAATACGTCATGTCCTTCGAAAAGTGTTACATCTTGGCCAGATCTAATCGTCGACATACATTATAATGCATGTTCAAGTAAATTTGACGTAAAGGGTGGTTTGAATAAAACCTGAATTTCACTCGAGTCGTAGATTTATATCTTCTGAAAAAAAATTGGAAGAGAGCGATAATATTCCATCGAAAATTGCTTATAACTTTCTAAGCGAATTTACAAATGTTGTGTCTGTACCTTTTCCCGATGTTCCTCTGTTGCGTTAAAGTTGTTTAAGAACAGAAAATAGGTAATGATTTATTATAGAAGAGGTGATTTCTTTCTATCCCGTTAAATTTTTAAGATAGGAAAATTTGCTCTTTTTCATACCATAATTTTGAAAATTACAAAAGGCCTGCAGAAATGTACTGAGCAAGCAATTTTAGCAATTAAATCTAAACCAATTTCAGTAGTATAAACGATTTTATGAGATTTCATTAAAAAGTATACCGAAATAAACTTGAATGAAGAAATATGTATAAGATTTTATTAAAGACAGACAACAAAATTTTACTAGTATTTGTATCACATAAATATTCAAAAGTAGAAGTGATAAGCAAACTAAAAATACAGAACAAACAAGGGGCCTACGGTGGAGAGCACAAATACTATGTTTGTCTAGCAGGAATGTTTCTACCCTACACTAAATTCATTATCATTTTCACTTCCAAAACGCGTCATCGCATTCATATGCCTCTATTAATTATAATGCTGTTTATAACCCACGTTATTATTGATATATGTTGTAAAGTATCCAAAGCTCACGATTGAAATCTGGGCAACATCATACCCAATATATCTATAGAAAAATAATCTTCGAAAAGCAGGAAATTTGGTGTGTTGAGTATAATCGTCTACTCCAGCTGTTTACTCTCGTATAGAGAAAATAAGACAGTTTAAACCAAAGAAATCAACCTACTTTATATAAAAAAGTTAGTTTCTACAACATAATTACTTATACCAAGCATTTATTCTTTTGCAAAAGTTGCAAATAAAGTTACTCTTTTTCGAAGCTATAATTTTATCATCAGTAGGAATAGTCCAAAATGTCATATATTAAAATGTACATTAGCTAAGAATTGAGTTATGAATGAAGTTACAAGATTTAGAAATTAAGTGTAAAGTATATATAATAGGTGATAAAACTTTGAAGGTTAAAAAAACAATGTATAAAAAAAATATTCTTCTTTTACTTTTCTTAGATCACATTTCACTTACGTATTAAACACCATCTTCCCCCCCCCCCCCCCCCCTCTCCTCACTCCCCCATCATATTTTATGAAACTTTAATTCTTTCATTTTGGACTATTTCTCCTGAAAATAAATCTATAGTTTCGACACCTATTCCAATATGTATCTCGAACACAAATGTAAAGAAGATTAGTTTGAAATTATTCGATTCCTTATAAATATGGACGATAATTAGGTACATATATAATTGCTTGAATTTATAAGAAATAAAATACGCTTTTTTTAAACACAAACCTCGAAACAATATAGCTTTAAACAGCGTTAATTTTGAAGTTTTAATTTACAAACATCATTGCATCATCTTGCATATAATCTGCCATGATACACATGTACATATATATGTAAAGTATGCTCTACCTAGCTATAACTACAATTTGAATTATAGCACAGTTGCACAGTTTATAGTTCGAGTGGTAATTGATATATATGGACGTAAGCACACCTTATACGAGGGTTATCTTTTAAATTTTGCATATAGATCTGAAATAAAACAGTAGATAGCTTTTAAAAAGTGTATTGTTTTCGAAGTATTCTCTACGAAGATTAATGCACTTCTGCATGCGCTTGAACTAATTTTGAAAGCGCTTATGCCACTCGTTTGTTGGTACAGTCAAAATTGCGTTTTTAAACGCATCGACTGCTTCTTCTGATGACTGGAATTTTGGGCCACACAGTCCGTTCTTGATTTTCGGAAAGGTAAAGAAATCGTTGGGACTTTGGTCCGGATTGTACGAGGATGGTTTAACAATTTTTTTGTGTGTCTGTATTAAAAATTTGTGTGGTGTGTGCGAACTTATATTGTCGTGGTGCAGGATGAAGCTCAGCGATGATTTGCGGCAAACAAATGTTTGTATACCAATCGGTAGTAACAGACGAGTATAGAAATTGCTGCTACATGATTTGGTTTCGAGAGAAATGCCGCAACCCTCTTTTTGGAGACACTGCGAGAACGGTTGACATTTGTCGGCTTTTCTTTGCCTTTGACCATCCAAATAGACGACCATATGAGTAAATCCAAGATTCATCACCATTGACGATGTTGTAGAGATCTTTAGAGTTTCCGGCGTTGACGCTAATTCACCCTAGCTGCTTACTGTTCTTCGGTCAGCAGACGCGGTATTCAATATTTTTTTCACAAAATTCTTCATGCATAATCTTGTGATTTGTCACAAGATTATGCAGAGAGTAGAAGAGAATTATGCAGATTATCGATCTTCTTTTATGAACTTACGCCTAACTTCTGAATCGCTGCCGTATTTGGTGCGCCTGCTGTTGGATCATCGCTAAGGCGTATAGATTTAAATTCTCGATACCAACGAGAAATTGTTGACTGTGGTGCTTCATTGCCCAAAACAGAAACCAACTCGGCAAGGTATCCTTGTTGAGATAATTGTTGTTTTATCTGTAATGTACCTAGCTATGCGAGAAGCAATATGATATTATAATTATCATCAATGACCGACTACATAGTTGTAACTGTTAAATCGACAAAATATTACAGATCTAAGGTTACCTGAAAACAAAAAAATTCTTGTCAAATGTGTGCTTGTTGAAATGGTGAAATAAGCATTAGCTGTAGATTCAAAACAGTATATATGTATATATACCAACCACGACTACCTCACGAAGAAGATGTATGCGATTACATGGAAACGTCAGGACGTATCCGATTTTTCTAGGAACCAACGCTGAAAGCGCGTTAAAACCTGAGAGAACAGAACATCCTTTATCCGCGAAAATATCCGCTACAATTTAAATTCTAAAAATTATAAAGAACATTCACTGAAAAGGGATTTTGAAGACAATTACCTCTAGCACAATATTAAGAATCAGTTATTTGTAATTGGAATGCCTCCACAATTAGTAAGCACAAATTCCAAAATTGAATAAAAAGAGTGAAACAAAAATCATTGATTGCTGATTTAGTATTTCTCTCTGTTGCAATGTCCTTTCCAACCATAACAACTACGTATATTCCTTTTCCGCCAAACTGTAGGTTCAACAACTCCTAAATTCGAAAATTCATCTAGCAGATATTTCATATATATGTATTCATATTTAATTCACAACCACAGTTCGAGATACATGCGAATGCTCTTAACGATTTATTGTCATTCTCATCTTTTTCATATAAAATTGTTTTAGATCTAACTTCAGAACCGTGAGCTAAGTTCTATAATTTTTATCTCTCCTGTAGTAAAATGTAACTAAATTTAAATCGAATAATGTCGAGAAGATTATAAATTAAATAGCAGTAACATGGCAAAGACCAATATGGAATGAATTAAGACAAGAATAAAAAGCTCACGACTACACAACTACATGAATCATGTAAATGTTCTTAAAAAAAGCTGCCCGTTTTATTTTCGTACAGCCCTACCCTTGTTTTCGATCAGATATTAAAGAACGTGTCATACCAATGAGCGCGCAATGCGCAAAATGCCAAGGAGAACTACATGTATTAAGCAGGCAACACGGATACAAATATTCCGCAGATAACTAAGGATGAAAAAATCCGAGGTAGGGATTGGATACGAAAACAAAGGAGTAGAATAAAGACAGTATAATATCATGACGGTATTACCAGAGCCGGTTACAAGAATTTTGTAAGAATTTGTAGGCTAATAATAAAATAACCTTGTTTTTGCTTCACCACCTCGACTTCTTGCACAATCAGATAGGACGTTCAACTAACACTATAAGAATTATACTCGGAACTGCCTTAACTGTATAGAAATAACAAATATATAATAAACATGCTTAAAAAAAGATTATATTTTTTAAATTCTCTTTAAATTAATCATCAAGATACTTAAAAGATTTTATACACTTAACATTTTGCTTTTGTATATTCTTCAGTATGTTTATAGTAACTAAATGAAAACTTTATTAACTCTAAATTAAATAACAATAATTTAAAAGAAAAGCTATAAAATACAATAGCTTATAGCCAGTTTGGAATGAGTATCAACAAGTTTTACCACTACAAATAGAACCTAATTAAACATTTTAATATACTCGTATGTACATATATTTATATATATATATACATATATAGGTAAGTATGTACAATACAATTTTATAATACATATTCGAAAGTAACGTTCAGAAAGCATTGATACATAATTACTACATGTTATATATACACATATCCTCATTCAACGTAAAATAAAAGAAAAAGATACAATTAATACGCACCTGGATATGCGCGAGAAAACGACATTAAACGCTGGTGCGCTATCCAGATACGCTGAATAGAAAGTGTAACCGTTCACTTTATAAACTGGATCTACGAACGTCCTTGCGCAATTATACTTTTCAACAGCACGTAATGGTCTTACTTCCTTTTCAATGTTGAAAAGATTGATAATGCAATGCGCTATTTTTGTTACTGTTAATTGTAATAGAAATCTTTACATTACATTTTTACTAATGATAAAGTCATTTTGATCAACAGTCCACTAATTCGTCGTTCTCGTTCTTAAAAAGTTAACCATGTTTGAGTAAAGAATCCCATTCTTATTTAACTACTTTTGTAAAATAAAACAGATAAAACTTTTAATCGCTAAATGTTTACTTCCCAATTAAGACAAAACCACTTCGCTTTCTTGCTTTGAAGTTAACCGTTAATATTCTGCAGTTACGTAATTTCTTCGATATTTATACTTGATTTATTATTTGTTCTACATAACCATATCTACAAATCGTAGGTATGGAATAACGACCTTACAATAAATTCAATATTTAGCATAGCTAATTTTTATAACACTGTTTTAAAGAAATTATTTATTAATGCAACGTTAATTTCTAGCAATAATAATAAACATAATTATTGCACGGGTTATACCAACTATCCAACCAAAGTAGTGGCGGAAGTGGGATCTAAAAACCTGTCCTTTGTGAAAAAAATTTTGTCAGAAATCTGATATGCCTAGTAACAGATGTAGACACAATACGGTTACATCCACGTGAAGAGAAATATCAAATATTGAAGTACGTACTAAGTATAAGTATTAAACAATATTAAAGTTAGTCAGTAAAACCTTGCACAAAAATTAACGTTATTGTATCACCTATATACTTCTATAGTGGTGAGGAAGATATCCTAAAGCTTAGACTGTATAGTAGTGCTACGTTGCTTATACATACATATATATGCATAGGGTACTTATTACTGAAGATATACTCTGTTATTTGCTTCCGTCATATCATTTAGTGTGAATAATAGGAAAATATTCCACTGATAGAGCGCAATATAAAAATTTACGTTTCTCTTTCCTCTCTTTCTGTATCACTAAAAAATACAACAGTTTCAATAGTCTTTATTTGTTTCCTTTTCAAAAAACAGACCATTATCTACCTTAGAGTTTATGTTCAAGAAACTTGGTACTTACCATAAATTTATAATTCTTCATAGTTTTGCCCTGCTAAATAATAGTTCTTAACCACTGGGCTTTTTCACTTGGAATTGGGTACTACATAGAGGTTTCTGTCCTTACACATTCTTACTGTCTTTCCATCTATTAGTTTATCTTACATGTTTTTCTTCTTTTGTTTGATCTTGACTGTTCTTTCTTCCTTTTCGTCACTGTTCTGTACAGAAGTGATTCGAACATTTTCCGCAAGTACAAAATTCATATTTCTGTTTTTTGATATATTTCTTCCACATTTTATACTTACCCATTTCCCACTCTAAGAATACGTTTTTTACCTTCTTTAAATGCATGTAACGCATATGTAGACTCTCTACCATATATGCATATGCACTTGCATATTTTATCATTATTTTGCGTATTTATGCATATATTCGCCATTTTCATGAGAACTGTAATAAAATCTAAAAAACTGATTCTACAAATAGATGTAAAATATATGCACTTTGCATATAATCCGGTCTCTACTCATTACAAAGTCGATGATAAACCCATTTATGTAACTAGTTCTTCAATTTCACGCAAGAAATATGTCAACGAAATTTATGCAAATGTTACCGATGGTATTTGAAAGGAGTTGAAAAACCAATATCTTTGGATCTCTGTTAAATGGTTCAAATCAATCTAAGGGATATCTAATTAATGTAGATGATTCAGACAAAACAAACCATGTTACTATAGCCAGGTTTATTAACGAGTTCTTAGCTAATTTCCTTTTAGCCGATAAAGCACATTTTGAAAAAGTTCTATTAATGGTAACTGACGCCACTTAAAAGCAGCAAGTTTGAAAACTTCCTTTTCGGATTTAATCCATTGCAATTGTTTACCTGGTGGTTTAAATAAGGTTGAAAAAAAATTGATTAGAATTTCCAGATGTAAATAGTTTAATTATTAATAACAAAAAGGTATTTTTAAAAGCACCTTTACGAGTGAAATTATATGAGATGCTTCCCAATATTCCATTGTCGCTGGAATCTATCTTAACAAGCTGAGAAACATGGATTAAATACTCTGGGTTTCTTGCCGATAATTACGAAGGTGTCAAAAATGATGTAACTCAATTTGATTCAACAAACATCCTTGCTGTAAAAAGTGTAACGCAGTTTTCAATAAGTCGACAACAAAGAAATCGGCTATTATAAATCACATATACATTCAATTTTGCGACAATTGAGCAGCCTATTACTAGATTAGAAGATAGAAAGCTATCTTTAAATGATAGTGTTTCCATTAACTGGAAAGAAAATTAAAGGAAAATTAGCCGAAATTCTACACAAAAATGGAGGTCTTGCTACATTAAAATCGATGAATAATGTAATAAGTGGCAATTTTAATGAAGACATTAATATAAACTCCTCATTAATACCTAGTATTAAAAATGCACCGATCACATCTTGCGAAGATTAGATAGAACATTTTCTATACCATTAATTAATCAATTCGTAATTGTATTGTTATAAAATGTCGAACTATCAAGCGCATTTTTTCTGTTTAAGTAAATTATAGATTGAAAATCGGCATTTGGGTAACCTGGTTATTTATCAATGTCTAAGTTTTTCAATATCATACTATCGCAAGTAATTCAAGTGTCGATGACTGCTTCTGCCCTCGCATTCCGTTATCTTAACAAGGCCAGGGAAGACTTTACACACACTATTTCTACATTTTAAGACTCCTGAGGTTATGACAAGGTAAAATAGCTTATAACCTCGTTGAGCCGCTCACTACCAAAACAAAAAACGTTCTTTTGTAATCCAATGATACCAATTGCATTCTAATTCACATACAGTTTGGCAGTCGCGGCAGTTATCATTGAATAGACAGTTTGTATCGAGTTTTGTTAGTTCTGTTAAAGTTAAAGTTAAAGTTCTTGTTTTGCCCGAAACTAAAACTTGACTTGTCTTCGTAAATGTACAATATCAAGCGCAGAGTTGCTAGTTCAGAAATTACCGTGTAATCATTTTTTGGCAGTTTATTATCTCCATGTGATCACTTACATGCAGTGACCGGTTTTCCACTATCTTTGCACACACTTTCATCCAGAAATGTCACATTGTTTCATTTATTATGAAAAAAACATGACATCCACACAACATAATTCTTGGATATGTCTCTTGTTTAAGCTAGTCTAACCACCGCCAATTTTATTTGCACAGTTACTATAAACTTTAGTGTTCACAATGCCACTTCTTAAATATAAAAATTTATGTTTCTTTTTCTTTTATCTTTATCCCTAAAAACACAATAATTCTTTTCAATAGTTTTTCTTCATTCCCTTTTCAGAAACCAGACCACTCGTTGTCTTAGAGCCTATATTAAAAAAATCTAATTGTTCAATTTGTGCAAATTTAAAATTCTCAAATGTAATGGAACTATTGATTCTAACTTCGTTTGATTGATTCGTCCTTAGATGATACATTCAACCGTAAATCAATTTCCACCCACGCGTTGTAATGGTATCAATCTATGTGATTAAAGATAACAATTACAGCTGGCAAATTAATGTCGATCCTAGAAACCAAAAAAACTCTATTCATAATACAGTAGTAGTATAAAATAATAGCAACTTATATAGGAGATTATATTAATAAAATTAAATTCTAACATTTAAGAACATTACTCTTCAGTAAGCTATTTTCGAAATGTATTCACAAAATATCAGAAAATGAAGAATTAAAAAAATAATTGTAGATAGCACCGTTAGATAATTTTAAGGTACATCATTTAAATACATGATATTCTTTTAAAGCTAATTATCTACCTAAGATTAGAAACCAACTAAGTTGACACTAAATATGTAAGGAATACGTCGCATAACTACTCCGTATACTAAACTTGAATTTCGTAACACTTTCTGTGGAGATAATAAATATATTCAAGCGAAGCATAAAATATGATAAATCATTTGAAATGCATTTAAGGGTGATAATTTTAACTTAAACCTATTACGAACTATAAAATTCGGCATCTCATTTCCTGCTAAAATGACAGCGTTACTAAGGGCCAAAAAACTTAATTTAAAACTATCTTCAATCAACAAAGCTCTATTCCTGTACTTTAGTAAGCGCATGTTCCATATTTTCATGTACTAAACGGTATTTGTATCAAAATAAAATTAAAAGTAAATTGTTTAAATTAATTTTCCTGTATTATTCAGCATCGTTGCACGCAGCGACTCCTATTTTCATATGGAGAACATTGCGTGGTTTGCGCACAGCATTTTGCAATGCCACTTCTTTGTTAAATCTGGTAGAGAATGCGGGGGTGCTAGAAATGCGGCAACGTATTTTTACGACAAAAGCAGCAAATCCGGATAGTTTCCAATGACCTTTGACTGGAAGTAGACGTTGATAACCTTGATTTTAGCAAGTATTCGCCCTTGATAGGACAACAGCCTCTCCCTAGTTATAATCTGGCAATCGTAAGGCGTTTTACACGAGTTATATATCAAGATTAAATTTCTGCATATATTCATTGTTTTTTTTTATGTAGTAAAAGCGAACGCGTTGCCGTGACAATTTTACTGGTCCAGCTTTATTTTTTATTTATAAAGGATCTAATCTTATTTCTATCGATGTCATACCTTCTATTATTGTCGAATAAAGACATGCTTAATTTCTTAAATTAGTACTATTATACATATTTTTACATACCAAATATATACCGTAAATAAATTTTACTTAAACAAAATACTTGCATCGTAGTTTTAATTTTTTAGCAAATATGTCATAGGTATACAGGCTGTTCTATCATATCCAATTATCTTGTATTAGTATTCAGAATACTTTTGACAGTTTAATAAATTACACGAGTTAATTAAAATTTTTAATTGGTTAGTTAGGATCAATTAACGTTTATTGTCTGTCTGCTAGCAATGATAACCTCTATTCTACACTACCAACATTTTATATTCTCTAAACTTTGCGCACTTTTATCATATAAATATGTTGGATTAATCAATATTGTGGAAACCTGGAACTTTTTATAGTAAAATAACATACCTAGGAGAAATGATGAACTCCCACCTGTTCTAGACACAACATTTTCGAAGAATTACAGACAATACAATGTACAAGCGTACTAAATATTACCTGAAGAAAAACAATGGAACTGAAACCACGGGTAATGGACTGGTTACACACGATTATTGTAAAAGCCATGATAATATACGGCTGCATAATATGGTAGCCCAATGTTATACAGAAGCAACTAACAACAAAATTCCCAAAAATTCAGAGCCTCACCTGTTTATGTATTACGGAGCCATAAAGAGCGAATTATATTAAGTTTGCTTCCCCTCGTCATTTATATCAAAAAAGAAGCATAGATTAAATTGCTTGTAAAGCAACATTCTGTAATTCCTAATGCAGCGAAATCAACAGTTATTGTGTTTACGGGAAAAGGTGTCAAGCTGAAGCATTGGGTAAAATAAATTTTCGTCAAAAACCATAAGATAGGTACATCTGGCGATATTAATACTACTACTCCAGGAGCGTAGGGGCGATAAAGTTTAAACAAGAATTATGCTCTCAGTCAATAATATATACTTTTACAGGTTGCAAAATTTGATATGTTAATTACCTGTTTGATTGCACCAAAGTTGCATTAGCCATTCATTATCAGTCCGATGTCAGGTTAAGTGTCTTAAGATATCAACTCTATTTAAGACAAATCAAAGTACGTCTGGTATAATAATACTTAAACTATTGAAACGGTTATCTATGCGGATACTATCATAACAGGTAAGGTTTCTTTGTCGTTACATAACAGTTACACCAATTATATTTATTGTTTTGTAAAATAATCGGTATTATAAAGGATATAAGCCAAATCTTATCCCAAAATGCTTCCATGTTGCTCAACACTAGACCTTAAAAATAATCGAAAACTTTTGTTTATTTGGCAATTTTTCCAAATTGACACTTATACTCTATCTTATAAACGAGATACATCGGTCTGCGTATATATATATATATATATATATATATATATATGTATATGTTGTAGTTTCGATTGAGTCGGCCGATACTTATTGGAAATCCATATTGAACAATGGTTGGAAAAGTAAAACTCACTTTTACAAAATTTCCAATATATTTATCGCAATATTATTATGACATGTTTCGCTATCACTGTAGCTTCATCAGATCACCCGATAAAGCAGTATATTTTTACTAATAAAAACACTGAAAACGAACTACAAAGATCGAACAATGGTTGGAGAAGTAAAACTCACTTTTACAAAATTTCCAAAATATTTATAAAAACAAAACATGTCATAATAATACTGTGATAAATATATTGGAAATTTTGTAAAAGTGAGTTTTACTTCAAATGACGATTGCAAGGACTGTGTGGATGTACGAGACTGAGTCTCAGTCGATAACGCGGTTGACAATGAGAGCCCACGTGCTCTCGAAACGCTGCGTTCCGCATAATTAATAAATTTGTGTGAGTGGAGTTTACTGCTACACCTGTGAATTGAGTTTTACTTCTCCAATCATTGTTCTATCTTTGTAGTTCGTTTTCAGTATTTTTATTAGTAAAAATATACTGGTAAAAGCAAATTCTCTTCCCTGCAATATCTCTACATTGTTGCATTAAAAATATTTTATTTACGATGGTACATATTAAACAAGATACGAATAGGTAAGTCACTTTTACAATAAAAATGTTAAAGTGATTCTGAGATAAAATAAAAATTACACTCAAAAATAGCATCTTTATACTAAACATATAAGGAAAGTACATAAAAATGTAGTGTTATAGTTATTAAAATGTATAATGTACACTGTCACGCGTTTATTTTACACCCTGTACCTCATTTGAACACAAAGCTATGTAAACAATTAACACTGATACTGAATATATTTGCAAATACGACTGCTCAAAATTTACACCCAATTTATGGAGGAATTGACTTCTGGGAAGTATTTTTATAATTCCTCATACGAACAAATGCTGGATAAAACTTGATTTTAAAAAATTGATTGTTAATGTTAATACTGGATCTTGTACGTGTAAATAACATAAACATTTTCTACTAAACTTAGTTACTCATGATTACATATTTAATCATAATAAACATTTATTCTTGCAAGTATGTAAATGTTTATTACATATTACAAATTAACAAAAGGGATGATTTTCAGTTAATGAAAATAAAGCTCTAAAAAATGTTGTAAAAATCTCTGTCTGTAAGATTTTTATATGAAATTTACATTCAAATACCTTCCAAAAGCTTTAACAATTACACTACCGTCCTTAAGATCAATGGCATTATTCAAAATTATAAATTTGTTATGAAAGGGAATACATAAAAGCCTTATAGAGTAGTTTTACTTAAAAAAGTAATATTTTAAACCTAAATACATAGTTTCGGAAAAAATACTAATTGTATTTGCAGATAAATTTAGAATGAATTACAGTTTCTTAGAAATAAGGCGGATAAGGTCATAAACGGCAGCGGTTCGCAACATTTTCTTTTGACGTAGATATTGTTTATATGTAGATATTATTTTGTGGATTGTATGAATATTTGGTTTGCACAGATCTCAATTTTTTCATTTTATTGATTTTGTCGATGAAGTATTGTAAGGAAATCTTGGTGATATCAAATTTTGTGTAACTTATAGTGAAATGACAAAAATAGAGGGAAGATTGCGAATTATAGCTTTGCATGAGAAATTACGCGACGATTTGAAATTTAAAAATATTGCATGCGACAAACTGTTAAAAGAATTAAGGAAACTACGCAATGCAACATGCGCGAAAAAACACACAAAAATTAGACAAATGAACTATGGAAGCATTAATCGCGTTGAAGAAAGAGTGTTAGATCAATGTATAGGTAAAACAGTTACACAAGGTAGGAGTAATGTTATGATCTGAGAATATCTTGAGGATGGTCGCATTGGAGAATTAGTCAAAATAACAATACGAATAACAGCCTCAAAGTCCGAACTGCAACCCTATTGAGTTGCGGTGGGATTATTTGAATCATGAAACTCTACCTACAATTAAGGGCTTCTTTTGGAGTGCTTTACAAATGCTTGGAGTAACATAGAAGTAAACATAAAAAATTAATAAAACGTATATCGCGCATTTGCGACGTTATCATTAATGCAAAAGTAATTAGTTTGATGAAAGATTAGCACCTAAATATTTGAACATTTCATTTTCGAGTTTGATTAATACATCGTTATTGTTCCATAAATATTTTTTTAGTAAAACTGAATGATACTACTTTATTTCGTAGTAGTATACTAAGAAAGTGATGCGACTACACTTATGGTTGTGTCTGTATTATGTTAGGTTTTCTATTGGACGGGTGGGTACCACTTAACATTTTTGTCAACACCTATAGCAGCTAAAGTGCGCATATTTCTGAACAAAAGGTGTGAGGTAGGGCTTTTAATTTTAGTAATACATTTAACGGTGGAGAAAGCAAAAAAAAGTACTATTGTTCTCAATTACTTATAAGTAAACAATATTAAATTGTGTTAAACTTTATGTGAATGTGATTTGACTAACAAATTCTCACTACTTAATCGCACTTTCTAGTGTACTGCCACAGTCATCTCCAATTATTCGTGTGAAAGACATTAATAAGAGACATTTTCTCAAAGACTTCACCATTTTGTTCCGCCTTTAAGTAACTATTCTGTTGCATCCTAATAGACGATGATATACATATATAAGACAGACAGCATAACAAAGTCCAATAGAATCAAATGAAAACGCACAAGCTTTAAGCATAAAACATGTACATTTAATCGCAGTATACATAGTTTACCTTCATATAACATTTGACATATTGCAGCTGCACTGCTCTATCCCCGCCTCACAAGTTTACAAGGTTATCTGTATGTCCGATTAAGCAGTCTAAGCGCTGGACAATCTCTAAGACAATTTACCGCACCCAAGTTTGTAATGTCGAATATGGTGTTATTAGATTGCGTTATTGAACTGTTTCGCTAAGATTACTCAACAGTTTATCGAATCGTTCTTTGTATAGTAACAAAGCAGCGAAAAAACCTGATTTACGCCCACCATTGTAATAATTTACTTGGCGAAGGAAACGTCGATCATATATAAAGATGAAATACAAACAAAAGTTGTTCAATTGTTCTTAATATGCGGGAATTGTATAAATAAATTAAGGGAGAATTTATAAATTTGATGAAACTCAATTAGGCAAATGTAGTACCTTAAGTATAGTAATTAAAATTATTCCTCTACCAAGTGTATTGTTTATCTGTAATAATATCTTTTTATAGAGTAATAACTTGTAAAGCTTTCCTAAACAACAAAGACCTATAACAAAAAGGATAACAATAAAGGTTATTATATAGCTTATCAATTATACTATTTATTACATACTTATACAATATGCTTCATAAGTTTATTTTCATCACTTTAAATCGATGACGCACTCGCTTAATAAAAAATCATACTAAATAAAAATTTCATATTAATTCTGAAATTAGTTGTGATCATTTCATTAGAAAGTTTAGTTGATCGAATAAAACAAGGATCGAATAAAATAATGCGAGGTTACACACTTACGCGCCTAAGATATGGAAGTCGAACGCTCGCGTGTTGAATTATCAATACACCCGCCTAGACCAAATACTTCCTCGCTGAACTTGACTCTTAGTTTCCTACGCATGCCTTTAGCTGCTACATTGTGTAGCATTCGTCCCATTATTGACCAAAACTGCTCTTCCAGTGCGTTATTGTAATTCTTGCAACGTTATAAATTTTCGAACATAGAATAAAAATTAACTGAATGGTGATACATAAAATAAACAGCATTTATTACTAATTTAACAAAATAACATAAGACTGAAACACTAACACGCAAAGAACTGACTGGTAAGAGAGGAAGAATTAGCAGCGATAAGACCCTAAAACGATGAGTATAGAAAGCAAAAATAATATCCTGGTTGGAAGATATTTATGAAATTATTAACGGATTGACGAAGGCACATTATTTGGAGCAATATAGCATTTTGGCAAAATAATTATCGATCTAGTATATCTATTTCAACATGAGTATTTACAAATTAAAGTCAGGGTGTCATACACAAAGTAAACAACAACTTCGAAAACACAGCGAAAAAATAAATACCAAAACAGAAAGAAGGAAACATTAGAATACGAAGACTAAATAACTAAAGCAGTGGCTTTCTAAGCGCGAGCTACTAACTAACCAAACGTTCGCAGTGCCGGCACTAATAATAATCACGCGATACATGTGTTTATAGCATGCAATTGTTGAAATATACGTTTGATACAAAGAAATCGTAGCTACGAAATTCCTTTTTCTGTTTTTATTTGTATTTGTCGATAAATTTCCAAAAGTCTTTCTAGTTGGTGAATTATGATAACTTGTCCTTTATCTGCTTTATAGAATTGGAAAGGACTTATAACTGAATGAAATGTTCAGGAATGCAGAAACTATATAAACAATATTCACATAAAATTAATTGAAAATCTCAATACGAACAACACTAGTAAAATAAAGACACAAAACTGCTTAACCAGAAAAACAAAAACAACTTAAAACATACATCAAGGCGATGGTCTCTATTCTCCATTATTCAATTCCAATATGGACGAATTGTAGAGAGAATGAAAATTATCTCTTCAGGAAATAACCATCGTATAAGAGCATGTTACGAAGATGACAAAGCATGTCCCTCTCAGAAAATGATCTTTAACGTCTACAATGATTTCAACCAGTATCCGAAACAATTGAACATGAATTTCAAATACCAAGAATCCCAAAAACCGTTGTGGTGTAAAATTATGGAAGAAAATAAATCAATCGAACAGGCGATCAAATGCAGCGATCTTGGTGTGGCAATTCTAACTCGAGGAGAGACTTAAATCATGAATAAATGTACAAAACATTTGCCAGACTAAAAATAATAATAACAATAATAGTAGTAGCAATAAAAAAATAATAAAACAAAAAGTTATTAATGGAGTTACCAAAAATATCTCTAGAATGTAAATTTGCGTTGCAATGCATTGTAGTTAATGGTTAAAAGTTAAAAGAATGAGAGGAAATGCGAGAGTCAAGAAAATTGATAGAGTAAAGTAAATGGGAAGAATCAATGCAATCATGAACGAGCTTTCATATATGGTAGAACGAAACGTCACTATTTTCAAGCGAAAGGAGTCTGGAAAACTGCCGAAATCAGTTTTAAGAAGTATAACAGGAAACATGCTGCAGGTACTATTATGATCAAAAGTTCTGAATCGAAAAACAATGAAATAATACCTATATGGCCCTTTTCCACAATTATATAATAATAGCATGATCATTCTCCCAGCTCAGCTGACTACCCAAATTATAAATAATACGTAGATTTGGAAAATATATACCTACTCAATGCACTTGATACTTTATCACTTCAACAAGATAGTATAGTGTATTCCCTGTTCACTACTTGGTAGTCAGTTATGTATGAAGCAAAGAAAAATAGCTACTTTTTTTACCAAAGTATCATAAGGGTGAAGAACCATAACTAAACATATTCATCTTCATGCTAAGAAATTGTAGGTAATATATAGAAGTACAAAATGAAAACTCTTAGGGAAGTATACCAAAATAAATCTTTTAATAACACAGGGTCCAACTTTTGTCTTTGTTATTACGATTAAATTTAATACTTATATTTCAAAAGTATAACTGCTACTTACAACAATTTTACTTTAAGTCGAAAATTTGACGTACATTAGGCATAAGTCCAAATTAATATTTATTGCAAATCATATTCACAAATGTAATTTTCGATTAGTAATAATATTATAACCACGCATAAACTTTCGACTATTATAAAACTCAAAACAAAGGAAGAAGTATCTAAAAAATGATTTCATTTTGCCACAATCGATTATGCAGTAACTTATTTAATCGCAATGGAGCCTCACAGGTTGTCGTTAACATACAGAATCAATAAACCGATTACCATAAACGTTAGTGTATACTCTGATTAACCAATGAATTAATTACCACCTTACTTGCTAAAAACATTGTTTTATTCTAAATTTAAAGGCAATGCAAATCACTTCAAGAACAGTAACATTGTTCACCACCTTCACTGCAATGAATTTGATGGACATTACATAGCACAAGCATCTCAAACACTTAAAAACTACATTTTCTTATTACTCATGATAGCGTTTCGATCGTTTCGTGAATAATCATTACTACTGATTGTGTAGGCCTATTCCATAATGCACAAATAAAAATTATTTCACAACTCTTCCAGAAAGGAGAAAATCTCATCTTGAATCAGTAACAAGAAGCACAAAATTGCTTTTGGAAGGCACTGAGCAAACTCAAATCGCATCTACGTACGCACTCAATAGCCCACTTATAAAGCACTTTTAGTACGAATAGGCACCGTGCAGCTGTGATTATTTTCGCAAAGATATTCTTCCACAGAACAATTTTATAAAGGAGCTGAACCCCATTCTCTCTTATCTTACTACCGAACAAGTGGGTACAAATGCACCTTAGAGCAAAGGTAAAAGGATGTAATAGAATAATAGCCGGATTTAATGAATAAATGTTTACTTTTTATTGAAATGCAAGCTTTCAGAATTTATTTCTTAAAAATTACGAGGGGAGGTCAAGAAGTTCGTGGAATGGAGGCGATGGAGTAGGGATAGGGGCGCTCGCTAGGTGTCATTCTGATTGGCGACTCATCATTAGTATATAAGTTAAGTTGCAGCCCTATAGCGTCAGTCGTGTACGAATAGTTGCCTGCTAAACAAATCAATCCGAAAGAAAACTGAAACTATGGAGGAAATTGAACACCGTGCTGTGATAAAGTTCCTTACAAAACAAGGAAAGGACACTCAAACCATATTGAATGAAATGGAAACCGTTTATGGGGAACAGTGCCCTAGTAAATCAATGATTTATAAGTGGCATGGTCTTTTTAAACATGGTCGGGAGTCGATTAAAGACGACCCCCGCTCAGGACGGCTAGTTGAGGCCACCACATCAGACATCGTCGAAAAAGTGCAAAAATTTCTACTGCAAGATGCCCGTTTGAAGAAAAAACGATTATCTGCATTAGTTGGAATATCAGATACCACCATTTTGCGTATCCTACATGATCACCTGGGTATGATAAAAGTCAGTGCAAGATGGGTACCGAGAATGCTCACGCCGCTGCAGAAACAGCAGCGCGTCTAAACAATTTTTGGAGCTGTGTTGAGACAAACCTGCACAAATTTTGGAGCGGATTGTTACCGGAGATGAAACATGGGTTCATCACTTTGAGCCTGAGTCCAAACAGGAGTTCATGCAATGGCATAAAAAGGGAACACCACCGCCAAAGAAATTCGAAGTATCAGAATCGGCTGGAAAGTTGATGGCTACTGTTCTTTGGGATTGTGAGAGGATATTATTAATTGATTACAAAGAAATAAGTAGGAGCATAACCGGAGAATATTACGCAGCGATATTAGAAAAATTAAAGGAGGCCATCAAGGAAAAACGTCGAGGAAAATTGACCAAGTGTGTGTTGCTCTTGCAAGACAAGGCGCCGGTTCACAAGAGCAAAGTTTCAATGGCTGCTCTGTACAAGCATGGCTTTCAATCAATAGTCCATCCACCCTACAGTCCAGACCTGGCACTTAGTGATTTTTATTTTTTCCCCAATTTAAAAAAGACTTACGTGGAAGAAAGTTTTCCGACGACAATGAGGTAAAGGAGGCAATTTTGGCCCATTTTGAGGCGAACAATAAAAAATATTTTTATGATGATTTAGAAAAATTAATTCATAGATCTAATAAATGTATTGTGCTTAAGGGTGATTATATTGAAAAGAAAAAATAGATTTATTGTTTTATTTTATTTAAAACCCTTTCATTCCACGAACTTCTGGACCTCCCCTCGTATGTCTTCTAAGCGTGTTCCATTATTTTGCTGGCACTCTTCTAATCATGAAGCGTATGGGCCGATAACTCCTTGCGTCATTGCAGCCCAAACAGTAATTTTTGGCGAGTGAAGTGGCCTCTCTTGCTTCTGTTGTGGATTTGTTGAACACCAATAACGTAATAATATCCTGCCTGTTTGCATGGTCATTAACGTGAAAATGCGCCTCATCTGAAAACAAAAGGTTGTTGAAAGACCTAAACCGTTGAACCAATTTATTAGCGAGGATGAGTCTCTCAGCAATACTAGTTTAGTTCTTGCACTAACTGCATCTTGTAGGGGTTGCAATTTTTACCCAATATGCGATGTATAGAACTTTTAGGAACGTTTAAGGCACTTGGGCTTTTACGAACGGAAAGACCATGAGACTCGCGAAACAACTGGTGTACACTCTCCACGTTTTCCACGGTTCTTGACGTCCTTGAGGTTTGTACACTGTCGAACTGCTCTCGTCGAAGTTCCGTATATACATTTTTGATGAGTTGATGTCTAATCTGACTCAAAAGACAGAAATTAGAAAAGCCTCGCCTCGCAATAGTAACAGAATTATTATTTTTGTAAAACTCGCGCACAGAGTACGCATGTTCCGCTCTTGTGAAACGCTACATAGCGACTATATTTCCAAGGGCGCTAGCGATTGACATACCCCCGCTCTCTGTACGTTTGTGTTCGTGCAGTGAACAAAACAAATTTGAAAAGACTTTTAGGACATCCAGCATATCGTAATTTACCCAACGATAAGTAAAAACCTTATCTTTTTGTATGTTTATTTACAAGGAAGTTTTTGCAAGAGAACTCATACTCTACCTTTCTATAAATTTACTTCCAAGTAAGCTTGTGCATATATATAGTGTCATTTTTCAATAAAAATGCCAGATATCTATCTTTTGAAGACTGAACACCTAGTTGAGTAGTCAGTAGCGATATAGCCACTACCCATTGCAGATACATACAATGTAATCCGAAATTACCCTGACGCTCTAGCTATTCTGCTACTACCTTCTCGACATTCAACGATGAAACCAACCACGTTTTGTGCAATGTACGCACCTACAGCGGAGGTGGTTGGATATTTGGTCGACGGCAACCACATATTTCATTCTCAATGTGGTCGAGAGTAGTAAGTCCCTTCGGGCGACATTATCTCGTGTTGACGGACTGGCCGACCAGGTCAAGCATTAACAGTCTTCCATTATGCGACGGCGTTACAATTACTTGAGCTCTTTGTCCTTTGATACGTTGACGTGTGCGAATGTTACAGTAAATACGCATATACATTTATGTACATTACTTTAATGACACAAACATAAACAAGAAATAAACATGCAAATAAAAATGACGAACAAAATGTTAACACTATATAAAGATATGGATACGCAGTTTTTTCAAAAAATTCCCTACCAGTTAACCATTCGTTTAAAACGCATTAATCGAAATATTCGTGTTTCTGTATGTCTGCCTTAAAAATTATTACATAGTATAATACTACAATTCTTGACAATCATTTATTCAATTGACGCAATTAAATGGATAATCTTGATATTAAACTGTCTTGACAAAAAATCGTTTTGATACACAAAGGAATATTAAATTCACATAATCATTCCCATATCCTATAGGCATTCTTATCCGTTGATGAATAATACATTTATTCTGCATCTCTATAAATACTTTTACTTTCTTCGTGTTGACCGCAAACGAATTAAACGCGCCAACGCCAAAGGAATAATAAAACTAAACTTTAACATTAACCTGCCAAGAGATCAACTGCATACATTTCATATTTTATCCGCTATTTTGACTGTCGAATTTCTGAGAATCCACAAATATTTTTAAAACACACCCATATAGCTTAAGTATGTAAACAAACTTGAATTTGAAGTTAATGTTTATTATCAATAAATAATCCTCTTTAGAAAGGCAGATATGTATTATCAATACTTTGTTGTTTCAGCACGAGGACAGTTCCTGAAACAAAAGGATGGGACGTATTTCGGGACCCGCCGATCAAAGAAGAGTCTGGTTCTATGGCAAATCAGAAATGTTTAGAGATGTCGGTTAAGATCACAAAAGTCGCTGTATATATTCTAACATTTATCATAGTACTAGTATCAGCGGTCATAGCCAAAGGCACCCTCCTCTTCATGACATCGCAATTAAAACCACGAAAAGTCACAACCTACTGTAATAAAGAACTCGGTGAGTTTAACTAAATTGGTCAAATTAAGGTAAAGGAAATATAAAGTAGTAGGTAGTAAAATAAAGGACGGTTATTAACAGGTAAAACCAACTTCAACATATCGTGTTAAAAAGTTAAAAAAAAATGTACGTGTATTGACCTCCTACGTTTGTCCACGACAATAAACAAGATATGGAACATTTAGAAGTATTTGTTACAAAAAGGCAATTGAAAGGCATCAGTATAAAATTGTGAAATACTACTTTGCTAATGTTACGTTGAATTATATTATAATCTTGGTTATTGAAAGCAAAACTAATATATGCCTATTAGTGATATATAAAAAATACCTGCCGGATACAAAAGATCAGATACTTTGCTAAAGTAGAAGCCTTGAATACTGTTTTCCCAAATCATTACAAACTATAGATTTCGAAATTAGATCGAAGCAATTAGAAAATAACGTACATGTATGTATGTATGTATGTATGTACATATTGTATGGTAATGTACTAGTAGATTATTTTAATCCAATTTAAGAGACTTAGGAAAAGACACTTGAGATTTTGAGAATTACTGGTAGATGACGTCTTAAAATTTAGATTTTCAATTGACTTTCTTTGTCAAAATGAGTAAATTTTTGTTCTATTATAAATTTAAAATCACGCATTTGACAATATTCTTTTTAATATATCGTATATTTGCACGCATAATATCCTAAATCGCATGCACTATTTCCAGGTGAGCCCTTTAGATGATATGAAAATGACTTGATATGAATAAGCGACAAAAAAAAAATATATATATATATATGAAGAAAATAGTACTACATTTTTCAAATGCGAAAAAGAAACCATATTTTAAAAGACCTAATTTTGCTTTCCTTCAATAAATATTGCCATTCCGAATTCAAACATCTGATTGACAAGACTTAATTGATTAAGAAAACTTAACAGCACAATGGTTTTTAAAAGATCTTAAAGCACACCTAAAAATTGTTTTAAATGATATCTGTACCTCAGAAAACGCAATCTTGAATTTTATTTTATCTGCATTAAATGCGCCTGAATTAAATTAAACATTTTATAATTACTAAGATATTTTACTTTAAAGAAAATATCGATTTTTACTTCTTTCGCAATAATTATCAAACTTCTCTCTCTAATTTTGTTTCTCCATTGAATATTTGCTAGCACTAAAACGTATACAACATTACCAACTCAAATAACTTTCTATAAGAGATTAAAAGCAGAGCCTTAAATCAAAGTCGCTATATATTACTTGATGTATGATAACCGCTATTCTCCTAATCAGTTAAAAAACAGAAAAGGAAATTCTTTTGTACCTAAGCGTGATATACACACCGAATACTAATTACTCCCAATTAGAAAAATTTACAATACTACCAGAACCAGAATTAGCTCTTTGTCTTTTATCAGCGGCACTTTATTTATAGGTTTTTTTTTATGAATAACGGATCTAGGAAACCTACAGTAACAAAATACGTTTCTACCTGAATAACAAGAATTTTTTAATAACTTTAACCTTATATGTTATTTTGTGTTTCACATTAATAGTAACGCGCTTTTACTGTACTTGTATTTGCATGTATATCTTAGCAGGTTTTTTTTCGTAAATCTCGTTAATAAATAAATAAAGTTAATAAATACAATTGTGATACACATATACCATTTTTTTATTTCTATTTAACCTATAGACATCAAACTTGTATTCAGCATTATCAGTGACTATTCCATATCTTTGTTCATTCTCCTCTTACCAAAAACAATATTGACTTTTAACTCTACAATAATGAAAACGTGTTGAAGTAAATAAATGAAAATTGAAGGTACTCAGCATTTCGCTAACTCTCATAATTTAGGAATAAGATGCAAGTTTGCACAACGAAAGCGTTTAATCAAATGTAAGATAAAATAAGCGGCTCCTCTTCCTTCTCTCAATAAAAAGAATCCTAAAGGAAATAATATTAAGTACTGTATAATGGAAATTTCTATTTAGCCGACTGTCAACTTTTAGCTAAAGATGGCATAATTGGTGCTAATGTTTATTCGTTTTTACAATTCCCTGGACAATCAAGATACAATACATCGTTAGCGAACTCCAATTTTATCCGATTTAGGATAGTTGCACTCCGCTAATTTCCATTTGTCAGTAAAACAAACAATTGTAACAGTCTAGAATTGACGTCATCATCCTCCACATACGAGACTTAATGCAACACTATTTTCAATTATGTGCAATGCTCGCACGCGTTCATGCATCTCTCGTTTAGATGCTTTCTTCCTTTCAAAAAAATATTGGTGACAATAATAAAATAATAAAAATTTTGGTGCTAGGTTCTTTACTGTATAGTATCAGAAACCAACCTTTTGAAGTGAAATTTCTTCTTTAACATTTATTTTTGGAAGTAATTTTATCATTAAACGTTATTACGAGGGCGACCTGAAATGTTTCCGGAATCAGCCAGAAATGGCGCACAAAGGTTGAAGTGTATTCATTGGTTGGCAAAGGCAACCCGTTTATGGCAACTATCAAAATTTCAAACGTGTACTGTCAATAGTTGTTGTTTAAGAGTGTATTTTGTGTAGCAAGTCAGGCGATTTCGCAAAAGTGGATAAAATCGAATTTCGTGCAGTCATAAAACACTTCTGGATGGCTGTGAAAACGGCCACGGAAATTCGAAACATTTCGCTAGAGGTTCTTGGCGGATGTACTCCATCAGCTTCTGGGTGAGCGAGTTCAAATATAGCCGCACAAGCACAAGTGATGAAACACGCACTGGACGCCCAAAAACCGCTACCGACGATGAAATGGTCGACAAGATTCATGATGTCCTGTTAGCCGATCGCCGATTGAAGCTGAAAGAGATAGCGAAGATAACAGGCTTTCGGCGCGTTGGGTACCGCTTTTGCTCACACCGCAGTAAAAACGAAATTAGGTGACCGTTTCGGAGGAGTGTTTGATCAGGATCCAACGCAATCCAAGGGATTTCTTCATGCGTTTCGTAACCGTCAATGAGACTTGGATCCACCACTACATACCGGACATCAAGGAACAGTCAAAGCGGTGGACTTTTCTGGGTGAATTGGCTTCGAAGAAAGTAACGACCGCTCCATCGGCCGGAAAGGTCATGTTGACCATTTTTTAGGAATTCCAAGGTGTAATCCTCATCGACTATGTGCAGAAGGGAAGGACGATCACAGAGTAATTCTACAGCGATTTATTGACCAGATTCGATGCAGTATTGAAGGAGAAACGGCCTCATTTGCAACGGAAAAAGTGCTTTTCCATCACGACAATGCATCGGCTCATTCAGCCAGTATCGTCATGTCCAAGTTGAATGAGTTGCGCTACGAATTAGTCTCCTATTATCACCGGATCCATATTCAGCGGACCTAGCCCTCAGCGACTTTTTCCTATTCCCAAACCTGAAAAGGAGGAAGGAAAGAGATTTGCCTCAAATGAGGAGATCATTGCCGCTACAGATGGCTATTTTGCAGACCTCAAAACATCCTACTTTTCTGACGGCTTGAAGAGACTGGGGCACCATTTGAAAAAGTGTATTGATCTTGGAGGAGACTACAGAAAAATAAAACAAAAAACCACATCAATACCGTGTTTTTCTTGTCGATTCCAGAAACATTTCAGATCGCCCTCGTACTAACGTTAAATTTGTAGCAACATTTTTTGCGAAAAAACCCTCTTCTGCATTGTCGAATCAAATCACAATAATTAATCTCAATTTTTTCGTATGTTAAACTATTTCGTAACATAAATTTAATTTCAAAGAACTAATAATTCAATAAAGCATAAAGATGGAAACAAACAGTAAAAATAAGAAAACAATCAAATACTGTTTATAAAAGAATAAAACATACCGTAAGGACTACAATCTTTGTCTTACCTAACGTACTATTTATGTTTTGGACAGTCAAAACCATTGTATTAAAATTTGTGCATGTTGTTACAAAATCGAAAATTACGGCTATTAAAAATAAAATACTTTTAAATTAAAATAAACAATAAAACTTCCTAACACTGGGAATTTCTAGTATTCTAAATTCCTAAATTTACGGAATGCACTCAATAGTGGTTCATAAAAGTCTAAATAGCAGGCTGCTTAGTTTTCTTTAAAATTTTGCAAACATGAGAAGTCAAAATGTCGAAATCACGTGAGATATTGCAAATTGCTGAACGTGAAACAGTATGTATCTTATATGAAGAAGAATATCCAATGGAGTAAAGTAAAGTGGAGAACTTATTAAAATACAAAAAAAAAAGAACTGGATGATCAAAAACGTGTTATGTCTACTCGGGATGACGAAGTTATTACGAAGGTTGTCTTTTTAAGTTTTGCATATAGAGCTAGAATAAAACAGTAGATAACGTTTAACGGCTTTATTGTTTCTAGAAGTATTCTCCACGAAGATTAATGTACTTTTGCATGCGCTCGAACCAACTCTGGAAATAGTTATTCCACTCGTTTGTACAGTCAAAATTGCGTTCTTGAAGGCATCAACTGCTCCTTTTCACGATTGGAATCTTTCACCACGCAGTCCGTTCTTGATTTTTGCAAAGGCAAAGAAATCGTTGGGACATTGGTCCGGACGGACGACTTTTGTCGGCTAGGCTTCATATTGGAACACCCAAACAGACAACTGGCATTTATTTTCTGGCTCGTATGAGTAAATGCAAGATTCGTCCCCACTTCCGGCGTTGAAGCGGTGTAGTGTTTTGTGATGCCAATTCATTCTAACTGATTTCTGTTCATCGGTCAACAGATACGGTATCCAACAGGGAACTAATTATTTTATACACAATTCTACATGCAAAATTTGTTGAAATGATAACTCAATCTCGCAATACATCACATGTCGATCTTTGTTGATGATCTCGCGCATAACATCAACGTTTCCTGAGTGACTGTCGTATTTAGTACACCTGCACTTAGGTCATTGCTAAGTCTAGTGAGAAATTGTTGACGTGGTCCTTCATTGCTGAAAACAGAAACTAACTCAGCGAGGCATTCTTCTTCATAATTGTCTTCAAAAACCATAAAAAATTATTGCCCGAAAATGTTCTCGACTAAATTCCATTTTTCAACTACCTTGTCAACTTTGACAGTTCATTATACCTACAACAATACACATCGCACTGAAGCTTTGGATTTGGGTTAACTAAAGATGGAGATTAATTTTAAGTACTGACACTTGATTAGTGGCGCCCTCAATATCCCGGTATGCAAAACTTAAAAGACATTCCTCCCTGCCAATTGAAAACGAGAATATTTTCGATGCAAATGCATTAGTTTTATGAACGACTATTAAGTGCAAATATAAAAGGTTAGATCGAGAACATTATCATAAAGACAGGACAGGTAACGATTGGAAATGCATTCTCTGAACAAACGCATGCAGGTTTTAACTTTATAACACAAAACCGCGAATTTAAAGACGTAAAGACCGTATAGTGCCAGTTATCAAAGGCGGATGATATTCATCTCTACACAAATAGGTTTGTTTTCCAAAAGGAGAATCTAAGCCAGTCTTTACAATTATGTGGAGGCTTCTTAACAGAAAACCAAGTTCAATGGTCTGACTATTTCAATTGCTAGAACTGTCTCTATCGAATTCTTTTGAGATAAGCTGGACCGTAGCATGAACGTAATGAATTACAATGACACCACGTATATATGGGAGAAACTACAAAGTTTTTGGCAAGCGATACTTCCCTCCTCCCCCCCCCTCCATATAGTAACATGGAGTTAAAGAATAGTAATTTATCTTTGTCTTTCTGTATGTATATGTCGTCCAAATTAAGCATAACGATATAATTGAAATTTAAAATATCTTGAAAGGATTGATATGTTTATATCTTTATAGCACCTCCTTTCTTCATTGTATGATTATGCAACGTGACAACTTTCTAATGTCTATGTCTATATGAAAGATAATACATCACCCCGGCTAGTTTATGTAACATACTACAATGTTTTGCTATTACCTACTTCTACTTCTTGTGAAATTAACGTACTTTATTTGTGTTTACACCAACTGATAAAGTAATACGTTCAATAAACATAATGCATCAAAAATATATATCAACATATATTTATTATGTTTAAAATAAATATGTAATTACCATATAATAAAATAAAATAACTTATATAAAGTGACACAATGGCCAGCTAGTGGGCAAAACAACAAACATAAAAAAATATGAAAGTTGACACTTACGTCTAGCACAGCATAAATATAATTTCTAACATAAAGCCTTTTTGAATTCTTAGGATTCAAAAAGTCACTTTCTTGCTTTAATAAATACATTATAATTGAATAATTATGCATTATATTTCAGAATGAAGTGTATTTTTTGTAATCGGACATCAGGTTCTTTTATAAGCCGTTTTCGATTGAATGTTTAAATAAGTATAATGAATAATAAAATTTCACATATTGAAATCTTAAATACTTGGGCGTGTTGCGACGTCCCTAAGTACTCGGTGCCCATGGACATTGTCCGTTCCGCCCCGGTAGATTAACTCGTATTAACATTTCAAATACAATAGTATTTGAGTTTTGTAATAAATTTATTTGTAAATGGATGGATAGGCTTTTGTAAAGTATGATCTATGCTGGTATATCACATAAAACGTAATTCTGAACGTGTTACTAAAGCGGTACGGAGATTCGAAAAAACATACACAAGAAATAATACATTATGCTAATAAAAATATAATTGCAAGCATATCACTCTGCAATTGAATTAATTAGCTTAGTAATTCGTGCTTACTTTCATTTTAGGAAGAGATAAGCAATTTATAGTACAATTACCGGAATCGGAACGCGTAGCATGGATGTGGTGCCTATTCTTTGCCTTTTGCATACCACAGCTTGGAACTCTATTCAGATCGACTAGAATGTGCATCTTCAAGTCATGGAAAAGGCCTGCATTTTCGCATTTCTTACTGTTCTTTATAACAGAATCTATTCATACGATTGGACTTGCTATTCTAGTCTTTCATATTTTGCCCGAGCTAGATGTGATCAAAGGAGCGATGCTAACAAATTGCGTTTGTTTCATGCCAGGCGTTCTAGGTAAGTATATCAACATTTCACCTTATCATGGAGTTGTTGTTGAACAATAGCATCTACATTAATTTATTTATTACTAGCTTCATACATATTACCGTCACAGAGTTTGAAAGCAGTTATAAGTGCCTATAAGTAAAGATGCAAACAATTTATCAAATCATCCATTCTTGTATCAGTAAAATAACTCCAAATATTTCCACCGCCGTACGACACCAAAGACAATAAACAAACTCTAATATGACCAAAGTATAGTCAACTATCTTCTGCTGAAATACCTAATCCATCAGCAATGGTTCTTTCCGAATATCTTTCCTTTTGGACAGTACAAATTCCAGAACGTTGTTTTAAAATCAGTTGGTTATGCTTCAGTATTTTTATACAGTAGTTAATTTAAAATATAAAATAAAATCTATGCTGATTTAGAGAAAAAAGTATTAACACAGACAGTTACAAGAATTACAGATAAAACTACTCTGTTATATAATATAAAAATTGCATGAATAATACTGTGCCGTTTGACTCTTTAATATTATGTGTATTAAACTTAAGTTTCTTATAACATTCCACATTTTAAAGAAATATTGATGGATAATGTGTTTAAATAATTTAGTTTAATATAAGGCTTAGCAGTTTCAATATACCATATATTTATGTTATTTATTTTTTTATGTTTATTTATTTTTTGTGTTAAAAACGTTCATACTTGCTTTCAAACCTTGTGACGGTAATATATGTCATAAATAGTTACGTATATTCCAGTTTAAGTTAAGTAAATCAAAAACAAAAAATGCTTATGTATAGATTAATACCAACTTTGTTTGAACACTAAATAAAGTATTTAAAATATGTGTGGATAGCATATCACTAAAATTTATAATGTTTTGATGCTTTCATATTTTTTACAATAAAATCATACAATTTTAATTGCCTATATCATAGTATGTACAAATAGTAGAAGCATGTGTGTCAAAATCTGTTACATTAAATTGAACGTAACGTAAAAACCTATGAAATGTTAGGGTGAAAATTATAAAATCATTCTTTATTATTACTAATATCAAAATGAATAATTTCCAATGTCTAGGCGTCAGAGTTAAATGATATTGCTAAATTTCTTTCAATAATATCGCCAAAAACATTAAATTATGTTCATTGTGTCACTAAGAAATCTTTAGTAAAAAATAAATTTAAAAGTAGTGTTTGTAACTACTTTAGTAATGATGTAGTTAAGCAACGTTATCAATGTTAGAATTTAATTGTATAGCAATTATAACTGTTGGATAAACGTACTAGCAATAATAAGAAAAAATATTCTGTATTATCTGCACGCTGCTTTTAAGCGTCTTTCGAGATGAATCCTGTGCTATATATGATTTTGACTTCACAACAACAGCTCTATAATTAAGTAGACTATAAATACTTCTTCTTGACACTTGTTTTAATTTTTAGGTCTCCTATCCAGAAGCAACAAAGAATCCAAAAGATTTATAAAAGTCATAGTCGATCTTGTTGCGATCGCAGCACAAGCTACCGGTTTTGTAATCTGGCCTATAATCGAAAATAAACCGGATTTGTGGTTACTCCCCTTCTCAATTTTCATGATATCCGTAGGTTGGTGGGAAAATTATATCTCGCCACATTCTCCGATTCCTTTTGTTAAAAGACTGGGCAAATTAAAAGACGAATTTGACTCAACGCGATACTTTTCATATATTTTTCTCTCAGTATGGAAATGTCTCGTGTACCTTATAGCAATCCTGTTTATCATTGTAGTAAAAGAAGGAGAAGTAGGTTTCTTTTTCTACGAATTCTCCGAAGGATTTTCCAGTCATCCAATAACGATTTTAGAAATCAAACCTGTTCTAGGTGGCACAATACTTCCGGATATTTCAGATGTGATTCCAACTGGTGATGACACAACGATACAATCTAACGATATGACGCCAATCTATGTACTACTAATAAACATGTGCGGTTGCTATTTCGCCTACATATTTGGGAAATTCGCTTGTAAAATAATGATTCAGGGCTTTTCTTATGCTTTTCCGGTCAATCTTACTATACCCGTTTCGATATCGCTGCTCATCGCGGCTTGTGGTCTCAGGAATGGTGATCCATGTTTCTTCTACGACACAATACCATCGTATCTGTTCTTTGAAAGTCCACCTGAGTACTTTTTGAATGATTTTATATCCCATCAGCATGCATGGGCTTGGTTATTATGGTTATTGTCGCAAACATGGATCACCTTACATATATGGACACCGAAATGTGAGCGTTTAGCCAGAACAGAGAAACTCTTCGTTATTCCTATGTACGATGGTATACTAATAGATCAAAGTTTAGCCATGAACAGGCGAAGAGATGACGAAGCAAACGTTAAGCCGGAGGATTTAGAGGAAATTCAAAAAGAAAAAGGAGACGAATACTATGAAACAATTTCAAATCACACAGATGGTTCAACGCCGAAAACTATAAAAAATTCCGATCATATCACTAGGATTTATGCGTGCACTACTATGTGGCACGAAAATAAGGAAGAGATGATGGAGTTCTTGAAGTCTATTTTGAGAATGGATGAAGATCAATCCGCTAGAAGAGTAGCGCAAAAATACTTGCGTGTCGTTGATCCGGATTACTATGAATTTGAAAGTTAGTCTATTATAAAACACATTAATATCAACATAAAATTCTTTCAGTTTTATTCAATTTTAATAAAACTTGGAAACCTCTACATTTATGATTATCATAATACCAGTAGTATACTACGTTCTTAAATCCTTGACAGATGTTTTTAACAAATTAAAGCAATTTATAAAAACATAAAACTAAATTTGTAATTTAAAAAAGTTCAGTTCTGGAACTATATTATTCATTATATTTCTGGTTGGGTTACATAAAAATTCTAGGTTACTACCTTGAAGTAGGTCCTTGTATTCCTTTCCGTAAATCTATTAAGACAAGCATTCCCTAAGTATGCGCCGTAAAGAGTAAACAGTGTATTAGGAGAAAACCGAGTAAGAACTACATTATTATAAAAGTCGTCATTTCTCGTTGCATATCATCTGTTAAACATAAAAACTTGAACGAAAGGAGATCATAAAGAGCAATCGGTCCTATTTGCTTGGTTCCTTTTGTCCAAGTATAGACATTTACATTTCAAATTAAGATTTGGTAAGAAAAAAAGCGTAAATTACAATTAATTTCATATTGCATTTACCGATAATTTGCCCCAGACCAAAGACATCAGCTTGACAGTAATTGCGCGAGAAATTTCAATTTGATTTTAATCGAATGGTTACCTTTAGCACGTTATTTTTCTTGCTCACTCCTCACTTAAGGTTAGTTTTTCTTGTAATTAATGACAAGAAATGCCAATATCTTAAGTACCACTCAATTAAAGTAAGAATAAGAAGTATAATTGAAAAATCCACTTTTGTAATAATAAATTCCCACACACAAGCTCCCCGTGTTATATTCAATATTTAGTAGAAACTTTATTTAAAGATTGATAACAAAATAAACAAGTTTCTATAATATTTCTAATCATAATTTTATCAGTTATCGTCCACAAAATTTTGTTCCAAATCTCATAAACCCTAACGTTTCAATTACTGATTTTATTTATAGCAACATTTTTCTATTTTAGCTCAAATTTTCTTCGATGATGCTTTCGAAATTTCTGATGTATGTGATGATGATACGCAAGTAAACAGATTTGTGAAGCTACTAATCGATACACTGGATGAGGCAGCCTCTGAAGTACATCAAACGAATATCAAAATTAGAGCGCCAAAGAAGATTCCAACACCTTATGGTGGTAGACTTATTTGGACGTTACCAGGAAAAACTAAAATGATTGCTCATCTAAAAGACAAAATGAAAATCCGCCATAGAAAGCGTTGGTCACAAGTGATGTACATGTACTATCTATTAGGTCATAAATTGATGGAGTTACCGATATCAGTTGATCGCAAAGCTGTAATAGCGGAAAACACGTATCTCTTGACTCTTGACGGTGATATTGATTTTCAACCATCGGCTGTGACATTACTAATCGATTTAATGAAGAAAAACAAAAATCTAGGTAAACACATTAAAACCCAATATTAAATGCAATATTTATAAAAAAACGAATTCTTTTGGACACCAGGTGCCGCTTGTGGTCGCATTCATCCAGTAGGATCTGGACCAATGGTGTGGTATCAAGAATTCGAATATGCCATTGGACATTGGCTGCAAAAAGCTACCGAACATATGATCGGATGCGTACTCTGTAGTCCTGGATGTTTCTCACTTTTCAGAGGAAAAGCTCTTATGGATGACAATGTCATGAAGAAATACACAACTAAAGCTACGGAAGCTCGTCACTATGTTCAATACGATCAAGGCGAAGATCGTTGGTTATGCACACTGTTACTGCAGAGAGGTTATCGTGTAGAATACTCAGCTGCATCTGATGCTTATACACATGCTCCGGAAGGGTTTAATGAATTCTTCAATCAGCGTCGTAGATGGGTACCATCCACAATTGCCAACATTATGGACTTGCTCATGGATTCAAAGAGAACTATAGACATAAACGACAATATTTCGATGCCTTACATCGGATATCAAATTTTACTGATGGGTGGCACTATTCTTGGACCGGGTACGATATTTCTTATGTTGGTGGGTGCCTTTGTAGCAGCTTTTCAGATTGACAACTGGACGAGTTTCTATTACAACATAATACCAATTCTTTTCTTCATGCTAGTGTGCTTCGTTTGTAAATCAAATATCCAGGTACGTTTTCTTTACATATTAAACTAAAAAAAATCTTAGGCAATGAAATATATATAACAACTCAATCAGTATATCTCAAAATAGATATGTAGATGTGTACTCTTTCTTACATTTAACATAAGGTTTAATGAAAAACAATTCAAAAGGCTTGGTACAAAGATAGACTAATACATATATATATATATATATTGTTTCTTTCTTCTCGAATTATCCGCGTTTCTTGACTGTCCTGGACAGGACCTTGTTGACGTTTCGGTAGTATTGCAGCTATCTCCTTCTTGAACATATTAAGATCGGTGATCGAGTACTGACCGATGCTTGTGCGCGTCCCGTGGTTTTATCGATACCCCTCCGTTGACACTGCGTCCTGATTGAAAATCACTGCCTTTTATCTGACGCGTATTAATCAAATTTGACCCATAATTTTTTTAATATTCTGACGGTAATTGTCATTATAAGAAAACTAGCAGCAGATCGATGTTTAAAAGCGCTCTCGAATTTAAATTCACACCAGCATTTCACTACATCGAAAACAAACGCTCCTGTAATTGTCTTAGTGTCCTAATGATTCTAGTCGGCGTCAGTCTCCGTTTAATTGCATCAATGTTCTTCAAATATCGTAACATTAAAACACAATACGAATGAATTATGCGATGTGAAACACTATCTGTAGATATTATTCAACAGTCAAAAACAATCAAATATGCGGCTATAGCTATTTTATAGTGGGTTGTTCTCTTTCCGTTGAATATCTCTAGAAGGCTGATATTTTAAAACAAATGTAGCTTGACATTTTAATGTAGTTGTTTACAAGTATAATAATACTGAAAGTTGTCACACACACTTGAACGTTTTTAAAATACATGATTTTAAAGTAATTCTTTCAAAGGAAATCAAGGAATTGAATAAAACCATTATCGATCTGTGATTTTTTACAATTCTACAATCACTCGAATATTTGGTGACAGGTTATGTTCTTTAGCTATGATAAAGCGAGGGTATAACGAATTTCAACATGGTCTACTTTCCTTAGGTAACAATTTTCGAGGTCCTAAGCCAAAAATGGCATTTATTGAAAAATATTGGTCTTGTATGAAGAATAATTAAAGAGGACCGGCATGTTACTGCCAGTAGTATTCAAGCCACTTTAGAGATTCGTATAAAAGCAATTGGCAGCATTTCATACAAACATTACGTGAGCTTTGTTTCCATTGGATTCCCCACAATTTGACTTCCGTTTAAAAATAAAACCGCATGGCATTGTGTAAATCTTTGACATCTTTGGATCGTCACATTGCTGCATGACAGGTAATGCAACGTGAGTTTGTTGCAGGAGTCTCCAAACTCCTTAACCTAAGTGCCACACGGACTCCAGCATTATGATACCAACATAATGTAGTTTTGAATTATGCCCAAATTTCAAATCGTGTTACAATGGTACAACGCCATCTTATGGGAAGCAGCGGGCCAGATTTGTGCTCGCGGTATACTGCTATAATCCCGAAAGAAAGCAACACGTCGCATTTTTGGGATTGCCTGGATATGTTTTCACTGTAGCACTCGAGGATTGTCGTACTATTAATACTGAATGATACACTATAGTTTGTTTATCTCAAATTCTCCCAAATGTTCGCGAAAAACATCAAAAAAGAAGGATCATCTTGCATCAAGATAACGCTTGGGAGCGCACTGATGCTCGAACAACAAAGTATTTGAATACCCTAAACATTGAAATAATACGTCATTCGCCAATATAGTCCACACTTAGCACCGAATAATCTCTTTTTATTTTCGCGTGTAAAGAATAAATTACTGATTTATGTTTTACATCGAGCAAAGAAGTGGTTAGCGCATTTAAAAATGAAATAAATAACCGAACGCGGAAAAATTGGAGAAAATGTTTTGAAGACTGGTTTTCACGAATGCAAAAATGCATTGACTGTGCAGGGTAATACTTTGAAACATTGTAAGTAAATGTATTTTGTCACTGAATTGCGTATTACTGAACGGAAAAAGAACAGCCCACGTACATACATGTATCACAATAATTTACATCAGATTAAATGATACAAGTTTCGTTGACTCTCTGTATATTCCTTTCACTGCTGTATATCTTTGTCCGGACTACTGAATTAAAACTAATACTTCCAAAGGACACTAGAGAGATACCATTAACTTCCTTAACATTTCTACATTAACACATTTAGTGAGTACACATACATACATATAATAATAATTTTTCAATCCAAGAACTGAATATTGAGCATAATTAATTTTAAATTGCTGGCATCCATATTGTAAAAAAAAATATTTTATAAAAGGCAGATGTTTAAACTTTTTAATTTTTTACATGTATAAGAATTTATTGCAGTACTAGTTTAAGTCGATCGAAATAGTCTATTTTGAAAATATCTCAATTCGAGTTATAAATATCACATAAAAATAAAAATTTAGAGATTTTGAACGGGAACATCAAAACAAATTTAATTTTGAAGAAAGAATTTTTTCTTCATATACCCTCCATATACCTTTACCTATATCTTTACTCCTTCCAAGATATCTTTACTTCGACTATTTCAGCTGACGATGACCACTCGCCGACATTAACACCACAGTAAATACTAATACATGTAAAGAATAAAGAGGTCTAAGCAACTGCTATTTTATGTAAATGAATAATTTTGTTTTCTAGATTATATGTGGAATAATGTTTGTATTTATATGTAATTTTAACTTTTAGCTTCTATGTGCCCAAATTTTATCTACAGCCTACGCTCTAATCATGATGGCTGTGATCGTCGGTACAGCATTACAGTTACGTGAAGACGGTGTCGGTTCTCCGTCGGCAATCTTTTTAATGGCAATGACAGGATCATTCTTTATCGCCGCTTGTCTCCATCCCCAAGAGTTCCACTGCATTATCCATGGTTTAATTTATCTGTTATCAATTCCATCTATGTATTTGCTTTTAATTTTATATTCTATAATTAACCTTAACGTTGTATCCTGGGGTACCAGAGAAGTTCCAGTAAAAAAGACAAAGAAGGTACGATTTCTAACCAATAGACATTAATGGATTACATTAATGTTTATGATTTTGTACAGGAAATGGAGGAAGAAAAGAAACAAGCCGAAGAAGCAAAACGTAAAGCCAAACAAAAATCGTTGTTGGGATTCTTACAAGGCGGCGGTACTAGCGATGATGATACAGGAAGTATAGAAATATCTTTGGCAGGTCTCTTTAAGTGTATGTTGTGCACTCATCAAAGTAATGGAGACGAAAAGGCACAACTTATTAATATAGCAGATACTTTGGAAAGGCTGGCGAAAAGACTAGACCACATCGAAAAGTATGTAATAGAAATGTAGGTAAACCTTTCTTAACTTTCATAATAAATCTTTTCCTATGACAGAGTTATTGATCCGCATGGACACCACGGTCGCAAGAGAAGTATGTCAGCTTCATCGCATGATCACCACTTAGGGCCGGTACCAGAAGAAGGTGAAGACGCTGACAATTCATCAAACGACAGTGATTCTGAAAGCACCTCAACTGTACCAAAAAATAAGAGAGATGAGTTAGTTAATCCATATTGGATTGAAGATCCTGATTTGAGGAAGGGCGAAGTAGAGTTTCTAAGTTCCAATGAAATTCAATTCTGGAAAGATTTGTTGGAAAAGTATCTATATCCTATCGACGAAGATAAAGACGAGAAGGTATTAGACTACATAAGGATGTTATTATCCGCGATAAAACAATTTTAATACGTTTTATAAGTTACTGAACCAAAAATGTTGTGGACCTTAAACAACTAGGGTAGTACTATAATTTGTATAAATTTATTACAGCTTTGCTGCAAAAGCAGCACAAAGAATCTTTGTCCGCTTTCACAATTCAAAATAACTACCAATACCCACAAAAATCAACGAAATATTTTCTTTATTCATATATATCTACGTAAGTATGTTGCATAGTGTCGGACAAAAATATGACAGTATTTGTGCAGGATGATGAAGAAGAATTTATAACGAAAATTAATTTCCACACCGCAATACCTTTGTTCGGCACTGATAAATACAATCCGATAGAAAAAAAATGCATAGATTTCCGAGAATAGTAAATGAAAATGACTTAAATTTTTTATTTCGCAAACTGTTTGTAGTATCTTAAAATTCATTTATGAAAAATGATATCTTCGAAATGGCGCTCTTCATTTACGGTGCATCGGGCTAAACGATTTTATGAGATTTCGTATAACGTGTATTGTCATTTCAGGCGGTATACTTGCCGTTTCCTCGCGGATTCCTTCTTGAAAGTTTGACGGCGGTTGTTGTATACCTTTTCTTTGGGGTAACCCCGGCGAAAATATCAGGTGACGCGATATTGGGTGAGTGCGATAGCCATGGTAAATCTCCACGAGATGAAATAATACGGCCGGGGAATTTCTGATTTAAAACTTTCATGGAGACACGTGATGCGTGTCCAGTGGCCCCATCTTGTTGAAATCATATCTCATCATTGAACTCTTGTGATTTTCGTTGCACAATGATCTGTAACATATAGATATAACGAGCGGATCTCATTGTAATAGTCATGCTATTCCCTTCAAAAAAAGGTCTCCCACACTCCAAATGTAAACACCGCCGCTCAAATTGTAATTCGTTGACTGTGCGGGGGGTTTCATGACGGTTTCTTGCTGTCCAATAACAGTAATTTTTCTTTTTCACAAAACCAGATAAATGAAAATGAGCTTCATTACTAGTCAATAAAACTGTATTTCTGAGCAGGATTCAAAATATAACCTCACAATTGCAAAGCAGCCGCTTATTTCGCGGGATGAGGCAGCAACTTTTCAACATTTTCCGGTGTTCGAATACTTGTGACCTACCACGAAAATTTTGCTTTGGTGTTGAACCTGTTGCACCTGGCATTGAATGCGCGAAAATTGAAACGTAGTCTGAACGCTGTTTGCGTTGAATGACAGAGCCGCAATTCCAAAAATAAATTTCAACAACGAACTCGGCACCTGACTGCATGATTGCATACTGAAACCTTTTGGGTTAACGCACTTACAAAGGCCCCCCGTACTCTTCTATCTATACCCGTATAAAAACAACGACCGTTCGAAATCTATGCATTTTTTTCTGCCAAATCCTGTACTGAAATATTAATCACATATACTGCTAATAAAAAAAAGTCAGTGCAGGAGTACTTGGAAATATACCTGGTTCAATGTATAATGAATTTTGAAATTACTTCGAATCTCATTTAATCGAACTTCACTATGTTTCGAATTTTTAGTATTTAGTGTTAGTCGTTAACTAACTTTTCTTTTAACAGTTATACAGTATGGCAATGCTTTTGTTACAAACAAACTTGAGACCTAGAAATAATACCATTAGACTTGGTTCAATTCTACATTTTTCACAAAATCAACATATTTAAGTTATAATTATCTGTATTCGTAAAAATGGCCCAAAACATTCAGTATAGATAATTGAATCAAATCTAATTTCTAATAGTTCTAAAGTACGATAATATTCAATTACAAATCCACCGTTATAGGCACGTATAGCTGCAGATCTTAAGGAATTAAGAGACCAATCTGTATTTGCATTCTTTATGATGAATGCACTTTTTGTTTTGATTGTATTCTTGCTCACCCTGAAGAAGGATTATCTGCACATAAAATGGCCTTTGGGTGTCAAGACAAATATAACATATGATGACGCCACACAAGAGGTAATTTGGATGGGTGCACACTATTTTTTACCACTGTTCTATTAAATATGATTTCATCGTTTGTACTTTTTCCAACTAGAACAGGGGCAAGGAATTTTGTGTCCCACTTAGATAAGTTACAACATAATGAAATTTTTTTACAGGCTAGGATTGCAAGAGAGCTTATAGAACTTCGTAACAAGTCTGTTTTTGCATTCTTGATGTTCAATTCTCTCTTTGTATTGGTCGTGTTTCTGCTGCAACTTAATAAGGATCAAATCCATGTTAAGTGGCCGCTTGGGATACGTACCAACGTTACATTCATAGAAGAAACATCCGAGGTATTTACAGGTCTTAGGTTCTTCAAGGCATTTTTGGATACTAATGTGCATCTATGGAATGGGATTCTTACGTTGTGTATTCACATATTCACACTTATTTATTATTGTCCTGTGATTAATTTTCACAAATAAATGCTATACTACACGTTTCCAATAATATACTACATACACACACCTTTACACTACCAGGTTTAGGTGACACTGTGGGATATTTGATACACTATATTACTACACGCGTTTATGTATAAATACACAACTCTACACGTCCACTTGAATTACTAATTTCTATGACCTAATTTTAGAACCATTCATATTATACCTTCAGAGGTAACACAGTCTCTTGTGTTGACAATAATCTATCGATAAAGATAACCATTTAACTTTTATTAAAATTACAAATTGCGCTCAAATATAGAAAGCAAAAGTGATATTCACAATGATTTAAATTATATACAACAAGTATTAATTACTAATTGTTCTTGGCAATCCTTTTAACGTTGATTATATACAGCTTTACACAATTTAATTTATAAAAAAACTTTTGGTAGTTTCTTTTAATAATTTTTTGCATATGATCAACACATAATTGCCTTGTCATGCAAGAAAGGAAACGGGTAAACATGTAACGAAAATAAAATTTCAAGGAATCCCACATGAAATCCATATACGAGAGTTGTTCAGATAATAACCGGAAATTGTGAATTACGTGCCAACAGACTTCATAACATGACATAACCACGTGCTTTAAGATTGTTGGTATCTCATTTAGTTCTTGTTATTGTTGCTAGATCTACGGTTACAACAATAAGACAAAAGATCGAGCTCTACGCCCAAAGAAAAGCACACCAGTCTCGATCCCACATCAATGTGACGCCTATTTTTTTTTAATTTTTATCTCAAGGTCAAATAGTCAACCGTGAATACTACTAAGGCATCTCACAATGGTTGCGTGAAAAAATAATGTAAAAAGACACCAAGAGGTGTGGTAAGACAACTCGTGATTCGTTCCCTACTATATTCGTTAATTTTGTGCCAAAAGTCATAGACCTGGCCCTCCACGATGTTTTTCTTATACCCAAAGTTGAAACAATGCTAAAAGGACGCAGTTTTGGAACCATTAATGACAAATTCGTCGTAGTTATTGAAAGACATCTCAGAAGAAGCTTCCCAGGACTGCTTTGCGAAGTGGAAACACCGTTGGGAAAAGTGTGTGAATAAGGGGTGGGGCGGAGGGTAGGTTGGAGGGAAGAAGAACCAATACTTTGCAAATTAATAATAAAAGTTAAAGATAAAGTTCGGTCATTTTCTGAACAAACCTCGTTCAGTGAGGTGAAAAAATGCATCACTCATATGTCTTACACATTTTACAAAACTTAGTGGGAAGTTTATTGTTTTAGATTATTTATATCGTTTTATAATAAGATGGCTTACATTCTATTTATAAATGAATTGTACACTAGGTACAGAAAAAAATAAACTTTCATAATGGTAAAATATAATTCGAATTAATGTCGATATTAAATTCTTAAGTAATATTTCTGTATATCTAGAAACATCTGCTTTATATATGTATATTAATGGAATAATTCGTGTTTTTGAGCCTATTTGTAACATTACTCTAATACCCAGCTGCACAATCATGGGAGTAAGAATGAATAGAAGGGATGACCTGGTCGAATATGAAATTTTTATTTAGATATTAATCGTAATCTTGTCAACAACGGGGTAGTGCATTGTTAAATATTGCAGTATTCTAAATCCTATAACAAAGAAAACTATCAATGATATAAATCATTGCTTTATGTTCGTGTCTCCTGCCTTTATTTTTACTCACACTGACCTTGCAGTTGGACTATGGCTACATACACTTCGTCTATTTTCAGTTTTTACCTGCATCATTGTTTTGTCGTATAAGGTAAAACAATCTCTCAATCAATTTCTCAAGTACTATTGTTGAAAAAGAAAGCAGGTTTTGCGCTTGTTTCACAGACAAAGATCTACTTGGTTTGATATTATTACAGACAAGGATAGTGATATATCCTACCGCATTATTCAACATACGTGAACTGTTTATCTTCTAGCGTTTGTTGTCGGTTGTCGAATGTAGGTTATATGTTAGATATTCAAATAAATATATTTTTCATCAAATAATTGCTGGTAAAAATTAATAAATCAAAAGATAATTTATTTTGTTGAAATAAAAAATTTGCGCTACAATAGAATAAATTTACTTTCAAATTAACTGTTTGTACGGTAGTTAATTCGACCCAGATGTATCGATTTGCTTCATACGGATAAAAATCAATGACGTAGATAAAAAGTGAAAAGAGGCGAAGTGTGTGTATATAATGCTCATTCATATCAAGTCCATGCGTTCTGGTAACGAAACTGCACAGTATACATCTTCAGTCTAGTCATGCTAAATACGAATATCAAGAACGTTGTATATACGTAATATGAATGGAATATTTAACTGAAATAAACGTACACAAAACATATCCATTCCATTTCCTATCATCGTCATTCCATCTTTCATATTCACGATTCGTAATTAAGGTTCGCAAATCACGATTCCAGATCGTAGTCGTCCATGGAAGATACGGAACTCTGTTTAAGAATTTATGAGTTATAATTAACATACACTACCGTTCATTAATTTGATCGCGCTATATAAAATAATCCACCTAAATCTGTAATTTTTCTTGTAGTACGTTATTAAACTTTACTCTAACACAGACACTTTTCTCGTTACTTAAGGTTTCTAACGGTCTTTGTACATTATTTACTATTTACAAGGATCCCGACTAACGGTAATGAAGACTTTTGTAATGCTGTAATGGCATTCGTTATTACTTGGTAGTCATTGAAAGTAGTGTGTAAATCAATTCCAACTTGAGAGTCTGGACAGTTCAATTGACTTGCTTTGATGGCAGCAGTTTCTTGCGGGTAAAGGCGTAACATTAGGGATTGCATTGGAAAGAAATGTTGAAAATGTTCTCTTTGGATTTTACTGAAGGATTTGTTACAATGGTATTGCACACATTTCTTCTATCAAAACAAAGTAACGTCGAATGAACTAAAATGACATCTGTCGGGATGTCCGTCGCGTCTCGACACGCCCGTGATCTGGCACCGAGTTTGCGAGCCTTATTTAGGACACTACCCAGTTTCCATTTTTTTTTATTTCCCAATATATTACATATTCTTAATCAACATTTAGGTAAACTTAGTTTCATTGTAGCTGAATTAGTAACATATTTATGAATTATTTCATTAGAATTATTGTCACAATTTCATTTTCTAAAACTAAATCGCATTGGTCATAATCATTATAACAATTCATGTCATAAACGCGAACACTACAGAACCAAGTCAAAAAGAAAAAAATTAACAAAGAACACAAAATAAAAAACATTTTCAGGAAGCGATGATGGAAGATATGTCCCGATGTGCCACCTTCTTCTCCGAAACCTTTAATTCCGTTCTGTTTTGTGTCTGTAAAGTGTTTAACATATATCTCTTTATGGTTGTTTGGTTTTCAATTAATACATATTCCGTAATCTTAAAAATAAAATCGAAAAAGTTAATTGCCAAAGGGTAGCATGTCATTTAATTTTAAATAAGAACTCCTTTTTCGATTTTCTCATACACACTGAAAGTTCTATTATCATCCACATGCTTTTCTCCATATGGAAGAAAGAAAACGTGATCATATAACTTTCATTTTAAAATAAATTTTCTTTCTCGGTACGTTCAAGGCCGTTTATTAACAATGTTACAATTTTAGGTTCACATTTCTAAGGAATATCTGCAGTTAGAGCCAATTGGTTTAGTCTTTGTATTCTTCTTCGCTCTTATTTTGGTAATCCAGTTCACAGCCATGTTGTTTCATCGTTTCGGAACCATAGCCCACATTTTGGCATCCACAGAATTGAATTTCTTTAGTTGTACAAAGAAGGTAAGAAATATGAATTTTTAGCACACAAATTACTATTCGACGAATAATTTCAAATATTTAAACCTTTTTATAATAAGTTCATATACTAATAATAAAGCTGTTGCTTTTGGTATAAAACTTAATGTATATAAATAATATTCAACCTAACAGACCTGTATCAAGCCAGATATGTCAAAATTATGGAAACTATTAGAGAGAAAGTTATACATATTGTGCAAAAAATGGGTGTGTGCGGTAATTTACGCAAAATTAAATATGTATGATAAATTACTGATAATTTGCCAAACACATATATACATAATAAAATCCTAAAATGCTCACACTCTCCCCATACACACACACACCGCTTACTTTTATATGACTCCAGTTAGTATTATAATGACAGAACTGGTCCCAACTTTCTGATCTTAAATGGAACGCCTCGTATATTTTTACGTCTTTTTTTAACAAATAGAAAAACGAATCCAATCACCCATATTGTACTTTATATTAAAAATATGGAACCACCCAATAATAACAATTTTGGCACTATGCTATTGTTTTTATTCAAAATTAGTTAATGAACAGAACACTACATATCCTTTTGTGACGTTAGATTCAAGTAAAGAGCTTGTTGCTAAGCAACATAAATAGTCAGAAACATGTCAACAACGTTGAAATCTCAACCCTAGAAATGCAAATCATTTTTTACTATTTCCTCTTCTTTGCTAATGTTTTTTGAGATTTGTTTTTCCTCGGCGCTCGCTTATTGTTGATGGCACGAAACTTTGTTTACCGCTGTTCCATTTTTAATCCTCCAAAAATTTATGTATCTATTCTATTATACAGCTTGTCGTAATATCCTATTAGCCTGTAGTAATAGGTCTGATAGCATAATGTTCTTAGCTTTATTCTCTTATTCGTCCCTGTGTTGTTGATTGTTATTACTTGTTACTCCTTTATTAAACTGTATTGCAATCATCTATTAACGTAACTCCATTTAACATTGAAATGTACTTTTCCTGGTACTTTAGCATGCAAATTTTGTTCCACATCTAATCATGAAAATGTTAGTATCCAGATTGAATCCACTTCGCATTCTTTGTGCGTTAAGAAATGTTTCTTCGTCTTCCCGTTTTCCAGATCTCCCCTTGAGTATATTTATTATTATATGTTGTAAGCAAGTTGAATTATCTATTCGCTTTACTTCCCTTTCTTAATTTTAGAATAAACTCCCATTGAACCATTATGCAAAAATTGTTTCTGCTAATATTTGTACAAAATTCGTTTCTTTATTGTAGTGTGATTAGACAACTTTATGAGTTTTACAAATACATTCACATGCTTATTTTATTGCACACTTAATGTTATTAATGATTTTCCCCAAAGTTATAGGAGTGAGTTAACGTTGCGTTTACTGGCTGGGTCCAGTGGGACGATTTTCAAGAGTTGTTTTATTTTTAATAACAGTAGAGCTAATGTACACAATTCAGACTTTTCAAGTAAGAGGAAGAACTTTGTAATGTAAATATACATACATGTATGAAAATGCGCTTATATTCACGCCTATTATTTGAATCCTCTGTGTGCATTCGTTTTTAGAAACCATTTTTGTGTTGAAAATTATTTGCACCATACTTTTTGCCGTATTTAGAAAGAAGACCTGTCCCCTAATGCACTGCTGGATCGACAAGCAGTCGAAATTGTTAAACAGTTACAAAGGCTACAAGGAATTGACGATGGAGATTATGAAAATGATTCCGGTTCTGGGCCTGATAGAATTGGCAGAAGAAAAACAATCCATAACCTAGAACGAGCAGCACAACGTAAGCGACAAATTGGAACATTAGATGTAGCATTTAAGAAGAGATTTGCTAAGCTGAACGCAAACGGAGCAGATGGTAAGGCATTATTTTGTCTAATTTAAACCGCATTTAACCTTTGTAATTTATTTAGGTACGCCTATCCTTAGTAGAAGATTGACAATGAGGCGAGAAACGATGAAAGCGTTAGAAGTCCGAATTAACTCCGTAATGGCAGAAAGAAGGAAATCACATATGCAAACACTAGGTGCTAAAAATGAATTTGGAAATAATAATGCAACAAGAAATCATAGAAACAGCGTAGCTAGCAGCATACCAGCGAAAGAAGTATTTGAAAACGGACAAATCAATAAGGCATTTGAAGATGATCATTACGGCAGTCGTACATCATTACCGATGCAACCTCGTAATAATGTTCAATGGAAAGGCTCGACAAATAGGTTATAAAATTAGATCAAATGAAATCAAAAACTACACACTGCCACACTACGTTATCATGTTATTAGATGTTAGAAAAATGTTTCCTCATTTCTCTTACACACATAATCTGTAAAATATAATACTCTTACGTGATGTTTTAGAAGACATTTTTTTTTATAATTTATATGTGCACACATAGTGTGCATTTAATTTAATAAGACTAAATACATGTAAGCTCAACTTTTTATACAGAAATATTTTGTATTTACATAGAATGTATTTAAATGTAAAAAATGTGATATGCAATAAATTTTGTATATATTGGAACAGTTAAGCTTTTTAATAATCAGCAAATACTGAGCATTAGAATGTACTAAGCATTCAGTATGCTTATGTAATAGTGCTTTACAAGGTAGTTTGGTATACATATATTATATTTTTTAATTCAGAGGAGTGCTTTCAAATTGAACCGCCAAAAAGTAGAGCTGTTGATCAGTTTTCGGCAAAAATTACACTAGCCGCATTTGATATATTGCCGGCCGGCATATTGATACAACAACGAATTGACGTTTAGATCGTGTATTTTTCTGAGTGCGTTTGTATTTCATTTTTCGCCTTAAATTTACATTGTGACAATAATCATGTAACTACAACTTATATAAAATCCTAGCTAATTTTAAAACTTCCGCCAAGAAGTAGCTTTAGAAAACTCCATTGTGTAAACGCGTCTTTTCATTTTACTCCTCCGAATTAAAAAGTAGAGTATAATAACTACTACCCCGCATATTTGGTAAAGCTTTCCTGAATGATGCTTATAAAGGTCAAATGCAAATTAACGAAATTTTTCTAAACATTATACTATAATTTATTCAATCAAAACAAAGTGAATATAGAAAATAAAAATAAGTTAGAAACATTTTAGCGAATAAATATAAAAGTTTGTCGATCTAATTACTAGTACAATCCTTAAAACTTTGAAGTTTGATTCCGTGATCTCAAGCATCGAACATTTTCGGGCGCACGCACGATCTCATTCGATTCGACTGTTTCAGACCGAACCACATTACCTTTCTCGTCAAGATCATCGATTGTAATAGCAATTTTCTTATCAGTAGAACAAACAACATTTTCTTCCCCAGTTTCACTGATCATAAGTACATACGATGGAATTTTTGAATTTTCTTCTTGCTTTATGTCATATTTAACTGAATTTGGAAGTGGTGGACATTTGGTAGCTCTCATCATTTCTTGAGTAACCTCTAGGCTCTCGTAGCGTACAGTTTGAAGTCTAAAAATACCATCGCTGTCTTCTTTATATCTAGTTATAAATTAATTAATTAATATAATCACACTTAAGATAATCAAGATTATAAACATACCTAAACCTTGAATGACCAGAGGGCCAATGAAAATCGTGCACTTTAATTAAATGTCGTGTTAAGTAATTTCCTCTTGAAAATCGCGATTGACAACAATGACACTCATAGAGTTGTGTACATCCCTATTATACACACATAATCGATCAGTATATGTTGCAGATGAAAAAAAAATTACCTTACCTGTCCGTGCACAGTTTGATAATGTCTATCAAGGCCATATAAAGATCGGCAGCGAAAATTGCATTCATCACAAATCATTAATTTTTCAACGCAGTGAGTAGTTAAATGTTGTTCTAGATTAGCTTTAGTTACGCTTCTGAAATGTAAAAATACAAATTACTCTACAAAATTTATTTCGTTTCCAATTTAAATCAATCAAATAAGGCACGATTGAAACGGAGCAAGACATTGTAAAGTTACAATTCGTATCATTGGTTTAAGTCTTAAGTTTATTTAGCGATTACAGAATAAATGACGTTTAAATACATCACATCCGTGCCCTCATTCAATTCCCAATCACAGGATTACAGAAGTGAATCGAAAGGAATGCGGTTCTAAAATTAGTATTTTGAAACTTCATAGGAGTTATTCATTATGAAACATATATTGATGAAGCAGATAAAACTAACCTAAACAAATCATACTCACTTTTCACGTGGCAAAGGTAACTGTACCAACACTAAAACAAATGAACAGGCTTCCACGACCAGAATCAGTAATAAACGAACTGTTTTCGGGATTAAACCCTATTATGGTAATGTATAAAGGAAATAGAAATAAAATAAAAGTAAGAGAAAACAAGGAAAACAAACAGGAGATTAAAAGAACAAGCAAGGGGAAAAGAAATAAGGAAAAAAGGCGAAAGGAAAAGAAAAGAGAAGTAGAACAGAAACAAAGGAAAAAAACCAGAAGGCGGGATCTCGGCGTTTCGCCTCCATCGTAGAATGCTTCCTCAGGAGAAAACCAGAGAAATCGAAGGGGCACGCTAACTCGACCACGACCCCGACCCGACCTGATGGTGTCAACCACGCTAGAGGCGACGTGTACCCCAGAGTAATGTAAAGCGAAAGTAACGTGTTTACATAGATGCGGTGAATTACGCCTGAAGGGTTGATTGAGTGGAAGGGCGCCGGTGCTCGTAGAAGCAGTTTTCATATCCCGCATGCATTTTGAATTTTCATCTTAAGGTGAAACAGTCAACCGTGAATACTGTAAAGGCGTTTTACAACGGTAATCTCAAAAAAAATACAAAGAGAGGAGTTATGCCTACGCAACTCACAGCTCCTCCACCATAACAATCCGCCTACTCTGAGTTGTCAATTCGTCAGTTTTGCGACAAAAATCTCAAAAGTCTCCTTACTGCCGAGATTTTTTTCTTATTCCTAGAATTAAAGTCAACACTAAAATAAAAGGACGCCATTTTGAGACCAGTCACGACATCCAAACAAATTCGCCACAAACACTGGAAAACACTTTAGAAAAAGCCTGCCAAGACTGCTTTGCGGAATGTATACCGTTAGAAGAGATATGTGCATAGGGGAGGGTAGTTGTTTGAAGGAGATAAGTACTAATAATCCGTAAGATTAAACTAACATCCATATGAATACTAATATTAATATGAATATCAATACTAAACCACCGTTGGCATTAATAATCCGTAAGATTAATAATAAAAGTTAAGAAGATTAAGCTCTCGGTTAATTTTTATACAAAAGCGTAAATTTGATTTAATTATATTTTGATTTTATTTTAGAATTACTTCCACTTTATTTTTAAATATAATAGGTAATAAATAATATAGTAAGGCAGAAAATATATATATTTGAATCACGCTTACCTGGAAATAACCCCAATACCCAACAATATTGCAATATCTTTTACATTAAATGAACCAGATAAGAGTTAGATTGTATATTTCTAATGTTTCTCTAATAGCAATCTGTAAACTCTAACCTTTTTCTTAATTGACAAAGCAGTGAAATAACGTCACAAATATTTATTTCATTTAAACAACTATTTAAAAAATAAAAGCTGTTGAAGTTTTAAACAAAACAATCTTAACTCTAATTAGAATTTAATGTATTAATCCAGGCTAAGAATACCTAATATCTGCTAAATAAACGCAATTCAACAAAGAAGTGTAATCGTTAAATTTAGTAGGTAGCGTTCTTTGTATCTTTTCCGCGAATTACCTAGTGTATTTGTAATATGTGATATTTGATTAAGTTAACATAGTAAACAGTTCCCAAACAACGCCTAGAAGACGCCTGTAGAAATTACTAAAAACCTCCATCAAATTTGGCGACTCTTGCACTAAAATGTTACTTTCTAAGAATTAATCTACTTACGCATGCTCGCAAAGGTTGCATTTATACGGTCGTTCGTTTAGATGTCGGTATTTAATGTGCTGTGCTAAAATTGATGGCTTCGGACATGTCATGTCGCACATACTACATTTATAATGGTTAATGTGAGATCTCATATGATCCCTTAATAAACGTTCACTTGGGAACAACTTAGAGCATTGGGAACATTGGTAACTTTGTACTGAAATATACAGCTAAGAATACAAAAACGTCTGATCAAAGAAAACAAATAAATACATTCTAGTGGCAATTGTCTTTTTCTATGATCGTAGAATTTAGTTTTAGTTGCAAACATTTTTCCACAAGTTGGGCACGCTATCACCCTTTCTTTAGTATGTGTCCGCATATGATCTGCTAATTTATATTGCGAAGTAAATTTGAATTTACATCCTGTAAACATTTATTATTATTATTCTTATTCACTTTTTTTACAATGTTCTAATTTCTTATAGCTTTATTACCTGCCCAATAACAGTCTATAAATTCTCCTTTCTTACAATACTTTGGATTGGAATTAACATGGAGTTTTATATGATCAAGAAAATCTTGCACTGCTAGAAAAGAGCTCCCACAGTTTTCCCATTCACAATTATAGTCTGCATTAGGAACAATGAGTGGTGTTATCTGTGTGCATTTTGGTAATTTCACACGCTCTAAAACATTCTCCCCAATATTCCTCAACTTCAGATGATATCCATGGAAGCACACATGTTTTGCCAATACAACAAGGGATGACGCTGTATAATTACAGTCCAGCCACATACAATTAGTTTCAGCTGAAAAGCAATTTAAAAAATAAATATGCTTGATGAACAGAAATGTGACTATAGATATTTAAGATTTCTGCTAATTCTAGAAGTCCACAAATTCGTTTCAAATAAAATAATATATACTTGTAATATAAGAAATGATATTTAATTCATTATCTAATGCAAAGGGAAATGCTCCCTTATTGAAACGACTCTGTTGTGCAGACTACTTACTGCACAAATTAAATGTAAGACTATAATCCAATAAAAAACTACAAATGGAATAACTAGTGACAGACTACCTTATAAATTTGCATTGATGTACAGTATATCAGTAAATCTTACCATTACTACTTATATCCAAAATATGGTTACTAATATGATCTATAAAATCTTTGTAATTTGTAAAGAATGCTTTACAATTATTCCATTCACACGTAAGTCTTAGCGGTTCTTCTGTTAGACGTACACCTTTGCTTCTCTTTTTAATTCCGACCTATTAAAGAAAATAACTACTAAAGAGAATAAAGATTTGTAAAGAAGCATACCAAGCTGGTATCATCTTCATCATCAATCACTAGATCACATTCTGATGCTACATCAGGACTTGTATCTCTATTACTACCAAATCTAAATTGTTTTGTTTTATTTTCAGTTCTTGAAGGGAGCTGCTCAAATACAGCTAACCGATTTTTTGGTTTATTTTCAGGAAGATCTCCCATTGATAACTATTATTTACAAATTAATAGTGCTAAGATTGAGATTAAATAGATAAAGTTTAATAGAGTTACTATACAAGTTAGCCAAAAAAATGGCACAAATATTTACAATTCAATTAAGAATCTTTCATGGAAATTAGATAAAAACATCGAGAAGGCGGCTAAATTAAATCAGTGCAACCAACCCATAAAATATTGTAGTTATGGTGCCTAATGGAGCCGAATGAAATTGATAAAATTACACTATTTTCCGGAAAATTTTCACTCATGGTTATTACTCGGTATGGAAAGAATTGAAGAAAATATACTTCGTACCACACATGACATGATATCTATTGATGTCTACGTCGAATAAGTTGTTAAGGTTCACTCTAGATTCACTTTACATAGAAATTTAATGTGTGTTCTACAGCATTGTTCTTACTTTGCACACGACTGTATAAAAGTGTTTGACTGTTACTTCCAGTTACTTCCCAGTTCCTAGTCAAATCTCGTGGGCAACTTAAGTTCACTTAAGTTGGCATTTCCAGCAATGAAGGTCATATTCGATCATTTCACCGGTTTTTTAGAGCAATGTCTGCGAATATAACCTTTACTGCCGGAACTACCAACTTATATTGTCCATGGGTTTAAAAATTGTTGACTGGGTTTTACAAAGATAAGGAAAAATAAAGACTCGAAGCAGCTAAGCATAAAAACACAAAAAACGACACACAATAAATTCTAAGAATTTATTCTGTATAGCTAAGAAGTTGTGATCGACAGTCAGCTGTGCAGATATTAGTTCCAGAGTCGGATCGAGGAGTAAACAATAAATCGCCCGTCTACACAGAGCACTTACGATTTAACTGAGATACAGGATGCGGCAAAATAAACAGTATTGAAATTATGAAACGTATATTATTTATTATTCATATTACTTACATTATATAGCTATACTTTAACATTATATAGCATTGCAAACATTATTCACGACGACGTTCTCAATAAAACAGATGTTCAAGATGCCCTCTGTTCAGTTTGATGATGATCTTCGGAGGCTTTGTTTCGGTAAATGCAGCATCTGATTCAAAACACGTCCGTGTTTCGTATTGTCACTGGGCGACCCGCGTGACCCTTACGTTGGCAAAGCGCTCTTCCCATACGTCGAAACTTGTCAACAACTGCTAACATAACGACGTTGCTCGAGGGCTGTTGCATAAACTTAGGCCTAAATGCGTCAGCAACTTCTTTTAAGCCTGAATTGTTTTCGCGCCCTTTTCCGTATGACCGAAAATAGTGCTCCACGATAAAAACTTTTTCTGCAACAGTGAGAACCATCCTGAAGCAACTAACATTAAAAAAACATTCACATACGTTGTAACCACGTTCGGAAACCACTCGGTGCGTTTCAGCACATGACACATACACATTTGACACATGCGCATTTCAGTACTGTGTTTTGCCGCATACCGTACTATCGGCGCAAGAGTCCACTTTTCGACACCAACAATGTTCACCAAATACATACCAAATGTTTGCGACAAATCCTAATTTGTAAACATTGTTATTGAAAGCAAGCAAAAGCGAGGAGGGGGAAGCCAGCTGTGTCGCGTTGACATACTCGACTCGGACAAATTCATATGTACTAGCGGGAACTTTGAAAATGTTAGGGTGTTCCAAGTACAGCCCGTGGTCCTGTTACTATTTTCATAATTTCGTCAAGCGAATTTCGTACACATGTAGGTATGTATCTACATACAGTGTACTAGAAATGTTAGTAGAGTTAGTTAGACATGAACGAGTGAATGACAATCGGCCCGATAAAATGCTGTGGTGTTCTCGTGTATAGTATGCATATTACTAAGCCCCACTGTTTTACTGATCGAATACATTGCTTTCAGCAGGTGCTATATCCCACCTATAGCCTGTGTCATTACTCGCCGGAGTCCTCTTCCTGATTACATCTGCTATCAAATATTTCGACGACCAATCAAATCAAGCATATTATCTTATTTATTCAGGATATGATGGTTATAAAACATTAAGACCCATCCTGTCTCTCATATTTGTAGTTTTAAATATAAGTTGGCATATGCTTCAAAGATAACTCGCCAATACATAAAAGTGAAGAAGTGGTCCAATGATTTGAGGATAGAAATGACAATTATTACCTTGGACTGGCCTGCCAAATCTCCAGATCTGAATCCGATATTAGGCATGTGAGCTGCAATGGTTAGAAATTGGGACATAAACGGTAATGATGTCAATCAAATAAGAAACATTGATAGGCTGACACACCATTGTAATTTAATTTGGGAACACTTTCGAGGACAACAGTTTTGTGCAAATGTGCTTGATTCAATGACATGTAGATTGAATAAATGCTTGCGGAGCAACGGTTATTATACAAAATATTAATTATTATATAAAGTATTAATTACTATTAAATGTTCAAGCTAATCTGAAGTTTTTTGTTTCCTTGTTAAAAATAAAGAAGCAGCGAAACTCACACTGAAATCCGTTACGAACTATTAGTAAACAATTAAAAGACCTATTGAGGAAGTTATGACCCATTTCACTTACTTTACTAATTTCAATAAAAGACGTACTACCCCAAAATCGACGAGGAACCAACCACATTAGATTGCATCAAGCCTTATTATAATATATATTTTCCTACTGTTGAGATTGGCTGCTGCCATTTGCATGCCACAATCTCTACCCATACTACTTTTGCTTTGGCATTCTATTAGGGATAATATACTTCATCATACTTTAGCAGTACAGCTTCTACTTATGTTTTTCACTGCCTATTTATTTATTGGTTTATTTATCATAAAACAAACGGAAATATGAAGTCGAAAATGTGCTAACAATCCGTAAAAACGCATTCGGTTTCACTTCAATAGATTGTAAACTAAGCAATATATTATTAATATTCAATTAACCCAAATTGAGAGCTCGAATATAGCAATAAACTAAATTCAAACGTTAGATGCATAAATAGTAAAAGATTCAACCTTAAGTCGGAAATTGCCGTAACGTAACTAAAGCAAATATCCAAAATCTATTTTAAAGATTATACAAAAGACAAATGGAAGATTCCGGCAACATAAATTGAACATAAAGATTATTCAATTTATTGATTCTTAATATTTACAATATATGATATACATTCAACACAAACAGAAAAACGCTGACATTAACTCAACGTCTATGGTTATACGTAATATTTATATAACCAGACCAAATAGTAGCAGTCTTTATAAAAATAAGAGGCCGTAGGAGAAACAAGAACGGAGAACTACGGCTCCAGCGCTACTTACCTGATACGTTTCGTATTGTCTAATTAGTACTAATTGCCCACGCATTTCCATACTGTCTACCTACTGATTCAAAGGAGAACATTGAATATATCGGCAAGTAGGTCGGCCTTATGTAGGTATAAAATTCGTTTGAAGAAATTATGAAACTAGTAACAGGAGCACAGACTGTACTTGAAACCCCCGGACATTTTCAAACTCCCCGATAGTACATTACATACATAATGTTCAGATAGTATTATTGTATCCAGTTTCCAATTACATAATTCGTCTAAGTTCGGCCCTGGAATGTACCCCTGAATGCCGATCACACTTCTGATAGAACGTCAAACAGAAATACAGTTTGTGGTTATGTATATCAGAGACAATTTATGTATATGGATGTATACCAAGTGTACATTAATGATGACCACGTGTGATAGGTATAACCTTCAAACATTTATAAAACTCATTTTTTGATAACACGTTATGTCTGTTAGCTACCTGTGTTATGTCCGAAAATGATGGCACTGAACCAAGAAAACAAATTTCTGAAACGGCGGACATAACATGTGAATTTTTGGAAGTAATTATTCATAGTATTCTTTATATACGAAAACTGTATCCACATCAAATATTCAAAAAGGCCAAAAAATATGGAGTTGTTACTTATCAGTCAATACACCCTTGCGTTAATGAATATATAGCCAAATGTTTGAAAGCTATTCATTTCCATTTGAAATCAAATTATTTAAAGGCAGTTTATATATGTGTATTGACAAGAAACGAAATTGTAGAAAGATATGTGTTTGATATAGTCCATAGCAAAGGTACAAGTACAGAGTGAGTATTTTATGATACATTGATTATGATAATGTAAATATACATAATTTGTTTTAGAGATTTGTATATTGATTTAGAACAAAGTTTTCATGACTTTTGTCTTAAGTTGCATGCAGCCTCCAATTTCTTAGATAAATTACTAAGTGAGAGTACTTTTATTATTCAGTTGTATATCTCCGAGTATAACTCAATGGAATTTGCTGAAAATGTATCTTATCAAGTAAGACTTAGATACTTTATTTGTTCATTAAAGACATGTTCGTAACCGTAGGATTTTCCCTGGATCCTAATTAATTTGAAGAACTGGCATAATGCTGAAATTATACCCATACATTCGATTAATACAAATATTTTAAAAGTGCAGGCATATATTGAAAAAATTAAAATGAATGCACTGGCATTAGAAAGTATAAAATAGTGTTTATATGTATTCATCCTTTATATATACTTCTATACCTGCACAGCTTTAGTATACACTTCTTTTATATATTTTTTACATGATTTTAAAGTTTTACAATGATAAGCAAGTCAATTGTTTTATTATTTACTTTATTTCACTAAATATATTTTAAATAAGAGCCAGACTCTTTTTAACCGTGTTTTATGAAATAAATCATTGTATTAACAAACATATTAATTGTTATTTAATTGTATGTTATAATAAAAAAAATATATTGATAGTTCTTTGTTTGTCTACAGTCATATTATAAATTATTGTATAAATAATACACCCAATTCGATATTTTGTGATTTTGTAGTAGTAGGTTAGAGTACATATATCAAGTAAATCTTTAACAGCAAGTACTTTTCAAACTCAAAGTCCGTCTAGAGTATAGAAGTGCTATTGGTGATTGAGGCTTTAGTATATTTCAGACTATCTGTTAACTTGCATAATTTATCATCTTCACATCTACTTTAACTTGCAATAGTCCAAAGGTAAAATTTCCAAATTGCTACGGCCGTAATAAGCTTAAAAATTAATAAGAATATGAAGTACATTTTTATTAAAACGTAAATTATAAAATACACTAGCTTTATCTAAGATAATTAAAAAAAGTCCACTTAGGAAATTCACATTTGAGTCTAACTGCGGTTCGTGTTAGCCAGATGTAAAGAATATGCTCAAGGCTAATTACCTGGTCAGATTATCGTCTAACGTGCGGCGCTTACTTGAATGCAATCGATGATAGAAAGGAACTATAGAATTTCAACTTTTTAATACCCCAGGAATACCCAAAATCGCAGAAAATGTCACATCGAAAACTTGTCCATATAGTAAAAGCTCTTCGATCGTTATTGTAAAATATAACAATCGGTATTCACAAAATAAGTGTGCGTAAAAGTAGGGCGCATTAAACATATGTATACAAATTATGAAAATCGGTATATTATAGAGATTATTATAGCGAATATATTTTTTATCGAATTTCATAATTTCAAGAAAATACCATATTCTATCTCCTACAACTTAGAACGTGCCGTACGTAATAACACATTTATTTAAATCTGTCAAAAATTAAGTATGGAATAAAGGACAATTTTTAGAATAATGCTCAAGCAAAATATTTTTATGAAAACTAGTTGCACTCCACTCATTTCAAGACCCAAACGTTAGGTAAGAACATGGCAAGATAGGCTTAAAAATTTCACGTTTACTATACGTTTACCTGCGACGAAAAGGCTGTTTCTTTGAATATGAAATTTATATTCAATAAAATGAAATGTCACTAATTGGTATGTTTGTGTAACATCATTGGTCAAATTTCTTCGTAATGTTTGGCTTTTCATTTGGTGTTTTCAGGCGTTATTCGTTATATTATTATTAGTATTTGTTTAGCTTATTGCATTAAAAATAATTGATATTAGAGCTTGCTTAATACGATATTTAACAAGGGCAAGTATTTGATGATCTCGATTGAGTCGGCCGATATTTGGAAATCAATGCCGGAGAAGTAGAACTCAATTTACAAGATTTTCAATATACTTATCACAATATTAATGACATGTTTCACTGTCACTGAAATTTTGTAAACTGAGTTTTACTTCTCCGACCATTGTTCTATTTGATGATCAATTTTAAATACAAGATCACACAATTTGTTTATTCTTCCAGAAACGTCTGTTACTTATTTCAAATTGTTTTGTATACGATTATTTGATTTACTTCAGTATTCCTTTATTTCAAGTATGAGCACAAAGGTTGCTCATACTTGTTCAACGTTTGTCTAGAGGTATAATTTACGGAGTGCATGTATAACATGTGGGCCAAACTTTAGTGTTCGTTTAAAAGTAGTACATTTTAAAGTAGTGTTCATAATTTTTAGCGATAGATATCAGACATGAAATAATTCGACAATGTTATTATAATACAATTTATTAAAACAAGAAAATGAAGTGGAAAAGATAGGTACAACATTATAATTAAATTGTGAAATATTTTTTTAATTGGGTTTTTCAAAATGTCTCGCGGGCCGGATCAAATCTTACAGCGAGCCGGTTGTTGCCCACATATGCTTTGTTTGTAGATAGACTGTTATAGAGTTTATAATAAGATATTCAGAATATTTAAAATAAAATCATTTGCATTTATTTCGATTAAATTAAAGAAACTAATTGAGATAAATGTAAGTCTATATTTCTGTATCAATATTAATTTTAAAACATGCGAAAGTGAGAACTAGGTACAAACAATTATATCATTTCTTTAAGTAATTTTCCTTATAACTTAATTAGTTACAAGATTTTAACAAAGGTTGTCCACTGAACTGCGTTTTACATTTACAATTACCCGTTATTATTGAATATGCTGATTGTAGGGCTACCTACATACTCCGTTAACGTGAATGGATTATAAGTAGCAACAGTATCTGTGTAAAACCGTTTATTTTAGTAATTTAATTCAGATAGCATTTGACACCGAGATTGAAGTCATTACTGATTTGATCAATGTTTACTCATGCAATGAGCTTATTCTTCGGCATCCAAGCATACGACCTAAAACTTCGCAATAAAATAAGTGGCTACATCATTTCTTAGTTACTATCAAACCTACATTTTTTTCTTTGAAATTGATGTTCATTTAGTGGATGCGTTATTTGTTCAAAACTATGAATATATGTTGCATGACATCCTGTGCATTGAATGGCCATGAACAAATTCAACGTTCTAAAATGCTCAATAGGTACCAATTTGATATTTTATGCCAATTGCGCTTCGTGTTCATCATTGGTGATTGGCTTCATCGGTTAACCATACGACGTATGTACAATGACATATTGCGTCAAAATTAAAATAATATACCAAACGTGACTGTATTCAGTTAATAATTTAGTAAAATAAAAACCCCTCACACATGATTACAATCACTTCACTTTTCAAAAACGTAAATCCTATATCACCTTCTCAATTTGCATATATCAATTATATTATCTTAGTAGTAAATTTAATTTGTGTCTTACAGACGCCAGTATAAAAACAATTTGATAACGAAGTGAGCGTATCGAATTGCCTAATATTGTTCCATGAATTGCCTTAACGCTAAATTTAATTGAACACCAGCATTTGCTACTTAAATTCTGGGGAACAAAATGAATGCTACGACAAAGCGTTCAACGGCGGTATGCACAACGGAACGCGTACACTACTTGAATTGCACAGAATTGACGCAATTAAAATATTACCTATAAAATTTGGGCATTTTGCTGTTCCTTATATTAGATTAAGAATGATAATTTGTGATCAAAATGTAATTTTATTGATATGTCATATACCTGCATGTACGTAATACAGAGTCCACTCGCTTTTGATGGAATTCTATCGTGGTAGGAGACGATATGGATAAAGTTGAGAGAGTGTGTTCCTTTCCAGTTAGTTTGCCATTTGAGTTACCGCTGTACATGGTATAATAAGATCACAGGTTCACGTATCTGCGTACATAAGAAACGACAACCGGTTGCGGCTCAAAAATTGTTCCCTCGACATTTCAATGTCACGGAAGAGTCTTAACACCCAAAACTAACCTAAAATTATTTCAACAATTTCGCACCATAGGACTGCAATAAAATCAACCACCAGGAGTTCAACATACGGTAACAAGTATGGAGAATTTTGAAAGGGTGAGACCAGCAGTTCTCCGCAGCCCTAAACGTTCTGGTCGACACCAGTCGTTAATATTGGGTGTGGGACGAGAATCAGTAACGGACATTTTTAAAAGCGATTTCAAATTTCGTTTTTACCAGATTCTGTACAGCAATTACGCGAAACAGATTGTGCCCACCCCCAAAGTTTTGCTGTATGGATATCAGTTTTTCTTGATGATGAACCCGATGCGCCTCATTTTTATGAATGGTGGGGCGCAATTCCATTTACATGGCTTCGTCAACCAACAAAATTGCAGATACTGGGCACTGAAAAATCCAAAACTGCATGAACGACTTTTGCATTATGGTTATAGAGGGGTGAAGCGGTAAATGTGAACTCCTACCGCTGCATACGCATGATAAAACGCCTCTTTCTACTGGAGCACCAAACGTTGGTCTTACCATTCAGTGAACGTCCTACGGAGATTGTTTGTGGTCACTTGATTTCGAGATTAGGAGATATACCATGACATCCTCGATCGCTAAATATACTTCTTTCTGTGGGGGTATTTAAAGGAGTGCCAGTTTACAATAATAGACCCTGTACATTAGACAATCTAAGGATTATTCGCAGGAAATTAATCCGGAGATATTGCAACGCATGTGAATTAACTTAAAGTAAATGGCATGCCTGAACACACGTTAAGAGAAAAATAAAGTTTGATGAAAATCTTGCTTTGTTTTGTTCACTTTAAAATGAGTACATTTGTCACCCCTATATATAAAAAACAATACACAAAGCGACAATGGCGAGTCTGAGGTACCTATTAAGATTACAATTCTGCATATTTCGCGATATACCATTCCAATTGCTGATTGAAAATAATTTCGCATTTGACACCCAGTTCAAATGGTGATTCATCAAATTATTTAAACTATGGCATATTTCAAATTGTACCTAAGTGAGATCTGACACTTTATAATTTCTAGTGTGAAAGATCGAAAAATTGGAAAGATTGCCGAGTTTGTACGTAATTTTTTATTTTGTGCAAACAATCGTTACACAGCATTGAATACTGTTGCATTCTGTTTCAATCTTAACTTGTGAACATACTAAAAACTGAAATGCTGACCGTATCAACTCTCTAACTACTACAGCTCATTCACAATACCTGCAAAATTCAAATACTGAAGTTCTTTGCAAACATGCAAAATCTGAAGAAACTATATGCGGTAAGTGCAAATACGGGGCCATATGCGATTAAATACAAATGAATCAGATGTATAGTTTCTGTTACAAGTACCATACTTATACTTGCATGTAGCTGTAAAGAAAAACAAAAAATTTACTTTAAAATGATTTTATTTTTATAAGAGTATCTTTGTTACTGTACATATAAGTTATTGAACACATAATAATTAGTCACTGGCTAAATTTATCGGTTGATCATTATTTTGTGGAATTGTGGAAAAATCTTCTGCTGTTGGAACACTCATATCGCTAGATATTCGTGAAAATGTTTCCGGTATATTTCTACTCGTTGGTAGACTCAAATCTAGAGAAGCAAAATCTGTCTTAGGTATTTTAGTAGGTATTTCTATAATATCATCCTTTCGACTCAAATCTAAACTAAAATCCATTTTAGGTTTCACGCTGGATATACTTAAATCGGAAACTGTAAAATCAGCTTTTGATGATTTTGAACTTGGATAGCTTAAATCTGAAGCTGAAAAGTCTTTTGATGAATTTTTACTTAAATTTAAGTCATAACCACCAAATTCTAACTTATTCTTTAAATTCAATATGTTAATATCAGTGGGAAAATCTATCTTTGAGCTTTTGATGTCTGTCGGAATTTTCAATGGTGAATTAGTTTTTTCCGGTTTAGTCTTAGTAACGACCGGAAGCGGGCTGCTCGTTGAAAGAGGTTTTAGCAACTCTTGCATTTTAAACAAATTGGTAGATAAAAACATGTTGTTAGCGGCAAGAGTGCTGTGTGCCATGGGATCCGGCAAACCTAACAAACTCGAAGCACTGGGAAATTTACCAGAATTAAAGAGAACACTGGCAATATCGGTAGGTAACATAAGATTAGAGCTTAGATTGGGTGCAGCTCCCATACTTGACAACATTGTAGAACTCTTAGTAATAGTAGGAATCGATAGTAGTGTTTCTTTACCATCACTAGGATAACCTAATAGCTCTCTGATGTAGGACCAAAGAACTGTTTCGCTTTCCTCTCGTGGAAATTTGGAAATCAATGCCGTTCGTAATTTCTCTATGTAAGTTGCGCCATTATTATACCTTTCCGAAAAATTGATAAAGTCTTGATCTTTCTTATAGTACTCAACACATTTCCTTATTTCGCTTTTTACGAACGCCGACAAGAGAGCATCTTGCACAACGCTGTACGACATCAACATTGGGCGGCCATATTCATTGGGTTTACTTTCAGGCGGCGGAATAACCCAGTATGCTATTATATTCGATAAAATTTCTAACGCTGCATTTTCATAATTGTATGGGGCTAAAAAGATACAAACATAATGTTTATTAAGCTACTTCGGACAATTCCGACTTGAAGAGAACCAGTATACACATTCAACATACTTTTAATAAATCACTAAAACATCTGACATACACACTTAAATAATAATGCGTATTATTGTTACAAAAATGGTTCCGTAAATGTACTAGATTAGAAAATTTGTTTAACTGCGCTATAGGTTGTAGAACCGAAGGTCTGGTCGCTTCGTTCGAAATTGTGGCCCGCGAATGAACGTGTTTTTGCCGTTATGGCCTGTATCGAAAGTGAAACGATAATTATGGTTCAACGAAGGTTTCGCCATGAGTTCGATATTTCGCCTTAGATAAGATTCCGTCACGTAATTTAATTTTAGACTGGTACCGCTGGCAAATTCCAAATAACCGGTATTATTTCGGCTGTATATAAAGTCATAAAGGAAAGTATAAGAACTGCGGAAAACATTGAAAGAATGAATGAGACAAGCGATTGTTCGCAGTCCAAATCGATCAGCAAGGCATCATGCACACTCGTTGAATGTATCAGATTGGACCATGCGAAGAATTCTATACGAGGATATACGTCTTTTTTATTACAAAATACAGATTATATAGAAACTTCCATCAAATGAATTTTGCAACGTGTTTCAACAGTTATTGCGTGAAAATCCGGAATTTAATAATGATAAACTTGCCGCGTTTAGGCTCACGAACACCCCATGCAGATCCATGAAACTCCACATACTCTGAAAAAGTGACTGCATGGTAAGGCGTTTCAGCGTTTTGCATTTTAGGTCCGTTCTTTTTCGAGGAGAACAATAAAACAGTAACTGTGTACATGTAGGCGTTATGTGGAAATGCTAAACAACTTTTTACGTGCCTATTATTTACAGCGTTTAAAGGTGCAAACCAAAAGGTGCGGTTTCAGCAAGATGGTGCTATTAGCCACACTGCCCACACTAGCCGCAGCGCAAATCGCAATGGCTGGAACATATTTCCAGGCTGCCTGATTTCTTTTTTTGGGGGTGTTTGAAAACTAAACTTTCCACCACTAGGTCGCGAACATTACAAGAGTTAAAAACTAATGTGCAGGAACGGATAGCCGACTGCATCGAAAATGATGGTGGCCATTTAAACCGTATAATTGTTAAAAAATAAAATGTTGCTTGTACGGCCATTAAATATTATTCTCTTAGCAAGTGAAATATACTTTGTTCCTTTCTATTCCTCCGATACTTAGTGCACGAGCTTAGATCAAAATCAGTTAAAACCTATTGCTGCACACCGTATATGTCTATAAAAGTTTTACGAAAATAAAATATCCCCAGGGATCTTTTACAAGACATATTCTTCGATTTCGCATTTGCACACAATCACAAGGTTAAGATTATATGGCGGAATGGCAGACTTTATGGAAAGACTTAGGAATGCATATGTGTGATGAAAGAAGGCTCAACAGGTTATAGCAAGTAGCTAAACTCACTGCATTACAAAAACTGAGCACGATGGTGAGAATTGGAGCATTAAGTCCCATATTGAGGCCAACCCTTGAATTTCTCTTGAATCTTATTTCCTTTCGCATAGTTTTGAAATGAAAAGTCAAAATGTTTATGTACAGACACTAGAATATTGCAGTACAATTGTCTACAGTACATGGAACGAACGCAGATAAAAACGCCCGATAAAATTTTGGGGCCTGGTCTACGCCCTCGGACATCAACAGGTGTCACTGCACAATTGCTTTCATATACGTTCCCCCGACAAAGTTCTGTCGAAACGCTAAAAATTTCAATTTTAGTGAGGTTATCAGAATAGGCCATAAGAATTTTCATTTCACAAAGGAAAGTTTTAGTAATCTAGAACCATGGAAAGACATAAATATTTTAAAGAAAGAAATAACCTTTTTGCAAAGCATAGAAGTGCAACTAATCGTTCTGCTAACAAAGTGCAAAATAAAAGGCTTAATTGGATGACCCCGAAGCCTTAAAGTTATAGCAACACGGACTAACGTTTACATAACTTTTAAGTAAAGGGTGTTTTTTATAGAGGTATCGAACTCTGAAATGGAATAAAACAAAGATGAATTTTTTAAATTGACATGAAATTTACTTCATTCGAAAGATAATCTTCTGGCATTATAATTTAAATATAACTTCTGGCATATGACCGCCACGGCTGGCGCGGACGTAGTCTAATCTGGAGGTCCAATTTTCGATGACTTTTCCAATATTTGTGGCCGAATATCGGCAATAACGCGGCAAATGTTTCCTCCAAGTGGTTAATCGTTTCGGGCTTATCGGCGTAGACTAGCGACTTCACATATCCCCACAGAAAATAGTCTAGTGGCGTTAAATCGCACGATCTTGGAGGCCAATTCACGGGTCCGAAACGTGAAACTATGCAGTTACCAAACGTTTCCTTCAATAAATTAATTGTAGTACGAGCTGTGTGACATGTAGTGCCGTCTTGTTGAAACCACAGCGCGTGCACATCATGGTTGTTCAATTGATGAACGAAAAAGTCAGTAATCATTGCTCTATAGCGGTCACCATTGTTAACATTCTGACCAGCATCATTTTTAAAGAAGTACGGGCTAATGATTCCACGAGCAAATAAAGCACACCAAACAATCAGTTTTTCTGTATGTGTCTCAACATACACTTGAGGATTACCATCACTCCAAATACGGCAGTTTTGTTTATTGAGGTATCCATTCAAACAAAAGTGAGCTTCGTCGCTAAACAAAATTCGCTTATGAAAATCGGGATCAACGGCAATCTTGATTTGCGCCCATTCACTGAATCTACGCCTTGCTAAGTGATCGTGTGGCTTCAATTCTTGCACGAGTTGGATTTTGTAAACACGCAAACCAAGATCTTTCCGCAAAATCTTCCATAAAGTGGATGGACACATCCAATTCCTGTGCAGGATGGCGGATAGACTGATTCGGGTCTTCCTCTACGCAACGCTCTACAGCAGCAATGACTTCTTCTGTACGCACTGCACGACGTCTCTGTGGATGCGTGTTATCATTTAGAAAACGTGGTGCGAAAACGTTCCGTAGTTAATCGAATTTATTACTCTGATGGACGATTATGTTGACCGTAAAATGGGCGTAGTGCGCGATACGTATTTCGAACAGAGCCATGATTTTCAAAATAAATTAGCACAATTTGGTAGCGTTGTTCAGGCGTCAGTCTATTCATGTTGAAATGCTAAACCAAACTATACATAAATCACTTGACAGCTGACAAAATGGCCGCTAGTTAAAAAAGCGTTGCCAACTTAAAGTTTTATACCTCTATAAGAAGACACTCTTTATAAGTACCCTTGCTTTCTTCTGAAAAATTTGCCCTAAATATAAAAGCTCTCCATAATTTTCATTTGATTTAATCAAGTACATATATGTAAATGGGCACTAGCCACCTTTGGTACTTTAATTCCTCAATACATAATTAACATGTGCACAAAGAAATATGAATTATTAAAAATAAAATATATGAATAACAATACTTACACACAATAAAACCAATGCACGGAGTATAGCTATTATCCGAAATTCCTTTCATTCGTATCTGATAATCCAGTTGCGCATCTATATCTCTTAGACTTGGGGCACAGGGCAAGAAAGGATGAGAATGGTACCATCCAACCAAAGTTAGTTTTTCTTTATCAATTGTCTTTGATATTTCTGCTTCAACATGTGGTGCATTTTCACGATCGGATTTTGTATTTCGACATGGAAAAGCGTGAGTGATCTGTAAATCTAACATAATCGTGCACACAAAACATATACATATGTTAACAGGATTCTTACTGTGAGTATTGACATCCCAGTGTCCCGCTAAATAACCAGAAACTTCAGATTTTGATAGATGGCAGTGAAAATCCATTAACAGAGCTGCATTTGTAGATAGTGTTACTAGAAACGGTTGAATTTTGCCCAAATTTGAGAACGGTACGCATTCTATCAGCGTATTAGCATCACTAAGACAGTAAGAAAACCAAATATAACATGTAATAAATTCATTTTAATGTTGCAATAACAAAAGTAAGTAAAAATAACTAGAAATAGCGGAGAATGCGAGCGAGCGCTTTCGCGCTCTGTTTAACTATTCCGAAAAAAAAAAACTTAGTATTAGGACTAAACTTAAGGTATTTGGTATTTTTGACAATAAAATATGTTTATAAACTACAAACAACATTCGACTAAAATGAATTAGAAGGTCAAGGAAATAGTTGAATCGCCCAATGCATGTTTGCGGTACTATCGCTACCCATATAAACAATACCATAAGACCGAATACTTACTGTGTAAATGTTCTATTGGCAATGGTGTTATGCTTGACAACAATTCGTTGGACAGGTAAGTGTGCCATCGCTCTTGCGAAATCGATGACTTCCTGGTTAGGCTCTAAACAAAATACGCATTATTTTGCCAAAAAAAAAATAAGTAAAAAAGGAAACCCACCTGCCCCAAGTTTTTCTTCCTTATTCATATATAACCTTTCTTCCTCCTTCTTTTTTCTATACCATATATTTTTGTAAGCGTCTAACTTCTTTCCTTTATATTTCACAGACGCCCAACCACAACCTGATTTCTTGTCTGGGTTAATGAATCGTTTGCATGCGATTGCCCAAGCACTAGGTGAAGCAAATACTAAATCCGTTTCTTGGCTCCTTATTTTACCATCTTCCAATAAATCACCAATGAACTTTTGTCCCTGTAAATTTACAAATTAAATTAGTACTATTAGTGGTAACATGTAGTTACCAAATACTCTATAGACATAGTGCCATTGCCGGGTACTAATATTCCAGCGCTTAATAGCATCTGGAGAGTAACCGTTCTTCCACTATTACTACTTTTAGTTCCTCGATGTATATCTCCATCATAATCCTAAAATAATAGTATTATATCATATGCCATTTTCATTTATCATCGCACTAGTTATTGCTAAATCTTCGTTGATATCCTGTGTATATATAATTCAAAACTATTTATAGCGCTGTAAATGGTATAATAAAAGCGATTGTTCTAAGCGGTTGTATTACGACCGCACATACAATGTAGATACGAGAGTTTGCTATAGTTTTGGAAGATTGTAGATTGTATCAAAAACTAAATGCTATATCTACCATATGCCAAAAATAAAATAAAACTATATAAACATGTTTTTAGAAACTATATATTTGGGCTTTGCAACAGATCCAATACAGTTTAACTAATACAAAAGCACTAGCAACAGAAGAAAGCATAGAAGCCACAGTACGTTATGTATCAGCTACGGTAAGGTAATATTAATAGATAAGTAATAAAATGCATTATTTTTGAGTGGTTATTAGTAAAATGTAAATTGATTTAAACTTGGTATTTCATTCTGAGAATGTTTGAAACGATTCTTATATTACATACTGCTATATCTACAGATATACAAGTCTTCCTTAGCAAACTTGTTTTAGTATTATAGAATGTTTTCTTCGGTTAAACGAAATTCTTCAATCGTAAGAGAATTTCTATCATTAACCCCTTAATACCATAGAAGAAAATCCTCTATGTTGCTGTATATTAATGAAGCTACTTTTTTCTCAAAATTGTACATTTTCATAATAATCATATGTGGCAAAAGAAATTCCTTACATTATAAGATCGCTTGTCGATACACGTGTGAGGTTTACATTTTATACGTTTATATTTGGACCAAGTAGATGAATAAGACGAGGAGAATTCACTGCATTACTAACTCTAAGGCGATCTAAAATTGTTAGATAACCCAATAGAAAGAGTTAATAATTATAGAAATTGCACCATAGTATTTTGAAAAAGAATTGAAAATACACTAGGTGTTTTTGAACTCGTTCGATATTCTATTCTATTGAGCATACATTTTTCAAATGTTGAAATAATTGTTTTGGTACAGTTGGGTTTTAGAAAAATCTCAGGTCATTGAGTTCCAGAACTGCTAATGAATAAAGAGCTACATAAGTTCGGATTGCTCAATCGCTTCAAAGTCGTTTGAAAGAAAAGAATAACCTTTTTTGGAGCATGGGGTGGAGGAGGAAACGCGAATGAAACCTCGTGAAAGCCGAAACTCAATTGTTACCTACGTTTTTTTGGGACCAAATAGAGGTCCTACTGGTGGAGGCAAGCTACTGCTGTGCCCACCACATAGCAGAAACTGATGGGAATGCATTAAGAAACCTTTGACTACCTGCTTACAGCTCAGACTTATCGCCACGCGTTTTCCAAGTGTTTGGACCGTTTAAAAGAGCATCTGGATGCGAGCGACTTGAGGCTAAAGATCGATAAACAGATTGAAAAAACCACCTAAAAGTTGCAAACAAAGTATAACAAAAGAAAGAAATTATGTAAATAAATAATTTATAGAAATGCAGATGATTCCTCTAAAATCACAACAATATCAAAGTGGATTGAATCGATGAAACGCCCAGCATATTTTCAAGCAGCGTCTGCTCTTTCATTTCTCTTTACTGTGGTATAATTCAAAAGATCGTGTGACACATACACATATGTGTTGTATAGTATTCTAAGCAAGCCCTTGTGGGAGGTTTAATATATGTTTCTAATCGTCAATTTGCGAACAGCATATGAGTAAACTAATTAGAAAACGAGATTTGTTATTTATGTAATTTTTCTCTTAGTTTGGAGTCAAATCGTAATTTTAAGTACGCAATGGTGCGAAATTGCGAAAAAGAATTAAGCGTTCAAAACGTTAGAACAGATTAGCAAAATATTGAGATATGAAAACGAACCAAAATCAGCACAATAGCAATGGCCAACTTTGACACAGAGTTGATCGCACTTTGGAAAAAAAAATCCCCTAAAGGATCATCAAATAGCGAAGTATGGACGTGACATCGCGTAAGAATTTCGTGAAACGCCGTTAGAAGATATTTAAAAGCATTTGATTTATAAGCCTGCGATTTTGAGATACAAAAGAAAAAATGGCTTGCGTGGGCCTGAAAATGTGCAAGCTGGACCATTGAACATTACCTAAGTGGATTTTTTTCCAACGAATTAAATACGGAGATACGTTTTGCAGTGATGTCAGAGAAACTTTAAAAAAATAAGGATATAATCTGACAGCGTAAGTTTGTCACACAAACAATTAGATTTTATAGTATTTTTATTGCACCTACTGCAGCTTTTCGCGTCATTTGAGTTGTAAATCGTGCTAAGGAGAAGTGAAATATTCTATCCAGTCTATAGTGCCTACTGTGAAATATAGAAATGGAAGTGGAATGCTCTAGGGCTGCCTGTCACCGTCAACTGCCGGTAAATCTGTTTCATACAAGACGCGCATGCACTACAACAATAACATCTCGAAGATATGCTAAAATAGTCAATTGTCAAACATTTAGAAAAAGATACGCCCGATTATTAGTACCAGCAAAATAACATTTGGTGGAACAGTGCTTAGGCAACAACTCGCTAGTTTACCAACAATGGCGTCTGACTGACAATCACAGTCTCAAACTTATCGACCATGTACGTTTTAAAATATAGTATTGCTTAACGGTCGCAGTTAGTGTATTCATTATTGGAATCTCGTAAACGCTAATAAATAGAGATTTGGTTCAACAAAAAAAAAATGTATGGAACATCAGATAGTACTTTTTTCGATTAGAAAGAAAAAATACAAAAATAACTCAGTGAATAGACGATATTTCGACACTATGAAAGTACGGTACTTTGGCCACTATTTGACGTTCATGTGCTTATACGAACTTGAACTTAATTGGCTGCCAAATTTTAAACTAAGCTGCTCAAATTGCGCCTTGGCACAATATGAGACTTTATCCAAATTAACGCAAGTTCTAGTAATACTACTTCAAACCATACATATTTTACCAATTTACTCATGGAAAAGAAAAAGGAACATAAAACAATCTGATTTCATTTTTTCTGATTTTTATAAGTTGTGGTATTGAATTTATAAAAGTCGGATGTATGTCATTTTATGTTTAACTAATTCGTCAAAGCATTAACGTGAAGAGTAATGGTTGTGGGGTAGAAAAGTACATGAATCACAATGAGCTTCAGCTAGACCTTTTTTTAGTAAATATATGGAATTAGCGTAGTACTTAGTGAATTTAGTGAACATCAGTAGTGAAACTTAGTGACAATGAAAACATAAACTTAATGCAATAATAGCAAATAGAATATAGGATCTTAGAACGAAATCATGAGAAATTGTGAAAAAAAGCACATATACAGTTAGAAAAAAAGAAATGCTCTGCAAATCAACAATTTTACACAACGGGTAGATTTAACATTAAGCAAGAAATATTAGCTTTATTCCAACATTTCTAAAAAAAACCTAATTTATCATCCAGTAACTTCATAGTATAGAACTATGAATCCAGAGTACCTTACAATTACGCCATTCCTAATTGATTTTATATTTTTAAACATGAAATTGTATAACAATACACACAAATTTCTGTTATCCCATTACAATTTTAGCTTTATCATTTATTCTGTCAATATTAATGGCTTTCATGTGTAGTAAACCATATGTTTTGTTAAGTGCTCTCTATGCATTGAAAAGGTGCGTATTTCTGATCAACTAAGATCCTTTTAAGTGCGTAATCACTTAGCACTCCAATCCTTCGGTCAGTAGCGTGCACTTTGAAAAAGGTTTAACAGATGTTATTAATAGGGAGTCTAGCTAGCACTCATCGGACGAGTATGTTTTATTCACTTTGCGCATCTGCAAACTAAACATTGCTAAACAGTATCTATTTTCGTTTATAACGTTATTATAAAGCCTGTAGATTTTCTAACCGCACAATACTGACCGAGCGTTCACAATGCTAACACTAGTAATCGCAAGTTTTTGTCACAGGACATTTTTTATTTTAACTAGGTATTATTGCCACCTAGAGATATAGAAGTAAGGAGAATATGCTCCAACCTGCACGTGAAGCATACTTCTAAATCCTACTCACCAGGAAATAAGAAATTATGTGATTGGCCAATTACATATGACGATTGATTCATTTAAAAAAGAAAACTGAAATTGAAATGTAACAAAACAAAAAACAAAAATACTTTAACTCGTCTTATTGTAAGTGGATTCTCTGCAGCTAGTCTGCGTTTGCCATTCGTTCGATAGAAGTTATACGGCAGTTTTTGTTGCTAAAACAAGATATTTATTTTTTTCTCAAAACTCCAAAATTTTCTAACAAATTTAAATGTTAAGCTGGCTGCAGTTTCCATATGAGTATACTTTTGAAAATTTCGAATAAATTTCTGTATAGCTTATAGCTGAAATTTCAGAACAATCATTCATCATGTGTTTTAATGAATTAAAAGTGTAAGAAAACTACTGATGTGTAGAAGAATCTTGCATACTACTTCCGTCCATGTTGCAAATACAATTTTATCTAAATTTACACTCTTATCGCCAGCTGTACATTCAATGGTTTGATTAGATTTGTTGCTCTATTGGAAGTTATTTAAAATGCTGTTATTTGAATGTTCAAGGGTAACCTCTAATAAATTATTTACCAATCCCTTTGGTGGTTCCAGTCTTGTTGCTACAAAAATGTTTATCATAGTTGATATATATTTATACGGATAATACAACAATGTCCGGAGCTATTTTCAGTCAGCCGATTTTTCCAATCGTACCTCCTGGTAATTTCAATTTTTTAAACTTCGAGCGCATTTATGCCCGTGACGTTAACGAATTAATGAGCAGTAGGTTGCAAGGTCTTCAAAATCTGCCGAGAAATTTTATTCATAAATAGGCTGAGTGTCATTATTAGAGTTAGGGTGTTTTCTCACGGGCCAGGTTCGTATTGAGTACGCAGTGCCCACCAGTGGACGTACGGAAGAGAAAATTGAGTGACGCAGTTCGAAAGTTTAATGATGAATTTTCCAATTTACACTATAATGGTGTTAAGATATACTGTAAAGTTTGCGATAAATTGTTGATGTGCTTGGACAAACGCGACTGTAAGAATTATATAGAAGAGTGTGCAACACCAAAATAAGAAAAATAACGTGCCACCTAAAACGCTATTTATGTTTGATTTATTGTGCATGATAATCGCCTGTGATTTCAGATTTCATCTGCTCAATAAGCAACTGTTTCATAACTTCCAACTAGAAGCTACCATTTCAAAGAGCGTTACAGAACCATATGCCAACTGTGCGTAATGACATCGAAAAGTAAAACTATATATAGTAAAGGATAAACAGATGTGGTTATGTATCGACGAAACGGCAGCTCTAAAAGAACATTTTACTTTGTATATTATACCACGTGTTCTAGATCTTGTCAAAGTGACATTTCGCATTATATTAGCTATATATAACAAAGATTGGAAAAGTGCACTTGTGAAGCAATTATGAAGGTAGTGTTGGATACGCTAAAAAATATCAACTTTCGACTGACTAACTGTTCATGATTTTGCAATGCACCGCTATACGATATATAGGTATTAATAACATTATATTGTATCCCATATCAGCTAGGCCAGTGGTAGTAGTATGGTAAATATTACCCCAATAAAACTACTAAAGACACGCAAGCAATCCTTTTCCATAACAATTACTATCGCTTTGCACTCTCCTTGTTTTTCTTGAGAATACGGGAAGGTGCAGTTATATTCGTATATCTATCCTTGTTTCTATTTTGTCTACAAACTTTTAAAACAACGCATCTTCTATGTACGTAAGCATCATCGTTTCTCTAATATTTATAAGTTCTCCATTCACGCTACGTAAAATAGTGCTATGATTGGTGTCCGTATTATATACAAGGCAAAATTAAACATGATTAACTAGTAGTTAGTATTTTGAGTGTCATCTGTCAATTTCCTTAAACTATAAATAGTAGTAACTAGAAACTAAATTATATGCAAAGTGCATATATTTTATTTTATTTATTTATTATATTTAACGTCTATTTGTAGATGTCTAACACTGATTAAAGTGAATTAACGCTAATTAAGTTTAATCAGTGTAATACATCTACATATAGACGTAAAATGTAATAAATAAATAAAATAAAATATATGCACTTTGCATATAATCCGGTCTCTAGTAATAACTATATAAGTAATTATCCAACGCAAATTTTGTATGCAAAGTGGCTACTTTATAATATGTAAAACTATGTTGGCATAATCAATAACAATGGAAAACATATGCTTATCTTAAATAAAATATAATACTATTTTGAAGTAACCAAACAATTGTTTTGATATGTACATTTTGAAGAATCTTAATGGCAGTTCCAAATATTTCTGGTAAGTAAGTACTGGACGATAAATTTATAGCGTTACAAAAACAATTTTCACTAATACTGTCACTTTCGAAAAAAAATCTGGTTAAATTATGAAAATTCTAACATACTCAGAACGTAGAATTGTATTAATATCAACATTAAGTGTATATACATGGATAGTTCAAACTAGTCACAATACAGAAATAATATTTTCTAAATGCAGTAAAAGCACTTCACCATTTCAAACTGACAGTAATACCTCTCAATTTCAAGTAAGCAAAGAAATCTAATGCACACTAACACAATGCAGCAATCAATTGTAATTGGTAAATAAGATTAAAAATGACCATGCATTAAAATTCCATAATACTAAATTATTTCCATACAAAAGTGCAATAACTTATAGTTTGTTGAAGTGATTAAACATTCGTATATATGTATATATTAACATAATAAATTCATAACATAAAGGTACTTAGTCTCACACAGGAAAAATTGCATTAGTACAGCTATAACCTACAAGATGAAAATCAATTATTTAATATAATTAATCAACCTCATCGATGAACTCATCATCTTCATTTTCCTCAAAGTGTTCATCTTTATCATCATCTTCAACAATTGCAGAAATGCTAGTGCTATTCCCATGCCCTAACAAGGCAGCCTCTAGATGGGACTGCATTTTATCAACATCTACTTTGTTAAAAAGAAATTTGTATATTTATTCTTGTTAATAAGAGCAAAAAATCAACTACCACCTATTACTAGAGTATGATAAGACAACCTATAAAGAGCATATTTGAATGAAGAATTCAGTTTTTAATAATCTTACAGCCCATTCTTATACCTCAGCCAAAATTACGAAAAACTATTAATACAAAACAGAATACACAACAATCACACTTATTTTCTACACAATTTACAGTTTAGTAAGATAAACAAGACGTACCAACAGCAACACATAAATCACAATTTTATTATCACCTGTGTTGTATAAAATCGGATTTATTTAAATTAATCAAGGTTATACGTAATAATTTTTTATTAGATATATAGTTGGCTACCGAAATCTAAAGATTTATACTTTGTATTTATGTAGGAATAAATATTAAATTTTCACTTTATTTAAAAATAAAATACTTATACTGTTGTTTTGTTTTTATATTATTAAATATGTAACTCGTAAGATGGCTCTTACGATATTGATTTTGTTAGTTGACATTCGATTGATATAACCTTACTGATAGGTGACGGTTTTTAACCAAGCGACGATTCATTTTTATATTTATAGTTAGTAGCTTTTTTCCCTTTTGTGTTTTTGATATGTGAATTCCTGTGTTTTACTTCTACTTGAATTTCCTTTATTTTACTTATTTTCTTTTTAATTTAAAAATAATGTCATTTTATATTTCTTTTATTCTATTTTTCGTTTATTTTGAAATAGCAAAGGACCCGAAGGACTTTGGTTCCCCTAATTTATTAAATTGGTCTGAAAATGCACTCTTTCCGGAGAAGATATATTCTATCGCGGGAATTTGAAGAAGGAAATAGAGTAGTTCTAGAAGCAAAAGATAATTAAAAATCCAAAAGAAGTTGAAATCTGCTTGTTTCTCCAAGACAAGCTACTTCACCTAAATTGAATTAACATTCAATGACTTAGATCCTGGTCCGTATTATCTAAAATTGAAACATAAAAAACAAGTTAAAGACTATAAAATACAAAAGTTCAACTTAAGTATTTGTAAGGGTTGAAATGATAGAAAAGTCAAAGTAGCTTTTATCATTTAGAGAAACGTCCATGTTCAAGCAGTTCCTCTTCCTTCAAATATTCCTCCTGGAATGGAAATATCAGAAATGAAAATGTACAATTCCATACTTTCTTTTAAATAAGATGCCATTGCTACCATTTTCTGTTCGAGATTAAATAGATTAGTAACTTTTCCATCCAAGATACTAACAGGAATTTAAGATCATTATTATCCATAAGACAATCTTTAAACAAGCAATATATATAGTAAAGTGATTGATATCCCACTTTCGTTTGTTTTCAAGGGAAATGTTTTGATCAAATAATGTCACAAGTTCAAAGAAGCTGGTATTCTAAAAACCAGCGGTTCTAATATCAAAAATCTAATTAACAAATTATTATTAAAGTTAAATTAAAATTTTGTTGGGTATTTACAAATATATATTGATGCTTCTATTAATTTCATCTTTAAATTTTTTGCAATACTACTTATTGAAAATTGTGCAAGTTTGCCTGTAAAATTTACAATATGTACAGCCAAAACAGTTACAATTTTGAAGGCGCTATATGTTCAGATATTCAGAAATTGGTTATCTTTTTAAATTTAAAAAGCGCGCTATGCAGGATGGTAAATAGGAGAAATGGCCGCATTGCGAATCGTACAATTTTATATGTTAAAAATGAATCGTAAAATGCCTAGAAAATAATATCTAACAATAATTCTGCTAAATATAGATACTCATGGTATTAGTGGAATCATTCATAGGAAAGAGAATACGAGGACATATTTTTAATTCAAATTGTGGACAGGAAAGTATATGAATGTAAAATATACAAAGTACGTAGTATGCTAGGCACAATTTCTAGTTTCCTGCACATTCACTAGTCGCGTAATTGTATTCAAAGTTTTTAAGCTTATATTTAGTTGCGCGATCACGCTCCTCCTCTTAATAGGGCAAGGTCAAACTCTGTTTTAGTGCGAGCGCCACTTACTGGGAGCAGCAGTATCGCATCAAAATTCACTATATTTACGCCCTCCTCTTGCCTCTCTTTCCCGTTCCCGTATAATTGTCGGCCATTTTTGTAATTATAACGTGAAAATATAGAAGCCAGTAGATTCCAGTTGGAGTACACTTTTCTCGTGTGCTTTTGAACTGTGAAATTTATATTATACTGATTCGTATAAGTATGGTGCGCGTATGTTATGTATTGTAAGAATACTTGAAAAACAAAGATGCTTCATAGATTCCCTTACAAGGACGAAGAGGTAAGTAATCTATTATTTTTACATTATAAATGTCAGAAAAAAAGACATATCACATAATCATGTTAAACTACACATTAGTTTACACTGCAATTCTGTAGTTCAATATCATAACTGTTATTTGTTCAAAGGTGAATTATAAGACCTTTGAATTACACTAAACCATATATCCAGTTGTGGTTAATAAGAAAGAAATTAAAAGGGCTTGGTACAACACAAAATATAATATGTTGTAGGTGTACAACATATGAATAACTCGAATTAGGAAAACTGAATTACATAGCATGGATCTAGAAGAGGTTTATAAGAAGTGCCGACTATGTCGCAACCATCCCGGTCATTACACATTACATTATTTCTAGAGTATGTGGGCCAAAGAACTCTTGTCGCGTTGATTTACCTGGTAAGATTAGTATATATATTTTTCAATAAAAAAATAGTGAACAAATAACTAGATTATATACAAAGTGCATATATTTTATTATATTTTACGTCCATATGTAGATGTATTACACTGATTAAAAGTAATTAGCGTTAATTAACTTTAGTCAGTATAAGACATCTACAAATAGACGTAAAATATAATAAATAAATAAAATAAAATATATGCACTTTGCATATAATCCGGTCTCTGACCAAACACTCATTCATTCCTGCAATTGAAGAACCAATCGAAATATTTTACTTGTTAGAAGTACAATCTATGGGATTTATCTATACAAATGAAAATTGAAAAGAGATCCATCGTATATTAATCTGCAATCATTTCAGGTGAATTGAAGCAGCAGAACACTACAGTCGATCCTTTCTCGTCAGATATGAATATAAATTTAATTAACATATTTTAAGGAAAGTAATTCTTGTAATTAATAACAGAAAAAACACTAACTAATTACATTTATTCTAGAGAATACACATAATTGTATACTTTATCTACTCGCAGCACTCCCATTTACGTCAAATGTAAGAATTATCACAGAACATGATCTACTGGAAATTATTGGATATTTTTGTTATTAGCTTTGATTTTTATTAGTAATGTACATAATTTTTAATTTGTTGTTATTTCTATTTGACCTTATATATTTCGATTTGATATATTTACAATTTCTTTTAGTTTTACTATTTTCATTTAACTTTTATTTTTGTTACTTGATTCCTTTATATATTTCAAATTGTTGCTATTTGGTTTATGCTTTTATATAAACCAAATTGTAAGTATAGTTTGTAATAAAATTATTTTTACACATGTTTTGGTTTTTTTGATATTGTAAATGCCGAACTTAGCTGTTAGAATTGTGATATTTATTTTGTATTCTGTGAAATATGCTTGTAATCATTGGAGTGTATCGTTATATTTTATAAATGTCTTGTTTGATGCATATTTTTTTGATTGCAAGCTTATTTCAAAGAATACAAAACCTGGATGTTTAATATATTATTTATGATTTTCAAATTCCCGCCCATGATGTTTAGTACGGAAGCCACTTCCCGACAGCGCTGAAACTTGTCTCCAATCGGTAATATAGGAGTTTCGCTCGCGTGGCTCAATCTTCCAGTGGTAACCATTTCATAAATACACTGGTTTTAAACAAATTTTATTAAAAAGGTGTGATTTGGGGTGCTAATTTTTTTCAAATTTCGTTTATTTAGAGTGATATGTGAGTGTGAATTTTCAGCCAAATGTTAACATCAAATCATTGCTCCTTTTGCAATAATAAAAATCCTCTGGAGGATGATCTGTATTAACTTTTTCTCGCTTGCCTTGCACAAGCAACTTATCTCCAATTTGAATCATGCCAAAGTACAACTTTATAATTCTATATAATATATTCTTAGTAATTTAAATAAGAAAGTTATTAATTTAATTTCCTTGGTGGAAACCTTTAACTACAATTTATAATTTGTGTTTCAGTGTATGCTCTCTTGTCCCTACATTTCCTTACTCTGGGATTCTTCAATGGAGGCCTATTTTCGCGTTGTGTAATTCTTTGCTGTGCTCCAAAAAGAAGAGATTTGTGCTGTCGCAGACCTCTGTTAATGTCTAAAGAGCCTTAAGTGGCAATAGTGTCATTTTTAATTCATCGAATCAATTGGACATTTCACTAACCCACTATTAGTCCAATAAATCTGCCAAACAAGGAGATAGCCTTATTCGTTTGTTAACTTAAAAAATTGCTTAAAATGAATCCTAATGTAGGTCTACAAAATAAGTGTCGGACATGTTTCCAAGATAATTTTGCTTTAATCTCAGTCTTCGATATTGCACATAATTCAGATGTTTTGTTTAGCAAAATGTTATTGGAAATTACATCTATAGAGGTAAGTTTTGGTTTGGTATTGAGGCATTACACAATAAGCTAGAAATACATTGGTATCTCATAAATTTTCTTAATTTTGAAAATGTTTCTAATTATTTATAATTAAAAAATCAAAGTATTATTATTATATGGTTTGACAATTATTAACACTTACACGTACGACAATTATAATGTATAGTTGTAGCTTCTTAAACTATTATAGTCCGTCCCAACCTCCGTATTCAGTATACGTCTTATGGGAATTTGTTTCATGGTTGCCAAATCATCCGATCGGCTGTACATTACTATTTCCGGTTAATTATTTGCAATTTCACCCGATCAATTCATAACCTTTATTAACGTTTATTGACGTTGAAGGTGCAAAATTATTGACATTCATATGACATTTTGCTTATTATTTTATTAAAGTAACTAACTTTTTAACAGAGTGCATAGCGACTTCGCTGCACGAAAATTATAGGAAAAATACTACAGATAAAATAGTTATATCTCAATATTTATTAACAATACTATACACACATCTATAAACAAATATACATATGAACGATATCTATGCAATGTACAGTGAATATTTGTTTCGATATTGGTGCTATGCAATTTATTAAATTAAAAAGAAGATGATCCTTATATATATACAAATAATAGTTTCCACTTTTGTAACAAAAAGAACTGGAGTCATAGAAATACGTATATGTATAATACAATAATATCTAAGAAAGGAATAGCAATTACACACATATATTCATGTCTTACGTTAATTTTCTAGTCAGTCGAAGAATCACTTTGATCTTCAGATGATGATTTAATATCTTACGTGAATAATAAATTCTTCGATGTCGTCTTGCAAATTATCCACTATCCACATTTCCTTTTCAATATTGTTTACATGTTTGATGTAGTTTTGCCAATTATTAGTTGTTACAGTGCTATACGCTGCCGAATTAATTGCTCCATATCTTTTACCTTAAATGTGGTATTATTCATTCTTACGAAGTTTTTAAGTTGTGCCTATACCATTTCAATGGGATTTAACTCGCAATGGTAAGGTGGTAATCAAGAACTTCATGACCTTTTTCTTTGCAAATTCGTCAATCCTACTTTTATCATATTGCGGTTTAATTTGTGACACGCAATACAGTAAGTCCTTTTAGCATATCGGTACTGATTTGTATTTGTTTTTCATTGAGCCAATCAATGATCTCGTTTTTCCCCATGCTGTTGTTGGAATTTTCTCCAATTTTCTGCAGTGGTAGGAAGCATTATCAAGAACAATGACTGACTTCTGTGGTATATTTGGAAGTAATTTATTTATAAACCAATCCTCACACGCTTCTGAATCCATCTCATGATGAACATCGGCAGTGTTTTTCTTTGCAAAGAAATGTATATTCAGCACCAGGAACAAACCCATTATCACTGCCTGCATGAACTAATGCAAAACGAGGTCCTAGCCCGGTTGGTGATTTCAAACCAGTGCTTAGTCCTTGAATAAGAGCTTGTCGCACTACTTTGAATAGCAGTATCTGTCCAAGTTTTATTTTACTCGTGATGTCCTGTATTCACCCATGACTCATCAGTGTATATAATAGTTCGACCTGAAATATAAAATTACAGCCATGTCAAATAGCAAGAGGTAAATTTTACCTTCTTCTCTAAATTTCTTGATCTCTCGCAAGTATTTGTGCTCTCCATCTAATAATCTCATCTCTGCTCAATGAGTATACTTTTTCGTCCTACTTTTTTAAATTCAAGCCCATATCGTAAACAATCTATGAAAAGTTGTTCGACTGAAGTTAGGGGAGATCATCACAGCATTGACAGTAGTAAGAATTGTATTTAAAGTAGGTGGTATATTCTGTATAAAAATCCATGCACTTTACGGGCCGAATAGCTGCTTGCGTGTTCTCACCATATGTATGCAGCTCCATCATTTACTTGTATGCCCTTCCTTTTTTAGGTTTTTTTGGACTTGATAATAAAACCATTTTGTTGCTCCTGTTTTACATGATATATTGCACGGTCTGAGATGCCCAAAGCTTTACTTGCTTCTCGAACGGCAGCACTCACATTCATTGATTTATTGAAATAATTGAAAACATTTGCAATCATACACTTCTCCTTACGGTTAAATTTGTCTCCTCTGCGCCGTTTTCTTCCTATAGGCTCCATTAATGTAGTGAAAACTGTAATTACATTTATATTCTGTTATAACATTTATAAAAATAAATAAAAATACCCATATTACCCTGTGCACGCTTGAAAAAGATAGAAGTGTTCTGAAAAGAACAATTTGTACAACTATATAAGCAAATTAACAATTTAACGAAATATTTCAAAACAAGGACGATGACGATTGACAGTTGATGCTAATAGACAGATAGTATACAACTGTTGTCGACGCCGACAGCATATGTAAATAAGTTGCAACATAGCAACCGGTTGTAGAGATAGCGCTAATGACAGCAACCAAGGATAGTAAGAGATAAAAGTTGCTATTCTATCCCATACTGAATACGGAGGTTGGGACGATCTATAGTAGCAAGAGTAAGAAACACTTGCTATCATTCTGTTTAGTGTTTATTTTCAGTTTTTATGGCAATTGCTTTCTTTGCATTGGACTTGTCATTGAGGATAATAATTGCATAAGCAATGAAGCAGATATTGAGGTATAGCAGATAATGTCCAAAATGACATTGATATCAAAAAACAAGAAAAATACTAACTTTGTTCATATTGAAATTGTAAAAACACATATGTATGACAATGTTTGATATATATTCGATAATTATGTGAAACTAAATATGTAATTAGTGTCATACATTCCTCATGTATAACATTTGTTTTTATGTTTTTTATTTCTGAGAATAATTGTATGGCAAATCTATTTCAGATTCTACATCAGTTATTTCAATAATTTGATAGATGCATCTTTGTTTAATAATACCAGTCTGCCGTTTCGATTTTACGTTTCGTCAAAAATAATTCGAATTTCCGAAATATTTTCAACAGGTTTTTCATCTTAACTGCTCCAATTACTCATGACTAGAGATTGGATTATGTGCAAAGTCCATATATTTTTTTGTATTTATTTATTATATTTTACGTCTATTTGTAAATGTCTTACACTGATTAAACTTAATTAACGCTAATTAACTTTAGTCAGTATAATACATCTACATATAGATGTAAAATAAAATATATGCACTTTGCATATAATCCGGTCTCTGCTCATCTCTATTGCAAACAGTGTGGTTCTGAGTGAGATACAAATGTATTTTTAATGGATTCAATATGTATTTCAAATAAATTCATGAATTCAGGTTAATTCTGATGATAAGGTACCAACCCATATATGTGAAACATGCACAGAGAAATTATGCCAGGCATATGATTTTCGACAACAATGTATAAAAGTAAATAGTGAATTCCTAACATATCAAAGGGAAAATGAAGACAAATTAATTGAGGGCCAAAATCATAATGATGTAATTTCAAATGAAGTAAAGGATATATATTTAGATAAGGACGAAGTTCCCGATATAGAGGAAGATGGTGCTTCAAGCAATAATTCTTCTTTCCCATGTAATGTATGTGGTCGAATATATCAAACAAAGTATACAATGCACAGACACATGAAAGTACATACAAAAAATGAAAACGAAAATGAAAATTTAATATGTCAGATTTGTAAACGAGTCTTTTCTAGAAGCAGTGACGTAAAACGACATATGACAATGCATACAGGTGACAAACCGTTTAAGTGCATAGTATGTAATGCATCGTTTACACAGTCAGGAACTCTTGCACAGCATCAGAGAAAACATGTTGAATTTAAGCACTTACCAACTAGGAAAAGGAAAAGAGGGAAATTAGAAATAAGACCACATCTTTGTGCTTTGTGCGGCAAACGTTTTAAAGATTCTTCAAGCTTAACAATTCATACGAGACGACATACAGGAGAGAAACCCTACGATTGCAAAGAATGTGATATGAGGTACAGTAGGATATTCTATGTTATTTATCATTCCAATGATGAATTGTATTTGATTATTCTAGATAGCTTCAACACAATCGTATAATATAGAGGGTGTACCAGCTCATTGGAGGGAGCTCGTACAGACAGATGTACTTTTGGTGGTAGGTTGAAACTTTACAAAAGTTCATATTATCGGGTATGTTTCTTCAAAAATATTTTGAATATAAATGTAATATCCAACATAAACCATATTTGGATGTAGCGAGTGTGGGTACGAATTCAATTATTTTAAATAGAATTGCCTGTATATTTTAGCAAATTCTGATTCCTTGTAGGATTTCAGTATACGACTCTGCAATAATAGTAAACCATTTTCGCAAAACATAGAAATGAATGCACATGCATACATAATTTTTGCAAGAGTACTATGAAATCTTACTATTGGAAAAAGGTGTTTTATTCACAAGAAACATTTACTGAAAATTAATAACTTAGCGTAAACACAAAAAACAATAATAATAGGTTTGAGTAAAGTACAAAAAACTGAAACAAACGCAATAATCAAGAAATATGAACAATGGAAAATCTAAAATCTTAATTTTCCTGAATGTTTGCATTCAATTGCATTTTCTGTGAAATGGCTTATTTTAAGTATACGAAATCTAATGCGAAAAATCGTCGTTTCCGTTTGAAAAAAATTAATTTATACTGTATTAAACTTTTTCATATTTACAATTACCTTTTGAACTCCATGTATAAATTCCTATCAATCTAATTGCAGGGCTAAACTTATTGCATTACATTAGGTTGATAGTAAGTCAGGTGACTGGCTTAACCCATCCCTCTACATCGACTAATAGAATATATTGTAGTCGGTCTGGTAATACTTTGAATACACACCACTTAAAGTGAAAAATGCAAATAACAGAAAGAGAAAGCAAATATTGCAAATTAGGAGTACAGATCTATTACAACAGACAATCTTAATTATTTAGCATTACTATACAGGAAATACAACCTACAGTTTTTAAATAGAATGTATATTTTCTGTGCCTTTATTGAAAGGCATTTAAGACAATTGAAATACATTGTACATTTTACATAAGTTTTTTCTTGAATTCGTTTGAAATTTCTATATTTTTATTCCCGCCGTTTAAAGCATACCAGTTGGTTTACTTACGCAAAATATTGCACTACAGCCCCAATTTTAGATAAACGAAACCTCCATAACAATACAGTGAAATATAGCAAGCAACCAACCATGCACGCCTCCATGTTATTTGTTATAGCAGTCGCCACGAGTGAGGGATGCGCTATAAACGTTCTTAAAAGGGTGCACTCGCACATAGCTGCAATAATACGTTCTGAATATTTACCAGTGCTGTCTCGCTGCTGTCACGCTCAAATGCGTGAAGTAGTTTTCAATTTATATAATTATTTTTCTAAAAGTAAAATGGAAAATGTATGTAAATTAACAGAAGAACAATTTTAAAAAATATCAATTGGATTGGGAACAATCCTGCAAAGACGTCGTTGATATCGAAAAAAAATATTTATAATCAAAAACTTGATGGCGATTTTAGTACGCGAGATTTAAATTTAATTTATTTACTTTAGTATTAAATTTTCATAATTTGTTTTCTTATGTTGTATATTATAAAGTTTAAGTTTGATAAACCTATTAAATAGTATCTCAGAGTTTCACGGCCGTTTGACATAGTCGTAACGGCGGAACCCGACAACCGCCGTGTCACTAGCTTTTTGTCCCTGACGTTTCGCGAACAACTGCGGTTCGCATTTTCAAAGGAAACATATTGTCCGGAGATTTGCTATTATTATAACAGCATTTTATTAAATATTAACGTTGCATTATTAAATATTAACCGTTACGCCAAAGCCTATTGGTACGCGAACTTACTCCCACCGCTCGCCATCAGTTGTGGCGACTGCGAATACGTAATATACATAAATGTTTTTTGGAACAACTGTCACAGGCGGGAATATTTATGGTAATGTTTTGAAATTAAAGCAAGGTTGGTGTTTTATGTTTTCAAATGACAATGGTTATTTTGTACTCAATACCCATTTATTGCTTCTGGCTGTATAAAAGTACATATTATTAATAACATTGCTAAATCTATACAATCTTTGTTTTTCCGTTGTAATGCTTAAATTATATCAATTATCTTATATGCTTGCTCACAATGACAACTCCATTTAATTTTTAATCTAAACATGCAAGTTAATCGTTACATTATTTTACTCACTTTTAAAGTAAACCACTTCTAATAAACTGAAAAGTACTGATTCTAATTCAAGATAATAAACTAACAATAACAAACGAGTACACATGCAAAGCTAAACAACATTCAAACGTATTTAACATATAGGTTGTATTTGTCAAAATATTAACATGGTGAATTGGTAAATTCCTGCACCGACTCAGGTGTGCATTTTGGAACCATTAGTGTAGATGCTTATATCAGCCCCGACTAAGGAGTCCTAATTGTTAGTCCAACTGTTTCTATAGGGAAAACGTACATGAAAAAGTATATCCACTGATGTCACGGTACATGTCATATGCTTCATCCCCCAAAAGATTCGTGAGAGCCCCCATCCGTGCCCAAGTCATATCGTGCGGAGATTGTATTGCAGAACGCCGGTATCTATAAATAGTAATCCTGGCCTTCTTTTCCAATAATGTATAAAGGGGAGTAAGGTCCAAATGTATTTCTAGAGTCAACCCCGGTGTAGTGCTGAATGCTCCAGTTGTATCTAGACTGGCAACTTTCTGGAATACAGAGAGTTTTATGCTCGCCGCCCTGTGCTGGGTATTCTTCCACCAAGCATTGACTGGTCTTACTATTGTCACGTACAGCCAGTACATCCTCTTGGGAAATAATCCCCCAAGTCTTTCTACAAAATCTGCAGCAAGTTCATCTGGTAATTTTCATCTTATGAGTCAACCTATTTAAATATGGAATCCAGAAAAGTGATTTGTAAGCACGTTCCCTAAATATTTACCCTCCCTTGAGAGGTGATATTTTTCCCCGAGAGGAGCCAAAGGGATCAATCCTTCTAATTTCCTTCTTGTGAATGAAATAAACATTATTGTACGATCAACCCCAAGTACTTCTACTGCTTCAGGTCTGCAAGGAACGGCTATAATAGGGAGACAGAACTCCTCTTTGTGTGCGTTCTCCCGGCCAGAAGCATATGGTGTTTTCGTGTAGCGTATCAGCTTTTGACTGATATAGTATTCAACATATGGCGGATCCACTTTACAACAGTAGGTATTATATCACTGTCCAATACTGTTTTCGTTAAAGATCTAGTCTGTGCGTTATTAAACGCACTTTCCGCATATAAAACGGCAAGAATCCTAATCTCTTTGTTTTCTAGGGATCCAGTTATCTTCTCAATGAAATTGTGAAGAACTAATTCCGTGGATTTACACATCTGATATAGATACTTATGGGGATGATGAGGTCCCAAACTGAATCTTCGTCAAACTTTTTAATCATAATAAGTAAGTCTTAGAAGTTTGGTAGCCTACAGGTAAACACTATTAAGAATAGTGCGATAATTGAACGTGTGAATAAAAGGGATGCGGTTGAAAGAAAAATTAATGCATAGCATTAAATAGCAAAACTAATATATCCATCTGTTAAAATAATTACCATAAAAGACTCCTTCTCAGAAAACATTAGAAGAGTCCTTCTCAGAAAACATTAGAAGAGTATATACTACAACAAAAATTCGTATCTTGCGCCGGTTAGTAAAAGTATTAAAGAAAGGTGAAAACTAAGTTATATGGAAATTGTAGGAATTAATCTGTTAACACTAGAAAACGTATTAAATTAAACTAAACTCACTATTGGTTGGTCAATTTGTCAGGTTTTTAATCATATTCAAGTGTTGCCTTAGGGATTTAATCACAAATTAAATGAGAGTTTGAAAGAAGATATATAGCCTGCCATGGCCTTTTCATTCGCTCGACCTGTCACCAATAGAACAAGTGAAGTGGTAGGATAGAATAATTTACAGCCACCCCCAAACAATGTGAATGTTCTTCAATAAAATATTTTAGAAGTTTGGGATAGTACATTATACGCTACCATTGATTCGCTCATTTAGAGAATATACAGAGAAAACATTTGATGTGTGTGCAAGTTAAATAATTGCAAAATGGTAAACCTTTGTTATAGTCTCCGTTACGTAAATCCACACTAAAATTCGAGAAGGAATCAGAGTTTGCTGAAACATACGGAGAATTCTGTTTAAAATAATGAAGTTCATGCCTACTTCTGGTATAACCGGATGCAATGTTGTATTCAAAATACTGCTATTAGAAAAACCATATTCAATAATAAACAGTTTTTCACCAAAAGTGTATCCGTCTACATGTTTACCTCCCTTTGAGACCTTGTATAGACTATGAGGAAGTAATATAATCAGCTCCTTACATTTATAGAATAAGAAACATGATGATCTTTATTGTTGCTATAAAATTCTTTGAAATTGCCGAACTTTAATAAAAACTAAGAATGCACGTTTTTTATCATATACGATTCTTCACTTTTTTCATAATATGGAATCAACAAAAGCATGAGTGTTCGCTATCTTTTGTAGTAATATCAAAGTATAATACATATTTCCAATGCTCAGTTACTAATTCAACAAATATGTACTCAAGAATCGTCTGTTGTCTCAACATGTTCACCTCGTTTCTGGATACGCCCTTTCATACACAAGATGTTTAGGTTTTTGAAGAAATTACCTATTTTCAGGGACAGGAAACAATATTCTTCTGCTAAAAAAGATTTGAATATGATACAATTTCAAAGATAAGTTTCTATACGAGCTCTTCGTACCATTTGTCCACCATTGTTAACATAATGTACTATGTGCTGTTCAATAACATTTGGCCAATTTCGTTATCCTTTACATTTTGTACAATATCACCCTCATAGATACTAATATTTTCTAATACTCCACAAACAAGAATTATTGCTGTTGCCGTTTCCAATTTATTATTTAATCTTCCTTTCTACAATCAGAATAAACGTTCCGCGTTTTAATCTAAGATTTATTGTACCGCTGCTTTGGTTCTGTTTCCGGGTTACGAAACAGTATCACCGAGAGGTACCCTTGCAAATTTCCGTTTTCGAATTTTACTCTTAGTCTACTATTATCAAAAATCATTAAATCATGTTCCTTTCCAGGCAAATGTTATACATCCGATATTTCGAGTGTTGGACCACCTACCACTTGCACATTAATCGAGAAAGTTGCTTTTCGATTTCTATATACTTCTACTATATCTCCTCAAGGACATAACTTTTATACAGGGAGATGAGAAAATCCCTTTAGGTCGCCGCTTGCCACTAAAAACCTATATAGGTTATTTACTTCTATGGGCGAAGAAGTAAAATACAATTTTATAAATATTTCCATAATAACACAGGTTAATATGACATGTTTCTCTCAAGTATAAATAGCGTGTCATTCAGTAGTAAGAGAACATCTGATGAAATTACAGTGATAGCGTAACCTGTTGTATTGAGCTGTGTTAAATATATTGGAAATATTTGTAAAATTGTGTTTTACTTCTTTGCCCATGTTCAATTTGGATTTCCAACATGTATCGACCGATTAAATCGAAATTATTTAGTTCTACTATGTTATTATAGGTAACATTAGCAGTAGTTATTTTAAATGACATAATTGAAAGTTTCTGGTGTCATAGCACCTCAATACTGCTAACGCATAAAATCGCTTGTAGGTGATCACCATAGGCGTAATTATGTTTCCTACGGTATTTTTCCGAAAATAATATCGTCATTTAAATTCGATATCTATATAATATTCTACAGAATATTCCGTAGACCTAACATATGTATCGTCTTGGCATACGGACATCGTTTAATTCATTTACATCACGTTTTAAGATCATAATTTCTACAAATTCTCCGATTTTAAATCCCCGGTGTTACGTTGGAGCATAGAGCAATAGATGCCATTGTGTAGGTACACTTTGGCGGGCGGGTGTTTATGCAAGTAAAGTGTAACCAACGCCAGAGAATCGCCGAAGGTCCTTGCGAGACAGTACTAGTTAAATATCGCGTCGCAAAAGTTTAATTATATTAGTTTTTTTAGTTTAATTAACACAGAATTAAAAGAGAAATATGGCTTGAAAGTACACGAAGTTGTAGAGCAACAAATGAATTCGATGCTGTCAAGCAAACGACTCTTATTTAATAAAGCTGTTATAATGATTTTATTTCTATGGTTAATGACCATGGGTAAATAGTATCTTAGCTAATCTGATTTGAAAAAATATGTAATATGCGTAAATAACGTTTCAGTTACAAGTTCACTAAGTTAACAAATCAATATTTTTTGCGACAATTTAAATTTTGCTCCTTCCTTCCTGCTGTAATGAGTTTGCGTCCAAGCGCATGTCGTACGCACATCGAGGGTGCACACTACACAGCACGTCCTCTATTTTCGAACGCCCCCCAGATATGCTTTAATTATGCCATTATTACGTCACTGGTTTTCGAATGCTCGTTTTCTTCATATAACAAGATGTTTTTCATTTTCAACAACTACAGAAACATACCAAAACGCATCCTATACACTTAATAATAAATAGGGACTACTTCATTACGTTACTTATTTATTTTTATTTGAATTACTATCTACCCGCTTGTGGTACGCACACGCAGTTTGCAGCTCTAGTAATTAGGTTCCTCTAAATTTTAGTAAAGTGCATAAAATATATTTTACTCACAGTAGGACATCCGTGTTATATCAATGGAATATAAAAGAACATAATATTGAAGCAATAAAGTATAAAAAATCTAAGCATCACATTGGTTAATCTTCGAAGAGAACTTGCTGTGCGTTTACATCTCCTATAGCCCTTAAATCTCGTTGTTTCTCCATTTCATAAGGTGATGTATTTGACGAAGGAACGAATCTATAATTGATGTTTGCTGTATAGGTGACTGCTATCTATTGAGACCAAACATCTTCGATCCCTAAGCTTAGTATATTGACGTCCTTAGATGTTGTAGTCTTACCTCATTCAGTGTGATGATTTAGAACACACACTTAGAAAAGCTAGATTTTTTCCTCTTCACTGCACAAAACATTCATTGGATCTTTTTTTCTTAACTTCTAGCGCCCATATTCACAATGTATTTAGTTAAATAGTTGGCATTGTGTTTTCATCATCGTTACTATTCTATTTATTGGTTATTCTTTAAATTTACAGAATCGTCAAACTGCTGTATATCTGTAAATAAAATACAGCAGTGTTATAGCTGTTCTCTTAATTTATTTCTTGTGGTAGTTCTGTGTCTGACACAGTGGTTTGTTATGTAGTAATGATACTGACTTAATAAGTGCTGTATTAAGCACAAAATTGTACATTCAAAAAGTTAAAGAGTCCGTTAGTAGTTTATTAAAGAAGTGTACTTAAATCATTACAGGTTTGTATCAAGTGGTCGTTTGACGGCGCATTTCAGAATACATACCGGCGAGAGACCGTTCAATTGTAATATCTGCGGAAAAAACTTTACCCAATCTTCAGTCGCTAGAAAACATATTCAGTCTCATACCGGTATAAAGCCTCATAAGTGTGAAATATGTACTAAGGGATTCTCTACTTCGTACGCTCTAAATATACACAGACGAAAGCATACTGGCGAAAAACCTCACGAATGTGTAGTTTGTCATAAAAGATTTACAAACCCCAAAGTATTGAAACAACATTTAAAGGTGCACACTGGAGAAAAATTGAATCTATGCAGTGTATGTGGTAAAGGCTTCGCTAGAAGAGATCATCTCAAGAACCACATGAAGACACATGTAGAAAGAATAAAATAAATGAATAATATATTGTGTACACATTCAAAATAAACTATTTTCAAAAAGTTTTACTTTTATTAATAGTTAGAACAAGAGTAGTAACGTTCTATCTAACCATACTATTTATATAGTCCCAATTTTTAGCAAAGACTACTGACACTAATCCACATATCTTACCTGCTTAATTAAATTGTACATAAAAAGTTCTAATTGTAAAAGTTGCTTTATAAACTATTGCTTTCAGGAAGATGGATGAAACGATAATGATAAGTACTATCTGCACGAGAATGTTTATCTCCCGTGCACATACTTTTAGTCCCTTGCGGTCTGCATTTTCTTTTTGTATTAAACACATGGTGCAAAGACGTTTTATTCTTTTCAGTTGATCAGCAAAGTTTTAGTTTTTAGTCATATTGTCATGATCTAGGAAATGTGAATGTTTTCACTTCAGATTCTGCTCTGAACTATGTTTTGAACAAAATGGAAGATCTATGGATACCTAACAATAAACTCTGGGAAAAGATGACAATGGCATTCTTTGACAAAACTATAATTACTTCTAAACTAACACAGAATTCTCTTTTTGTTTCTAACATTAGTGTATGGCTGAAAGACCGCATCAGTGCAATACTACTATTTATCCATAACAATAGGATGTATTCAAATGTACCACTTATGCGAATCGAGGCCTCGGTAGACAATTACGAACACGGTAACCATACTAACGTAAACATGTAATGCTGTTGTTATATTGAAAATAAACATATAAAAATACAAACACATTATTTCTCATCGTAAGTGTATAAACATAAATCGGATGTATGTTACAATACTAACACTGCTTTTTACGGAAAACTTTGATAATTAGGCACCAAAAGTAATGTCACCGCTTTAGCCCCTTGACTTCGGGGAATATAAAAATTTACTTAAAACTTTAAGTGCTACATAAATACTTTTCATTTTGAAATTCTTACTCATGTCATATGCGATTTGCCATATTTGTTTCCCAATTTTTAAAACGTTTTCTCCATAGCAGTGTTCGCTACCACCAATATGTTAGTTTGATTTTTTTGTTTCTTTCGTTTAACAATATTTACCATGATTATGTTTTACATTATATAATTTAACACAAATAATGTATTCATAAGGACTGAAATCGTATACGTATCTAAAACAAACATGGAGAAAGTAAAATTGTTATTTATCAATATTATTATTTACCATAGGTAAGTACTATTTTACAGCATATATAATATATGTGTTTCTTACTTTTTTGTAAATATATAAACAAAGCCATTATATGCAAACTATTCTGTTCTGAAAGAAGCTAATCTATCCGTATCTTATCTATTAAGTATTAATCTCTGTAAATGTTCTATGTTTTAGTACAGATGGGAAATTGTGTTTTGGCAATATATATACATAATGTAAATAAAAGCTCCAATTATAAAACCTATCGCACAATATAAGATAGGGGAGAATAAAAGTGTTGACTTCGTAATGTAGAAAGAAACAAGTTAAATTCTTTTCATAAAATTCTTTTAATTGCTTAAAATTCTTATAATACATTGCGCTATTGTGATTAAAATAATTGTATTTTGTGAATATTTAAATTGAAGCAAAACACTAATTCTCCTACATTATACGAAAGGAAGGATGTCTAAAAAGATTTTATAAAAAATTATTTTCTTCGCAATAAGTTTATTTTACTTCCTACTAACATTTTTTAAATTTCACGGAGGATTTAAATTATAGTTTTGGGCAATTTTGTCACATTTGGTAATTTTTTAAAGCAGTATATAGAAATATTTTCTTCAGTGTTGGAATTAGTAACTCAAATTCTCGGTGAAATATAAAAATGTTTACTGGGGCAATCGAAACTAAAACAAGCCGCAAATAAACTAATCACTAGGCCATCCCCTTTATAAGTTACGACTATCACCAAAAATTTGAGTAGGATTTGCGATTGAATTTGTTCTACAGTTGAGTTCGATGTGTCCCGTTACCTACAGTATTACAGTTGGCAATAGTTGCGTACAATAGAGACTTAAATATCGTATAAATGTAAAGAAATATTTCTTACTAAATTTATGGTAGTTTCTTTTTATGTACTATGACTAATAATTACTCGTCGAAATATAAAATTCCTAGCAGACTTTTATATACAGAAGGGTAGATCAACAGGTAAATCATTATAATACAATATAATATTGAAATGAATATATCTGATGCACATAAAATAGGCTAAATAAATATTACGCGTTCTTAAAAAAGTGAAAACGTTCGTTATCATAAAAAATATTTATAATAGGATATACTCAATAATCCGATATATTAAAGTGCAGTGGCTCTTTTGAGAACTCACTTTCTCTTCTCTGAGTACTACGTAATTATTACGATTACAAGAAAAAAGTTTTTTTTGCAAATATTTTTATACTTCAGCGAACAGAGTGAAAGATGTATAATTATACTGATCCAATAGATTAAACTAAGGAATAAACCTTAATCTATGTGCATAAATCAACAGATATTAAGTACATAAAAATATGAATAGAAAATAATATAACGTTCCAAAACTTAAACAGTGAGAGCAAGTTATAGTAATGAAAAGTATTGTTTTAATATTTAAAGTAACGTAAAGTAATTGATTATGTGTAAAAGTAAGACTAACATTATTATAAATGTAATTCAAACTAAAAAACTGCTTTACACTAGAAAGAAATAAAAAATATGTGTCGTAAATTGGAAAGTATTTGACGTCATTCCAATGATAGCGTCATTCCATATGATTTCAGATTAATTGGAGCTTTCCCTAGAATAAAGAGGTTTTAAATGAGTAAATGGTATGCTAAGAACTTTTAAGTGATTCATTTTTGTATACAAAATACTGCTGACAGTGACGTTTACGCGAATATGTTGAGAACTAACTGTAGTTCATATTGTGGTTCATTAGTTTAAACTATTAACAATAAGGTTAACATTTTCCAGCTAGGCATAGAACTTTTTGAAGTTAATATGGGTTTATTGTTTTCTAAATTATGGAGTTTTTTTGGAAACGAAGGTAAAATATGCGATTTTTATTTAGTTATTGTGTGGAATACATTTGTATTTTTAGAACATAAAATTGTGATAGTAGGACTTGACAATGCAGGAAAAACAACAATTTTATATCAATTCCTAATGAATGAAGTAGTGCATACAAGCCCTACAATAGGATCTAATGTTGAAGAAGTTGTGTGGAGAAATATTCATTTTATAATGTGGGACTTGGGTGGTCAACAATCGCTAAGGGCAGCTTGGAGTACATATTATACTAATACTGAAGTAAAAACATAATGCTGGTGATTGATCGTTATTAAATGCTTGTTATTTTAGTTCGTAATAGTAGTTATAGATTCAACAGATAAAGAACGATTAATGGTTATAAGAGAGGAACTATATAAAATGTTATCAAATGAAGAATTATCTAAAGCAGGTGTCCTTATTTATGCCAATAAGCAAGACCTTAAAGGATCAATGAATGCTTCCGAAATCTCAAGGCAATTAGATTTAACTTCGATAAAGCAACAACAATGGCATATACAATCTTGTTGTGCGTTAACTGGTGAAGGGTAAGTTTTACAAATTCTATTTTATTATTAACGTTTATTTGTGTTGATCAAATATGCTTTAAAATATAGGAAATTTAAATATCAATTTTAGCGATCTTTGTAAACCAGAATTTGGCAGCAAGGTAATGTTGGATTTACAAATTAGGTTTTTTAAAAGAAAAAGAATTAAAAAGTGTTGTTTGGAATAAGATTCTAGTCTGGATCTTATACCTTTCGTGAGTATTACTAAGAAACAAAATCTCATTGTGTTGATAATATTGTAATTTTCTAAAGAGCACTTTTACAGAAATATGCTATAGATAAAAATCTATTTTAGTATCAAATAAAGTATTTAATTTGAATTTTAAGGCAGTTAAATGGATCTATTGTAAAATTCATTTCTCACATTTTTTTTTTCTGTTGTATTCTTCAATTGAAATAATTTTTGTGCTGGGTAACTCCAGAAGAGAAATTCCTGTGTTAGGGGATCTGAACTTCTGGCAGGTCATTGAAGGAATTATTTAATTCTCTATAGTCCGTCCCAACCTCCGTATTCAGTATACGTCTTATGGGAATTTGTTTCATGGTTGCCAAATCATCCGATCGGCTGTACATTACTATTTCCGGTTAATTATTTGCAATTTCACCCGATCAATTCATAACCTTTATTAACGTTTATTGACGTTGAAGGTGCAAAATTATTGACATTCATATGACATTTTGCTTATTATTTTATTAAAGTAACTAACTTTTAACAGAGTGCATAGCGACTTCGCTGCACGTAAAATTATAGGAAAAAATACTACAGATAAAATAGTTATATCTCAATATTTATTAACAATACTATACACACATCTATAAACAAATATACATATGAACGATATCTATGCAATGTACAGTGAATATTTGCTTGATATTGGGTGCTATGCAATTTATTAAATTAAAAAGAAGATGATCCTTATATATATACAAATAATAGTTTCCACTTTTGTAACAAAAGAACTGGAGTCATAGAAATACGTATATGTATAATACAATAATATTTAAGAAAGGAATAGCAATTACACACATATATCTATGTCTTACGTTAATTTTCTAGTCAGTCGAAGAATCACATTTATATTCTGTTATAACATTTATAAAAATAAATAAAAATACCCATATTACCCTGTGCACGCTTGAAAAAGATAGAAGTGTTCTGAAAAGAACAATTTGTACAACTATATAAGCAAATTAACAATTTAACGAAATATTTCAAAACAAGGACGATGACGATTGACAGTTGATGCTAATAGACAGATAGTATACAACTGTTGTCGACGCCGACAGCATATGTAAATAAGTTGCAACATAGCAACCGGTTGTAGAGATAGCGCTAATGACAGCAACCAAGGATAGTAAGAGATAAAAGTTGCTATTCTATCCCATACTGAATACGGAGGTTGGGACGATCTATAGTACAATGAAGCAATTTACAACCATGGACCAACTTATGTATATAGTTATAAAATACAGATATCTCCGTTAATCCTATTTTCGTTTATGAAAATGGGGCCTAAATATTCATTCTTTTGTTACCAAGTGTGAATAGAATATAAATGAAACATAGACTTTGAATCCTACTATAAATATTTTTTAGAAATTAAGTTGTAAATCCAAATCGTGTTTTCCAAGTGAGATTTTTCTTTTAAATTCTGATTAACAATACTTTTCTTATACAGTATCAGAAACGGAGGTAATATTTGGTTGAAGGATTTAGATGAAAAAAACTATAACCAGTCTTAAATAAAACATTGAATGTATACAAATAATGATCCATACAAGTCATTGTTAGTATATAATTTTATTTCTAGAGGACATGTATGTGTTTGTTTATATATATATGCGCATTGCTGTTCATTCTCTATTTGTACTGATTAGATAAATGTTATATAGATTAATGAACTTTAGATTATGTTGATTATATTTTACAAAACGCGGATTTAAGCGGCAATTCAACATAATTCGTATATCTTATTTAATTATATCTTCAGACTGGTATCTCAGTTCATATTTTTGATTTAAATCTTTTATATTTGCACGTTATTAAAAATATAAACACAATCACATTCTCAAAACACTATATTCCGAATAATTTTTGTGGTGTTAAGTGTACCGAGGTAGTTGCGCCTACTGTAGTGTCTCCTTGCAATTCTAGTGGCAAAAACTATTGCACTTAATCGAATACAACCAATAAGAAATTTGAATACGATTTTTTGGTGCTGATATAGAATATTATACCGATCACTGTGATAGCAACTGAGGGAAACATTTTTGGGGTAAAAGAGAAAAACAAATATCTTAAAAAAGTATTTTTTAAATATTGCAATAACTCAAGACTATATATAAGGAATAGTAATCAAAATATAAAAAAATAGCGCTTGCCATAACTATTCAATTCTATTTAAATTTATACAATGATCTCTAAGTAATTGACATCAAATGTCTTTCAAAAAGTAAGCAAGTTTCCAACGACATCCTTTGTTATTTGTTATCTAACCTACCGAACAGCACGACATTTTTTCCATTGTTAACATTTCCGAATTTAATTTTCAATTAAGGATAATGAAAGCTATTATTTATAAAAATATCATATTTTTGTATAGTATTGTAAATTCTTCAATGAAAGCTACCTTTTCTACAAAATATTCTTGAGTTTCGGTTTAAATGGATACCTTCATAACAATATTGTTTTCTTTTATTAATTGCCTAAATGCGCCAAGGATAGTAAACATTAAAAGGTTGTTTACTTGATAGTAACACCTAAATGAAATACTGCCAAACTGTAATATGATTAGCTATTAAATCGAAATATGACATAATAAAATGTTTGTAAAAATAATATAAACACATTAAAATTTATTTTTTTTATGGTGTCTACGGGATCACAGCCCATACACCTTGGAGCATTAAAATCTATTTTAAACCTATTAATGTTTTACATTTAAACACGGAACAAATTTTAATTTCATTCCTAAATTTTCTTAACAGAACACAAAATATATTATAAGCAAGATGCTGCTCTACTCTAGACAGCATGGTTGAAGGGACGTAATTTTATTCACAAATTGTTTGTCTTGTTGAATCGACAGGTTTTCGGAAGTCTTCACGTTAACCGGATCTTGTGATTGTTTTTTTTTTGAGGGCACTTTAACAACCACGCTCGTTTCAGTGCTGTTGACCATGTATTATTCATGTGTAAAATACTTCTTTCAAAAATATTTCAAGAGGCGTATAAAATAACCACCGCATCACGTATTCAAATAGATGTTTTTTAAAAATTAAACAAAATATCTTGTCGCTTGGTACATGAAATTCTAAATTGAAATTATTATGTTGTATGTAATGTTCAATTCGGTTGTGTTATTCCCCCTACTCCTTTTAGATACATATTATATTATCAAAAAAAATCACTGTTTTCCATAAGTTATTATTATTATTGCGCAAGAGTTTGAAATTGGTAAACAATTGACGACGTATTTGTTCTGCAATTAAAAAGTCGAATGCTACTCCGTGTTTCTCGCACTCTCGTAGTTAATCTTTCCACCTTAGGGATGAAAGATATACGCGCGACATTAAAATGAGAAGTTGAATCAGAAAGAAAGATGGATTTGATAATACTTTGCAAAGAAGATTGTCGTTAGCAAATTTGGCCATAGCACTATCTATAAAAATGCGGCAAACTCATGTCAGGTTCGGTCGACAGACTTAAAACTCATTGGCAAACCTGTAAAAATAAAAATCAATCAAATAATGGCTATGATGAAAATGAAGAGATATGTAAATTAATCACCACAAAGAAAAGAAAGTGAAAAACAAACATTTAATAAGGGCGGGAGTTTGAATGGCAGTAGCAATTTTGATTATGGTACTGGTTTCCACAGCAGGCGCAGAAATGTTGACATTTAAACGCCTTTATTGTTAAAACAGATCAGGACAAGAAACAAGAATTAGACTAGCAAATGGATCCATTTCTACAACAAACTGCAACTTCACGTCAATCGAACATCAGAAAGTTCCAAAAGTAATTGAAATTCGAACCAGGAAACTGAATGATCTATTTGAAGAGGAAAGATTAACATGTTGTAAAAATTTATGAGGCAACTCAGTTTGTATGTGGTGGTCAAATGTTGGTAATGTGCAGTTTTGATAGCGAAACATAACAGTTTCTGGTTCGAAAGTATAGGGTATGCACATAGATCTGATTATTTTACAGATATGGCCATTGATGTAATAAATAAATGTACTACTGAATATAATATGAAGGAAACTAGCGTTGTCACAGACAAAGTGGCTAATACGGGCAGTATGAGAAAAAGACTTAAAGCGCCTGCGTCTGAAACTTATGAGTGTTCTGCCCATACACTGAATTTGCTTTCCAAAGAATTGGTAATTAAACAAGTAAAAGAATGTTCAGTTCAAGTTTTAAAATATTCTCGCACTACCCATTTGCTCAATGTTTAATAGAAAAAGACAGGTGGCAAGAAACTAATACTATCTTAAGGTATTCGATGGAATACACTTTGTGACTAACACCCAGATAAGAACGCTGTAAATACCATGAGAAAAGCTGTATTTACAGCGTTCTTATCTTGGTATTATTTTCTAAGCATCCTTTTAGATGTGTTTTTAAATACTTTGTGACTGTTTTGAAACATACGTCAGTGAACAATTGAAATTATTGTAAATTTGTGAAGAACATGAAGATGACATCGATTCAGCGATTTGTAAAAAGGTTTCAAATATTCAAATTGAAAGAATATCGAAAGTTAAAAAAATTAAAACCAATCTCTGTGACACTTAATAGAATTCAGCTGAAGTGTGGTTGATTATCTAATGCAGTTGAAGAATGAAAAAGTTAAAATATGATATTAAACATTATTTTAAATTATATTAAAAATTAAAAATTCCGGCAAGAGCATAAAACAGATATTTATAAAATTAAATAATAATATAGTAATAGTATCAGTAATAATAATCCACGTCTTCGCATCCTCCTACAGGAGACATCGGCCATTCATGAGTTATTATTACGCCTGCGCTTTAAAATGTTTGCTCTATTATTGTCTAAGTATTCGCCATGGAGTGAGGAAAACCACAGAAAAGCTCAGCCTTGGGTTTGGAACTCGGGTCTTCGAGACTGATAAGCAAGCGCGTTAGACGCTGATCCACCGCTGAGCCCCCAGATATGAAAAAAAAATACAATGTTTTTCATATTTTATAAAATAAAAATGATTACCCGTTATTAACTCAAGAGAAAAATTCAGCTTTAGAAATAATTTCCAAATATTCTGGTACGGAACTATTACCATTTTTTTAGAAGGTAAATTACATCCATTCCACGAAACAATGGTTTCGCAGAAAATATTAGAATGTAAATGCAGTACAATGGAGCAGATCTCAGAAAATTAGAAAAATTTAGTCAAGTGTTGGATATTGTCATTCTGTGTGCAAATGTTTCTGCGGATATAGAAAGAACTTTTTCATTATATGAGTTTATCCATTCAGAATTAAGAAATAGATTGAAAAATAAAAGGGAATCCAAATTAGTATTTATTTTTAAACATAATATTAACTCATAAGATTTTAAAAAATATGTCTTTGCACTTCCGTTAAATTAGTTGATGTTTTTAAGAATTTTTTTAATGTTAATTTTGCAAATGTTTCAAGTAGTGTGTCGATAAATTAAATTAAAATGTTTTTTTCTTTTTTTTTGTAGTACAGAAATAATTAAGATTTTTAAAAATGAAAGATGACTTTGATTTAAATTCTGATTTTAATAATTATCTTAAGTGATTTAGATCCTGTTTGTAACAACTTATAACCAGCAGCGTAATACATTTACCTATACATACGTGAATATATGTTTTTGAGATAATATTTACTACACTCGTAAGATACACTTAAAAGTTTAAATGGACTTATTTCATTAGCAGATATTAACAGCGCAAAAAACTGTAATTCATTATATACTTCGTACATGTTTACCGTTTCGATTATTTCTATTTACAACATTCCATTAAGTTAGCACAATTGAAACAAGTTTATATGTTCGACTTGTCTGATCAGAATTAACTATTGCTTCAGCAAAATTATGTATCCGCTACAATTACGTATGCAGCGTATTCTATGTGAAATTAAAGAAGGCATTAAATATTTATTCCCTTCTTCGCGGTTTTAAAGTTATAACAATTTTTTGGATTTTATAATAAATTCAAACTTCAACAAACAAAAAACTATGTTTAACACAAAAATAATAAAAAGAATGAAGAAAATATGTTTTATACGATTCAATAATTTCTTTAGAGTAAATATTCAAAATGCCCATGTTTATTTTACTCTAAGCAACCGCAAGCTTTTCACGGAGTTCTTATAAGTTTAAACAAACCGGTCTCTCTTGAATTTGACGCCCGAGATGTAGAGGTGGTTCTTAAAAAAAGTTGGTCAAGCGTGATGCTCACCGTGTGTCGGAAATTTATCATATTGAAACCACGTTAATTAATGTGGAGTAAAGGAGACATCTCTCAGTCAATTCTATAAAAGATTATTTTGCTAAAATCTAAGGTGCTGGTTGCTACCTAACATTACTGGTAGTTTAAAATACCCAATAGTAAGTGATGGTGTGTAACATCACCTACTGTTTAAAATTTGTGATACCTCACTCAATTTTTGTTATAAATGTTATATTAATTAAACAATATCTGATAAATAATAAGTCCAGTTTATCCTTTAAAAAATTAGGTTTCCGGGTTGAAACTTTTTTTTTGTTGAAATATGTATATTATGAATATTTATAGCCAAAGTTGAAATTCATGATTTTTTTCTAAAAAAATCAAAAATCGCCGTTTTTTTTAATACAAAACAGGATTCTCTTGAATTGGTTTAAACATTGATACCTTATAAAAATGTCCTCACTGTTTTATAAAAAAAGTACTAATAAAATATTGCCGAAGAATCTGAAATTGGTAAAAAGTGGTAAGATATTTCTTTCTACAAGTCGGGAATTCTTTCACGAATATGTTGAAACATGTCGAATTTACGTTCTTTGGGGTCGAACGCACTTACAGTAGCGGCCATACAAACATGCAAAATGTATTCTTCGAATTACGCGTTCCAATTTTTCTGGCTTAAAATATCATTAAGTTTATATAAGAATCGCTCAGCATAGGGTCTGTCCTTCCCCTGTTTTCATATACAGAGTAAAAAGCTTACGATCAAACAAACAATTATTATATATATATATAGTATATATAATATTATTCTAATTTTTCGTAGAGGCATGTAAATAGCATAGTTACTGATTTCGTCCAGAAATAATCGTGTTATTGATTTATATTGACATTAATTTTAAGTCAAGGTAAGCGTAAAAGTTAAAAATAAGTAATGTGTTATTAATAACAAGACATTAGGTATTGCTATAATGGGACGAGCTCACCATTGTGTACCAGGTGAAAGAGTTCATTTTTGCAGTGAAAGAAAAGGGGGCCTCCGTTTCAGAGATTTCCCGAGTGTTAAAATATTCCAGAAAATTCCAACTAGTCAAATAAAAACCGAACTTAACAAACAATTTCATGCTAACATATCAGCAAGAACAATCTGTCGTCGCCTCAATAAATTTGGCTTGCGTGGGTGCATTGAGGTGCGAAAGCCAATTATTTCAAAACAAAACCGCCTAAAAAAATGCCACTTGTTAGGATGCCCAAGAATAAGCCGCTTTCCTTTTGGAAACCTGTTGTATGAACAGATGAAAGTAAGTATAATAAACTTGTATCTGACGGAAAAACGTATGTACGACGCCCCATCAACGCTAGATTTAATCCTAATTATACCACTAAAGATTAAAACATTGTGGAGGAAATATGGTATGGATTTCTATGACATGGCAAGGTGTGGCCCTATAGTTAGGATCCATGGAAATAGATTAGCTTGTTTATCGTAATGTTTTGGACAACATAATGGTGCTATATACGCCTAAGCATACGGCGTGGACTGTAAAGCAATGGCTATAAGATAAGCACACCACTGTATTAGAATGGACGGCGCAGAGCCCAGATTTGAACCCCATAGAATCTATGAGAGGATGTTATGACTGCTGCAAAACCTAATTCTGTAAGTTTAGACGATTTATGGACCATTGTCGAAGAAGCATGGCATAGTGTTCCACTGGAGAGATGTCAAAAGTTAGTGGAAAGTTTGCCGAGAAGATGTAGTGCACTACTAACGTCTGAAGGCTATTCCAAAAGATATTAACTTTAAAAACAGAAAAGTTCTTTTATACAAATAAATCTTAGTTTGGTGTCTGTGTACTATTTCTAAGGCCGTCTAAAAAATTGTTTTTGATAGAATTTATTTATTTTTATTAGGTTCGGAATTTTATATCTCCGCTATACATTATCTATTATAGTATATATATATATATATATACTTAAAATTAAATGAGATGTACTACATAACAAAATTTATATATTCATCAGTATATCTATATCCATTTACCCGTGCTATTTATCTGTCCGTCATTGTACATGCAATTTTATTGTAAAAAGAGTAACACTTTCTGTTTCATTTTTTCTTGACTTTGCAGAAGCGAAATTTCATTCAATTTCAACTGTATTTATCGCATATTAGTACCAATGCAACGCTGATTAATTACATATCACAAAGTAGTTAGAAGTTATGTAGAGATTTAAGATGTATTCTTTTAACTTTGTTTTTTTTCTGTTTAGTTCTAATCACAACTGTTCTATATTTTCAGATTGTACCAAGGGTTGGAATGGATTGTCAGTAGATTAAAGAAAAAATGACAAAACTAATACCGTTAGTTACCTAATACTGTTAATTTTAAAGTTAATTGTAAATCATACCATTGTAATCGAAAAGGAACAACAAGTGACTGCTTTCTCACATTGAGAATTAAAAATAAGGTTGTGCCGGTTGGACTGTATATATGTATGCATACGAATTAGCATTTTAACTCATTCCTAAAAATAACTTACTAAGTATGATTTAGTTGCATCGTGATATTTCTTCAGCGAATGGTATTTATTTTTGGAAATGAGTCTTTTTTTTTCAATTGGCTAATTTTATACCAAAATACAATGACTACAATTAAGCGATTTTTCCAACTATACCACATGTATATAGATCATTTACTACAATTTATAAAATATTTATGTATATTGTTTATTTTTGCGAATCATCAAAAAACCTGATTGTAAATAAATAGCATAATCCGTATTTAGTTAGTTAACGGGTCTTGTCGTTATTTTATATTACGCAATGAGACGTACACATACTCTGTGGTATTCCTAAAATATCGCTATTTATTCCGTTCAGCAGCTAAGTAGTGGTTTTATTATGAAAAGTTGATACTGATGTCAATCGGAATGACATAAGTTACGCTTATTTTTTGCTGCGTATTATTTTCCTGGGAGAAGTATTAATGTAATGGAAACACCTTGCCTTCAAAATTACTGCGATCATTAGGCAGCTCCACTGCAGAATATAAAGGTGTAACATTTTCAGAGGTCTTTTTATATGATATATGTGGCACTAACATTTTCTGAAAAGAAGCATACTTTTTCAGTTTTTATCTGCGTTTAAAAACAAATTGAATCGGAATTAGAACCCACATTGTTGGGCTGGATTAGGTGTAAACTTAAGCGACTCTCTGTTGCTCGGAGACAATGGTATTATAGATATAAAAATGAATGAAAGTATAAACAAACTCTAGACCCAATTCCAAAATGGATTTATTTATTATACAATGCGCAACCGCTATTTTTGTACGGTTTTAGAACTAATTCTCATATAACGCGCGTTGTAATATGTTTGGTTAGCTTAAAGTGAGTCCATATCAAATGTGCTACTCCGTGTCATACGATTTGGAATAGCATTACTTAATGTCGCGTGAGTTTTCCTGTCGAACATTACCAACGCGATCAGATGATTGTCGGTGCATCAAAACTAAATATTCATTGTTGCATAGCCTGTTTTGACAAAAGTTTGACAAGATCTAGCTAACTCTTACCAAAACTGTAGTTTTGAACTATATGTAAATGCTAAAATAGTACAGCACCATCTTGCGTGGAGCCGTAGGCCGGATTGGTGGCACTTTTAGATCGGATTGATGGTGCTTTCGGGCCAGGTTGATGGTGCTTGCGGGACGGATTGTAGGTGTTTGCGGACTGGGTTGGCGCTTGCAGATCGAATTGGTGGTGCTTGTGGATAGAATTGGTGGTACTTGGGGACCGCATTGGTAGTGCTTGCGGACAGAATTGGTGGTGCTTGCGGACCGAATTGGTGGTGCTTGCGGGTCATAGTTTGGAGACCCATGTTCTAAATGAATACATAATACTTTAATTATTGTTGGTGGATTATTCTTAATATTCTGTACTATAATTAAGTCGATTTATTGCGATACATATGTTCGGGAATTATTCTATTATTTACTTATTTCCGAGCGGCAGGCAGGTGAGTACCACCTCTCCGCCTCCCTAATAGATCTCCGCCTATCGTATAATTAAAATAACACACGTAGGTCTCAAACATTAACGCAAACATTTTTTTGTTGCGATAGAGCTTGAATTTATATTTTATTTTATAATGAGATTTTTTAATCGGTGTTATGAGAAAGAAAAAAGGATGCATTGACGGAGAAGAAAACAAGAATTTGTGCTCTCTTAGGGGGTGTACTCTAAACATGAAATATCACGAATAGGTGCTCCCATCAAACTGCAACAAGCTTCCCATATGGCCTACGCACTTGAAGATCTTTACGTATTTAAATTATATAATTATTCTTCCGCCATGTTTTCATCAATTACTGCACAACCGATTAATTCATAACAAAATTCCCGCAGGAACATTGTTAGTTTTCTTGACTTTTTTGGTACGCAATAATTATATATTCCCTTTTTTGAGTCCTTCGTACTAAATTGTGAATAATACTTGATTATATTCTTATGCAAAGCAAATGTTTCATCTCCCTAGAAAAGATACTTTTTCCGTATCCAAGAAATGCTTTGTGTTCAGGTAAGTATAAGGAATTTTCTTGTATTTTTGTACAACACTGCCTTGGAATGTGCCTCTACTCAGCTTGTAATTAAAATAATTGTTGTCACTGTTCATTGGTGTTTTAATTATCTGAGCAAAAGAAAGTGAATTTGGAGGTGTTAATGCTAATGAAAATAACGAAAAATAAAGTTTGAGAAGAAATGATGGGTGTTGGGGAGTGATAGTTCGAACAATGTCATATACGTTTTACAACTACTACTTAGGGTAAATTTCCGTTCAAGATGTAATGACTTGAAACAGAACTTTTCTTCGATTTTATTACGTAGACATATGTATTAAATATGTCATACCTATATAAAAATACCATTGTCAATATATTTTTATGTTATACACGCTGATTTAGAAGAGGTAAAATATACTTTTGTTAATGGTTAGCAAGAAAGGAACGGGCAATCTCGCTATTTTGAAAAAATTGTGAAAATTTGGAATTACATAGAACTTTTAAATATTTATTGTTGACGATAGATGATCAGTTTAGAACCATAGACAATTGCATCTTCCAGGATGATTCTACACCACGTCACCGAGATAAGTATAATTGTTATTCTAGAATTACGAATTGGTATGAACCCTGCCGGAAACTGCTGATATACTGTTTCGAAAGCAGTTGCTAAGTACGAAGCAGTAACTAGTAGAAGCTGTCCAAAAAGTATGAACTGAAGAGATTTTAGCGCTGTTACTAGAAATAAATTATATTTCAAGTTTTAAGTGATTTTATTTAATCAGAAATTACGTTTTTTACAAACATAAGCATTAGTTAAAGTAGAGGTCTTATATGTATTCCAAAAATGTTTTAAATATCCACATGTGCTATTACGTGTTCCCATTCTGTATTTATTGCGAATTACCTTCGCAAAATTGTTGCATCGAGGCGGCGTTTTCGGTGTTGTATTGGTCAATGAAAAAGGAAAAAACGGCCTACATGTTTGAAGTGGTAAAGTTTCTCTTATCTCATTCCATATATCTCGGTGTCTGCAGAAACAATCTGATGTGATTTATGTTTAAACCGGTCATACTTGTCAGCTCGCCAGGTTCGTAGTAAGCGTGTACCGTGTGATATTTACGGTGACGTCAATGCAAGACTATATTTGCATTAGTTACCTTTTGATTTTGATGTGAAGCAGTTGATTGTCTTACCGTTGTCTTCTTTTACGATTTCTAAATATATAATTATGTTGAACGTAAGAAAAGGTAAAAAGCGATCATTCGTTAACACAGTGAAAAAGTATATTGGTGAATTACCAGAATTTATAAATATAGTAAAATTATGTGTAAACTTTGCAGCAGAGTCTTGATGTACTGGGACAAAAGCAACTGTAGAAAGTATGTAAATAAAACAACATATAACCAACTTTTGTTCAGTTTACTGTTCATGCTTCTTGTTTGTGGTTTGTAACTTCACCTACTGGATAAAGAAGTGAAAGCTATCATCTCTGAAAACGTAACTATCTACCATCTGTACGTAAAGAGCTCGAAAAGAGTTAGCAAAAGATTACAAAAGTACTGGCGAAGCAATTTCGATGTTAGTGTTAATTATGCTACAAAATGTCAACTTTCAACTAATCAACTCCTGGTGAGTGATGGTGCCGCGGCAAAGCTGTCTATATGTAGTTCTTTGAAAGAAGACCGAGAGACTTTTACATGTGACGTGTAAAGTTCATCTTGTGGCGCTAAATATTCGACAATGTTATCCAGAGTTCAAATACCAAAACTGTTTTTGAAATCTCCCAAACAAATTAGAGAATTCCATAAACGGTTCCTTGGTATTCCTTAGCAATTCTTTCTATTGTTGCCAGAATTTTCAGCAAATAAAATCTACTGTTCTACGATTCAAACCTAGTAAAGCTAGAGTGATTAAGGAAAGAAAAGATTTAAAAATATTTACGTTGAAACTGATTTAAAAAGAAAATTACGATAATTATAAAGATTTATTTGACTCAATAGAACAATTTCAAAACACTGGGTTGTCGTTGGTGAAGTCAATGCAAATTATGAACGATGTGAACTCACTGGTATGTGCTGCAAGTGACATAAAAATATGCGTGTTATGGAAAAGTTCGAGAGTGTTGTAAACAAAGATTTCGATTTTACTAGATTAAGACAAATTTGTGGTACACCGAACGTTGCTCTCCGAGACAAATGTGGAAACTTACATCATGCCGCAGACTTTAGTCTTATTCACTTTGCGCTACGTTAAGTGTTTTATTTATAAAACATAGGATATGTGAGATAAATAACGGATGCATCGCAGGATCGCCCGTTTGTCGGTACACTCACCTTGTTACGATCTTGGCACCCGGAAAAATATCTCAACTCTACTTATGACAGACGGAACTATCAACTTGTCAACTACAGGTGCTATTGCTATTACAATTGCCATTACCATTATTACCTTAATTTATTTTAATCGTGTTCTTTAATACAGTTAACTGAAATCTTAAATTTTACAATTTTTAGGTAAATCTTGTGTAATTATATTTTTCCTGAGTGTAATAATCAAATATCATTTCAAAAATACGTATGTATATTTCTTTGGCAATCTGCATCTAACAGACCTATTAAATCGTTTTAGTAATATTAATAATCTACAATTTATATGGACAAAAAATTTAACATTGATTTTAGAAAGATTTTAAATACATCGATTCTTAGTGATGTTCATATAAGTGTTAAATGGTTATTAATAACAGGTTATTTCTTGGCTAATTGGCATAAAAAAAACGACATTCTCAATATCGTAAAGTGCGATGCGACTCATATTAAAAAACACGATTTTAAATAAAATGTTTTTAGCACATACATTTTGTATCGATCAAGTGTCTCTATTTCTAGTTTTCTGGGAAGTTAGGAAAAACAAGTCACCTATGCTTATGTGTCTAGGGTATTACATCATTTTGTACCGATGTATACATAAATGTTTAATATGAAGGTTAGATTTGTTTGTATTTAGTAGTACGAGCGTTCAGCAGCTACTATCACAATATTACTTTAACATGGCAAAACAAGTGTGCATTAAAACAATATTCAACAATGCCGTTTGTGTTGGTAAAAAATTACTATCTGTTGAGTTTTATTCAAATTTAGAGTACGATTTGGAACTGTATAAAAAAATGAATCCATCATTTTGTGCACTAACATGGACTCATCACGATTTTAAAGATTTCGATGGTATACCCAGCATCGTGTTAGGTCACAAACTGCAGGAAAATTCCATCAACATGATAATGCACGTTGCCGGAAGAAATTTTAAGAAGGAAGAAGCTGTCACTGTTATGAATAAAATAAAAGACATGGGTGTCAAGAATATACTGACATTAAAAGGAGGTAAGTTTTTGACAAGTGTCAATGCTTTTATCTAACATAAAAACGATATAGTATGCTCAATTTATGATTCCGTTTCCATCAAAACTTTTAAATATAATCAATGCTGTGATTTATTGAAAAGTGTTTCAGGAAACAATTTCACGGAAAGTATTGCCGGAATAAATGCAACGATTTAAGTTCTAACACTGTGCACAAAAAATCGTTAGACTAATTATAGTTTCAATCAATATCGTTTTATTGATAACATAGTCGTAGTTTACTTCTAACTATTTTATTAACAGTAGGAATATATTAATTTTTCTCTTTTCTTCGAGAGACGATAGGAAATAATAGAATGTTGGGGATAATTGCAGCGCGAAATAGCAACTTTAAAAGTATAATCCAATACCTGCAAATGTGGCAACTGGAAAGTTTTTTATATATTATGAGAACGAATTTTATACAACAGATTAACTGCACTTTTATTAAATCCAATTCACATTCAGCCACAAATCAACCTAATTATGTGTTTATCAGTTTTTATCGAAACGTCACATATTCAATCTTTTTTCCGCATTCCGCGGAAGCAAAGGCAGAAATAATTGTATTGTATAAAACTTAATCCGGAAATATTGTTGTTAAATCACTTTGGAAGTTATATAAAATTATTGGTGCATAATTATATGCAAATATGTTCAAATTTGTCATTAGTTCTATACATGTAGCAGAAAATTTGTTACAATAAATCTCCTTGATGTCAGCATTAGCAAAGATGAGACTAGGTATTGGTTACCATGCAATACGCCCTTGTAGTTCAAATGTGGAAAAATATAATTTCCCGTTAGGATATATTTTGTAAAAGTAAACTGATAAAACTCGGGAGATTTATATAACTTGTTATGATTTATGTAACATCACTAATTTAGATTTTCGGATTTCTAAACTGTAAACAAATGTAGAAAAAAAATGTGAACATAATTTTCTTCTGCCTGCCGACATTGCCTTTGATGGTTTTTTAAAAAAGAAAAAATCCAAGTTAGCGCCTTTAAATAGTAAAGGAGCCGAATTTCATTGATTATATTTATGTAGTTAGTAAAGTTGAAGTTGCGGAAAGTTTTTCACAGTTATGCTTAAAAACCGGATTATATGCAGTGCATATATTTTATTTAAAAAATATGCATAAATATGCCTAAATATGTCATTTCTGCAATTATTAATTAATGCTAATTAACTTTTAGCATATAATTCGGTCATTAGTTATGGTATATATTTATAGTATGGTAGCAAACAAGCAGCTCTATCTCGACAAATATTCGACTAGTTCCGACTTTTATTTGCAAAAATCACATAATCCGAGCGTCTTTTATCATGGTATGCGAGGGTAGTATGATAAATACATCTGTTAAGGAAGCAAACACAATTGTTTTGCATTTAGTGAATAATTTCCATGCAGCTCTATATACTTAGTCTAGCGCTGTCCCAAGTTTTTAAGCCATTCAAATAATAGACTTTATTGAACTCTGCAAAATAGGCCATTGTGTCGGTAATGACCTCTTATTTTAGAGGAACTACTTTCCGCCACGCCATTTTGAATGGTCAGCATTATTCTTTTTCTTTGAAAAAATGGCGAATATTGCCTACATTAATCTTTTAAACGTTTTACTAGTAGGTTGCGGCCACAATATTATTGCTTCCTATAATCGTCATAATAATCATTGAAAATAGAGTTATAATTTTTTGGTCGATTGGCGAATACGTATGTTACAACTAGTTGATTAGAAGAAACAAATGAATGTTAAGAAACTTTGTTTAAACATAGACGAATAGAAACAACGTCATGACAGTTTTGTGTTTTTTTTTACCGGGAGCATATGGCATGTGTTACTATATAATGGTTGGCATGGTCGCTTAAAGATTACGCTATCAAAAAATTAATATTTGATCCATTTGCTATTTTTAGTTTTAACTCATGTCATCCAAGCAACGACGCACATAAATAATTTAATCCCACATTCGTACAATATTTAAGACCTAGACATAATTAAGACCTTCACATACCGATGCCAGCTATTTATATAATATAATAACTTTTCTGTAGAACTTCAACACAGTTGCAGTTTATGTTCATACTGCTGTTTGACTACACTTGATACCAAATAGATATTAGTATAAGAAATTTTTTATGAAATACAGTAGCTGTATGGATTTTAAATTATGGTTATTATTGCTTTTTAGGCCTCGTCCTTGAACCAAATGATGCAAAAAATGAGTTTCCGTATGGATTAGAATTCCTTCGATTTTTAAAGAAAGAATTTGGAAATTACTTCAATATCGCTACCAGTGGATACCCTATTGGTCACCCAGCATCGCTGGACCCTATAAAAGATTTATGTTATTTAAAGAAGAAGGTATGCATTAGACAACTTTTTTATATCTTATATTTTTTCGCATTTCTGTAATTATCGTTTTAGTAATTTTTACTCGAAAGCGTGAGCATTTGATTGGTTTTAGGTTGATGCCGGAGCCGATTTTGTCATGTGTCAAGGAGTTTTTGATCTAAAAACTTTTAAGGATTTTTACTACCGATGTCGTGAATTAGAAATTCGGGTACCGATTCTGCCTGCAGTATATGCAATAAATTCATTTGAAGTACTAACAAATCTAAAGTCATTTTGCAAAGTAATGCCAGATGACTATGTTAAATCTATGGAGAAGTTAAGTGGCGATAACGACGCTATAACCAATTATTCTGTTAACTATGTTAGCAATTTAATTAGCGCGTTATTGAAGGATACAGAGATGTCAATTCCAGGAGTGCATATATTTTGTTTTAATAACTTTTCCGTGGTTAATAAAATATTCGACAAATTAGATTTCGAAGATCTAAAAATTTGGCAACCTTAAAACTTGAGTGATAGAAGAAAATTTGCTAATGTTCAACCTCTATATATTTCTACTCTCTTTCTACACACTTTATTGATTCACTTACCATTAAAAAAAACTTTAAAAGACTATAAATTAAATTTTTTTTACTAATGTAAAAGAAACAAAATCACATCGGAAAGATTAACTGTAAATCAGATAAAAATAATGTGCAACAGAGTTATTGGACTAAAGTTAGCTACGATTTAGTATCCAGTGCACTTTTTCTTATAAATGAATTTATTTCCAAAACTGTAGGGATAGTGGTACACTAATATCTCAAAGACTATGAACTGGCGAAAATTCCACAGTTTATATGCTATCAGACACTTCAATTAATTTCGGATCCGAAATGCGCGAAGTTTTAAACCTGATACTATTTGTGTTAAAAACGTAGTTGCTAATAACAATCCAGCATGTGCAATAGCAAGAATTTTTCGGCCGTAATAACAAGTATTATTTAATTGTAAAATAAAAATCGTCGTTACTTTTAAGTGAGGAAAATGGTGCTCAAATACGTCTTATTAAAACGTAGTTACCGCCCATGTATTGGCCAAAAGTTTAGAAAAAAGTCAAGGAAGATGCCTCTATACCACTTTTCTAAAATAAAATGCCAATGTGTTCAATGCGGACACAGCGTTGGCTTACGGAAATATTATTAGGTAGTATAGAGAATATTTTAATTTCATACGAATAAGTGTCTATGTTTATAATGATATGCATTATAAGTAATTTTTAACCGTTTGTTGCTCGAACGCCATTAGCTGTTTTAAGAGAGCCCAAAGAGACCAAAATAAACTGAACTCTTTCACGTCAATAAGATGAAATTTTAGATTTTGACCCTAGCCATGTCTAATGAAACAATATGGGCAACGCAGATTAGTATTTCTTTTAGAACTGTTGTGTTGTTCAGAATCCTCCATTGCAAATGAAGATTTTTACCTATGCGATTTCTTTTTTCTCCTATTAATGTATTGATTTAATCAAACGTGTATCTATATATTACTTACTTAGATGTTTTGTTATTTATGAATTGATTAGTTTCATATCCACAACCTTGAATTGAAAGTCAACTGTCTGTTAAATAGACAATTCTAAGTTCAAATTTGTGCTTTTATGCTCTCAAATAAAGTTCATTGTACAACATCAAGTTCTCTAAAGAAATTTTAATTTCAATTGCTTTATTGTTTACTTGAAATTTTAGACTTTTGTCCCGATAACGATGAATTACAATTCGTAATATATGTTGTTTGGTAGCAACATTGCTTTTAGGAGCAAGAGCATGCTCACATAATCTAATGATCATGATAGGAAAATGATGTTTCTAAGCAAAGCAGAACAAAATCTTGCTCATTATCCAATGGAATTATATTGACAGAAACAGTGCTTTATAGGTAAATAATATAATGCTAAACGGATATTTAATAAATTTTATGTTATGTATCCGCTTCTTAAGACAATTATGCAATTTTAAAAACACATCAAAAGTGGTTAAAATAAATCGCTGTTTTATGTACACAGTTGTTTCACTTTAAGCATTGTTTATTGCTCTCTGTTATAGTTCTTAGTAAAATTTATGGACATTTCAGTATATAATATAGTGTGTTTTTGTAATTCACATAAATCGCGAATTAAATGTACCTATATACATATATACCCCTGGTTTAAATTATTTCTAATACGTGTGTTATTTGGTGGTATTATATATTGTAAAATCTTCAACATAGAAACTTCTTCAACAGGTTGACTCTATTTTTCTCCTGCAAGTTTCCAAATATTTATGTATGTTCCAAAATTTATATTTCGACAATTGGCTTGTATATTAATAAAATTTTCTTAAGAATTTAACCAAATATAGAAGTAGGGAGAACAATTAGGAGAGAACCGCATTAATGACTGCGCATATAAATTTAGGGGGATGCAAGTGTAATTTTGAAGGCTATATGATTAAACTTTGTTATAATTTTGTTCTGCTTCTTATACGTGTTTTTAATTTACAACGCTACAACAATCTCTATTCTATTATGTAACAGTAATAAGAAATAGCATAATAATAGTAATGTTTGAGGTATAACTTTTTGGTTAGTTACCCCATTCTAAATTTATTTATTATGATTTCTATTTAATACGTTCGTAATATTTAACTCTATATAATAAAGAGTAGTACAGTATGATCAAAAAGTAAAGTACTGATTATAAATAGATATGCAACTGTACAAACTGTCCTTATCAGTTCTTATGTCGTCCGTCGTATTACCTGTGAAAACAGTACTTGTTTTTATAGTATAGTTTATTTTATAGTATATGCGGTGTTCTTTTCACGGATTCTCCGCGTTTCTTGATTGTCTTGGACAGGACCTTGCTGACGTTTCGGTGGCATCGCAACTGCCTTCTTTACGAACATGTTACGATTGTTGATCAGTACTCGATCACTAATCAAAATAACTCGGTTTTTTACTTCCCTATTTGAGAAAAGGGCATGCATCGATATGTATCTGTAACTAAAAACCAACCGCTGCGAGGTCGGTATTTGAACTCGCGTCATTGAGATGAAACGGCAAAAATGGTATTTATTCAACCACCGTTTTATTATTGTACTCTCTTATGTGTTCTTTATATAACGTAAAGCGTAAATAAAAATATCACTTACAATTATTTATTGATAGAACAACGCGAAAATATGCCACCTAACCTTTATAAAATCTGTGAAAACCTATAAGCATTCGCGATACCGTAAAAATTAATTACTCTGTCATTCCAACTTAAAATTTTGGATCACGTGGTCTTCAGTTAAAAATTACCACTATGTAGGATGAATAGTAATGACACGGAGTTATTTCCAGTTATGCAATTTTTTAAAGCATAGTAATAAATGTGCATAGTGGCACAAATAGTCTCATATTTTCAAACTTAAAGCGTATTTTTGTTCGTAGCGATCACAAAAGAAGTAACAGTAGGCTCTATGTATATTATACAGTTTCATTATTGTATCCTTATTGTATCGTTGCTGTATGTTAATAAAAAATAATTAGCTAAAAATATTCGTTTCCGGATTGCCAACCTAATTAATCTTTTTTGATTACGTTGTATATCGACCACGGATATATGCTGCTTTTAAATTTTCCCGCTGAAACTTCTTGATTTTCAGCAGATGGCATTTGCATTTAATCCACTTATTTGCCCTACAACTACGGTCCACAATTTTTTCGTTTTTTTATGTTTGTGAAAACTACCGTGTATCTGTTTATGAGTACAATTAGATACTTTTCCAAAAATCCTAGTCCTGTAAATAGGCAATTGAAGAAAGTTCGTTATAAAGTAAGTATAGATTTAAAATACTTGGAGTTATTTGAAGTACAGGAATATATAGTTAACCACATATATAAATAGTCACAAACTGTAAGTACATAAAATATGGTAATGTAGGCATGTATTTTGCAGATGAAACCACATCATTTAACATTGTTCTTTAAAGCTGTGGAAGCAGGAGCAAAACGATTATCACTGGAATTATGTACAAACCGTAAACTGAATATTCAAAAGATTAAGGAAATATATCCTCCTTTTTGTTCAGTAACATGGTTAGATAATAAAATCAACAATATTACTAAGCATCCTACTATTCGGTTATCACAAGAGCTTCTTGAGAATGATATCAATGTATTGATACATTTGCCTGGAAGAATATATGATAAAATTGAAATGTTGGAAATTTTAACTGCAATAAAAAATATTGGAGTAAAAAATATTTTAGTAGTACAAGGAGGTTAGTATATGTATGCATGTAGAGTAAGTAAATTGTCACAACAGTTTTTTAAGATATAGATTAATTACTCGCAATACAAAGTAAACCAAAAATTTTCAAAAATCTGCTTATCGAATGAGATGGTTTCATCAATTCTTAGTTAGTGATTGCATTAATCATTTCTTAATATTATTTTGTAAAAACGATTGAGCAATTTGTTGGATTTTTAATATTTTATATCGTATTAGCTAGCAATTGCAGGTGGATTACAGTTTTTATTATGGGAATATAGAGAGTATAATTGCATCAGTGATTTGGTTCACAGCTAAGTTGTAATATTGATAATTAATGATGCTTAATTTAACTGAAATGCTGTGCATGGTAGTAAGTGGATATCTTTTAAATCTAATATTGTTGCCATATTTTTTGTATATCCTTTTAAACATCTATGCAATACTATATGTACAGTAACTGTAAGAAAAGTCTATAGGAATTAATAGACATTGATTTATAGAGAAGTCATTAGGAGAGAGCAAAGATGATTTTCCATATGCTTGTAACTTGCTAGAATTTATCAGACAAAAATTTAATGATTACTTTTGTATTGGTGTTACTGGTTATCCTTTGGGACATCCAAGAAGTGGAAGTTTAGATGAAGACTTGCTTCATTTGAAAGAAAAGGTACACATTTTATTTTTTTATATGTAATAGTTCATATCGCCTTTTGGCGCCCCCTTATACAAATGCACCTTTAACCTTGGAACTGCTTGTTTTAACCTATTTTTGTCATCATATCTAATGTTATCTATAATAGAGCATAAAAGTGAAAGATAATTGTATCTGCAGGTTTTAAAAATATACTTATGATTTTATTTAATGAGCAAGAGAAGATCTTATTTGCGGTTTCATTTTCTTTAATTTAATGTTGTTTCAATTATATTGTATTTTGAAAAGTGGCGTGTGGTTTTCTGAGAATCCTACTGTGCTAGCATAAAGAAATATGTATGTATCACATAGTAGATGTTTGCTATGAAATATATCTAGAATTGTTTTATGAGTGACTTTGACCAGTTTTCTTGGAAATAATTCAGCATAAAAATTTGTTAGTTTATTTTGTCAATTAGATTATCTTCTTGCCAATTAGACCACCCCATACCATGCATTTCCTGCAATGTGTGCATCAACTTCCTGTATCTAATGAGACTTTTTCAAGTTGGCCAGTGCCGGCAATTGTTATAGTACCATATACTATTTTAATAGCATACTATTCTGATTTGTCAAATTAGACTGCTTTCTGATGAATTGTTTAAATAATTTAAAAAGTGTAGTCTGCAATCTAAATCATCTCCAGTCAACTCATGAATGATATGAATTTTGAAGGGCTTCTTTTATGCAGATTTTTATCGGTTGCTATTCTTGGACATCCACTTCTTGGCGAAATGCTTCGTACTTTTGGTGATTTTGCGATCCGAGTAAACAGTATTAAACAAAGTGCGAACTTTTTCAAAAGAATGATCGTCAATGTCACCATATCCACACATCATCTGTATTGCAATTAGCTGACATCCTGTAATTCTTATTGCCATGGTAATTAATCATCAAAACTAAAAGGTGGTGGTATCAATAACTTGTAACAACAATCACACAAGTTACTGCAAAATGCCGGTGATTTCAAAGGTATCTTGATTTTACTTTATTAGGTACCTTTTTATTTTCTGTATTACATTTTTATGAATAAAGTAAACATGTTATTTCCGAAGGTAGTTCCTTCAGTTTACTTCGGAAAATTAACAATATACTGGATGTCCCAAAAAATAACTAGGAAAAATATGGAAATAAGTTCGTTATTTTTAACTGTGTATCTATATCAAATAAAACAAAAAGGTATTGGAATATTCTGGGGCTTTGTATTAACCCTGTGTATTTAAATTGGTATATTTATTTCATATAAGGTATATGTTAAGAGAAAACATCCATAAATAATTATGATTTTAGTAGTTTTTTTTACAGCAATGATTCCGTATAATTTTGCCCACCCTCAAGTATCAAATAAACCATAATATATATTGCGTATCTATATATTTCGTTCCGATTTACTTTATTTTTTAAAAACATAAAAACATACTATATGCATTTGTCTGTTATGTGGGGAGGTATAGATTGTAAGACAATATTTGTTAACAGCTCCCGCTTTGCATCTTGGCTGGCTATAGGAACAAATTTACATGCATTCTGTTTTATACTGTTAGATAAATTGATTCTTATTCTCTGTTATAGGTCATTGCTGGAGCTGATTTTATAATCACTCAAGCTATTTTTGATGTTGACACGTTTCGTAATTTTTCCATGCAATGTCGTGATCTTGGGATCAACGTACCCATTTTACCAGGTTTATTCATCATTAATTCTTATTCATCTTTGATGAATATGGTGAAATTTTGCAAATTGCATTTACCAGATGACGTCATAAAGTTTGTGGAAGAACATAAAGACGACAAAGAAATTGTAGAAGAATATGGAATTTCTAGTGTCGTAAATATATTGGAGAATTTGTTTCGAATTGATGCTATTCACTGTGTTCACATATTCACCCTAAATGATTTAGACACTTTAGAAAAGGTACTGAATAAATTACAGTTTTAGGAAAATCCAAGGCTTTTAACTTTGCAGGAAGTTTTTAGTCTAAATGATCTTGGTAACGTGTTATATATTAATTTATACAATAAAACAAAAATATTTTAAATTGATGGCCTTTCCTGTTTTCTTTCCTGTTCATCATGCATAATACCGCAGCTGATTGGAAATTTAAATGTAAATGTAAAAAAATAAATGTTGGTGACATCTTCACTCTATTTTGTTGTAATCTTATTTATCATTTGCAGATACTTTTCTCATATTTCTAGTTTATTGCATTCCTGCGAAAATTATCTACTATATTTCTTGAACAACACTTAAAGTGAATTTTCGAAAAAATTCTGAAGAATTAGGCATAAGTGATTATTACAATGATTTTTAAGGAGCTCGCTTCTGGACATTGTGTCATTGTGAAATAGTATACAGTTCTAAATACACAATGATTTACAGATCAACTAGAAAATTACCAATTAGAGCTGAGAAAAGGAGCAGCAAGAACAGATCTGGGATTCAGTGTACTCCCCCTTGAAAGTGATAGTTGCTTTCCACAGTTGTAAGCGGTAGCCACTAGATTTGTTTTGATATGCATGGAAAACTTTACACTCTTGCTTTTTTCACAGACCTTAAAGTAACGGAGCCAATTACTGTATTCATTACGGAAGGGTTTACTAAAATAATACAGAGAACAATAAACAGAAGGAATACCGAGTAAATTTAAAGTCGGAATAAGTTTAAAACAGCGAGTGCTATCAACGCCTTTTTCTGAACTAATCTGCAATTATTACAGACTCTATTTTGGTTACTAATCGCGTAAAACTAAAGTAATGACCAATTACGTTTTTGTTATACAGTAGGAGTGCGTTCGAAAATAAATATTAAATACGAGCCGTTTGCCTGAGAACTTGCTGATAACTGAAGATGAAAGCCATATATTAGATCGTACGTGGGCAACCACTGGCCTGCTGTAAGATTTGATCCGGCCCGCGAGACATTTTGAAAAACCCAATTAAGAAGAATTTATTACACTACTTACTCATACTTACTCCAAATGAGGAAGATCGAGTGATATAGGGTTTGTCGCGGCTCGCGAACGTATTTGCACACTAAAGTTTGGCCCACCACACGTTAATAGGTTGCCCATACTTGTATTAGATGAAGAGTTTATTAAATCTGGGATGGCATTTCTTGTCCATGGTTTTTCAATTTTTGAATTTGAAGTCCTCATCGAATTCATTTCTAGCACAACAATTTCGTGTATCTTCAAAACATATATCGCCTTTAATTCCGGTTTATATTTTACTTGCGTTAGTTTTCCATCTATGAATGAAACCACATTGGGATAGTTTTAAAACGAATAAATTACCGACTTAAAAAGATAATGAAAACATTGATTTGCTAGAGATTACTTTTGCGATGTGATACTAGTATTGTCTTGTAAATAGTTTTCATCAACAATATCGCCATCTTCTAATTGTACTAATGAGTGTGAGTATATACTTATAGCCATTATTTTCGTATGGAGAGCTCTAGGTAAATATATAAAATATACACATCAAATAACAGCAATGAATCGTAATCAGCTCTTTTTGAAATATGCAGATCTTGTGCATGACCGAAAAAAACTTAATAGTTAAGAATAGTACGTTTCAATGTCGGCATCGTTCTTTTAAATCTTGATAATTCTTTTTTTTAAGTATGTCGGTGTTTGATTAATACTTCATTGACGGCGCCCTGCTTATGCCACTCGAGCGGTGGCACTGGGTCCGAAAGATTTGTATGATAATGAGTTCGCAGTAACATTCAGGACATATTTTGTGTAATAGTATTACAACAGTGTTTCCGTACTTTTTTGGTGCGTACTGCACACAAATGAAAACACTGGACCTACTAGATGTTAATAAATCTGGGTGGAAGTTTTATTTTGTTCTTTTTGATTGTACATAAATAAGGTAATGATTCTTCAACAATTATGTTACTAAACTATAACTTGTGAGCCAATTATCGCAGGTAACGTTTATGCGTGTTCTGCCGTAGAAAGCAAAGAACAATTCTCCGAGTATCGTCGCTGTTCGATAAGACCTTTGCGGTTGTTGTCCTACATAAACTTCAAGATTTGTAGTAGTTTCCATAGGCATCAACCAGCGGAAAAAATATTCCATATTTGTTTGGTGGTGTATGTTGTTTAAAATTGCAACATTTCCTCAAAAGGCCATTGAAATGCATCTAACAAAAAACGAGATTGGAACAGCCAAAATCTTTCATTGCCACTATATTTCTTTGACGATTGCAAGGACTGTGTGGATGTACAATTCACAGGTATAGCAGTAAACTCCACTCACACAAATTTATTAATTATGTGGAAGAACAGGAAAATTATATACAATATATCAAGTGAAATGGAAAATCAACCAATACAACGATAATGCTGGTTCACAAGTTCACCAATTAAATCAATGTGTTGATTTTCAGATACAAGTTATGCATTATGAAAAATTACATTTTTATAGAACGTTAAAATGCTACTTTATATAGAAACATTGATTATAATCAGATGCGGTGGCACCATAACAAATGCAGAAGTAAAAAATAATGCACAGACCGCATCCGTTCTCAAAAGCATTTTTTAAAAGACTCTTTATCACTGTTCTTATTCGTTAAATTTAAGTAAAATACTTGATGTTAAGTGTTGTTTTTTAGGTCGTATATCTAAAGAATTTGACATCGTTCGCAATGTAGGAAACATGTAAATGTACTTAGAGAGAGCAAACTGCGCATTGCTTTGGAAGTATAGGCAACTATGTTTCATCATCAATTGTTACATCACTGATAACTAGCATACAACTACGTAGACATTCGTTTTTTAATTATACTTGTAGTTTTGCGAATTGCACTATGTGTTTATATGAAATGTAGGTCAGGATAAAGCAATGTTCATATTTTAGTCAATATCTTTAATTTTTTCTTCACTACCTATACATAAAAAAGTGCATAAGTATTATGTGTTACTGATATCAATATAAATTACACTGTAAACTATCCTATTCACGGTGTCATTGAAATTTATGTACTTCTTGGTATTAGTAAGACTACTTTCTAAATCAAAATCTACTCTGAGGAAAAAAATACACAAGTTTTATAGTTAACTGGGAATATACATATATGTATATGTTACGATCTATTATTAATAAATATTGATGGAAGGTTCGAAATTGTACGCGATTTCGATCCCTTTGTTCCTAAGAAATCTCATCTTTCTGCCTTACGCATTTCCTTTGAACTAATTACTTCATCTGGAACTGCAAACTTTTTTCAAATAATATCAAGGTATAATTTTCGAAAGGTTGATATGCCATTACTTTAAGGCGCACTGTTTGGGACTGATTGGTCATTTCCTCAGACTTATACGGAGGTTGACGAACCTATAAAAGCATTTTACCAGACCTTACATTCCATTTTGGGTCAATTAGCACCAAAGATTCGAAATTCTAGATGTCATTATCCAATTTGGTTTACACGTACTATTAAATAACTTATCCGCACAAGGGAAATATATTACAAGAAATGGAAAACCAGAAATTCCCTTTATTACTCCAATGAATTTAAAACGATTAATTATCTTTTAAAACATATTCAATTCCATCGAGTGTTTCTTAAGGATCTAATGGGCCCTTTGCTTTTTAATATATATTTAAATCATGAGGTCTTTTTTTCTTTTTATTTTGTTTATTTGTAAATACAAATATGCTTTTAAGTAGTTCCCGATAGTAGTTTGTATATACATATGTGTTGTGTTAGGTGAGCAGATTTTTTTTCCCAACCGGATGGGCAATATAGTCCTATAAGTGCTTCTGTTGTTGGACTAATAAATTATTATTATTCGCGCAGAGAAATGATCAGAAGTTTTGATTTCCAGGTTTCTTCTGCCTGTTCAAAATTCTTTGATTGGCAAACGAATCAGGAAAGATGCCAGCGAGAGCATTGAAACGTCGAGTAACGGTTGGTTTGCGAACAAAAGAATTTTTGAGTACGTGGATTTCTAGTCCACAAATAAGCGTAGTTGTTCGACAATCTGTTGAGAGAGATAGCTGAAATTTCGAATAAAGAAGAATAAACAAATAAAAAATCAGAACCAAAAAGTGGTTTTAACAATAGAAAAGCAATATTAAATTAAATATATCAAATAAATCCTTACATGTATTTAATATTTAGTCATATTGCCTCTACAGCAATAACTTGATTTAAGTTTCGCAAAGAGCAGATTAAATTTCTTTTTGTTCGGTGTTGATCAATGTGCCTCCCTTTCCTCTTCTTTGACCTCTCGCCGCGAGGCGAGACTGAAAGTTTCTTTTGTAAATATTCTTAAACATGAGTCCTCAAATAGTTTCTGGATTTAAAAAGACAGGAGTTTTTGGAGACCATGTCATAACTTCTATGCTGTTATTCTGGAACCACTGCCTAGCAATATAGACAATGTGGACAGAGTAATTATATTGCTGGAATATGTAATTATTGTTCGGAAACATTTCTGCTACAGATGTTTGCACAACATATTTCGAGATGTCTACGTACATATGTAGCAGCAACAAAAGGTATGTCGATATCCCATCATACATGCGTTTACCGAAAACCTACCCGATTTCTGCGCACAATAAATATAATTCTTATTAAGTTGAGAATGAAGTGGTCTATATACTCTAACTTTTATGTTATAGTATGATTGGAAGCATTTTTTATCCGTAAGTACCACTAATTCTAAGTCGTAGTAGTCCTTTCCATTATTGATATTATTTAAAGCAAATTAAAGAGGTTAATAATTTTTTTCAAGAGGCAATAGATTTTTTTTTGAATTTAGAAAACGTTTTTTTGGTAGGTTATTGATCTAGAAGCCAGAAAATGGTATATGTCCGTAACTGTTTCTTCAATCTTTACTGTCAATCCTGCTTTTAGGGCGTGCACAACCAATTTTCCTTGCTAAAGACTCGTCCGGAATCTACCGTTTTTTTTGTATTAAAGATGAAATTTTTGTTTGAATTAAAACTCTTCGTATTGACCAATCCTCGGTCTTGGATCATCTTTTTATATTGACGCTGTGCTCTGCTTACATGTCTGCATTTTGTTTTACCCCAACACAAAATCTTGTATCACAAAAAAAAATACTTGATCTCCAAGTGATCATTTTTTTAATTTCTAATCCATCAACACAATTAATTGATAACCTTAAAACAATGGTATCCAATAGTACAGTACACCACGTGTTAAGCAACTACTAGGAGTGGAAATGCTGATTCAGAATCCGCCGTCCGCAAGTAGTCGCGAATACTCTGGTAGGAAGAAGAAATTCAGCGTCATTACTAGTAATCAGAGCACACAAACTATGACATGTACCATAGGGGTATAAGAAGTACGACAATGAATAGTAATTATTAATAAGCAATGTATTTTATGTTATAACTGATGTTACCCACGAGACAAGTAGTAACACTCTGATTTAATTAGACTAAAGTTAATTATTGCTAATTAATATAATCAGTGTAATACATCTACAAATAGACGTGAAATATAATAAATAAATTAAATTAAAGTTTTGCACTTTGCATATAATCCGGTCTCTATTGATAACTTACTATCAGTTTGCAACAATGAAGGTGTGATGATGCATTTATAGCATATTCCTTATAATATACCCGCAGTTCTGGTAAAGTGAGTTTTATACAAAAAAGCAAAATAAAATGTAAAAATTATGTAACTAATTTTTATGAAAATGATTTGTACATAAGTTTACAGGTAACTTTGAAAATTATTTTATATTATGCCAATGATAAGGCGATAATAGAACATTGAAGTTAGCGGCGTAATTTCGTTAATGAATTCGATAAACGTATAGTGGAAATGTGCTTGTAAACAATCCCATTTTGCAATGTCTTTTTTACCTAGAATAAGTGAAACTCGTCTATTTCGTTACAAAACTTGTTTATTCCGTTTAAAGTAACGTTTCTCTCTTAATATGACTCAGTAATACGTTGACACATTTTCAATAATTGTTTATCTACTATAATTTTTGTAGCGAATAACGAATTAAAACATTAAATCCGAATGTTGGTGATATTTGCAAACCAAGAAAGGAAAATACATGAAGAAGCAGAAAATATATCCGGTATATATGACACAAAGCAATTAACTTATTCTAAACACATTTGACCTTTCTTGAATAATTGCATTTTCCCATTACGTTAGTCGCAGGTTTATTTTAGTTTTGTATAGTATAATAAGATGATATAGCAAAAAAGCAAAACATATCCTTGTATTCCGCAATAGATAATAATATGATGTAATAATTAAATTATGTTGCATATTATCATTGACAATGATTATCTTGATGAAGTGATAATAATTACGTAGCGATTTTTAAAATTTGGAATGAAACAACCTCTCTGTAAATCTCATAATTAAAGCATGTTATAAATCTTTGCGATATTTATTAACCAGCAATACGGGATATTTGACCATGTAACAAATAAAAACACACTCAAGTTTATTTTATCTTTAAGAATAAAATGCCTCTAGAATGACTTTAGTAGGTAGTTTTTTTATTTATATTTAAATATAATAATACCAGATACAAGAAAAACACGTTTAGGAAAGAAATATACGTTTAAAACAAATTATGTTTTGTTAGTAGCATAACTCGAATTACTTTTGGTGTATATAGATTTACCAGAGAAATAACGTATTGTTGGTTGGTTGCTATATATGTGACATAACAATGTAATGATATTCCTTATTTTGTTTATTCCAATTTCGAATGTGAAGTTTGTTTTTCTTAGAAAGTTTTGCACGGTACCATAAATCGACAATTACCATACACGTGAAAACAGTTATTTTAAAAATTCGTATTTTCCTATGCAAAACAATAACAGTTGTTTATTGCTGGTGATCGATGGCATCGTCTAAGATGACTTAAAAAAATAAAATATTTTCGTGGTACTAATTACCGCCACAAAACATTTATTTTTAGTTAAGAATCATGCTCTTCGAAATGAAGCTATACGCACTGCGCTTAAATGATCTGTTGGAATCGTACGATTATTTTTGTAAAAGAACGTTGACTCGGTGTGAGTTCACATTAAAATGTAAGGCAATGAAGAAACGTCGCCAATCTCAGTACAAATACTTGTTTCATTGTTTTGCTTCGTTCTTATACAATTTTAATTTGATTTTTAATATAATTCTGCTGCCGCGATGCTGCTTGCATCTGTTTTAGTTTTATAGTCCTTTTCTGGAATATGTTGGCCTGAGGATGTGCAAACTTGCATGAAATCGGCAGCCGTTATGTAATGAAATTTGAAATAATTGTGAAATTGGTACCGTTTTGTCATTATCCTAGATTTCGTTTTTCGGGTTAATTTATGTAGACTGCGAAACAGAGTAGATAATAAAAAAGTTGCCAAATTACTAAGTATTGTTAGAGCGTACAATTCCAATAAAATTTTTTGTTAATCATTAGTTCCTTAAAATAACACCATAATCGTAATATATTTGTTATTTTTATATTTTTTTGATAGCTAACTTGAACATATATATCTTTATTATTATTATTATAAATTCATTATTAATGGTACCTTTCGCGCAATAAATACTGCTTTACTTAAACATGGTTAAACTTTAAATTAAAACACATGTTTTAAGCATAATTTAAGCATAGGTGTTTTAAATATAAGCTTTAATTTAATAACACTTTTGGGAAGGTCAGAAATGTTTTGTAATAGAGCATTAGAAGCGATATGATGGTTTCAATGCACATATGCATAACTATCGGAAAAATGCAGTTATACTGCAAAATACACTTCCACATATAAAACAAAACCGTGACGTGCATTAATCACTACAATAACCCGCAACTATTTTAATTTTCACGTTTATATAATACCTTATTTAGAGTATTTTCACTACTTCTAGAAAGAGCAATAAATTATGGACAAATTAAATTGGAAGAACTGATCGCATTTGGATTAGAAGACATTCAATAAACTATTTTTGCTTCAATGCGGAAAAAATGTGATTGACAATATGAAGAAAAAAGAAACGCTTTAATATTTATCTGTGTTGCATAGAAACTAGTATTTTTGGCTTGATTTTGATTTATAGTTAGTAGTAATGTAGTAATTGATAATATACCGCTCCGTGTGTATTTTGTATTTATTCTACACAAATATATGGAATATATATAATTTTTATTGCTGTATAAAAATTAACGTAAAAGAAGAAACATGTGTATTTGATTAAATTTATGTACCTGTACTCACTGAATACTAGTTAAAGCTACCAGTAATTAGACTATCATTTCGTCGATAAATAAACGGGATATATAAGCAGCTGTGCGTACTACGTGAAGGTAGTATTTGTAGTTTGCGATTTGTTTGCACACATTACGCGTCTGTGATAAGTGTTAGATAATATCAGTATCTGTTTTCTAAAATGTCCAAACAAAAGTGCGTTAAATTCATATTTAGCCATGCTGTCGCTTCGAATAAAAAACTACTCTCTGTGGAATTTTATTCGCACATTGAAGCCGATTTAGAATTATACAAGACTATTAACCCGCCTTTTTGCTCCTTGACGTGGACCCATGGGGATTTATCGAAAATAGACTCTTTACCTGGAATTGCATTCGCAAAGAAGCTACAGGAAAAATCGGTAAATACGATAATGCATGTTGGCGGAAGAAATTTCTCTCGAGAAAATGCTGTCGCCATTATGAACACGATAAAAAAAATGGGAATCAAGAATATATTAGCTTTGAAAGGAGGTGAGTATAAGTTAAATGAAATGGAATAAAGTTGCTCCACACAAGTAAAATCGAGAAGAAATTGCATGAGTATTAAGTATACTCGTTTCACTTATAAAGATGTTATTAATTTTTATTAAGTATTTACATATGAAAATGATCTAAAATATTGATATCTGATGTCTTGTGCAACAAAATAGCCAATTTGATATTTAAAAATATTAATGATAGCTTCAATATGCAGGTACCTACCAAAATAAATTTGGGAAATTTGAATATTGAAGCAATATCAATGGGTCTGACTCCTAAAATATGTTGACATGTATACCGTTTCCAAGTTTGCTTTTAATCAAACATTTTTGTACATTTTTGAATTCTATATTACGTTTCATATTAAACTTGTAAAAGATTTTCTGTATGCAATTGCTTTAAAGTTATTTATTTGTAGTTTTAGAACTAAATTTGTGTGTAGTCAGGATGAAAAACACTCGTGTTAATGTGTTTCCACAATTTTGTAGTGGTATTGTACTTATAATTTTAACCAAAGTTCAAAAAGTAAAATACAGTAGAGCATCTTCGGACAGTAACTTGATACTTAATATATTCTATTTTAATTCTTAACCATGTTTGTGTGAGTTTAAATAATACAAGTCAAAAGATTAATTTCTTAATCTTAAGAAAGTTTGGAGATTCGAGGGGCACATCTTTAATAACATGCGTTTAAATAAATTTTGCCTCAAAATAACTTTTGAAATTATAATTATTTCGTAGCTAGTTACTGAAGTTCTTAATACGAATTTTGTTTGGTGTAAGCTATTTGAATGATATGACAAATGCCAAAATCATAAAACGAAAATTTTTAACTGAATGAAATATGTTTGTTTGCAACAAATAAGTAAGATTTTATAAAAAATGTGGCCTCCACCTTGTTTCAGACATTTCTCACATCGTCTTCTAATAGAAGATAAATGTTTTGTGAGATCATATCGTCAATTTCGTTAATTGTTTCAGCAATTCTGATTTGAAGGTCTAAAAGATCGGGTATCTGTACCCGATAAATTGAGTTCTTTAAGAAATGCCATCAAAAGAAATCACAACAGGTAATATCACAAGATCTTGGTAGAAATTTATGTTTGGCATTTAAATGTATAACCCGAAAATATTGCTGTAGCATATTCATCGTTTCACCTGCTGTGTGTACTCTAGCTCCATCTTGTTGAAAGTAACCTTGGGTTATTTCTTCTTCATTAACTAGTTCGATAAATGGCATAATAATTTCTGCTCAATATTTTTCTTCTGTTAATGTACCGTTAAAAAAATAGGGTCAATAATTCTCCTTCGACTAATCGCACACCATACACTGAGCTTCTGCGTATGAAGTGAGATTTCAACATAAAAATCATGTGGACTACACATCCTCATATTTTTTGAGTTAATATATCTATTCAGGTGATTCGTCAGAAGAAAATGTTTTGCCAAGATGGTCATTATCAAAATTATTTAAAGGCCAGTGACTAAACGTCGTTCTTCTAGGATAGTCGTTTTCCTTGATTTCTTGATAACAGGTCATGCGATATGGAAATAAACGTAAGTTCTTTTTCAAAATTTTATGGCCGATGCCAATTGATACACGCACTCCATGTGATAATATTTGGAATGGTGTTCCTGGTGTAGCATTTATAATTTCTCTTACACTGTCAACTACCTCTTACGGCGGCTTTTTACGCCAACCGCTGCCTCCTTTCTGTTTCTTCAAGAGAGTACTGCCATTATCCATCAATCTTACATCCGTTTCGAAAATAAGATTCAACCATGAATGATTTGTGTTGTATAGTAAAAACTATTTTAAATCACTTTTAAATTACAATACAATTTTAACAAATTCCTATCAACTGTGCATCTGAATGAATACTCTGTCAAATTGATAACTAATGCAACTGAAAATAGTACAAGTTACGACAAAAGTATTTATTGGAGTGGACTACTAAAATTTATTTGAGCGCTCTTTATTTACTAGGACTGCCGTGGATAGTAGATGAAATCACGAAAGTTTGTAGTTACATCATTGTTTCATCGAAAAAGTGAAGACAACTGCTATATATAAAAGTCAGAAGCATACGTGTACACAAGCGAGATAGAAGTATATAACATAAGTCGTAGCTACTTAAGCATAGGTCATAACCAACTAGGACCTAACGAACGTTTAACTAATTGTAAGAGATGGTGCCAGCGAAAAGTACTAAGCTTATTAATTTGACACATACGTTATTTTGTTCATCTGACATTTAAACACACACAAGTTGAGTCCGCCAAAAGCTAGCGTCTTTGCTTTATCGTCGAGTTTTGTACCTAACAAAGAACATTTGCGGCACGCATTACTTTTCTTAATTAATTAAAAGAAAAGGGCTGTTGAAAGTCCTTGTTTGCTGGTAGAAACATATCGTGATCACACTCCATGGATTAGAACATGTGAGACATGGTTTCGACAATTCAAAAGTGGTGATTTCAATGTGAAATACAGTGAACGCTTTGGTCGACTACAAAAATGCGAAGATGAGCATTTGCAGGAGTTATTGGATGATGACCCAACCCAAATTCAACGGCAATTAGCAGAAGCATTTCATGTATTACAAGAAACAATCAGCAGACCTTTATGAGCAATAGAGAAGATCAATAAACTCAGTAACTAGATTTCACGCGACTTGAATGAACGTCAAATACGAAATTGCAAAGTCACCTGTGAAATGCTGCTTTAACTCTACGAAAGAAAATCCTTCTTGTATCGAATTGGGACGGGAGACGAAAAATCGATATTTCAAAACGGAAAAAATCGTGGCTTTCACCTGGCGAAGACCATCCTTCAATACCAAGGCCAAATCGCTTTCGGCAAGAAGACCATGCTATGTGTCCTGTGGGACTAGAGCGATATTGTGTAACATTTATTGGATGGAACATTCTTCCGCACCCGCCGTACTCCCCAGACCTGGCCCCATCTATCACCTCTTCACAAAGCAGCACTTCAGCAATTTCGACGAAGTTGGAAAATCGGTCGGCGAATGGTTTGCCGCAAAATGCAAGCAGTTTTTCTGGTGTGGTATGAATAAATTACCTAAAAGATGGGTGAAATGTGTAGAAGCCGACGGCCAAATTTAAAAAAAAATATTTGCTATTTATTCCATTTTATTCTGTTTAGCAAAAAAAACGGAAAGAACTTGTTTATACACCTGGAATGTATTACCGATAACGTTTCGATAGTATCAACAGGCTTCTAATCAATCGTACTTTAAAATATTCAATCAAGATATGATTTAAGTAAGATTTAACTCTCACACGTAGTTGCAACTATAACAAAAAATAATTCAGGTTAGAAACATGGCTCTCTCGATTAAATTGTTTTACGATCATATTGTACAATTCTTCAGTAGTTAGAATTTATTTTGATTATTCGGCCAAAAGCATTTTTATTTTTATTTAATGTATTTTAAAGAGATTAAAAATAAGCATTCAGTGATTTATTTTCATCACGATGATTGCACTGCGAAATTCAAATTAGGGACTGATTAAATAAGTGTTTTACCATATCATATACCTTACCATATAATCGATTGAACAGCACGGTACAATTATAAGGTGGAATTTAAAATCTTCTCATTATTTTAGATGATTTTATTGCAGATGTATCTAAAACAAAAAGTGTACGTCACTAAACTTGACAACTATCTACTCGAACCACCTACTCGAATAAAAGATTACGAAGAAAATAGGAAATACTAATGAGCAAATAACTCAGCATGGGTGAAGGAGTACAATTTTACAAATATGTGACATGTTTCGCTATCACTGGAGCTTCATCAGATGTCTTATTACTACTGTAGTAATAGGACATTATGTTATATTACGTTGTGTTAAATATGTTACAAATATTATGTTTTACTTCTTCGCCCATGTTCAATATGGATTTCCAAGTATCGGCCGACTCTATCGAAATAAGCAAATAACTGACTCTGATTACGTGAAATTTAAAGCAAGAATAGAAAGATGTGCAGAAGTAGGAAGTTACTATGTACTGAATTATTTTTTATAACATAACGTTATTATATATTCTTATAAAATAAAGTACAAATTTGGTAATCTTCAAAAATTACTTAAATGTAAATCTAAAATCAGAATTCCTAATGACGTTTGAAACATTAATCTTTAAGTAGCTGGTATTGTACTCTTAATGAAACTTCCTGTTTCACTTACTTTTAATCATTCTGTAAGCTTAAATAATATTCTGAGCATCATTAAAACTTAAAAATAGGTAGTCTTTCACGAAGAATATATTTGTTAGAGGGAAGATGAAAAATAAGAAGCTAGACTAATCCGTGGATCGACTGTACTCGCTTTGTTATAACAGTGTAAAACATGGACTTGCTAATATGTGCTAAATACACAGATACTTGCAACAACTCAAGAATGCTGCGTATCTTGTAATTGTATGTCAAGGAGGTTGCGTACTCTTACTAAAGCAAAAGCTAATTATAATATTACACCTTCGATACAGATTTATATTATTCTTACATGTTTTACTCTTGAAACTCGTTATGGAGTTATATTATTTTTTTTTTGCATCTCTTATTTTAAGGGGATTTTAACTCTTAATTTTTAATATATGACACAAATTTACTAGTGATTAGAAATTAGGACTCTACGATAGTCATGTTAACAAACGCGCTAATATTCAAAACCAAAATATTTCTTCCTTTCTGATCTAAGTTTTATAAATACATTCCCATTAATTGGATCTTATGAATATGTACGAAAATTTCTTTTTGAAAATCAATGCTTATGTAAACATTGTTTTGTTTTGCTGGGCTGTCTAATGTATTATGAGCAAGAATGGATGTATATATATCTTATGTATATTTATGAGTAATATATAGATTTTCATCAATTAATGAAGTTTGCGCTGTAATGGTATCTATATCACGTTAGGCTTATCTTTGTTTGATTTAATATGAAAACTACATTTCTTTTTTTCATTTATTATTAGTTTATATAATATAATATGATTATATAAAAAACTGTTCATTTACATAATTTCGTTTAAAATCGTTTTGTCAACGAAATTTTTCATAAAATTTAGAAATTGTGATTATTAATGGCATTGGGTTAGGATTGAATTGATGATATAAATACGAAATATATGAAACTATTGTATATAACAAGTTAATGAAATCATATTGAAATGGTGTGTAAATTATAAAAATTTTATAAATTATAAAAATAATATTTTTCATAGAATGTGTGACGTATTGGAATAGTGATGTTAACCATGCATGTTGACAAACTACATATAATGTGTATTATGCTAATGAATAAAGAAACTGCTCTTACTTTGGAATTTAATGGCGTATTATTGGCAGTTTAATTGAATTTTAAGTTTTATAAACATTATCAATCAATATAGATTGCCTCAGATGAGATAACATTTCTACCACGGGAATACTGCTTATTGCAAGAGATGCAGGCTCCGTTAAATTAGATGAATTGCTCTTTAACATTAGAAGAGTTACTAGCTACTTTAAAATTTACCAATCTTACAATTGGTGATCTTTGCTTTACTATCTTTTTAATATCTATAACCGATTATTGTCTTTAGTGTTTTTAAACACGTAGTATTTTTGTCGTTTTTGAAGATAGATACTGGTTACAAAAAACAAATTTGAAACTTTTCGTTCTTTTTTTTAATGTAACTATTGTTGATGCTAAAATTACAATTTTCTTGTAATTTCCAACGTAATTTAATTTCCGAAAAAATATCGGTCTCGGAGGGCACTTGAGCCCAACATCTCTACATCTCCGTGTAGCATGCTAAATCAATTGCACCACGAGGCCATTGAATCCAAGTCGCCTTAAATCCCCCTAGATGTCACGATGCCAGTAGATATATTGTAATATCTTACGGGCACTATATTATTAAACGGCAAGTACGTAATAGTTAAACTAACATCCATATTAATACTAATATTAATACGGATATCAGTACTAAAGGATTAAATCCTCTTTACCCCTGCCGTTTAATAATATAGTGTCCGTGAGATATTACAATATATCTACTGGCATGGTGACATCTAGAAGGATTTAACTACACTGGAGATGTAGAGATGTTGGGTTCAGTTCCCTCCGAGACCGATATTTTTTCGGAAATTTAATTACGTTGGAAATTGCAACAAAACTGTAATTTTATCACTACTAATGCCAACGGTGGTTTAGTATTGATATTCATATTAATATGGATGTTAGTTTAACTATTGTTGATGCTGTGGAACTTTTAAATGTAGTTCTATATTTACTTGCTATCTGTTGGTAAAATTTTTAATATCGAAATATGGGTATATATATAGTATTTGAGGTTCTCACGGGTATAGTATGCGTTGTTTCTTTTTTCCCGGATTCTCTTGAGTGCTCTGGACAGGATCTTGTTGACGTTTTGGTGGCATCGCAGCTACCTTCTTCTCGAACGTGTTACGATAGGTACGTCAGTACTCGATCACCGACCGTTACAGGTTCGAGAAGAAGGTAGTAGCGATGCCACCTAGGACAGTCAAGAAACGTAGAAAATCCGAGGAAAAAGAAACAGCATATAGATATTGTAATGAATGTTTTCGCGGGTAAAATTTTCCTCTTGGGTTTCATCTCACGTTCGGCGTTGGTTCACAGAAGAACCGGATACGTTCTGATGTTTCGATGTAATCCCATATATCTTCATGGGATAGGGATAGGGATAGGGATAGGGATAGGGATTTTATGTAGTCCTAAACGGAATAACAGAGATGCTGGTTAAACTTATATTTCAAAAGCGTTCAAATAAGAGTAGTTATTTGTTAAATAGTTTAGTAATTCTCCCCTTAAGCTTCCTTTCTCATTGCAACCCTAAATACTAAGCGAATAAATCACATTGGAAGGTCTTTTCTGTTTACAAAAGTATATCTTACATGATGTATATTTTATTTCATAAGCTTTTATTTTTTCCGTTAACGAGATGTCAACACGCTATCTGAGGCACGTGTGTTGAATTAAAGTGTTAGTAATGGTGAATATTAATATTTAAATTTTAAAAGTATTCAAATTACAATGCAGTTAATTTGTTAAATAATTTAGTAATGTTAATTTTCCGTTGTCCTTCATTCCTCATTTCATCCTTAAACACGAAATGAAGAAATCATATAGGAAGTTTTTTGGTAAGGCATTTTTCTTTTGTTCTTTATTTTTTTCTTCATTTTATTGTACAATATATTTATTAATATTGTCACAATTTCAGCTGTTAGGGATAATATACTTAAATTAGCTGGTTTGCTCATTATAATATTAAAGAAGAATTTTTGTAATTTAATCGGATCTTTTATAACATGTGTTGTTAATGTAATAATTTTGCCTTAATTTTGATGCAAAGTTAAAATTTTTTTTGAAATTCATTGCCTGCTTATTTGCAAATTAAGTAATCAAAATCGAAATTTATTTTCAAATAAGTTCGCTTTATATTTTTCTTAATGTAACAATTATTCAAAACAATTTTTTGCTTTTCCATCTTAATATAGAGTATCTAATTAAGTTCTTTTGCTTGTACTTCATATTAAAATTCATGTTTCGATGCAGTTTGCTATTTATTAAAATAGCTTTTTCTGTAATAAATACTTCTCTTTACTAGATTAGCAATACATTGAACATAGAATATATGAAAGTATTATTTAAGAATATACTTAAATATATACATGAGCAAATACATGTGCATAGACATTATGGGATCATTAATGTTCATATTTGACGCGTGGTAATTTCTCCTTTAACTTTTTCTATATTTGGATAAACATACGTGCAAGTAATTTACAAGCAGCTATAGTTTTTTTGCTTCATTGGATAGGCTTTAGTTAACACACCGTTATTTAGTAAATTATTATCACATCGTAATGAAAAAATATATTCAGCGTTTCGGGCATTTCTCTTCTTCATACCTTCTGACTACATTTATTAGAATTTTGCATTTAGTTAAATAAATATAATGGTTCATTGCCATATGTTTTCAATAATTTTGTTGTTTTCTATGCACTGTTATTGTAGGTACTGTGGTTGAGAGCGATGATTCCAAATGTGATTTTCCTTATGCCCTGGAATTTCTACAATTTCTGAAAGCAGAATTTGGCGATGATTTTAGTATTGGCACCAGCGGATATCCTATTGGTCATCCTGCTTCTGAAGACCCAATAAAAGATATAGGTTATTTGAAGAAGAAGGTAATTAATATACCACAAAGTTTTCCGTTAACGTCGTATTAACTATTAATTATGTAGCCCTAAAAATACTCTTTTAAAGGCAAATAAATTTAGATAAGATTTTTATAGATATGGTATCAAAAATGATAAATTTAACTTACGAGTACTTCCTTTCTACATACATAGATGATCATATACAAGGTTAATCAGTAAAATTAGTTAAATTAATAATATAATTGTAATGATATATATATCAAAAATTCTTAAGTTTCGATCTATCTTTAAGCGCTCAATTGACACTAGATCACAAATACAAATCAGTTGATAATACACATAGCTAATAAAAACTTAGAACAGTAAAAATAAAAGGCGTTTAAATATATTTTATATCTAGTAGTCTATTTCAATAAAAGCTTTTGTCGTAACTTGTACTATTTTCAGTTGCATTAGTCGTCAATTTGGCAGAGTATTCGTTCAGATAACATTTATCATGTAAATCAAATACCTTATACCAAATAAAATTCGTTTGAAGAGTTTCAGTAACGCGTAAGACATAATTATTATATATTTTTTATACCGTATAATCTTCTTCTCGACTAACACCCTTCATACCGCCAGACGGAGTTAAAACGGTGTTATAGCCTAACACCATATTTTTATAAATGCGCACACATTTATGTAAGAAATAAGGTTATTTCACGTATACATTTAAACAACTTGTATGCTAGCGCGGGTTAATTTCAGTTTATATGAATTTAAAGATGTGTGCCAGCAAGTAAGGAATAACTAACACTCCTTTAGTTAGTAAATGCAACATCGCACCTCTCTGTTACGTTTCATTCTTATTGTAGGTCGATGCAGGCGCCGATTTTGTAATGTGCCAAGGTGTATTTGACCTACAAACATTCAAAAATTTCTATAAAAGATGCCGGCAACAGCATATAGACGTGCCGATTATTCCAGCAGTATACGCAATTAATTCGTATGCGGTACTGAAGAATTTGATGAACTTTTGCAAAGTCATCCCTCCAGATTACTTAGCGGCGATGGAACGCTATCAAGATGACGAAGAGGCAATTACAAATTACTCAATCAAGTATGTGAGTGATTTAATTACGGCGCTTTTGAAAGATACTGAAATATCGATACCTGGCGTACATGTCTCCTGCTTCAACAATCTTACTTTAGTTAGCAAAGTATTCGAGAAATTAGATTTTGTTAACTTAAAACTTTGTCGCCGTGAAAATTAATTGCGGTTATTTTAAAATATACATAGATGTCTTCTATACCTTGAGTGATTTTAGTAATTTTTATTAGGCATGTTTTACGACTCTCTAAAAGATAAAACACCTATAATTCTTTTATTTATTACCTAATAATAAAAGTAGGAGCTTCAATTCCAGTTAGTAAATAAATAAAAATGGATTTACCTGAAATCGACTCAAGGTAGAAGCCTATACGTATGCCTTGAACTAGATGTAATTGTATATTGATTACACCTTGAGCCATTTTAAAACTAACATAGATTCTTATATGCTATAAACAATGTCTTTATATTGCTTTGCATAGCGTTTAGTGTTGTGTATTATATTACCAGGTTTTGATCTTATTCCGCTAAGGAATTTTTATTTGCTTTTGCAACCACGACATTAGGTAGTTTATGGGTTAGGTGTTTCGTTATCTTTTGTTCTTGACACTTGAATCAATATAAACTATGAAGCGAACCAATAAAATTAAGAGAACATACGCGGATTATATATGGACTAAGGTACTTAAGTAGCGGTAATATGAAAACCTTATGCGAATCGCAGAATTATAATATAATGGTAATAAATGGCTTTATTTCCAAATTTCCGAATCGCAATATAAAAGAAAGTAAGAAACAAGATCAAATTTGAAATTTTGCTTCAATGCGGAGTTCAAATTGACAGTAAGTTGCCATCTGTATATGAAGATATTATCTTTGTTTGTCGTCCTAATTCGTTACATACATTACTTTGTCTACAAATCTGTTAAGATATTAACTTACTAATCGACAACTAATAAAATCAGCTTGTCGCGAATACCTATGCCACAATTGAATATGTGTGGGTTTCTTCGGAAATTTTTGTTTCAAAAATACATGGTTCAAGGTATTCGGGCTCCCTCTATATTGCTATTATATACTGTAAGTGTAAGTACATGTGTATTAATTTCTAAACATGACTAATTTATTGTTATTAAAACTACTACAACTTTGTATTTGTTAATACCCTTTACTGAAATTAAATCATGAAATATATGGCTTTAATTATTTTATCTAAACGTTATGTTGGAAACCAAATGTATATTATTTCTTTTTAAACGAAACAGAGCTATTATTCCGTCATGTATCTATTGCATTATAATTAAGTATCAAATTATTTATTTCAAGAATATTAAGAAAATTAATATTATAAGGCGATCTGGGTCATTATTTTGGACATGATAATATACTGTAGCAACATATGTATTTACAATAAACACTTGATCTCTATGTCTATTATCGGAAATTCTGTAGAACTCTCGCCTATGTTGAGTAGGTTCTGATTAAATTAGCCCAAAGGCAAGGGAACGAAAACATTGAAAATACGTTTTTCGTAACAATAACCAAACGTTAGGTAACTTTTACAAGTAACGTTTAATAAATATACATATGAATGCAATTGTTTCAAATTAACGCAAATGCTGCGGCTCCTGCTTAAGCAATGTGGGGGTTCCAAATGTTGTGAATACTAATACCTTTTACAGCAGGTGACTATGTATCCTTTATTACAAATTATTTTTGCTATAGTATTAATAATAATAATAATAATAATAATCTTTATTTGTCCAACGATTACTATCACTTACAGGCGTAATACTATTACAAATCAACACACATGTACAATACATTTCATAACAATTAACATAGTCCTAATATAAACAAATATTCTACGAGTATATTCTGTTGAAATTGGTGACCATATGGAATATAGGCGATTTGGCCAAGATATATGTATTGTGCCTACATGCTACGAGAAAATCAAGAGATCGTGTGTAACGTGGTGGTACTCGGAAATCGACATAAGCTAATAATGATGTGAATCTATTTCATTAGATAACAGGTTAAATAAAAATCTTGCGCTGTTTTTATGGCGACGATCTTCTAATGAATCAAAATTATGTTGCTGCAGCAATGTTACATTATCTGAACCACGATCAGGGTAAGTATCGCTAGCCTTATAGCTAAGGTATTTGAGGAACCGCTTTTGTACACGTTCAATTAAAATCACCTGATACGTGTAGTAAGTAGTATAGTACAGAATCCTTACCACTGAGATGTCACGAAAGGCGCGACAAGTTCTTATTAGAAAACCCAAAGATTTAGATGCAGAAAAACATATAGCAGATATGTGATCAGAAAAGCTTAGTTTTGTGTCAAAAAGTACTTCCAAATCCCTCCCTTTTTCAGTTCTTGCAATAAATGTGGAATCAACAGAGTAATTAAAAATGATCAGATTAGAGCGTGTGGTATAAAAGATCACTAAACATTTGCCAATATTTAGAGATATGCCATTCAGAGTACACCAATCATTAATAAGGGTAAGGTAAGTCTGCAACTTAACGGAACCAACTAGCGAATCGATAACATTGTAGATTTTAAGATCATCAGCGTAAGCTAAAGCCTCATATCGCAATTTATCTAGCAAATCATTCAGAAAAATGTTAAATAAGGGTGGTCCGAGATTATAACCCTGCGGAACCCCAGATAGTATTGTGAAGTGAGTGGACGAATAGCCATTATAAAGAACGTGACCACTCCTTCCAGAGAGGTAAGATGAAATTAATTTCACCAACGCAGGGCAGAAGCCAATAGCTTCCAATTTAGCACAAAGTAACTTGTGATTAATACGGTCAAATGCTTTAGCAAAGTCAGTATAGACGATATCGACCTGTTCTCGCTGGTTCAATACTCCGGATATATACTGGGTGATATTTGCCAAGTTCGTTACTGTGGATCTACTTGATATAAATCCATATTGATGGATTGACAGAAATGGTTTAACATTAAAAAAAATATTATTATATAAAATATGTTCAAATACTTTTGTAAAGTTAGCTAAAATGTTTATAGGTCTGTAATTCGCAATGTTAGCCCGGTCACCTCCTTTAAACACTTGCACTATTTTACTAGTTTTCCAAATTGTCGGAAATGTAGAACTTTTAATAATTAAATTGTATAGTATACACAGTGGATACGCAAAGATAGAGGCATATTCACGAACTAGAGAAGTAGGTATGTTATCATCACCCGATGTCATATCATTAGAAAGCCTTGAAGCACTCTTCAGCACCTCATCCTTGGTAATAAAGGATACACCAAAAGAGGGACAGTTACTATTTACAGTTTGTGGAACCAATGTGCCGGCACTAAATGCATTAGAAAAATGACATGCAAAACTATTAACGATGGCCTCAGGTTCAGTTAGTTGCTCCTCGTTGTGGAACATGCGCCCAGGGATCCTTGAAGTTGTCCTCCGACCACCAACAAATGACCAAAAGGCCTTGGGATTAACCTTGATATTCGCTTCCACCTGCCCTCGATAATTATGGTATGCGTTATCTGCCTCTACTTTAAGTAATTGACGAAGTCTTCGGAACTCATTGAGATAATAATCCAACCTTCTATTTTTCCATTTCTTAAAGTAATACTCTTTCATATTTACAAGTCTTTTAATATTTGCCGTGAACCAAGGCGGATAGTGTCGATTTGTTGATTTGATTTTAGGTACGCAGTGATCTAGGACAGTGTACAATCTGTTGTTACAACATTGCCATGATCCAACAAAGTATCCCAATCAACCGCGCCAAGTTCCGAATATAGTGCTGGAACATCCACCTTCCGGAAATTCTAACGCAAATTACTAGATTTTCCATCAAAGATGGAAAATCTAGTGGATCCGATGGTAAGTCGAGACTAATCAGTATATCAAGAGCAGGATGGTGCGGGTCCTCACCAACAAAGGGGGCCAAATCATGGGCAACCGCGAACTCCACATCCAGGTTCGTAAGTACAAGGTCGAGCAATTTTCCATTTAAGCTTGTTATATCGTTCAGCTGTCGCAGATTAAGAGTTTCCATCAAAAGCAAAATACTGCTAGTTCTTCTATCGTCCAAATCTGGCATGTTAAACCCGGGAGCATTAAAATCTCCAACTAATATGCATTGCTTGTCTAACAGGAAAATTCCTAAAGCATCAATAAATGTCTCATAATCATCGAGTCGGATATTTGGAGGAATATATAAATTGACAATGTACATCAACAAGGACATCTTGCATTTACATATCACTATATCAATCAGTGGCAGGAAGTCAGCCAAGGTAGATGCATTCACCGGAGCTACGGACAGTTTCTCCGTAAATGCAGACAAAACACCCCCTCCAATAGACCTCCCCACTAAAGCAAATCTTCTAGCACTCCTATATACTACAAAAGCAGGATCCATAAATTCTCCGTTATCCACATCATCAGCCAACCAGGTTTCTGTAAGGAATACACCCTCTGCATCACAAACGCTGCTGGAAGAAAGTACTGTATCAGTTTTTGTTCGTGCAAGAACAAGACCACGAACATTTTGGTATTTGAAGGGAAGTGTACTATTAACGTTGGATTTGTTTAGTTTAAAGGCCTCGATTTAACCATTTTCGGTATGTCTCTTATATATTTTATGTAGATATCGGATTCTCCCGCACTTTTCCGTGCGAAAAATTCCTCTCTCACCCTGCGATATAAAACAATTTGCTGCGGAGTTCTGTCCTTAGACACATTAACTAGTTTAAAGTCTGTGGAAGACTTTAAATGCTTATAATTCCGAATTGCCCTATTAACCTGAACATTGCTTTCAAGTGTGATCTTTATTGGACGCTTTCTGTTAGATTTGGAAGGATCATACCTGCCAAGACGGATAGGTCTAATCAGACCGGTAAGCACAACATCCAGAGTAGACAGAATATTTTTGTAAGTAACCACGTCAGCTGCCACCTGACAGTTCTTATCACCAGATGTTTCCTCGGGTACGTTAAGGAATATGATGTTCTCCTCCCTCCTGTCCCTATCCATTACTTCCTGAATTACTGCCTCTCTGTCAAATATGTCCATGTCCATTCCCGATGCAGTCTTCTTCTTGAGTTCTTTTATTTCATTTTGAAGGTCGTGGACCAAACTAGTAAAATTGTGCAGGTTCTTTAGCTTCTGTTTAAAATCAGAACATACAGAATAATAAAATGATATCTTCCGGTCCCTACTTTTTAAGCACTGCATTTCTGCTCTAGCTAAACCTGCGCAGACTGAGTGCATAACCTTCCTGCACAGATTGCAGGCAATCTCCTTTTCTGGAACTAGCTTTTTTGAACATATACCACAACTCGCACTCATTTTAAATAAGATTTTGTTAAGAGAGACGGAAAACGATCCTGGTGACTTACAGCAACGTACAAGAGAGCCACAGAAAAAAAAAGGATCAGAACACAGCAAAATAATTTTTGAGTCGGACCTCGTATTAATCGATAAATTGAACGGAATCTCGTGTTACAAGAAAGAAGGAAAAAAAGTTGATATAAAAAGAAGCAATATAACAGAACTGGAAAGGATTATATATATAACGTGAAAGGGGACAAACAAATGTAAACATAAGGTATACCAACGAGTAGATGAAATTATAAACTTTCAAATAATACCGAAATCGATAAATATAAAGCGGAATAAACTTACAAATCATTAGATGAAAACACACTATCTTCGCTAACGCACCGGATGCGATCACAGCAAGATAAATACTGTAGTACTAGTATTTAAATAATAAGAAAAAAAACTTTTGGGCTTTTGGATTTTTTGATATCTTTTGAGTTTCCTTTGAAAACTGTAGCTTTTTCTAAATATTCTTTCAAAGCAACATCAAATTCAGTATTACACTTTATTAATCTACGAAAAACACTCCGGTTAGAAGACAAAATTGATTCACCTCGTCCTCTCAACGCAAGTTCGAAAGATCCACACAATTAATAATGTTCAATACATATCGAGCGTGCTTCACTTTTTCGCTGTGCAATGATATATATATATATATATATATATATATATATATATATATATGTTCGTACTAGTTTTACTTTGTCTGGAACACCTATTGAAGAATAAATTCGATTAGAAATCTTGTATGAATATTCGTTTTGTAAGCCATTCTTCTATTTTATTGGCCAAACTAATTGCGTTCATTTTGAATGCTTTCGTTGCACTGCTTCGATGAAATAAGCGTTTGTAAGTAGAAGTTATGACCTCTCGATAATGTAATTAGTACATTCGTTAGCGGTTATGATGCTAAAACGATCGGTTTGAACAACGCTTTCGAGCGGTTATAGCTCGGAAGCGCCCAAAGCTAACGCACTCCTATTCTAACCATAATGTGTGATCATATTTATAAAAGTTTAATTTGAAATATCACTTGACCATAACTAATTTTGTTTTAATACAAACTGTGAATATTTTGTGATTTATGTTTTTCCAGTTTAGTAAATGAACTCAACATTCCAATCGATAGATGTGAAAAAGGAAATCAAGTTGCTGTTACTACGCTTTTTAGGGTGGGAGTGCAGGAGAAATATTCAAATCTTTACAGCCACTTCGTATCGCTTGAATTTATTTACTGAAATTTCAAACGTTTATCGTCGTTAAAGATTAAATAGGGAATTCAAAGAAGTTCTCCCAGAAAAGGAAAAATACTCAAAGAAGGAAAAATATCTCAAAGGTCTATTTCTCGAATTTTGACTAATAACATTTAACAGATCAGTGTGACATAACCTCCGAAAGGTACCCTTTACCGGTGATAACGTGTTTACAGTAGAGAAGTTTAATTACCGAATTTACACTTCGAGTTCAAAAGAAGCGGAAGAACTCATTGGAAGTGTTCAAAGAGACCACCACCCAGCAATGATCTGGCGGGAAATCGGGTATAGTGATGCTTCGGAGTTGCATTAAAATTTCTACTAAAATGTGTCAAGGAATTGCTTAAAAAACTATAATAAAATCAGAGACACAACTGTATTTCAAAATCACCAATAGAACTTTTAGCAGGATTCGAGCCAGGTCATAAAGTAAAGTGTACTTGAGAATGGTTGGAAGAAAACGTTCATAACTTAGTATAATAATGCGGATAATTTGCGTTTGTTAAGCCCGAATCTTAATCCGTTAGACTACTCTAAAAGGTACGCCGCCATTAGGTCTCTGAGAAAGAATTTGGTGAAACCAGCAGGCAATTTCCCACTAGGCACCACACATGCAAGTAGTGATGACTGGTCAAAGAGGTTGAAGGCATGCATTAAAACCAAAGGGTATGGTACTTTGAATGGAATGATTAAAATTCAATGAAAATTGACTCCCACCTTCTAATTTAAAGTAATACTTCTTATGCTTTTGCGGGCGAAATATGATTGGAATTCCCTCTCAGTTTCTATATTTTACAATTATTTACAATGATATCTGCACCTAACACACACAGTCACATTATTTTGACATCGAAACTTTGTAATTTTGCATCAGTGACATCTAGATAACATCAATGCTGCTACATTTGTAGGTAGTTATCAATTTAACGCCATATTGATGCTGATTTTTTTATAACCTTCGGGACGTCACTTGCTGCTATAACATTTCGACATGACAGCATGCACTAACACACATTTTATATTCTGTTATAATCTATCCAATTTGATGTGGTATAAATGTTAATTATTGTGTTATTGTATGGGTTTGGTTAAAATTTAACATGCGAGAATAATATTATGCTCAAATACTTTTACTTTCCAAGAAATAGCAATGTTTTGATTTTGACTGTTCCTAAAAATGCCATTTATACTAAAACAAATAGTAATTCGTCAGATCTGATTTGGGCGTATTTATTTTTCAAACTAATAGCATAATTATATTTAAGGAAAAGAGGAAGTATTTTTTCCGTTTGGTGCGAACTTTATGACGGTCATTGGATATTAAGAATTGACAAAGGCAATTTAATTTTAATTGATAATTTAAAAATCAATACTTAATGTCAAAAATATGATCAGAAATGATTTATTTTTTCTAAGATTTTTCAAGATTCCATATAGAATATTCGCACACGCATTTATATTTTCTTTATATTTCCAATGAAAATTTTATCGAACAAGTATCCTTTTCATTACAATGATTTATTGTTGCGTTATGTCGGTGTCAATTAGAGACCTATGGCCTATACCATAGGTGCACATTATTATATTTTTCTCAAAAAATGTCCAATGTATGACAAATCGATTTGTACGCGATTTTCTGTTCTTATAGATTTCCACAGTGGTAATGCTAACTATATAACAGAATACAATTGAATTTTAGTATTTACATATTTATTTCTGCCTATCACACTTAATTTGTACTTTGCCGGAGTTCTTGATTTCAAGAAGTTTTCTATTTTGCGATAGAAATCTAGTTCTGGTCAGAGAACAGTTTACATTTGTTACTAAGCTACTTGCCAACAGAGGCGTAACTTTCGCATCTCGAGAGAGATCATTCTCTAGTGAGAGAATGTATAATAAAAAGTAGTTATTTTTGAACTCCCCGGCGGTGTAGACTGTTTTAAATATTTGTCATTAAACTAACCCAACCACAATGTCGGAAAAAAACAAACACATGTGTGAATTAAACTGCCGTGAACGATAACAACCCTTAAGTAATTTGTGTTTATTTATTTTAACCTTGACCTCCTGCGATCTGTGATTTCTAACCTAAAAAATTGCGATGGATATTTTTATTTGAAAAAGGTAGTTCGATGTTTCGTGTTTTCCTTTTGATGTTTGAATTAATTTTATCTAGTTAATCTTATACTTATTACTTCGTACACGTTTTTCTTTTCGTACTATTAATATTTTGTTTTAGAATTGAAAGAGTACATTTTTTTCCTGCCCGTCTATATCTTCAGAGGTCAATGTTATGTCTTTGCATTAATTAATTTATTAATTGGTAATTATTAACCAGCATGTGAATTTTAATATGCGAATCTCCTGTTGAATATTATTTTTTGCATCCTGTTTTTGTTTTGTTTATGTTGTGCGTTGAGTACTTGATCTTATATTGTTTGCAGAGTATAATAAGTATGTAGACGTAAACATGTTACTGTAATTTCTGTTTTTAATATTTGTATTAGTAGCTTGGCTATCTGTATACCTTCAATATTATTGAGTTAGCGTTTAATGAAATAAATTAAATCTAATGTACATTTGTTTAGAAATACTTCCTTTTTCCTTAATACATAATTTCCTTTGGAAAAAGCATCCTATACACTGTACAGAATTTTATATGTAAGAGATATTTAAAATCTTATGATAATATGCGCATTGCCTATGCAGCGGTATACCAACTATTTTATTTCGTCTCTTGACTATTCTATTACTTTCCACTAAGTAGTAATAAATGTCTAATTTGATGTCCTTTTTTGGTCCGTTTTATTCGTATTTCAAAATGTTTCCCGCTGTATTTGCTAAACATTAGTAATGTTCCGGATACTCTTGAGACTATCTGTTACTACTATACGCTCTTTATCAAACGCGCTTATTGCTATAATTTTTTGATGCATGGTTGTTATTTAAACAAAATATTAGTAGTGTGAATGGCACGGATTGTTCCTCCTAACGAGGATTATGTAATTTTGCACGTAAATATATAATTTTGTTCCATGTTATATATAAACTTTTGTATATAGATAGAAAACGAACTGTATAAAATGCATACACTTTTTTGGAAAGATGATTCAAGATCAGTAAGATAGCTGTTGTCGGCGATATTCTGGAAGGGAAGTATTTCCAAGATCTGGACCTATGTTACAATACTAATCCATTAATGTCCAAATCACAAACTAAATTGATATTAACGTTAATTGGTCTATAACGGTACTTTAAAAATTGCTTTTCGGCAAACAGGAAAATTTGTTAATTTTGGGAAACCTATTCGATCTTTAAACTTGCGTGTACACCTAATATGTACACTATCACCAAAAGTTTGCAAACGGCAACGGATTTTACAAAAAGTCGCAGATACAGTAAGATTTTATTGTGATTATTAATGAATTTATACAACATAGGTGACTGTCGTCAAATAAAAGTAAATTCATTCAAACATAATATAATAATTATTTAGTTCGTAAGATTATTTTCGTTGCTATAAACTCCTTTGGCTTTGATAAACGGTGCACAAATTTTAAGTATTCTTCAAAGCAATTTTTGGAGACAGCTCGCGTGAATTTGTTGCTATACGTTCTGTAAATATACCCATAAGTGTTGGGTGTTGCGAGATTGCCGCTGTCTAGCGTTTCAATCAAGCTCATCCCATAAGAGCTCTATGGGAGATAAATCCGGATTTTGAGAAGGCCAAACCATTAATTTTAGTTCATTTCTTACTACTTTCTCCTCTAAAAAGTTTTTACAGATTTGTGCCGTACGTTGGAGGTCCATGCCTTGCTGGAACACAAACGGCTCACCTACAAGACGGCTTCTACACAGAATAGCATAATTTTGCAAAATATCAAAATACTTTTCCTTCCGAATTGTGCCACTAATTTTCACTAAATCACGTAGTTTTTCCAAAAAAACAACCCCATACCATAACATTACCACCGGCACTAAGCAGGTCTCAGTAGCTCTTTCCCCTGGTTGTCGACGAACAAAACTCTCCGTGGCGCACCCTATAACTGATATTTGGACTCGTCGATTCATAAGGCTGCTTTCCAATCATCTAGTGACCAGCGTTTTAAAAAATGTTTCTTTTACTGCCGATGCATCCCCTTAAACATGCTGCCAATAATCTCCTCTTGACGGTGGCAACAGAAACATTTGTTCGTCGTTGTGTACTAACGCGCGTTGCTATTCGGTGTTTTTAGACGTTGATTTCGTTTCGAAGTCGTTATTATACATTTATCTTTAGTTCCAGAAGTCACCCGTGGCCGCCCACATCTTCTATCCAGATGTTGTGCTGTCTCTCTTCTCCGGGCCAATGTGTAATGCACACATTTCAATGAAATCCCTATACGTAAAGCAATTTCTCTTTCGCTATATTCTTTGTTGTTTCAATTAACTGTCTGCGTTTAGGTTTTTTTACGCTCAATACTTTACCAAATTATTACAATTGCGCACTGATTTCAAAAAACTAATTACGCATAGGAAAGTGATAAGACACTAAGGATTAATACCTTTACCAGATGCACTAAATATTACTAAAGTAGTACTAAACCGCTTGATCGAAACTAATTACTGCAGGCATCCTACCCCATTCCTGCCTAACAATAGTTCTATGTATTTTTGGGAAAGAGCGATAACATGCATTCGGGTGAAATTTGTATCTAAATGTTTGGACTTTACGGATTATGCGTAACAATTTTGTATTTGCATACAAGAATTTATAATAGGGATTAACGATTTCACCATATGCCTATCAGTTGTATTATTTTAAGGGAATTTCACCTTGCTTCTAAACTTATGGATGGTAGTGTATCTAGTACAGTAATACTGAACTAAAGTATATTCGAACCAAAGAAAGTTACTTATCGCATATATTAAACAAGTCTTTCATTAGTATTGACCACTTCTAGTGTACGGTGTAATTGCTGTGTTTGTTTTTCCGTATTTACATGTTCACCAAAAGATTTTTTAAGATGTAAAGATCATGGCAAACTGATATTATAGTTCCAAATTTGATGGCTCCTGCTCTGATCATAACAGAGACACCCTAATAATTACTGATCGCTATATGGATCAATATTTTTAGTTTACTCTATATAACGCTACTTCTAGATTTTCTTTCTCATCCTCGAAGTCGTCTTCTGGCCAAGGACCGCCAGGTTTGCATTGCATTCTAAATTATCCAGTAATTCATATCTAATCGAGTCAACTATAAATACACTATTCTTTGTATGAATGTTTGAATTTGGATTTGATTCTTCTTTACTGCCTCATATTGCGAATTATACATTAATAAGAAATCATTCGTTTATTTCAATATAACGCAGTGCAGTAACTATCCCGTGTACCGGTTCAGAAAATTAACCTTTTTATTTGATTTTTTCCATCCTTATAATTTGTAGAATATTCTTTTTTGTATTGGAGAAGTTTTCATGAAAGTTTATCGATTTTTTTCTATGCGATTCGAGGGAACTACGTTTGGGACGGAAGAAGGATCACTTGGCTCTGCAATTAATGGTTAATGTTATACAAACCTCTTAACATAAATATTAAATTCGAGGGAATTACCTGGTCGATTTCTTCCAAGGAGCTTAGCCTGTTAAACGTGTACATACTTACAAATTAGTAATTTCTATCAACAAAAATGGCTACACAACTAATTTCAGATTGTTAGAGTTGTTGTTTGGGCTGTTTCCATCGTTTGTGGAATTTTGGTATTACGATGTTTTCTTAGTGTATCTATTGTCGTCATACGGGTAATCTTGAGAAGGGCTGCCTCTTGCTAAAGCCATCTTTTATGCAACAATTATTCTGATTGTAAATGTTTTTGCTATATGTGTATATTTTTTTAGCGAAGCTATCCTAGCCCGGTCCGAAATTTCCGACTCTTTAATTCAAAATGTTAAACCATTACGATAATCGGGGGCACAGCCATTACTCTCTCAAAACTTGTATTTAAGCTACATATATATGAACAGAAGGCAATGCGCGACAAATGATTTTTCCATGATGCGTGGGAATGGCATGCCCATGCGCCTTCTTTGGTATATTCTGTGTTCGGTATCGTGGTTGTGGGTCTTCGGCTAATGTCTTTTCTAATCAGAGGGAGGCATACATGTTTAATCCCTCGGCTTGGCGTACTGATGGCATTCTGGAAAAATCCTCTACCGCGCACATTCTTCTGCGCATATACACATGTAGCTTAAGTGCAAGTTTTAACAGAGAGATTTTTGCCCCTCAAATTAGCCCAGTGGTTTAGTATGAGTTTGACAAGAAAATTCTACGATCGGTGAAACAACACTTTTAATTATTATTGATCGACAACAATTTGGCGTTAAGAGCTACTTTCATAGTCTAGATGTCATTTGTATGAGGATATCGCGAAGAGAACCGTTAACAAAATGAAATATTAATATATGTAACATCCGCTGGCTTTAAATGATAAACTTAATTTCCTTTGTATGTGTTAGTAAGTAATATACATTGTGATTTTTGCACATTAGGAACTAATATTTATTCATTTATACTTAAAAACAATTACGTAAAATGTTGACAGAGTCTACGTAATATCAAATCGAAAGTAGTTATACGATTTAGTACGTAATTTAGAGCAGTATAACAACAAATATAGAAACAAAAATATTTTTCTTGTTAGCAATTATTTTTTTTTAATTAAGCACTGTATACTTTCAAGTTAATATGTATACTTGTTATAGTATGATACACTACATACAATTTATAATTATATCAAATAAAGATATGTGCCACTAATAATTTATAGCGTAGATGTAAACAAGTTCGAACAGGAATATTAGGTGTGAGAAAGATAAAATAATGTGTGTACACGCTTCATGTACCTTCTTCTGATTAAAATTATTATCTTCAGTTAATGAGGTGTATAATTTACAGTGACGTAGAATATTTTCACACGAAGGAGTGTATTTTAATATTAAAAAAACCTAATTGAAATGAATACTTTTTTCTATATATAATATAATCTTCTGAAAAATGCAAAAAGGGCGTGTAATTGTTGCATTGGTGAGTTTCAATTCAAACGAACGATATTATTTGGGTAAAGTGGTTTATTTACAAATTATTTATATCAATTTAACAGAAATAAACAACGAAAAATAACACGAAACCGCGAACAGAAATATTAACCCTAAAGGAGTATTTATTCACACGGGATATTTATATTCACCCAGTATTTCTATTTTACGACATTAGCGGACCGTACTTGCAGTCAGTAGCCTATATTTACCTGAAATTTCTCGTGCATTTCAAGAATGTTCCCGCCCTTCTTATCTCCTCGCTGTTGTTTGTAGTGCTCGCAATATTGTCGCTTCTTTGGGTTTATTCCATCGTGGAACAGAATCGACTATGTAGAGCTGTCTGTATTCCGCTCTTTTTTGACATTTTGATGTCCCGAAGAAATAACGAGATACGGAATTTTCATTGCTGTAGGCTCCAACAGCATATTGCAATATCGATGCCAGTATATCGGAATAATTCCTAAATCACAACAATTTATTTGCAGATATCCCGTTGTAGCAGGCATTGCCTCAAATTTGATAGATGGAGTTTTGGTGTAGCAGCTCTTTGGTCACTAAGCAGAATAAATGTTCTATACTGCACAGACATACAGATTTTTCGATCTCGCGATCTTGATATCGGTGGTTTTCAGTACCTCTAAATATGTGCTGAAACACTGGATATTCCCCTCTATATCTTTAGATTGGAGCTATGTATTCTGCCAGAGCATAATTCTTCGGAGTTGTCGGTCTTCTTGAATTTTAAGTGTAAGAAAAGCAGACCTAACCGTTTCCACAGTTTATCATGAATTCCTCGTAAGCCAATTCTTGCTCCGGAATATTCCACAGTTGCACTTTTTTTCGTGTTTCTCACTATGGGTTTTCCCGAGAGTTGGTTGGAGTGGACCACTCTTGATTCCCCATCAGATTCTTTTTAATTCCGTAAACATCATTACCTATTGTAGGACTCCTTTCCCGTATAATCAGTGTTTCAGCGACAGGTTTGGCCTATACCAAATCTAGTGCTTTCCTTTTACTTTACAAATACCGCATTCTATTACATATTCTGGATAACCTCTTCCGTGTCCGGCTGTAATGGTAATCTTCTAGGAGCTTGGCGAATGGGTTCGTATTTCCTGTATGCATCCGATAATAAACAATATCAGTGTTTCTTTTCATTGTTGTTGAAATCTTTAGTTTGGACGATGTCTTAATAACTTTCAATAATACTATCAAACTGACGAGCCATATCAAGTAAATTATTTAATCGCTCAACAAAATGATCGCGATTTATCAGCAAGTGTTCCTGTACGCTTGCTGGCAACTCTGTATGAGCGATCCTTTTCTGACCTTTAGAGGATAATTGTTGAGATTCATCGGTCAAATGGGAAATTTTCTTTTGACTCAGATTGCTGCTTTGAGTAATTGTTGCTCCTGTACAATTTGGTGTTGTGGGACGTTGGCCTCCATTTTTGCTCATACTATTGTTTCGCTGTGTTTTTTCATTCTCTCGACTTACGCATGCTAAATTGCCGTCCGTGACTATTAAGGATGATCTCTTCTCTATTTACTTTTAAAACTTTGGTTCGACAATTTAACTTAAATCTAAATCTTTCCGTAACGCCAATTCCGAGGATTACATCTGTATTTGCCACAAATACTGGAATAATGTACCACTGTTGCGGAAGATGATAACGGATTCCTCGAGTACATTAAGTGACTTAAAAATTCTCATCAAATATATGTACAACTTCGTCTATTTTCAGTTTTTACCTGCGTCATTGTTGCGTCAAGACAATCTGTTCGTTTCACGATCTTTCTCAAATACCGTTGCTGAAAGAGGAAACGAGATTTGCGCTTGTCTCACAGACAAAGATCTACTTGGTTTGATTTTATTAGAGTGACAGATACGGATAGTGGTATATACTACTGCTTTATTCAAGTTACGTGAAGTGTTTATCTTCTAGCGTTTGTTGTCGGTTGCCAAATGTAGGTTAGCATCGTTTTTGTAAATAGTTGCTGTAAAACATTAACAAATCAAAAAATAATATACATATACATATATATATATATTCGCTTAGTGTATATTCGCTTAGTGTATATTCGCTTAATGTGACCATCCTAAGTAAATACTACAACAATACTAAGATAATAAAATTAAAACTAAATAGAATGAAGAATCGAAGCAAGAAAAGACAACAGAACCACAGAAGTGCATAATGTTATTTACTATTAGGCGAACTTGTTAGCCAAGCAAACGTCCTTTAACAGATGCATTGAAATCCGGCTTTGGAAGACTCTTTGAATTATACGGAATATGTAGAATTTTAATAAGACGCTAGGTTATACGAGAAGGAGCATTCAGAAAACGCAGTTTTTATGACGGCGTATTTTTAACGTGTCTTTACGTTTAATATTGATATGAATATCTGTTCTATATCTAACTAGCTACGAGGTAAGGCACCCCGTTTGCTTATTAAACTAAGGGAATTTACATAGCTTATAGGGATGTGGTGTCTGCGGGGAATGCCTTAAATATGTAAATCCAAGGTGCATGTTCTGTATCACTCGAATGCGATTAGCTACAAGAGGAGGTCGACATATTATATAGAAAAAATTAAAACGTTATAGTACTAACGCATTACAGACTAAAGATTTGAGCACGCATTTTACTCATATTATGTTTAGTAAAAGAAAGGTATATATAGCCCGTTCGCACCTTAACATTCAGTATGGCTCTTGTGGGAAATGCGAACGCGGTTGCCACATTGTGTCAAAATTATATTCTTAGGATGTTTTAAACTCTGAAGATGGCTATATGAGAAAATGACAAATGGAACAAAACTAATAGTTCTCGTATGTAGATATTTATTATAGTATTATGTTACATGATAGTATTTAATATAAATATTGTAAGTTATTTCTATCTTTTTCAAATTATACGAAACGGCTTTTATTAAAATATAATTCACGAATGTGACATTTCTTTTTCTTTTAGAATTTATTCTACAATTGACTATTACAAGATTAGTAAACTGATTTATTTATTGATGCAATGATAATATAAATAACAGTTTTCTAGATATGTTAACAAACATTAAGAATATTAGACACAAAGCTATTGATAGTAAGGGGAGATATAAGGTTTTCCGCATTAAAGCAAGGCAGCTGACACCAATAACTAAAACTTAAATACCAATTTATTTGTTGGTAATGCAGCTGTCAAAACAAGTCACTAGTGCAAAATCGCGCAACTCTGCTCAGATTGAAAAGAGACCTAGTAAGGAAAATACAGAAACAACTAGGAACTAATACGGTCGTGAAATTATATTACATCAAAATTGTATCTCCAGCAAAAATTAGTCTCAGGTTCGTAGGAGGATTTTCAGTTATCCTCTAAGATCTCCTGTCTTCATCTCTTTTCAGCTGTTAAGTGTCATACCCTACTTCTGTAAGTAAATATGAAGTGGTAATAGTCCTAACAAGTGGGCCAAGTGCTCATCACGTCTGTTATGTTAAGACATGCAAGCCGCTGAATTTTTTAAATCTACTGTTGTACAGTTTTTGGAATAAATTTCGACCATCACACCAATAAGGTATAGGTGAGGACTCTGTAGCATATTTGTAAAGCTATGATGCCCTTTTTCGGCAATATGAGACTTCTACGTTAGCTTTTATCAAGTATTACTCCCGCCGACAATAAATATAAAGTACCGCATGCTATATTCGACGAACTATAATAGTAAAAACAAATACACTTATGGCATAATCTAATTATTTCACATAGTTGGAGATAATTAATATATTCGATTTTGCGCATGAAAGTTTGTGTAGTATTGTATGCTTAAATAGATTATATAAGTGCACATATTTGTCAATATTAGTCGTGCGTTTACGTAGTATGTACATAGTTACATACATATATCTATTTATGTATATATGTATGTGCATTTCCAGGCATTAATATTCAGAATGTGTATCCACTTGACATTTATAGATAGTTCCAAATTTTCGGGGTTCTTTCGTGTCATTTACAATCGATATTTATCATTCATCATATCTACATATCTCGCATTTAAGTAGAATGGCTGTAAATTATTGCTGGATAACAATTTACGTTTCAATTTAGTTTTAACGCTGTAGCGATGGCGCGTGTCGTTTTAGTAATTACTTCGTTATTAACTACACCAGCAACGAATGGAACCAATCTATGTCAATGAAAAGTTCATATATAGTGCTTCAACTAATCAATTATCTAACAACGGTGTACAGGTAAGATCACAGAAAGATTATCAGCGAAAGGCGTTTTTTGCAAAAGCATACAAAGTTGGCTTATAACACTTTCGCTCGTCCTCGGGGACCGTGCAAGCTTTAAAATCCTTTCCCAAGAAATAATATTGCGGACTTTAAGAAAGAACTTTTTTATTTCTGTTGTGCCTAGATTAGATTAGATTAGATTAAGTAAGAGTGATGTTGCACTGCGACCTATTGATCTATTATGCTTCCTTATACGAGCTGTAAGCTCCTAGTTTGCCCGCACTTATACCTCCTCGTATAGTCTAAGAGTTTTAATAAACTGCAGTAGCTATGATGATTTTAGAGAAGGATTTCCCCCTCGTCTATGACGGGTCTCTATGATACCAGTACAGTTAGATGTTAGGTGTTCAGCTTCTGCTTTGCAAAACCAGCAGTCGCTATTCTGTTTCAGACCTATGTGTCGTGTGTAAAAACGAACTATTAAAACACAAGAACAACAAACATTCTCCGATTCGAGCGATTTCAATATCTAACAACAACACAAGAACTATTAAGGAAAACACACGATAACATAATTTAAAAAGTCAAATAAGACATTTCTGGCTGTTGTTTTCCTCACAGCTTTTCGAAACTAAAGTAATTGGTCCACTGTGAGACAAGTTCACATGAATTTCACCGGCAATGTCCTTAGGTGTGATTCTGCATTTCATTATTTTCATTGTAGATAATAATAATGTTGATGATGATGATAACGATAATGATGGTGATAATGGTGATGATAATGATGTTGATCATAATAATGATAGTAATGATGATGATAGTGATAATGATACTGGTGGAGATAATAATAACGAATCCTGAAGGACATGGTCACGTAATGATATTATAAAAAAAGTAAATGCAGAATACAAAGTTCAATATATAAAAAATAAACACGAAAGCACAAAAAATTAACGTACTAAAATAATCAGTATAAAGCTTAGCTATCCCAAAACTCAGTCAGGGTATAAACTGATTGAGCTTTAGGGTAGCTTGTTAATTCAATTTTAAACACGAAACGTATCCGCGGTGTTTGATATTTGATGGTAATTCATTACAAAATGTTGCTACTTTATATCTGGAACCAGTTTCATACAAGTGGGGTACAAAACTTCTTCGTTGGTCCCAATATCAAAACCGCAAGATTCGTATAAATAGTACATCACAAGTGAAAGTAGAACATCCAAGGCTTCGTTTATAATGGAAGGGTGATCTCTTTATATGTCTTAAAATATTTAAAACGAAGTTGAATCTATTTCGGTAATTACTTGTTTTGAAAAATGGATGGCATGTCGATTAATTCTTTATCCTCCGTAATCCTTAGTTCTATGATAGTCGAAGATGAAGTACTTCGGCCTATCCAAAACAAAACGTTACCAACTGGATTTTAGTTGTAGATATAGATGGGAAGTATTTCTTTAATGTGTCTTTTGAGAACATCCAAATTTCCAGTTTTCTTGAAAAATCATTGATTCTATCATTAGCCGAATTTGTATTTTCGTTGGGGACTAGCTAGAATTCAGGAGATTAGGGTGTCAGCAAGGTATGTCATTTGGCTATTTGACAATACCCTGCATAATTTTTCTGAGAATTCAGGATTTTCGGTTTTGAAAAATAGGTTCATTTCGTCACAAAGTTCCAGAACTCTGTTTAAATGTTACTCCTTGAGAACTACCGAATACCACAGTGTAACAATAAACTCTTTAGATCCAACTCTATTTCTTGGTAGTTTTTCGAATATACAGGACTTTACTGGATGCGTTTTTTATACAATTAATGACTGATTTGCTAAAGTTGTACCATATGCCATACATTTCAGCTGTGGACAATTTTCTTCTCCAATCCCAGTGAAATCAAAGCTTAAATACTCGTTATACTTTTGGTACGTTTTTGTGGATCTGTTTTCAGAAAGTTTTGCTAGTGCAGCTGGCTTTTACAGAAACGATAATAACTGTGCGCGCTGCTTCATATGGTGGAGCACCGCTTTTTCAAATATTTCAAACAGAAATTTATCAAAGTCACTCTCACGTCTGAAATAAACTGTTCTAGTTTAATTCAGACAAAAAATTAACAGCTCATTAAAAATATAATTGTCTAATTTAACAATATTTAAATGTTGCACATGCGGTTAGTTATCAGCTCTGCTTCGCTTTTATGCTTGCTCGCTATCTCTGAACTATTCTATTCGACATGGGCTCGGGCTGCTTATGTATATGTATATATATATACAGGTGGTAGAGCGGCATGGGGCAGTTGAAAATTCTAAAGTGACGAGATGTCGTAAATCTAAAAGATTCGCTTTGACTGGAAACCGAATATTCCACACTCAGTTGCCATTTTCTAGGTTCCTATGTGTAATAATATAATGCAGTTACCTACAACAAAAATAAATTGTAAATTGCGCGGCACACCTAGCGTCCTTTAACGACACTCTAGCGTGCCGCGTCACGTCGGTGGAGAACCATCGATTTAAATGATTACGAATTCGTAATCATTTAAATATAAAATGGCCTTAAGGGTTTTTTTACTATTTTGGAAATGTGCAGGCATATTGAGATTGAGAACTCCTTTATGGTCTTACGAGGGCGACCTGAAATATTTTCGGAATCGACAAGAAAAACACGGTGTTGGTGTGGTTTTTTATTTTTATTTTTCGGTATAGTCCCCTCGAAGACCAATACACTTTTTCAAACGGTGCTTCAGTCTCTTTAAGCCGTCGGCAAAGCAGTACGTTTCAAGATCTGTAAAAGCCATATCTAGCGGCGATAACCCCATTTGAGGCAAGTCTCTTTCGTCCCAGTGATTCCTTCAGGTTTGGGAATAGGAAAAAGTCGCTGAGGATGAGAGACTAATTCATAGCGCAACTCATTCAATTTGGACACGATGGTACGGGATGAATGAGCCGGTGCATTGTCGTGGTTGAAAAGCACTTTTTTTCCGCTGTAAACGAGGCCATTCTTCCTTCAATACTGCATCGAATCTTTGCTTTTTTTGGAGCCGATTCGGGCGGAAAAGTCCACAGCTTCGACTGTTCTCTGGTCTCCGGTATGTAGTAGTGGGTCCAGGTCTCACCCACGGTTACTAAACGCAGGAAAAAATCCCTTGGAATGCGTTGGATCCTGGTCAGACATTCCTCCGGTGTGAGCAAACGCGGTACCCATCGCGCTTATGGCCGTTCTTCTAACATGCCTGTTGTCTCTGCTATGTCTTTCAGTTTCAATCGGCGATCGGCTAACACGACATCATGAATCTTGTCGACGATATCATCGTTGGTAGCGGTTTGTGGGCGTCCCCTGCGTGGTTCATCAGTTGTGCTTGCGCGGCCACGTTTGAACTCCCTCACTAAGAACCTGATGGTCGACAATGATAGAGTACATCCATCGTGAACTTCTAACAAAATATTTCGAATTTCCGTGGCCGCTTACCCAGCTATCCAGAAGTGTTTTATCACTGCACGAAATTCGATTTTATCCATTTTTGCGAAACCGCCTAACTTGCTACACAAAACACACTCTTAAACAACAACCACTGACAGTAGACGTCTGACATTTTGCCATAAAAAAGGTTGCTCTTGCCGGCCAATAAATCCTCTTCAACCTTCGTGCGCCATCTCTTACCGACTCCAGAAACATTTCAGGTCGCGCTTGTATAGGTACCTTCATTTCTGTCAGAATTAGTTGTTCAATATAGCCATTGGAATTTTACGGATTCTACAATAAATTTTCGTTAGATCAGTAGAAAAATATATATTTTCAACAAAATGGTGCCCCACCGCACTGTGCAGATTGTTGAAATTTAGTCTTTTTTCCTTATAGAAGGATTATAAGGTCCTGAAAAAAATCCTAATCACCGCGTTTTCAAGATGTAACAGCATACGATGTCTGCCTCCCGGCGGTATTGATAACCTTGAAAATTCAATATAGTTTCAAGCGTTATCTCTATGTACGGAGAGAAAGATGGCATGCTGAAATTTAATATTTTTTAAAGTTAATCAAAAATGTTTATTAAATATATAAAACAGAACTATTATCATTTATGGTATGTTGAAATAATTTTATCACTTGATTAAATAGTATTTTTAACGGTTATAGAATTTATTGACTGAGTAATTGAAGTTCCACAAAAGAAAAACTGCTTTACAATTTTAAGGCATTTTTTGAATATTTACGTGGCTGTTCTTTTCTGCTGAGTCTCTCTAGCAGGTTGTGATATTATTAATTTTGCTTGATATTTTAACCTAGTTGTTAACAAATTTAAGTATAGCGAAAGTTGTCAAGTATGATTGACGGTTTTTAAAATATCTAATTTTTTCCCCAAGAAATCATTGAATCGAGTAAAGAGTATTATCGAGTTGTGATTTATATAATTTTAAGCCTGTTTTAAGCGGAAAAGAATGTTTTTGGGAAATAAATCAAGTATTTCCTAACAAATTGTGTTCCTTGACTAACATAAAGTGGCGTTACAATGAATTTCAGCGTGGTTGATTTTCCTTAAATCACAACTTTTGAACTACTAAGCTAAAACAACAGTTACCGAAAAGAATTCGGAAGAATCGTCATGGCTTTATTTACTAACATGTAAAATACTGCAACAATGTACTGGCGAAGTAATTATTATTATCATAGTGAAACCATTACAAAACTTTCAAATTGTACCAAAACAAGTATTAACGGTTTGTTTGTAATGCTGCTCAGTTATACTTCACGTGCGCCATTTATTCCTAAATGTTATTGATTTTATAATTTTACACTAAACAATCAGCTGCATCAAATGTAATTCCAAAATTCTCAGGTTACTGTAGATTCTCAAGATATTTACAAATATGTGCCAGTTGTGCCATAAACAGAAAAATTTCAGCACATCACTTCAGTGTTCTTGCGCAAATCATGCCAATAGTATTTGAAACCATCAGGACCGTAAAAGTTAAATTTCTTGTCGTCAGAAAATATGTTATTTCACTAATGATCCCATCTTATATGAGTGAAATTTAGCTACCGAAAAGTTTAGTACGGGATAAAATTTGTTTTTATTTCAATTTATTCGTTGCGCGGTTACCTAACCAGAAGAGCCTAACCGAAATATCGATGAGCACTGCCTTCGAGTTAGTTTTTGATTACTTCCTTTGTCTTCATAAAATTATTATTGAGATGATGGGATCGTTTTATTGTCTTAGATTTGAAAATATATAGCTATAAATCGATAATATATACATACATATATATATATATATATATATATATCTCGGGTTTTGTCCCTCGTTCGGCGTTGGTTCGTGGAATTATAATTGAGAAAATTATTATTGAGATGATGAGATTGTCTTAGATTTGAAAATATATAACTATAAATCGAAAATATATATATATCGGGTTTTGTCCCGCGTTCGGCGTTGGTTTTGCCAGCAGTGGAAATCACGACCTTAAGAAGATGTATGCGATTACATCGAAACGTCAGCACATACATGGCCAACCAACGCTGAACGCGGAACAAAATCCCAGAGGATAACAAGACATCCTTTACCCGCGGAAACATACGCTACAACATATACATATATTATCGATTTATAGTTATATATTTCCAAACCTAAGACAATAAAACGATCCCATCATCTCAATTGCAATTTTATGAAGATAAAGGGAGTAATCAAAAACTAACTTGAAGGCAGTGCTCATCGATATTTCGGTTAGGCTCTTCTGGTTAGGTAACCGCGCAACGAATAAATTGAAATAAAAACAAATTTGATCCGGTTGTAAACTTTTCGGTAGCTAAAAAAGGTTTCAGGTCCACCTTTAAACGAGACACATAAACCGGCAAGATTAAAATTTCACTCATATGAAATGGGATCATGAGTGAAATAACATAATATTTTCTGAGGACAGGAAATTTAATTTGTACGGTCCTGATGGTTTCAAATACTATTATAATAATTTAATAAAAATGCCGAGAAGTAAATTGGTGTCCGAGGAAGAAAAAACCAAATTAAACGGTTATAAAGAAGTAGAGTTTCGTAGGATGTCTGTCTAACTCTGTGGAGTTATAGACGTTTCGTTCGTGTTTATACCTATGTACGGAGGGTATTTCCGCTACATATCTAACAGTTGTCATATTGAGAAATTGTTTCTGCTATTTGTTTACGTTCAAATGTAATTCTAGGCAATTCTCAACCCATATCGTTACTAAATTTTATATACAAAATTATATGGAACATTAGAAATTTCGCTGAGTGTACATACCATTTCTAGAGTTAGGTTAATAACTTTTTTGTTGTCGTATTTGTACACATACAGAATAAGTAGTACCCTAGTTGAAGAAGTTTATTATCTTGCAATGCATGATAAAAGGCGTTCTGTGGTGATGGGTTTAATTACAATTGTAGAAGATTACAGTTTGTATAACAAGAAACGCAGGGCCCAAATTCAAACAAATTTTAATGAATGTATTGATATTTTTAATAAACATCTTCAAAGTTAATACGCGCTAAATTAAAAAAGGGTTCAATCTCCGTTACTGTCCAGAATAGCTAGACAATGCCTTTTCATGCTTTCTACCAAATTATCAGCGTAAAACGTAGGTAATGGATGCCATATCTTTTTTATGCTATGAGATAGTTCTTCCATTTTATATTTTATGGCCCACATATTCTCGATCGGATTAGCATCCGGGGACTGCAGGGGCCAATCCAATACTCTAATATGATTTTTCAACTAGTAGCCCGTACACAGTCTGCTTCGGTGTTTTGGATCATTATCCTTTTGTAAAATTCAGTTCTCAATGCCACTCTTAAACCAGACCTTTGTAGATGTCAGTAGTCCTTTTTAGTGTAATTGCACCGTCCCCTGAGCGTTTAAATTACTAGTAAAGACGCATAATGTCCCAAAACCACGAACATTAAAACATTCCCAAACATAGACCTTCAGTGACAATGCGATTTGTACGGCTAGACCACGCTTTGCTTCTTGGGACTTGGGATCAAAAAGAAGATTTGTCTATAATACCATATTCGTCCAGTGTCTGACAATATTTTCCCGTGCCCATATTAAGCGCGTCTGTCGGTATTTGTCCGAGAGCAAATATTTCTGTAGCGTGCTTTGGTAATCAATCTCGTACTCAAGCAATCGGCTTCTAAGATTCATAAAATTAATATTTATATTTCTTCTCGCCAACATTGATTGCCCTTGACGCAATGTTAAATGCGGTTTTCTACTGAATAAACTAAGCATTGCCTTATCTTGCCTGGTTGTCGTATATGCTTAACCCTAGTTTCTTCCAAAAGCAAACAAGAAATAACTTGCACCTTACTACGCATACTAAGGGAAGGGTCATTATTACCCGCTATCTCATTACCACTCCTCTATCTCTTTTCCTACAAAAGATATTAACCTGCGTTTCTTATTATACAAACTGTACATAAGACTTCACAGGTATAGCAGTAAACTCCACTCACACAAATTAATTAATTATGCGGAACGCAGCGTTTCGGGAGCACGTGGGCTCCCATTGTCAACAAATGTTACCGACTGAAAGTAAAAACTGTATCACACATGCAAATTATTTTCTACGCAGGCTCTAAAATTTCTAACCATATTTATATATTTACTTATTGAACAGAGAACCACCCCCAATTGCACACTCGAGTTTGATGGATTTATTACCATAGACCCTGTTAAATGATACGGTTCGCTTTCGGTCCATCCTTCCCCGTAAAAGGCATGAGGCCACCTAGTAGATTGTAAATAGTCATATGGTTAGAAATTTTAGAGCCTGCGTAGAAAATAATTTGCATGTGTGATACAGTTTTACTTTCAGTCGGTAACATTTGTTGACAATGGGGAGCCCCACGTGCTCAACGCTGCGTTCCATAATTAATTAATTTGTGTGAGTGGAGTTTACTGCTATACCTGTGAATTGTACATCCACACAGTCCTTGCAATCGTCATTTGTACATAAGACTGGTAGAAATAATGTCAGTTAGAAAGAGTGAGGGAATACATATTTGAACGTGGTGATACACTCAGGCGAAATTCTTGGTTTGTGATGTTCAATTTGATAGGTATGACTTTAAATACTTTAATGTAAGGTCATAAATTGGTGTATTAGACTTCGTTAAGAAAGTAATATCTAACTCTTTAACAGGTGGTTTCTTTTTATTTCAATTAGATGCTTCAAAGTATTCTTTTATTTTTTAAAGTTGCGTTTGCCTAAATATTGGCTGTTATCCACCATTTAAAGCTTCACTGCTGTTTAGTAGATTAATCATTTTGATGCAAGTCAAACGGTAATAAACATATACACGTCCTTCGAATTTACGAAAAGGCGATCTGTAAAAGTTCTTCAAAAATGATTCATCGAACACAAATTATCAAAAGTGATCATTCGAAACAGCGATTAATTATAGACAGAACTTATTGATGTGTGTCGAAATGTTACTTTATTATATAGTAATACTGATGCCATTATCAATTCTTTTGCGTCTAAATGGGTAATAAATGTTATCTAATTCCCCTATTTCATGTTAGCGCTGAATTTGTCGGTTTATGCAACTCCGTAATGACAACTACCAAAATTTGCATCGATTAATTCGAACTACGTACTAATTTATGTATAAGGTCTACGTGCGCGTGCAAAAATGGGAGCAACAGTCTCTTGACAATAACAGAAAATTGTAATCAATAAGTAATTTTGGTGTGTGGTGTACTTCATTCGTATTAAAATATATTATTAAATACTGCTGAGTTATGCTGGTATATATTACTTTCTAGAGAACCAACAGAGTAAGGAGTTGTCTCAACATGGCAACAATCTGAAGGATGTACGGCAATACCATTTAGTTGCATTAAAACAGAATCAACCGATATGTAAATGAACTTAGGTAAAACACTTACATATATATGCTGAATGACATGGACATTTTTTTATCAAATTTGACAGAAAGACATGATTATTCGAAGGTAATAGGTAATAATTGATTAGAAAAATAATAATAGGATAACAAATCTATTTTTATTAATAATTTGTGTTGCGCAACCAATTAGTTTCACACTCCTTCACTTTTGGAGGCATTGATTCCAGTAGGTGGTCAATGTTCTCTTGGAGTTTGGTGTCTCAAACAACGTGCAATTAATGCTCCCAGTGTTTGCAGAGGATTTGTTTCTTAGTTTTCTTCCAATAAAGTCTCACATGTATTCGATTGACGAGGGGTGAGGAGATCTCAGTGGTCATGGCAAAGATATTGATTTAGGTCGTTTCAAAACGATTTAGAAAAAATCTTGCTACCTGAGGACGAGCATTATCTTGCTGGAAAAATAGGTATTTGAGCTACTGAGGACATGGAAAAATATGGAACTCCACCACTTCATCAACATAACGCTACGCGTTTATAGTGTCTCGACTAAACACCAACTGAGACTTACTCTAGTGCGGCCATCATACAGCGCTATACAAAGCCGAGATTCATCACTGAACATATTTCTATCCCATTCAACGTTCCAGTGCATTCGCAATCTATGTTGCACCACTCCAAACGCTGCTGTTGGTGTTGAGTTGTAAATGTTAACACAAGATGTACTCGAAAGGATTGCAAACTGAAAGCCTTGATTCAGTCTTAAATTGTTCGAATGGTCATATTACCTAGCAATAAGCTATCAAGTGACCTAAGCCTTTGGGCCCTAGTTCCTCTTCGATGAATTTACTGGTCCTCCCTAGTCCATGACTGAGAACAGCGTATGACGGTGAATTGATTCCAGTTAAGGCGATTTGCAATTTTCTTGATCGAAAAGTCGCCTTCGCCCAATCCAACAATTTTATTTTTGTCGAATTCTATAACTGGTAGTAGTTTCCACATTACCGTACTCTAGGCATAATCAAACGTAGAAAACGCGTTAAATAAAAGTATGACAAGAAAAGGCGGTGGTAATTGAGTCGAAACTCGCAGAAAATACACCTGACTAATGTCAAAAATGGCTGTAAGAAGTGTCAGGTGTGCCATGACTACTTGAGCCATCGTAACAAATTTATAATCAATCAGATATTGAAATTTCTGTTATGCAACATAATTATTTGCTTCGACAAAACATTTAAAATCATCTACCTGAAGTACAATTGATCAAACTATGAAAATTTTCATTACGAATTCAAATCAGTCGCTTTCTGGTGGATTTATAGACAAGGAAAAATCAATAATTAGATGCTATATCTCAAATATTGCATATTTATCAATTACTGTGGTCCACGCGTCACTAGAATAGTTATGTTCATTTTTCTGCATTACAGGATTGCGCCCATCAGTTATCTAAGACACCAATGATTTAAGATCAATCGTAATTACTTTGTTTAGGATGTACATAAGGTAAGCTAATGACAAGAAAACTCACAAAGGATAGAAATGAGGGATAGCTGGGTACAAATATCATATTACCACCTTAATCTCTCAAATATGTTTTATACGTGAACTATCAGTTTTCATAGTGTTAGGGTTTAAATTTTGCACATGCATATACCGTGCCCCATATATCGGATCAAATAACTCAGATCGCCATTTTTCATTGTCACATTGACTATCGGGATAATCTGCTAGAATTTATAGCTCGTACAAAATGACGTTAACTGTGACTTCTAGTTACTAAATAAAATAATGTGGAAAGTTCGTCTGCTATGTTCTGGAGTCTAATTACATATATATATATATATATATATATATATAAGAGCATTGCACAAGCATTTCAATGTTGTATAGATCCTAATGATTTGATTGCTCTGATTTAGTTTTTTTTTTCTCGTTAAACTCTATACCAAGCAATGTTTGTCCTAGCAATATCTTCCTCCATAGTAGCGTTTTTTGTTAATGAAAAATTTCATTGGGCAAAATATTGTGTAAAGTGACAACATTCTTTTTAACCGTGCTGTTCTCTTCGCATATATTATACAGTTATATCATCCGAATCAAATATATTTCGTTAAAAGGGAGACTGCACAAGTTATTCTTAGAAACTTAAAGGTTATGGATAATATTAAAATGTTTTTGAAAATACATTTTTATAGTTTACAATTTGGACAAAAGTATGTACAGTACCCTTTGCAAACATGTTTATGACAGTTAGTATAATCTATGTTTGCTGTATTTTTAGTTGAGTAATAAAATTTACAACAGGAACGTTTTAGTGTGAATGTTTATCGTATATTTATTAACTTTATTTAATTCTTTGTGCCATGCTTCGCGGATTTGCTGCTCCTAACATATGTGTTCCGCCGCGTATATATTCATGTATGAGAAACTTTCCTTATTCTTCTAAAAATAATTTTCCTTTAGTGTGCTTGTTTGCGTTGCAATTCGGATCTATACCTCTCTACAGTGCATAATAAGCTGTCATGGGTAATGATTTGTTTTACTATTAAAAGTATAAGCGGTCGTAAATATAACGAACCAGCTGTGGTATATGCCATGGACGTACAATAAGTACATTGCGAAGGTCACACTGTAATATTGAGAATATATTTTAACATATAATATTTTAACAGGGAATAAATTTTCGGTTGCAGCACTTTCTGCTGTGTATTTTGGTTTGCTAGTCCCTTTGAATACTTCGACAGTGGTCGGCCACATATGAGGATTCCATTTTGCTTAATACCAAGTTTGCATGGTTTTTCAATCTTGATGAAATTTCTCGTCTTGTTTAACGTTTACAGCATCTAAATTTTCGGGAAACCTATCAGGGTGACTATATAGGAAATCAAGCTTTATGCTCACGTTACAACCTAGGTGGTAAAATTTTTGAAGCCTTGATTTCACTAGATCTTTGTAATTGAAGTTTTTTTTGTTTCCAAAAAAATTGATCGCGACCATAGTGAATGAAGTCCAGGCTTCTCTCTCAGCTTCGTTCGTAGAGTTGATGAAATTTGGATTTGTCATTAAAGCTCCAATTTGAGGTCCATCAAATACCCCGGCGTTAATTTTTGCGTAACGTAGTCGTGGAAACAATTCCTTTGCAAATCTAGAGCTTTAACATATTGCTTCATAAGATCCAATTTGATGTGAAGATGTAGAAAAATTACTTTTTCTCTGTCGAGTAAAGGTTCACGTACAATATTGTTTTGTCCAACATCAAACGATATTATGGAAGACCAATTTGCTGCATTTGGTTAACTGTTTTCAAGAATTTTGAAATAGGCAAACAAAAAATGCCGTACAAAAAAAAATGACTTTCATATTTGGAATTAGCATCCCTATATTAGTTAAAAACAAATGTCAGATGTTAGTCAGCAGAAACAAAGTGTATTTGTTGGCCAGTGTTATTATTCTATTTTGTATGGTTAACTATTCTATAATGCAATAACAAATACGGATCGTTATCAACGCAACAAAAGACCTAGACATTTACGGAATCATCGCGACGAACAAAATAGTTGTGATGATAGAAAGTTGCGGGAAGATTCCTATCAGTATATGTTTGCTGCCATTCTACCGATTTACTTGCCGCCTACGATAAACTGTTCTAAATCTTGCGCTTTAATTATAAGTCTATTTCGAGTGTCTACAGGTCTTTGCATAGCGTTGTAGTCTCTCATTTGCGGTTTCTTATCATCCGTGGTACTAATTTGTGTTTCGTGGTGTGAGCTAGACATGAAAATTGCGTTCTCGTCTTTTTTTTAGAAATTGATTGCAGTAACGACATTCATAAAATAAAAGGAAAAACAGTATACTTTTTTTTCACTATAGGCTTTGGAAACTCCGGCTTCAGCACAGTCTCAAATTGTAAAAATAACCTCGAGTTAGATTGTGACCACAGAAATCGTTACTAAAATTCAATACAATTTACGCACCTTAGTTTCCTGCAGGAGGTGCACAGATCCTTATTTTTGTTGATATTTGTAATTTCAATACATAGGAAGTTTGTAAAATTCTATCACACATTCATTATTTTTTTTAATCCTACGTCCTTTGTACTTTGCGGTGTCGGACTATCATTCTCTTATTTTTGTCTTTCACAACTTCATGTTCTGGGCCAGTTGTTTGGCTTCAGTCCACCTCATATTTCTTTTTTTCTAATGTTTTATACATTTGTTTTTTCCATGTGTTTCTGGGTCTACCTATTCTGTTTTTGTCCATGCCATCCCAGTTGTCTCTCCTTTATGATTATTTCTACTGGTCTAATATTTAGACTATTAGTGATTGTCGTATTTCTGATTTTGTCTCTTCTTGTTACTCCGTCTATTCTTCTTAGGAATCTCATTTCCATGGCTGTAACTCTACTTTTAACTCTATTCGTGGTTGTCCATGACTCACTGCCATATGTTCGTGTTGGTCTGACCACTCTTTTATTAACCACTGTCTTTATTTGTTTTGGTACTTCTTGTTTATCTAGAAATGTATCTCTTTATGTATTATATATTTTTGCGGATTTCCCTATTCTCTCATTTATTTCTTTCTCTATTCTCCCATTGTCACGGTTGTTCCTAAGTAATTGTAACTTTTAACCTGTTCCAATGTTTTTCCCTCGATTTTGATGTTATGTTTTTTTCTTCTGCCGCTATTATCATTGTGTTTGTTTTCATCGTGTTTATCTCGATATTTATCTTTGCTAGTTCTTCTTGGTATATCTTCAAGTTTTCCTGTACTGTCTTTCCTGAGTCTGCTATCAATACCATATCATCTGCAAACATTTGTTTCTGTACGTTAATTGCACTCATTTTACAGTTTCCTACCTTCATATTTTTTTCCTTTTTGTTTGGCTTTTTAATAGCCTAATCTATTAATATAGAGAATAATAGTGGGATTAATACGCATCGCTGTTTTAATCCAATTTGTGATTCAAGTTTAGCTGATTCTGCGTTGCAAGTTCTGATTTTATTCTTGTTGCTTTTACACAATGCCTTAATCATCTCTATCATTTTTTCTCTAGCCCTCTCCTTTCCAGGCTCTGCCATACATCTTCTCTTCTTATCCTATCAAGAACTTTTTTAAGATCTATAAAACATATATGTATTTCCTGTTAGTTTTTCCCCTAATTGTCTGATTACAAATATTAAGACCTGGCTGCTTCTTCCTTTTCTAAATCTATGTTGAGTATCTTCTAATGTTGTTTCCAGTTTTTCTCGGAGGCTATTTTCTAGTATTCTGTTAATACCTTTCCTTTCTGCCTGTTTTTATTATGATATTGTTTAAGAGGTCAAGCAGTTCTTTGTTACCTTTATCTCCCATATATTTTATCATTTCAACCGTAATTCCATCCTCCCCGGCCGCCTTTCCTAGTTTTAGTTTGCTAACTTGGTGTGTTCGTCGCTTTTTGCTATTTGCTCTTATATATTTGTCTTGTTTTATTTTTGTGAGTTCTTCAAAGTACTGTTTTCATCTTTCCACTATCTTTTTTTTCCTGAGTTAGTATATCTCCTTTGTCATCTTTTATATTTTTCAATATTGGCGCCTTCTTCTGTCTCAATTGTTTTATTGCTGCGTAGAATAATTTTTGGCTTTCTCTATAGTTATCTCCCAATTTTAGTCCAAACTCTCTCCAAGAATTTTCTTTGGCCCTCTTGATACTTTCTTTAGCTTCTTTTCTTACCATTTTGTACATCTTATAATCCTCTCCTTTTCTGTTATGCATATATATGATCCATTTATTTTCTTATCTTTCACTTTGAGTTGTATTTCTGCTGCCCATCATCTGTTTTTTTTTATGTACGTATTTGCCATATTTGTTATTCCGCAGCTTTCTTGTGCCGCATTTAATATGATGTTTTTGAATCTTTTCTATTTGTCCTCTATTCCTATTTCTTTTTTAGTCTCTTCTTCAAACAGTTCATTTTTCTTGTATTGGTATTTCTCTCGAATTTCTTCCTCTTTCAATTTGTAGCTTTTTATTTTTTCCCTAATTACTTTTCTCTTTTGTCTTCTTTCATCTTTTTTTGTATTTTTGCTAATCTTCATCTGTAGTAGTAGCCTATCACAGATTTAACAGCTAAATTGTTTAGAGGTGACAGAACATGTCGGTAATAAGGAAGAACTGCTGGAATTATAAGATCTTCTTCAGATATATAAGACCATGTTCAGCGGTTAAAATACCAGCAATTGCTATAATTCTGGCAGTACTCAGACTACACCCCTGTAAGAGTACTATTGATAAGTATTATTACTTCCTATTAAACATTTGTTACACATAGAAGTACAAAATCTTGCGTGGGTTAACTAAATGGCATGTTTATTTTAGACGAGTGTTGTTAAATCACTTGTGTAAGCCCTATTTTTATCTGTTGCGCTAATATTTATCAAAACATTTGTGTTTTATAGTCAAAATAGTTTATACACATCGAATACAATGTTCAACATTCTCCGGTATGAAATAAACAAAATATAGTTGTAGATACCACTTACCAAGATGATTTAAAATATAGCTTATATCAAATTCGTGCTAATTTTGACGCACAAGTTTGTTTAGCGCTTACTTACTGAGAACATTTATATCTGCGATTGTTTAAAGAGAAAATATAACAATATTGAATATAGTGAATATAGTGAATATAGTTATCTTAGTTTAATTTTGACGTCAACCATTTTACACAGAAAAGTAATGGATGTACCGTAATTAACATAATCGTCGAAAGGTATTAAAATTATTGATGCTATGTTTCTTAAAATTTCTATAAACACTATATTTCTGCAGTTCTGACGGACACAACACGAACAGGATTTTTTTTAATTAATTAGCCCAACTAATAAATATCTATATGTACATATATACGTTTATGGTAGTGCGAGCATACAAAATGCAGCGGCTGTTACACGTCGCATTTCAGGAGTGGTTCACTGACTTTTACCTCGGTAATTTTGGAGTAGTTATGTACCTACGTAACGTACATACGTAGAATTACGTAGATAACCCTTCGCCGCAGGATGTTAGTCGTACACGATAATTGATTAAGGTGCTGGTTTGGGGAAAGCTGGGGTAAAATAATTATTCTGACGTGAATTGAGGACAACGTTATCTTGCTGTATTTGAGTGGAAATAAGTTATTTTCCAAAAGGATAGCGCAAAATACCTTTCGCAGGTTCATTTTAGTACACAATGTCGTTTTATATTCTCTGCGTATTAAAATTTTACACGTTGTTAACTTAACATTTGTTATTGATTTTTATTACATGGACATTAACAGTATGTATATATGCTGTATGCATATGAATGTAATAACAATAAAAGGAATAAATTATGACATATGCCTATTGAACGCAGACTGTTGATAGTTTTATTAGCGAACACGTATATGCGTTTATATTCTGGGTTCTATTTATGTAGACATTATATAAATAAACTTTCTTTCATCTAGCACCGGCTGGAAATAATACATATTCCTTAATAATGTTTAATATATCTACACGCAGTTTTCTTATATGTTTTTATAAATATTTACGAAAACGTTATTACCTCGATAAAATCGGTTACGTATATATTTTCTAATTTTATATTTTATTAAAGTCAATAAATTTAGGCGTTATTATAATCTTGAATTTAAACCAAGGATCTGCTTACAGACGATGCTGTGAAAACTGATTCCTGAAAATATGATTACTACTACTAATATTAAGAGATCTAATGCGTGTGAACTGCAACTAATTGTCAGACACATATGTATAAAAGAAAACACAGTCACGAAGCTGTATTGAATGATGTAATTTTATTTATAGTGTAAACCGGTTGAAATACGGCTAATACTAGCGGGTACAGTTTCCCAACACTTTGCCTGAGCAACACATGGGTTTCCCAATACCAAAGAGGACGCGCACCAACAGACGGCGGCAGACGAGTCTAAGCTGTATGTTTAGATATGGTGATAGTAGCAGAGAGGAAATTGCAGTGTGTTGAACAAAACATTGCTCGAGGCCACGCTGATGACGCCGAGCAGGCAGAAACATCCTCGTGTGTTAACGTTTTTTGTCTGCTCATATTGTCTTTCTCGTGAATGACTTCACCAATACCATAAGTGGCTGTATTTAGTAACATTATTATGTTAGGTATTGTTTTCTAGGCATTTTAGATCTGGTTTTAAAACGTCACACTACGCTTGAGAGATCATTCACAAATGCAGTTATCCTATGCACTGTTGGTGCGCGCCCTCTCTGGTTTTAGCAATCCATGTGTTGCTCGGGAGAAGGGTTGGGAAACTGTATCCGCTGGTTTCGTCGTGTTTGAACCGGCAGACGAGTATTTTATTCTCTTGGCACTAATTAGCGCCAAGAATACTTCATTTGAGCTGTAAGTTTAGGTATGGTGATAATGGTAGAGAGAGGGTTGCAATGTGTTGAGCAAAACATCGCTAGAAACCACGCTGATGACGCCGGTTAGGCAGAAACATGTCTGTGTGTAGCGTTTTTTGTCTCCTCACATTGACTTTCCAGTGAATGATCACTAATATCGTGAATAGCTGTACCTGGTTATATTTTGCAATTTTGGTATGTTTCTATAATTGTCGCGTGTGAGCGATGTTGAAGAAAATGTTCTTATATTTGGAATAAACATAGTTCCATCATAAAGTTACCAGGTTCGAAAATATTGCGAACGTTTGTACTATCCACACGAGAGAACGCCACAAATAGTATGATATCCGAATTATTCAATAAGAAAATTATAGTTAAATGCAAACGAGGCAATGTATCTAGAAAGGATGTTATTAATGGTGTGGTGCTTACACTCCAATTTCTAACATCATCAAATTCATTCTTACTACCTAGAAAATGGTTACAAATACATAATGTACTGATGAAGCAATTATGAGAGATGTATGCAAAAATGATGATAACACTACCAAAACTAGTGTTAATGTTCGTTACTCCTGGTGTTGCAACTCTGTGTTTTCTAGCCTTTTGTCTTAAACGAGAGTGTGATAACTTCTTATACGCTACGTATAAACTACATAACATTACATTCTTATTGGCTCTTGTTTCTTCACATTTATTGCTGTTGAAGGGATGGTAACGTTAGGACTTCATTCATCTATATTTGTTTATCATTTACCGGCATTTATAATATAACTATTTTCATAAAAAGAGGGTCCTATCAGTTACGTGCATAATGGGGATGTGAACTCTATTATCTTATTGTTATGGGTGTACCGTATTTGCAAGATTTAGTTTACGCTTTAAATTTTCTAAATTATTTCTAAGACGAAAGACATGCACTAAAAAATACATGAACACCAGAAAGTGATATTGTAACAATTATTTCGGATTAAATACTTCTGTATTTCCTTTTTAAGTGTATAATATTTATGTATAGACTTTAAGAATACAGATAAATTATTAAACAGAACGGTAACGGTAGTAAGTAGTTTTTAAATCTAGTATTAATACTATGTTTAACATTGTTTTCACAAAAACTGTTGTAGCATCTGTGAACAAGACACTAGTAAATTTAAAATGTTAGTATTAATTTACATGATTCGGTCAATTCTAAGTTGAACATTATACGTAATGCCCCCTTTTGCATTAAAAATATTTTATATGCGTACGATGTGGATCCCCAGGGCATCATACCACACCGAACAAAGGACAAAATATTGGCTTAGCAGAGCCAAGTTCCTTTCAGATTTCTGAGTGCAAAACAGAGGTTCCAATATTTGTGTCAAGCAATCAATATGATGTTCGCAACTAGGTTCATTATCAATTATTATATCAAGATGTTTAGTAACAGTAATTAACATTAAATCTAATATTCTGATACAACATGCAAGCAGTTTTATCATTATTAATTAGAAGGTGATTATCTCTTAACAAACATAATTAGCAGTATCGCATACTGCAATAATGAAAAGAGTACCTAACGTTTAGTTAAATAATTAATGCAGAGAGAGAAGTCTACAGCTCAGCTATATTGAAATCATGAAAAGGCAGAACTAAATCACATTTTAGATCATATAAATAGGATATACAATAAAATCAATTTCGCCATGGAGGAAAATGGACAGCTTTCTTTCCTGGATTTTTTCATAACCAAAAACGAGGACAAAAGCCTAGTTCATGCAGTTTACCGCAAAAAGTCAGGTACCTACAAATATCTGAATGTACAGTCATACCACCATTCTGCGCAGATAAATTCTATAATACTCATTCTTCACCGCGTTGCTATGAAACAGCTATAATAACTGCCACGTTAATCGCGCACTTAACCGAAAAGGATGACAACGAATGAAACAGAAACTGAAAGAACAGAGTAGGAAGGGCCTTCCTTCCATACGTTAAAGGAACAATGGATCGAATAGGACGGATTTTAGACAAGCACAATATAGAAACAATATACAAGAAAATCTTATAGACGATAAGAAAGTTAAGAATATAATAAAACTAGAAGACAAAAAGATATACGAAATGCAACGCAGTTCTTTTGAATGATCATATATTGGACAAAACAAATGAAAAACCAACATATGAAACGAAGAACGCAAAAATGCAGTTCAACACAAACATACCAGCTCATTCTTGGCGGGACATGTTATAGCAACACAATAGATTTTGATAAAACAAAAGTAATCGTAAACTCCAAATATTATTTTATGCGCATAATAAGGAAGGCTATAAAAATGGAGGAACATCTGAACACTTTAAAGACTAGACAAAAGTTAATGAACCCACAATGCGAACGCACCTTGCACCGTGTTCAAAACAAGCACACGCGGATTTGACAATGGCGGATGATACACATACTATCCTTACAAGAAGAACTCCTCACTTCAGTTCAAGTAATTTGGACAAGTAGTGCTTCATCCTGAAGATGGCACCAGTAAGTTTGCTGAAAGCAGGAATAGAGAAAGCAGTGACACGAGTCTATCCCAAGAACTAGATAACGTAAATTACCATTGTCAAAACATCCGAACCCAAATAGATATATATATATATATATATATATATATATATATATAAATGTATATGAAAACTACTCACAGGCTTTCGTGACCCATATCAATATGTATAAAGCCTTTACTGTATTGCCTAGTAATACTGCTTTTGGTCAATGTCTCGCTATTCATGTTGCCAGTCTGTCCAGAATCTTTTTTTAGTTATGCCTAGAATCTTGAACCAGCCGACAAGAAATTTGAGAAAAACAACATGGTGCCTGAAAGAAGTTATTCTAACAGAAATTGAGGAAGATGTATCAAAAAATTGTAACGGTTACATAAACCTCCACAGATGCATGTATGTGTACATATACACTATTGCTCGTAATAGTATGCAGAGTTTCTATTTCATGGAAAATTTGGCGCTTGCTTCAAAACTTTAAACAAAACAATTGTAAGAAAAATATTTATTCATCTACAACTTATCGCACATATGCCACACAAAAGACAACTTAATAATAAACATTAGAAAACATAAAGTTAGTTGTACTTTCTTCTCAAGGAAAAATCTGCTATTAAAAAAAATAATAAATATCAACTCAGAACATCGAAGAGAATTTTGATAATTTGTATCAAAATGTTTATACACACACAAATAGATTTAAATTTGTATACCCTCTTTAGCCTGCTTTCGAGACAAATGTTGTGACCATCTTTTTGAAGACACTTCAAGAACGGCTTCGAGAATTGCTTTTGTCGACTTTTCTTCACTTTGGAACACGCAAATAGACGACTGGCTTTTATTTTCTGACTCCTATGAGTATATCTACGACTTATTGTACATGTGCACACAAAAGAAAACGTAATAATAAACATTAGAAAACATAAAGTAAGTTGTACTTTCTTCTCAATGAAAAATCCACCTCTTGATTTAATAACTGCTCACACAATTCGTGGCGGGAATATTAGTATTACAGCTCTATCGGATAAAGATCCGGACTCTGGGGAGACCAAGTCATTATTTTTAATATGTTCTGCAGTTTTGACCAAACTTTATATTCCATAATACGCTTCCTCATTGATCTATTGCGCAGTCTTTGTGAGTGTTAGCTTATTGGATACGTTTTTGTTTATTCCCGCGACCTAGCAACGGTTTTCGTGTAGGAAAGCCGCCGTGGTGGTTTGCTTCTTTTAAACGGTGTTTCACTGTGCTAACAGACACTTCCTGTTTCTAGTCTAATTCATTTCCGGTGCAATTTCAGGTGCCGTTAACGTTTATTTCTCTTACTAAGCAATTGGACGATTCTTGCTAGCAGGCGTACCGGTTTGTTCGAAGCGGCGAACAGTTAAATTTATTGAGGATTTCTTGCATTAAATCGCTCGGAAATATTCTGTACAGAATATCCTTCTTGATGTAGCGTTAATATTTATAATTGCGCTTCAATAAAAACGAGTGGTTTTCCGCGAGGCAGTTTTGTTCACTCGCACAGAGAAATAACATTATCGAGCTGCGTAACGGTATCTAATGATAAACTAAACTCACTGTTAATGTAATTCATGTATGCCTTATGGGGTAAATACCATCTCTGCAGGAAATCAGTCAATTCTTAGAATTTGGATTTCATTTATATTGTCATAACATTTCTACCCGTATATTGTACCTGGTATTCTATGTAATGTACCTAATTATTTCATGATTTTGAAAAGTAATATTTCAGTTATGGGTTAGATTATAAATGAGACTATAAAAGATTTTAATATATACATGTAAAGCTGTGAATATACGGGACGTCAGCATTTTCCAATATCCAATAGATAAAATATAATTTGGCGATTAGTTAATATAATTTGGATTTTAACAGTGATTTTTGTACATCTGTTGTCCTAGGGCATACAGTTATTCCTGATATACTTATCTTCCCTATTTATACAAGAATTATAAAAGCGGCGCTAAATATAATAAATAAAAAAGATCAATCATAAATAACATTTTCTTAAACAGTAACAAAATATTGCAAATGCTCCCAAATTCCTTTTAAAAACAGAAAATACTCTGCTCTCTACCAATCAATGTCAAACTAGTTAGTAAGTGGCCTGAACATTTGTCAGAGTTGAAAATTTAATACGTGTAAATGTATAGTACTTGAATGAAGACGTACGCGCTTTTATGAACAAAACTTATATTGAGTTTTGTTGTTCTTCGATTAAATGTAAATATTAAAAAGGAAAATATTGCAACATACTTCTAATACAAACTTAATTAATAAATACCTACGATAAATAAATAAAAATCTTGAGGAAAAATGGAAGGAGTTGGGCATGTCAACGTCATGCATCTATAACCAATTAATCGGCACATCTGTTGTTATTGAATTGCAAGTGCGTATAACTCTATCAATTCAGTACATAGCGTTTTCTATGATTATGTAACAAGTGTAATTTCCAGTAAAAATATCTAGGAATTATAGAAATTTACTTTAATATTCTCATTCGATGGGGATCGACGAATTAATGCTCTCCAACGATTTTAGGAAGAAGCTCCATTGTTTTCGTTTCAGGTAAACGTAGAATCCATTCAAGTACCTACCCAGCATTCAACGATAATTTTGATCTTGAAGTAGAAGAAATAAATTTATCTCATACCTAATAAAAAGTATACCCAAATTGAATTATCCAAAAACAATATTTTCTCTATTAAATGAGGTTTGTATTTAATTAGAAATTCTCTAGCGGTTTTATAGGTTTTAACTTTAATTAAGGTATTGCAGCATTTAAATTTTAAACAAGCGTAAAATTAAAGAAGGGTGTACGGCGTTGAGCAGATACCTTAAGTAAAAGTATTTATGTGAATTACTATTAATTTATTTAGTTATTTGCAGCATAGAAATATAGAACACATGGTAAAATAAGGAAGTTTTAAAGAATCGTCAATTGGAGGAGGTGGTAATGTTACATGGTTATATAAACGTAGTAAATGTCTTAATTAATATGATTTATGAAACTACATGCGAATATTGATTGAATCCAGAATAAACATTTAAGTCATTAACAAGAGATATTTATACAACTTGAATGCACTAGTTTTAAGTTTTTTAAATAAGCAAGTGGAAAGATCAGAACAGATTTGTAAAAGTGTATATCGATCGATTGATTAATGACAAATTCGCATAAACTTGCAGCTGAATAACACATGGACTGAAAAGTCCCGGGCCTAACAAAGAAAACACGGTTTTTTTGGTTCAAAATTAACTTTATTCATCAACGTAATCTCCATCAAGAGCAACGCAATCATTCCAGCGCCGCTCTAACATTTCAATACCACTTTTGTAGAACGATTTATCTTTTGCCTCAAAATAGGCCTCAGTTTCAGCGATAACCTCTTCATTCGTGCGAAATTTCTCACCGGCCAGCATTTTTTTGAGGTCTGCGAACAGTCAGTAGTCGTTGGGAGCCAAATCTGGCGAATATAGTGGGTGTGGGAGCAATTCGAAGTTCAATTCACGTAGTTTTGCCATTGTTTTGATTAACTTCTGACACGGTGCGTTGTCTTGATGAAACAAATTTTTTTTCTTTGCTATGTGCGGTCGTTTCTTTGCAATTTCGGCCTTCAAACGCTCCAATAACGCTATATAATATTCACTGTTGATGGTATTTTCTTTCTCAAGATAGTCGATGAATATTACACCACGCACATCCCAAAATACCGAGGCCATAACCTTTCCAGCCGATTGTTGTGCTTTCGGGCGCTTTGGACGAGGTTCACCAGTTGCTGCCCACTCAGATGACGATCGTTTTGATTCCGGAGTGAAGTGATGGATCCATGTTTCATCCATTGTCACATATCGACGCAAAAATTCCGGTTTGTTACGTTTAAACATGGCCAAACACTGCTCAGAATCATCAACACGTTCTTGTTTTTGGTCAACAGTGAGCAAACGCGGCACCCACTTTGAACAGAGCTTTCTCATAGTCAAATGCTCATGCAATATAAAGCCAATACGTTCTTTTGATATCTTTACGATGTCAGCCAACTCACGCAACTTCACTTTTCGATCATTCAAAACGATTTTGTGGATTTTTTTTATGTTTTCTGGTGTTACCGCCTCATTTGGTCGTCCACTGCGTTCTGCATCATCGGTGTCTCTACAACCACGTTTGAAGTCAGCAAACCAACGTTTTATGGTTGTTTCTGATGGAGCGGAGTCCCCATAACACTTTTCAAGCCATTGCTTCGCTTGAACAGTATTTTTTCCCATCAAGAAGCAGTGTAAAATTAAAACACAAAATTGTTTTTTATCCATTGTTTTGAAAATAGCAAAAGTAGCGTGACTCTTAGCACAATAACTCACAAAGTAATGAATATCATGAAATTTTAACAGCTGTCTTTTGAAGATTAGTACTAACTGAGAGAAAGATGACTACAATAAAACTGGCGTCATCTATGTGTTAGGCCCGGGACTTTTCAGCCCATGTGTTATATATATGTATAAATAATAAATTTTATATATATATATATATACATATATATATATATATATATATATATATATATGCTTCTTTTGACTTTATATTATATATATAAAGCACAAAGTCAAAACAAGCATATCATAGAAACTTGGGGTATACCTGATAAAAAATTCGAGGTTGTTAACTTATTCTTGCCATGGGAAATTATTTGCGCTGCTATCAATAAGAATAAACGCAGAAGCAATTATGATTCTTCAAAACCCATAGTAATTGCATCTAGCAATTCATGGCACACCATGTCAAAGGTTCTAGTGTGGTCAATTAATATAGGCACATAGCATAGATACTTGTCCAAAGATATCATGATATTCAAAATATTAACGAGCGCAGAGGCAGTGCTAAAACTTTTCGAAAACTAGCTTGATAACTAGAAAAATAATTATGAGTGGTATAAAAAAATGTAGCGCTATATACAATCCATCTTGATCATAGCATCTGGAGATTTATAGCGACTTGAGAATATCAAAATAACGTTAAGGTCATAAACTAGAAACAAAATTTGGATATTCGAAACTTTTCTTCGATATAAAGAATCAGTCTAAAATAAATCTGCTATTAAAAAAATAATAAATATCAATACTTAGAACATCAAGAAAGGACATCGAAGAGAATTTTCATAATTTGTATCAGTAAGGATGAAAGATTTACACACACACAAATAGATTCAAATTTGTATACCCTTTTTGGCCTGCTTTCGAGACAAATGTCGTGACCATCTTTTTGGGGAAATTTCAAGAACGGCTTCGAGAATGAATTTTGTCGACTTTTCTTCAGTTTGGAACACCTAAAATATATGACTGGCGTTTATTTTTTGAGTAGTATGGGTATATCCAAGATTCATCACCACTGACGATCCTGTACACAGTTTTAAAGTTTCTAGCGTTGAAGTAGTCTACAGTTTTTTGTCACCTATTTACCCTAGCTACTTTTTGTTCTATCAAGAGATACTGTATCCAACAGGAAACTAAAATTTTTTGCACACAAGATTTCTTTTTAAATTCCCAATAATGCTTCAATCTCGTGTCACATCTTCGCTGATGGTGTTATGCACAGGATCGACGTTTTTCTGAGTGATTGCCGGTTTTGGGGCACGTGGTCATGGATTGTCACTAAGACCATCCGTCTACGGTTAAATTCTTCATACCAACGAGAAATTGTTGACTGATGTGGTGCTTTATTACCGAAAACAGAAACCTACCTGACGAGGTATTCTTGTTGAGATGACTGTTTTCGAAAATTGTTAACTTTCATAGTTAGTTGTAGCAACAGGACTACACGTATCATACTGAAATTTAGGATTTAGGTTAACTAAAGATGGAGGTTAATTTTTGGTACTGACATATGATTAGTGGCGCCCTCTATGTCCCATTATACAAAATTTAAAAGACATCCCTCGTATTGTCTATATGGAAAAAAATAGTTAATCCAACTTCGAATTTCAAATTTAACATGTTGAAAACAAACGCACTAAATCAAATCTGTTAGATATGCTAATTAACAAACTTAAAAACTCAAATTTATTACTCAAGGACCAGTTAGAATGCAATAATTCACCTTTGTCAAATTTGGATTTTCTCAATTATAGCAGTTATAACAGTTTCATTAGGTCAGGTTTTTCGAACTTATAGTACCTTTTAATTGTAAAATTATAAGTAAACAGTACTTGGAATTTTAGTAGTTTATTACGCACATTTAAGTCTTGTCTGAGTTTTAAGTCTTATTGACGAAGTTCGGATGTTGGCAAACAATATTCAAACAGTTTTCCCAAGTAAGTCGTGCAGCAGATTTTTATGTTTCTTTGATGGGTTTCATAGTGAATCTACACTAAGGAAAAGCTGAAGTAATTCAATTCTTTGTTCGTTGATTTTCAATGTGGCTTTAGGAATAAGTTTTACTACATTCTTGCCATAAATAATTGAATTACCGATAAAGGTTGGGGGTGAAAAAAAATATTATTACTATTATCATTATTATTGTTATTATTATTCTTATAACGAATATTGTGGCTCGCATGTTGATTTAAATTCCGATTCATCCATAAGAAATTACTGAAAATAATTCATGTTCATATTTGTTGTTACGTTTTTGGGTAATGAAAAGCATAATTATTTTTTCCGCTCTTTAGCAGTTAAATGGTATTTTTGTGAATAAATATTTTTTCATTATCTCAACTTGAAATTATGTGTTCATTACATGTAAGCAAAGCAAGATCGTATTTTGTTCTGATATTGCACTCCACACTCAAGTTTCGCTATCAACTTTTAATATGCGGCGCAGTTTTTCGGCTGGTGCACATTAAGAGTCTATAGTGACCATTATGATATTTGAATGAGCTATCTATATCTTAGTATTCAATATATAGAACCATATTTTAATCTGGCCTCACCTTTTATGTATTCTTTCTCGTTAATAAGAGCTTCCAGTAAATGTTATGGCCATCAAAAGTAGCTAATGGTATAAACAATGTATTTCATTTACAAATTACCTGCACATCTCGTTATACATAGAAATATGAACTGAAAATTTGAAATTATAAGTCCAAAGGAGAATCAATAGTTTTACCTATTATTTACTGAATATATTACTTTCTATATTCATGTTTAGAGCTTGTTCCGATAATGCATGAAAGACATTTAAAGCCATGTACATAGAAAGTTATGTCTCAGATGTTTAACATGAAACTGAATGTTATGATAAATTATTATAGCTTGAAAAGCTGAACCAAAAATTACGAAATCGATTTGTCGTTGCCAGATTTAGGCGGAGTTTTCAATCTTCAATTGTCTGGCTTGCAGTGTGCTATCTTTTCGCGATCTTGGTAGTTATTGTATTGTGAGCGGAAGAGAAGTGTGTGCTCTTTTAGAACGATTATGGTTGTATGAAAGTTAGAGATGCAATTCTAACAGATTCATGAATATTTCGATATTCGTAGTATACGTATGACGTAAGTTTTAAATGGATTATGTAAGTATAGTAATATTAAGATTATAAATTATAATAATTTTTTTTCGGGGGGAAATGTATTATATTGTGTTGATAGTAATTATTATTACATGTATATATTGGGATTTTAATTATATTTAAATGTAATCTTAGTACCTTGCTAAACTCCATTACTGATAAAATAATAAATAAATGTTTGGTATATATACGAACTACATCTTGTTTCATAAGAATTTTTTCAGCGTGGTACATTTAAAAGTATTGGTATTGATTTTTAGGTGCAGTTGGAATATTCTAGTATTAGTATCTTTCTTTGTTATATAAAAGAACAGAAACAAATACACGTTGAAATCATGTTTACACGTTGTACATATGTGCATTTGTTAGTATGTACGTACCGTAGAACTGTATATCCCAAGTAATACCGAGTATTGGGGGTGGAATAACAATTTTGAAAAATTCTAACACGCTTATTAACTTTAAGGCATTTTAGCATGCATTTTTTGAAATTTAAAGAAGTGGAGATTCGAAGGTAGGCTGTTGGAATATCAACGATGACTTCGATTATTTATATATTTTTGTTAGTATTCTAAGTTGTGTTAGTTATTATTGTACAGATATGAATATCATTATAATTTCTATAAGTGAACAGATCAAATTGGTACTTTCTGTTAATTTTTAATTATTCGAAACCTTTAAAGAAAAGGAAAGAAAATTTTAATCGGATAAATGCGATAATTGTGTAAAGGCTTTAGCGTCAGTCAGGTAAATGAAAAATAGCGTACTTACGTACTATTACTTTCTGTGTGTTGTGTAGCGTTTGAAGTACTTAGATAATTTTAGACTTGCACAAGTGACATCCGGAACTAAGAACCCCAACATCAGAGTCATTCTGTTCTAAACCTATGTGTAATATTAGAAACAGGAAAACACGTATTTACAATTTTTATTCAATTATGGATGCAGAAACTAATTTATAACAATAATAATAGTAATAATTAAGCATTAAAAGTAAATAAACTTGCTTACATTCTTGCAAAAGTGGACATACTAGCGAAAAGTGCATGTAAAAGAAAAACTAAGAAACATAATTTTATATTTTTATACATTTATTATATATTTTACGTGCAGTATAATTTTGCAGTTGCGCATGTTGCTCGATAGGCATTGCTTGCACAATGAACAAGCTACAATAGCGAGTTTTTTTACAAACCATACACCATACAAGAGGGTAGTTTCTGTATCTATTGCAAAACAATATTCTATACGGTATCCAAAGAATCCTGGTCGTTCTTTTATGTATCCACTCCTATACCACGATTTTTTGAAGACGTCGAGAAATCTTGATGAGGACAACTAATTGTGGATTAATGATTGTATCTTAATTACACTGTTTCTCTGGTGTAAATCTATCTTGTACCCCTTGAGAATCACACTAGATTTTTCCGCAGTTTAAAACCAGTTACGTCACAAGCTTGTACTATTACTGTCATTTTCTGGGTATATTTTGCACCTATTTCTAAAGTTCAGCAACGCAATATCCAGTCTAAGAAATGACAAGAGAACATTGTTTGGTCTGACATTTGGAAAGAAAGCATTTATTAGCCATATTCCGAAATGATTTGAAGTGAACTTTCTAATACATGGGCTGAAAAGTCCCGAACCTAATACATAGAAGACGCTAGTTTTATTGCAGTCACCTTTCTCTCAGTTAGTACTAACCTTCAAAAGACAGCTGTTAAAATTTCATGATATTCTATTCATTAGTTTGTGAATTATTGTGCTAAGAGTATTTTCAAAACAATGGATCAAAAACAATTTCGTGTTTTAATTTTACACTGCTTCTTGATGGGAAAAAATACCGTTCAAGCGAAGCAATGGCTTGAAAAGTATTATGGGGACTCCGCTCCATCAGACACAACAATAAAACATTGGTTTGCTGACTTCAAACGTGGTTGTAGAGACACCGATGATGCAGAACTCAGTGGACGTCCAAATGAGGCGGTAACACCAGAAAACATCAAAGAAATCCACAAAATCGTTTTGAATAATCGAAAAGTGAAGTTGCGTGAGTTGTCTGACATCGTAAAGATATCAAAAGAACGTATTGGCTTTATATTGCATGAGCATTTGACTATGAGAAAGCTCTGTTCAAAGTGGGTGCCGCGTTCGCTCACTGTTGACCAAAAACAAGAACGAGTTGATGATTCTGAGCAGTGTTTGGTCATGTTTAAACGTAACAAACCGGAATTTTTGCGTCGATATGTGACAATGGATGACACATGGATCCATCACTTCACTCCGGAACCAAAACGATCGTCATCTGAGAGGACAGCAACTGGTGAACCTCGTCCAAAGCGCCCGAAAGCACAACAATCGGCTGAAAAGATTATGGCCTCGGTATTTTGGGATGTGCGTGGTGTAATATTCATCGACTATCTTGAGAAACGAAATACCATTAACAGCGAATATTATATAGCGTTATTGGAGCGTTTGAAGGCCGAAATTGCAAAGAAACGACCGCATATGGCAAAGAAAAAAATCTGTTTCATCAAGACAACACACCGTGTCAAAAGTTAATCAAAACGATGGCAAAACTACATGAATTGAACTTCGAATTGCTCCCACACCCACCGTATTCGCCAGATTTGGCTCCCAGCGACTACTGGCTGTTCGCAGACCTCAAAAAAATGCTCGCCGGTAAGAAATTTCGCACGAATGAAGAGGTTATCGCTGAAACTGAGGCCTATTTTGAGGCAAAAGATAAATTGTTCTGCAAAAGTGGTATTGAAATGTTAGAGCGGCGCTGGAATGATTGCGTTGCTCTTGATTGAGATTACGTTGATGAATAAAGTTAATTTTGAACCAAAAAAACCGTGTTTTCCTTGTTAGGCCCGGGACTTTTCAGCCCATGTGTTATATGTCGATGAAGAAATACACATATATACGGGTCTAAAAAATTACTGCGCAATTTAATGCCCAAATGTTTTCGTAAACACCTTTAATGCCAAAAGTAATAGCGAACGTAAACGTTTATAAAATTGTGTAACTATGTGCTGTAAAGCGCAAGAATTGTGTAACACGGTTACCCGGTCCATTAGTGCTAAAGTCAGACCAGAGTGTAAGAACATATTCTATAATAAATGGTGATTTATCTGTACGGATGCCATTTTTGTTAATAATTTCTTCCCATCTATACAATATAACTAGTATAGAGACTTTTCTAGTATTCTACAGATTTAATTTTTGACCTAAGTCAATCACACAGCCTCTATCTTTAGAAGTGCGTGCAATATTTTCAAAATTCTGTTCTTCATTTTCTGCTACGTCTTTAATAAATTGCGTTTCTTTCAATCTTGTTTTAAGAAAAGAACATATTTTCTTGTTGAGAACTTACAATCACATCACGTCAGATCATACACGTCAAAGGGTTCTCACCTCTAGCGCGGTCAACACGCCGAGTCACCGTAACCTTCTGCCAAAGTGGTTTCACCTCTAGCGTAGTTTACACGTCGGTTTACCATGCCACTTTGGTTTGTCCTATTCTCCCTACGACGGAGGCGAAACGTCGAGATCCCACCTTTCTCTTTTGGTCTCTTTCCTTTGGGTACTTGAAATGCTGCAAGCAACATGTTCAAGGCACTATCTTATTAATTACTGCCATTGTACCAAACTACAAAAAACTCTTCTAATATATTATTTGAAACGATCACTTTATATATGCATTACAATAACGGACTACATGACAAGAGAAATTTACAGTAAGTACGTATAGTTAATCTCCATATGAAGCTGATTAAATACTATATTTTTATTACATTTACGAGGGTTGTTTTTTTTTTAACCTCCGTTCGTGCTTGTAAACAGTTACGCGAACGGTGCGAGACGGGGATGCTCAGAAAGTGATTGCGCATATCCTCCACTATAATATCTCTATAGTATACTACATATATACTATAATATCTCAGAACCGTTTCTAAGGTATGAAGAGGGAACCGTGAACAGTGCGTACAAAAAGGATTGACTAGCGTCTCTAATATCAATTACTACTTTAATCACCAGAGAGAATCAAGAGTTCTTACCAAAGAGTTGGTAAGAATTTTTCAAACATGTTAAGCTCAGCTTTATACACTATCGTTATCAAACACCGGGGCTATCGAAAACTTTGTTCGTGATAGATTCGTAGATTGTTATTTGAGGTCTACAAATTACAGCAGATTGCATTAGTCTTAACCTTTTTGACACGTTACGCTGATGAAGGGTAATGGTTATTGAAACAAAATTGTGACAGGGAATGAAGCTTGGAATCTTTAGAATAATCCTGTGTTGGAAGAACAATCCAAACAATGGATGAATGTAAATTCTCTGAACAAACCCAAAAAGTACCAACAAATGTTCAATAAGAAAACTATGGCTATTGTTCTCTAGGGTCAGAAAGATATGTTGTTGTGGAATCTGTGGAGCCAGCGATTACGATCAGTCCAAACATACAAACATAACGTCGCTTACGGAGAGCCATTCAGAACAAAAATGAGGCATGTTGTCTTCTAGAATTACGTTGATTTATTACAACACCTGGCTGCATACTGCTGCGGTAACACACCAGCTTCTTGGAGCATAGATTTGTAGCCGGGTGACTTTCATTTCATTTGGTAACTGAAGATAGGTTTGGTAAAGCAGCGCTTTCCCAGCAACGGAAACCTTCAAAATGCCGCGGAAACTTATCTCAACACGCTCAACCTTCTACAAAGAGGGTATTAGAAAAGCCATCTACCAGTATAACAAATGTTTCAATTTTTGCGACGATTATACCTAAGAATAGGCTTTGATTTTAGTTGACTTTTAACATTAAAATTAATAAATCATTTTGTTATTCACACCTGTCTTTATCTTATGCTCGACCAAAACGTTGAAAAAAATTCCCGTCGTATTTTAACCAAGCAAGTGGTGTGCTGTACGATGATTTATTTGTGTTAAATTATTTATATTATATTCTAGTAAAGTTTGATTATGATTACCACTTTTTTAGTTACTAGCGTTACATCGGTTATGTCGGTATTTGAGGAAGAATTAGGCAAAACAAATGGGCAATGTGATGTACAAGAAGACAGAAAGGGCCTGCGCTAGTTTTAATGCTGGTAACCGCATTTAAAAATTTCAAAATGCGAACAGGGCGGTAATTCCTACTTAATTGGCTAATTATTTATTATATTTGCTGGAATGATTCCTCAGCTTTTGAAACGTAGGAAAAAAATACCGAGGGGGACAACATCCCCTATTTTTCATGCTGTAGGTGGATGATTTCTGAAGTCTGAAATTTATATAAGCATTTGAAATGATAATCAATATACAAAATGTAAAGATGGGTATTGCATTGAGACATTTTTACTTGCTTAGTTTGACAAGTCCTTTATTAATATATATATATATATATATATATATATATATATATATATATATATATATATATATACTCAAGAGGCGAATTCTTAATATCTTGTAATTACTAATCGAAGTTTCGCAAAACTGGAATTTCCTTAAGCTCACGTTTCTATTTAGTTCGTAAAAATTCGTACAGAAACTCGTTTTATGGTAGTTAGTTTCTCTAATTGACTTCTTCAAAACCAATGCGATAAACAGGTCAATAAAACTGTATTTGTGTTATTGCTTCCTGTTCCCGAACACATTTTGAGGTATGAATGATCATCTATGGACGTATTTACGAAATTCTCACAGAAATCCGATGATTGTTTACTTTGTAAATCAATATTTATACAGTTTGAATAACCTTGGTAGGTGTTTGAAATAGGTTTTCATGTGAATACTATATGTACATCAACTTCAGTGTTAACGTACGCACGATTAAATCGTCACGTGCTTTGTTAATTTTAGCAAATCACGCGCAAATTTGTTACGTACATACTTGTATAATAATTTATATTTGTAACTGTCTTTCTTGTTCTTGATGTATACGAAAAATGCCAAGATCAGAATTAAAAAGAAACTGTATATCGAAAAATGCGAGCGGTTTTAATTAATCAATTTCTTCGTTACATTAAAAAGGTATTATAAAGGACATTTGCTGTCAGATATTTGCTTTAGCGCAGTGGATCTCATTTATTTTCATCATGAAACCCTTTAAATTACTCTTGGCCGAATTCAGACGATACTATAAACTTCGTCCGTTTTCGAGTACTTACTAATATGGAAAAGTAAGTTTGAGTCGAATTTAATTTATACCATAACCTGATTAATTATTATAGCTTTATTTCTAAAACAAAAAAAACAACTCGATAAAGCTATTATAACCTACGGAATTGTGCGAGCACTTGCTTTCACAAAGAATATTGTGTAAGAGTTGAATAGTTTATGAGATAACCATTACAAGTTTAAATTTATAGACTCTATTAAAATTTGAAGAACGTACCATAAAATTTATGAAGAAGTAAAGGTATTCAAATAAATTTGTGGGAACATCGAACATTCAATGTAAAATTCTTTATATACAATTAATTTTCTATCTAGTGACAGAAAAACAAAAATATTATATCCAAAAAGATAGAGCTATAATATAATGCAACAGTTTATTGGCTCTTTCCTTACCAGAAATAAGCATTATTTCATTTCAAAATTTCAATAGAGAAGAAAAATAAAAACACAGCTAGCAATAAGAAACTACGCCAGTACTGCTTAAATTTATACACATTTCGGGCTTCTTAATAGTATAATAAGGTAATAACAACTATTTGGTAATGTTATGTAATGTAATTTTTATTGTTGCATCGTCTGTTCATATTAGCTTCTTTTAAAATTTTATATTCATCATTCTCTATTAATTAATGGTCTAGCTTCATATTGATTTCCTTCTGTCTCTTTTTAACTATAAATCAAGTAGATTGTAATCTGTCTCGTTGTTTTATGGGCTTCTTATTTTCACTGAGCTGTTTTTTAACATAGTTTATGTGACATGTCTTATATTATATTCGTGTGTATTCTTTCTTTGCATTAATACCTTTAAGTATTTATATTGTTTGAAATTTGTGGGTACCAGTTGTTATTGTATGGTTTGTACGATAAACATAGTGTATAAAACAAATAAAATATTTTGAAACAAGAAAACGATTATTGTCGAAGTCCGTTAGAAAAGTAATTGCAGACACGTGCTTTGAACTGGCTAGTCCTCCTCAGTGCGGTTTAGCCAAGGAATAAGATGGAAAGGAACAAACTGATATTTGAGCAAATAGCTAGGCGCTTTTGGTCGATGCGACTAGAGTAATTTCCTACCGATAGCGTAAATTGGTTGTTCGAACATCAATATGTCCTGCACCAACTATTTGGTCGACTAACTTCTTACTTGTACGAGCCACGTTCGAGTTCTCTCTTGCTGTCTTTCGTTTTATACACATAATTGTTCAAAGCACACATTTTAAAGGATTTATACTTTATTAATTAATAATATTATACAAGCTGACAGTAGTTTGCTTAGAGTAAAAAAATCTACAATTATCCTTCTTCTTTTTGTAACACACACAGTTGTTTATTGCAAATATATAATATAACATTTAACTTACCACGTGTACTATTACTTCTGCTCTAATGATGTTCTGAAATTTTAGTTAGAAATATTAGGAGTTTACTGCACAACTTTTGAACGACTGATTGTCTTTGTTTGATGAATGGAAATTCTACCTGCCTTTTTACAACTCTATCAATTTTTCTTTTGCGAAAAACGCCTATGTTTCCAATACTCGTCGTTGCCAACAAAAATGTGAAAGATCTACTAACAAAAAGGAAACTGTAATATTCAATTCCTCTTCAAATAAACATTTGTACTTTTAATCATTGCTTAATAATTGTTTAATTATTCCTACACCAACAAAATGCGGTTGTATGAAGTTTTGCTCTTATTTGAATGTCAAATACGTTTGTATCTAAGAGATACATTTGTGGCCATTTTTGTTAAAAAAGACATGCTACTACTGGAAGAGTAAATGCAAGAGACAAGAAAATGTCTGAAATTTATTGCAGGTTATTGAAGTGTATGGAGAAAACTGCGTGAGGGTGATAAGAAAATGAGTCAGTGCTTTCAAAGATGGTCGTACAGGCATGCACGATAAGAGACGAAGTGGGCATCCGTTCATCATTACTGGTCGTACACCATTTTATCATATCTAATGAGTTTCCTCAGGTTTCAAGAATTGCTCGCTGGAGTGGTTAGTAAATCAGGCAGTAAGTTTCTACGAGGATGGAATTTAGAAACTGATTGTACGATTAAAATAAAGTTGTTTTAAAAATTATTCTTGCTTCATATTTTGAATATCATCAGCTTCAGTATCAAAACTATAAGTATTTAAAAAACACGTCCCGAAGAGTTCTAATCTGCAGTCTGTGTTATGTTTAAGAAATGATACTTTACCGGCGTAAACTACTTGTACAAATAGAAATGCACGAACATACGTTTGCAAGGTCCGATTCAATAATGTTCTGATAAATCCATCTGCAATTATGCGGGTAATATATTTGACAGAAGGGAGATTGGATACAGTACTGGAAGTTGCAATTATCGATAAGTTTGATAAAATAAAAATATGTTGGTTGAGTTTATCACATATTTCTTGCAAGAAAATAATGTATTGAGAGCTTAGTATCAGCTTAATTGACCACAGTATCCAGCGCTGCGTAAAGTTAAGCGTCTTTCCACGTTTGCCAATGTTTTATACGATAGCCACCCGATTACAGTTTTGTTCGAAGAAATGAATACATTTTAAAAAGCTGGTTTGCAAAATAACAATAATATTCTTAATATAGATAACAAATTTTTACATAAAAAGTATCTAGTAAAAGAAATTCCTCCCTCGGGTTAATGTTTTGTTTGGTTACCTTTGTTGTCAATGATTGCATGTATTCAGTGTGACGACGGTTCTGTTAGACGTTAGCAGTCAGAATGGATATGCAAATACTTCTGACCAATTCTTAATTCTTTAGGCTTCTGACGATTGTCAAGCATGTACCACCTCTTGTCTTTTTTTATAAATTTGTGTTTTACACGACAATGTTTCTCAGCATCCTTCAATCGCAGCAAGGAATCTCTTATTAAATTACTATAATCAAGAGCAGGTCTAGTGCTGCGGTCAGCTGACTTATATCGACTTAACTTCTGCGCAGGGGAATATTTAAATTCCATCAAAAAACTACTGGAATGGATAGTAATCAACTACAAATTAGCAAAAAACTAGAGATATTTGAAAGCTTTAATATATAAATTAAAATTTGGATATTCCTGTTAACTTCCTAGCTTATTTTGATTATTTGTGTGAAAAAGCAATCCATTATTCTCAACTGGTATTGTAAGCAAATTTGTTAATTTTCACATAAACCATCTTGTTAATCAAAAAAAAATCGATATTATTGCAGCCACAAGAAATACAGTTATGAAGTTATTTCCTAACGCAGATAAACTAGAACTCTTTAATGTCACCAATAACGACGATCACTGACAAATATGTATGTCAATAACCTCTAGGCGTTAGGTTAGGTTTCCCATTGTACCCGCTTTAAATCTCAAAGTTAATACAACATTCTGTGTCTAGCACATCAATAAATTTACAATTCAATACGATTTACCATATGATACCCAGTGTCTTAACTGTATCATATTTCCATAGGTCAAACTTCTCAATATTTAAATAAAAATATCAAACAGGATATTAATAACTGCAACATAGACAGTGTAAAATAGTTTTAGCAAATCAATTCGAAATTCGAATTCATAATATTTCGATTAATTTGAACAACTCGTAGTAAGGGGATTCACATTGGAAGTAGCAGCAGGTACTGTGTAATCGGAACCCGTGTCTATCGATGTAGTGACGGTAAATTTTCAGATGAGTTCCGTATATTCCTGAACCAACATTCGCCTTTGCGAGAATAAACGGCTTTTTACAAGGCCATAGAGCATTATACACACTATTTCTACACTTAAGACTCCTGCGATTATGATAAGTGAAATAACTCATCACGTAAAAAATACAGAACTGATGTGATTATAATCTCAGTAATATATATATATATATATATATATATATATATATATATATATATATATATATCTTATTTGCTACTTTCAAATCTCCTTTTATACACCTCTATATAGTTACACTTCACTCTGGATCAAAACCCTTAGATTCTGCAAACTTCTTCTTCCTTGCTCTTTGGATGTCGAAATAACATCAAACACGTTGCTTTTCTGGGATAGTTCTTCCCGTATTTTTAGTTTTTGAATATGTTTAACGTCAGCTTCAGTGTATAATAGTATTTGCAGTGTTTTATAAGTTCTATTTAATTATGTGTTACATGCTGACAAAATGATATATTACTTTAAGTTATTCTTGCCTTGCATGTATTGAATTCTAGTAGTAAGTTTTGCTTGTTAATCAACATTAGAAATACATTATATGTAATTCTCATCTAATATTAATTGCAGATTGTCTTTGTACAAGCCAGAAATTATGCTGCACATGGAATTAAATGCAATCATAAGGCATTTGAAAATTGAATACGTTTAGAAATAAACCCGAATAAATAATATGCACGCTCAAGTTAGTAATAACTTATCTTTAATGCAATACCGGTTCTCACTTGCACGTGAAAACTTAAAAAGTGATTGCAAAAACCAAACAATTAAATCCACTCACTTGCCACCGTAGAAAGGAGATTGAAAATGTATATTTTTAGGTGAAGCTGAGTTAAAAGAGTCCCAGCGACTGTGACAAACTGGCCCACCAATTTTGGATATCATACCCGCCACCGGGGGCGGGAAGCTCCACGAGTTCGAAAGAGAAGGAGAAAGATAAACAAACTCAGATAGAAGAAGAAAAACGCGGTTCGTCCCGCGAACAACGACAGCTTGATTACGACGCGGCAGTGAAGGTTTGATATTTTATGTGGAAATTTCATGTGTTTAGCTATTCAGAACTAAAGACGTTATTCTTACTTTACAAGTATATATAAAGACACAGGGCACTATTAAAAAGCTTTAGACTAGTAAATCTTTGTTGTAAAATACTTAGTGATGTATTCCTTTAATTACCATCAATATCAATAAACGTAGTTTTAAAACTTGTTTAAAGTTTAAAATCGTAGAAGGTAATTAACATATGAGCAAAGATAGCATCAAAACACTAACGAATACACATTTGTAGTTTTTAAAAAAAATTAAACGAATTTATTCATTATCATTTGTATTACATAGTTAACTACATCAACACATGGTCTCTTCAGATTTTCTTGAGTTTAATTTTTTCTATTAAGGTTATAGACTATGAGTATAAGATATACCAATGCTCTAAACTCTCTCAACAATATCATTACCCTGTTACTCAATTATTAAGATATGAAGAAAGACACTACTTAGTTTACAGTAAACAATTAACATGATATTATACATGATCAAACCATACTTAGTACCAAATAAAAATTTTATACTTGAAATAACGTACTCTTTGTATTATTAACGGTAAGAATAATTTTATATAATCATAAGAATATGATATTCTTACTAGACTGATAACATCCTAGCCAAATGTCACGTGTTCGGTACATTAAAAATAACACCTACGATTTAGACAGTTACATCAAATTATAACAACGAAAATAAGCTCTTTTCACGCTAGGCCCAACACAACACCGACATATACCGGGTGAAAAGCTGAGAGCTGTTGATTGAATTCTGTGCGATTGGAAAATGAATCAAACACCGACTTCACTTGAAACGAATAACGCATATCTAGCAGTATACCTCCCACACAGTAATACGTAATGAGGACTTAATTGAATCGATTCAAATTGAAAGGATTGATGTGAGGATAGGATTTTGTAATAGTAGTTAAACAAGGGTAGAGAGAGCTAGCATACTGACACACAATCGCCCTGCAGAATAGCATGCGTATCTCTTGACTTTGTTAACTTATAGAAATCTTATTTCTTTCTCCTCTTACCCACACTTATAGCCGTGGGCACGTTGAAATATAGATTCCCCACTTTTTCATCAACGAAATTAGAATGTAATAATTTTTTTAGTTATTTAAATATATTGAATTGAAAGAGTTGTAGCCCAGCTTCATTTATACTGGAAATGAAAATGTTACCATAGTTTGTTATGAAAAGGTAAGCAGGTCATCTCTTGTTCACATTGACAGTTCGAAGAATTTTTGACTTTGATGCTTTATAGGTGAAAATGGGAATAGTAATAGATTTAACCAAGTAATTTGCATAACATTTTTGCGAGTCTTGTACAAAGAATCCTTAAACCCAGGGATTTTACGACGATTAGGTCCAATCTTAGTATGCTAGTTTCCTCTCTCCCTTCAGTTGGCTAAGTCGGCCTTTTTAACTAATTTATCAACTACTCCATTTTCGGAAATATTTTGGTATGTTTAAACACGTAACAGTTTTTGTGAACATCTTTTCCCTTCTTTGTGATATTAATATAACCTATCCGTCTGTATATACACTATAAATACACAGATTAATTAAAATTCAGAAGAGGAAAAGTTTTATATCACAGTTGTTCATTCAGGTTAATAAGAGGGCAAATGTTATCAATTCAAATAGCCCATAACCCTTAAATAAAATGCTTTGTTTTCGAACTAAACTAATTTAACAAACATAAACAATGTACTGTAGCGATTTTGTTTATTTAGCGATTATGTTTTGCTATTGTAGGTGAAATGCAGTTACAAGTCCCTCTAATTTCTCTTAAAATATTTATCTGCATAATTTTATAGATTTATCTTGTTCTATAGTTATCTGCATTCATGGTATTAATATTATATAGTCTTAGGCGGTTTTTCATTTTTGATTCAAAAATTTGAAATTAAAATATTTTCAAAATAAATAAGCTAAAAAAAACTTTCCACACAAGTTCTCTCTAGCCATATTTGGTGATTAGCTGCATACTCTCGGTCGCAAAAACCTGGAAGTTTTGAGGTCCTTTCTAATGACAAGTCCTTCTCTGGGATCATCCTCAGAGTTGATTGCCTTGCCGACTATGGAAATCAGCCAACCTTGCATGCATTGGCCTGCCAGAACCTTCCTGAATGGAGGCGATTTGTATACGACTTCCATTGAAACACCTGAATATCACAGCAGCAGCTACCTTGATGTGTATAATGTTTACCTGTAAGCACCGTACAAATTTAAACACCAATACCAGCAAATACCGCAGGCTTCTTCACACTTACACTCTTGAAGGCGAAGGTTAGACTCTCCTTTCCTTCTTTAACATTATTCTGATCAGGCAGACGTATTTTCGGTGGTTTGGCTTTGTCCCGGCTTCCAGAGGGGAGGGGTTTTCCAGTCCTCAATCCAGCGGTAGTTGCGCCTACATCGCGTTTTAGCGCCTCCTTGCCAGAATAACTCTCCAAAATAATGACGCCGGTTTAATGACGCCAGGGCACCCACAGGTACCTCGTTAACGGTAGAGGTTTCATGTCTATCCCGGTCCCAAATTGGTTATGTTTTGTACGTATGCTATCCACCCGCTGTAGATAGGGACACATTCATTACGAAGAGGCGTTCCGTAATCATTTTACGCCTGTGTTTTTCGCCCTCGTTATCCAAAATTTCCTTATTGGTAACAGCCTTGACCTTTATTCTCTTCCATTGTCTGTGCCTGGATAGTGTTTGGATCTGCACACATGAATGATAACCCATCGGGTTTCACTGAACAGCCTTCAAAGCGTATTTACGTCCTCTTGACTGTTGTAATCAGTCCTTTCATAGACGTCATATTAACCCTCCAAATTGTCCGCTATTGAACCGCTGGTTGAGGTAGTCGGGGTAAATCAGCCCTACATAAGCAGCTTTACTTATGGCAGCAGATTCAGTTTTCGACCTCTTACTCACATTCCCCGAGGTAGTATATTGTGAAATTTATTTCTAACTCTTTTAATTTGGACAATCTTTCTGATAGCTCTTCATACATGCGAAAGCCATATGCATCCAGGGATTGGAAATGAGTAGTTAGAGTTGCATTCAAAATCAACTAGAGTGAGTTTTTCACATCACCGGAACATGATTCTGTCCACTTTTATTTGAATAATTTCTTTGAAATCTTCCTGTGAAGGGCCTTCAAGGACTAGTACTACTTGTTCTGTAGTTTGCATAATTTATAAAGAATCATTTGCAGTTTAGCATATCCATTTTCTTCTTTAACCTTAAATAGTAAAAACAAATGTATTCTGTAAAAATGTGCGTAAGTATATAATATTACATAATCCTATGAAAGTTTTCGGAATATTACATAATTTTAAACTTTGGCAGCTCAATAGATTTATTCGCCCTTAGTAGATAGCTACCTATGTAAAAGAGCCATGGGTTGTAAGGTGATAGTTTATGAACTTTTTCTACCATACCTTTTTTTCAGTTTTTAATTACCAAAGTTTGCCCGTTACTCGAAGCGAACAATTCGCTGTTTCGAAAAGGTTGGTTTAAATTTATTACCAGCACACATTTTTTTATAGTTGTTTATATATATTTATATTGTTACGTCTTAAATAGGTCTCAATTTAAATGGGAAATGTTACATCAAATGATTTATTTACAAACTATACATAACAAAAATGAACAACGAATAATAATAAACTACAAACAAAATCATTAACGCTAATTGAATATCAATCTATCTTCACTTCTTACTTTCCGTATAGTGTTGTATCTGCCATTGATCTCTTGCTGGAGGTATGTTATAAGTATAGCCAACGGCCTTAGTTATGTGCAGATATCTGCGCCACGCTCCTTTGCGACATATCGGTGTCTCAAATGATGAATACGGCAGTAGGTCAAAATGACGATGCAAATATATCGAGACCACTCCTCAATCATGTTCCTCATAGCTCTACAATTCTAATTTGCAATTCAGTCGGCCAGTTATGCTCAGCTTGAAGTTATCCAACTGTAGCCTTAAGTTTGATTGTTCGAATTATGCGGTAAATGGGTTTTTAATATGATAGTTCTTTTTGTTATCAAACAAAACAAATGTCGTACTTTACTGCAGATCTATTCCAACTTCAGAACACTGACGTCGAAAGTTTCCTTAACTTTGATGGATTACCCCTTCTTCGAGAAAAGCTCTAGCATTTAAATATTGACTCATTAAAACACAAACCAAATGGAACAAACTGTGTAGGAGGTATAGTAGCAAAAGCTCCGCTGTTATCAAAGTTATTTACTTAATGAAAAATTTTAACTATCGTTACATAACATGCAATTTAATAATATACAGAAACTTTACAAATATACAAAAGGTGCTGTAAAGTTAAATACTTTCTAAGTGGTTAATACAAGCAAACGTAATAATAATGTAATCAGTGACGAATATTTGATTGAATACTAGAGCAAAAGTATTCCAGCTGTCCCAAATACGAAGAAATGCTATTCAATTTAATGGTTCCAATTCAAATGCGGTCTATTTGCCTACACTGGATATGCCTGTACTAGATCTAGGGTACAAATCGAAGTACTACATCAGACGCTACCTGTGCTTGGAATTCCAGCGTTAATGTAATTGATAGTTTCCTTTTACGCCTAGTCCAGGAAGTTTTACTATGTCAACAAAGTAAAATCAGTGTGATTGCACGAAGGATGAAACATTAAGGATAGTAAAATTATTTAAAACATGCACATAAAACGCTCTTCAGCCGTTTTAAATTATTCGACACTAGTCGCCCCTTCTTCCATTAGGTAATACAAATATATTTTTTTCCTAAGAATGCAACTTAACTCTACCGGGTGAAAAGCTGCGGGCTGTCGATTGCATTGTGGGCCACAGGGAAACGAATCGAACACCGACTTCACTTGTAACGAATAATGCATATACCCTCCTCACCTCGCAGTAATGCGGAATGAGGGTTTTATTGAATTAATTCAAATTGAAAAGATCGATGTGAGGATAGGATTTTGTAGTAGTAGTTAAACAAGGGTAGAGGATGCCGTTAGACAGAGCTAGGATACTGCCACACAATCGCCCTCCAGAATTGCATGCGTATCTCTCGACTTTGCTAACTTATAGAAATCTTATTTCTCTTATTCACAATTACGCCCATCGACACGTCGAAAGTGCGCTCACGGCACAACGCACAACGACTTCACTTTTCTTCGTTTTTCTACACTTTAACAACTAGAGACTTAAAACAATAAGTGCGATTTTGCAATGCGTTAGTGGAGTCTTCACCTTGTAATGTTTAGTACATGTTAATGCGGCGAGGATGCATTAACCCTCTGGTTGTTTTACAAGTAAGTCATGACCAGGTTGTAGGTTTTACTGTTTGAGCGTTTTGTCACAGTTACTTGTTACTTTTTTAGTATTCTACTGTTTATTTCTTGTGTTTTCTAAGTTTCTCCCAGATTTCTATTTGTGGCAACATCTAAATGCCGTTAATTACAGCTGCTAATGGTGTTGGTTATATCATTCGCGGAAAAGACAATGCGTGGAGAGAATTCAGTAACAAACGAACACGTTTCTGCTTACCCAGTATCATGAGTACGGTCTCGAGTGTCTTTATTCCAATTGAAATTCCATTTCGGTTTATATCACCGCTCTCTAAACGAAAAGTCAAGTACGTACTTCTTAGGCGTTATTTAGTGCCAAGAATACATATCTGTCTGCTTGCCGTCCAGTACAGTTTCCCAACCTTCTCTCGAGCACTTCCTGGACTGTTAAACTAGAAAGGGCATTGGGTAGCTGCACGTGTGGATGATCGTTCCGGCTTACAATGATGCATTAAAAATATATCAATAAATTGCTTAGAAAATAATACCCAAGTTCATGTTGCTAATTATATGTTGTATGCTTTTGCGGTATTTGTTTTCTTTGATAGAATTTAGGCTTCCGAGCTATAATCGCGTCGTAGTTACATGAGTCTGCCAATTTTTCGCTCTCAGTTGCATGGAGCATCTTATGGGCTGTTGTATATTGTAACGCTGCATATCGCTTCCCATAGCAGCGTTACGTTATGCAGCAGCCTGTAAGAAGCTTTGTGAAACCGAAAGCGAAACGTCAGCAGACTCATGCAACTACGGCGCGGTCACAACCCAGAAACCGAAATTTCTTAAAAATTACTAATTGCAGCTGCTCATGGTATTGGTGTAATCATCCAGCGTTTTCTCCTGTGACATTGTCTTTCCCGTGAGTGATCCCACCCTTCTCTCGTGCAATTCGTGAATTGCTCTCCCGAGAGGGGACAGCGCAGGGGCAGTGCAAGGGGAACTGCACACATCAATGATTTTTGAAGGCTTACCATGCGTATTTAAAACACATCTAAAACAATGCCTAGAAAATAACACCAAGATAAGAAAACGCATGGTAAGCCTTCAGAAATCATTCACATGTGTACTGCTCTTGTGCTGCGCCCTCTCGGAAGAACAATCCACGAATTGCACGAGAGAAGAGTGGGAAACTGTACCCGCTTCTTTTCGCTGTGTCTGACTTTACGGACAAATGTTTCTTTCTTTTGGCACTAGTTAACGCCAGGAATATTCATTTGTATCGTAGAGCTAGGTACGGCGATGGAAGCAGCGAGAGAATTAGATGTGTTAGCATAAAACTGCTCGAAACCACGCTGATGACGCTGGGGAGGCAGAAACATGTCCGTGTGTTAGCGTTTTATGTCTCACATAACACATGGGCTGAAAAGTCCCGGGCCTAACACATACATGACGCTAGTTTTATTGCGGCCACGTTTCTCTCAGTTAGTACTAACCTTCAAAAGACAGCTGTTAAAATTTCATGATATTCTATTCATTAGTTTGTGAGTTATTGTGCTAAGAGTCACGCTACTTTTGTTATTTTCAAAACAATGGATCAAAAACAATTTCGTGTTTTAATTTTACACTGCTTCTTGATGGGAAAAAAATACCGTTCAAGTGAAGCAATGGCTTGAAAAGTGTTATGGGGACTCCGCTCCATCAGAAACAACAATAAAACGTTGGTTTGCTGACTTCAAACGTGGCCGTAGAGACACCGATGGTGCAGAACGCAGTGGACGTCCAAATGAGGCGGTAACACCAGAAAACATCAAAAAAATCCACAAAATCGTTTTGAATGATCGAAAAGTGAAGTTGCGTGAGTTATCTGATATCGTAAAGATATCAAAAGAACGTACTGGCTTTATATTGCATGAGCATTTGACTATGAGAAAGCCCTGTTCAAAGTGGGTGCCGCGTTTGCTCACTGTTGACCAAAAACAAGAACGTGTTGATAATTCTGAGCAGTGTTTGGTCATGTTTAAACGTAACAAACCGGAATTTTTGCATCGATATGTGACAGTGGATGAAACATGGATCCATCACTTCACTCCAGAATCAAAACGATCGTCGTCTGAGTGGACAGCAACTGGTGAACCTCGTCCAAAGCGCCCGAAAGCACAACAATCGGCTTGAAAGGTTATGGCCTCGGTATTTTGGGATGTGCGTGGTGTAATATTCATCGACTATCTTGAGAAAGGAAATACCATCAACAGTGGAGCGTTTGATGGCCGAAATTGCAAAGAAACGACCGCATATAGCAAAGAAAGAAATTTTGTTTCATCAAGACAAGTCAATCAAAACAATGGCAAAACTACATGAGTTGAACTTTGAATTGCTCCCACATCCACCGTATTCGCCAGATTTGGCTCCCAGCGACTACTGGCTGTTCGCAGACCTCAAAAAAATGCTCGGCGGTAAGAAATTTCGCACGAATGAAGAGGTTATCGCTGAAACTGAGGCCTATTTTGAGGCAAAAGATAAATCGTTCTACAAAAGTGGTATTGAAATTTTAGAGCGGTGCTGGAATGATTGCGTTGCTCTTGATGGAGATTACGTTGATGAATAAAGCTAATTTTGAACCAAAAAGACCGTGTTTTCTTTGTTAGGCCCGGGACTTTTCAGCCCATGTGTTAATTTCTCGTGAATTGATATCACTAATACCATGAGGAAGCTGTATTTACAGCGTTTTCTTATCTTGGTGTTATTTTTTAGGCATTCTTTTAGATGTGATTTGAACACAGGTTTGGCGAGATTGTTGCCGTGTGTAAAGATTCGTTATGTAAGTGTTCGTCTCTTATTTCTTGTGCGCGTAAGTATACAACCTTGCATTACTCAATTTTAAGTGCACCTACGACATTTTACACGTTCTTCCGCTGCGTGTTGTGAAATTTGTGTCATGTATTTCTTTAGAATGGGGTATGATTTAGGGAGTGCATCTTCCGTTGGAATAAATACATGAATTTTCACGACATTATGTGCCATTAATATTCCTCAACTGAAATCGTATGATTATTCAATTACTCATGTTTACTCAAGCATTATACGATATGATCGATTAAATTTACTCTCTAGCAAGCCATGATATTTTTTTCTTTAACCTTAAGTTGGTAGAATAACTTTAAAAACGTGTAAATTCACTTATGCTGTGACGTTAATGACAGTTAATAAACCAATATAGTACACATGACAAATGTATTTTATTTGTCACTGTCAAATCACTATTCACTACCAACAAGATGTTTTGAAGAAATAATTTCATGGTTTGCCAGACGGTAAACTTATAGAAAACACATGTAAAAAGATGCCTACAAAATAACACCAAGATAAGAAAAGGCTGCAAATACAGCTTTCTCATGGTATTAGTGAAATTAGTTCACGTAAAGTAGAAACATGTCCGTGTGTTAGCGTTTTATGTCTCACATGTCTTTCTCGTGAATTGATTTCACTAATATCACGAGAAAGCCGCATTTCCTATCTTGGTGGGAAACTTATATGATCATGTACTATCATAATATAGTCGCTTTGAGTTTGCGTCGAAATACATACTATGTGACTACATACATTAATTTTTAGTTGTGGGTATTAAGAAATAATTCTCGAAAAACCGAAAACATTCTGATTTGCAGCTTGCATAGGTACCTATGAAATTTTATCCGAACTTATTAAAAATGTAAAATTGGAAATATTTACATTTTTTGTTTATTTATGATAATATGCTACATGTACGAATTCTGAGTAAAGCTATGATAATTGTTGTCGTATAGTCGTTTAGAATATAGACTGACGGTCATATAATTTTCGCGAAATACGGTACGTTGATTATTATGGAAAGCTTTTTCGGAACGCTGAATGCATTTGGGTTGCGGATAAATACCGACCGCTACTCTATCCTTAATTACTCCTTTTGTCAGTGCATTCGCTCAACAGACGGAGAATACATATCTGTCTCTTTCACTCTTGCGCTATACCGTGAAGTTGTAAGAAAAATCAGTTTCATGTAACTTGTGGACGTATCTGGGACAACGATGATAGTTGTCGGTTATTTGAAAACTTTCAAAGGCGTGCGAATGCAAACCGTGTTGCTAACTATCGCATTTTTTTGTATTCGCATTTCTTGTGTGCCTGCGGAATATATAGTACATCAGCCAATTGAAGGCTACATTTCTAAATTATTAGCACTTTTTGATGACCCAAATAATAAGCAAGTGAAAAATACTTTTCTACTTGCAAAGTAATGACATTTATTGAATACATCTTACAGTTTGTTTGTTAATCTTATAGAATACGTTCAATTTCTTGCTTCTTCTGGCGGTTCGTGATCTTTTTACGAGAAGGCAAGAAATTAATAAGATCTTTGTCTTTTAGCTTACACGAATTCTTAAAGGTCTATTTCACTATCGTTTTATAAAAACACTGCATACACATATGTATATACACGCACGCACACGATTAATGTTTATATCTTGTAATTAAATTCCATTCTACAGCCTTTTATAGAAATGAAATATTCCATCGTTTTGTCGTCAAAATTATCTATATTAAAGTTCTTATCAGTATCGGCACTATCGTGATGCTTAACATCTTTCTTGATTCTCGTGGAATCGACAACAAAGAATTCGTACCGCAAGGTCAGACAGTAAATCAAACCTTTTATCTCGTTCTTGACCATTTGCAGAGAACATTTTTGCGTGGAGGACCTGACGTTGCCAGCTCGTGGATCTGGTATCTAGGTAATGCGCTTAGCTACATCTTTCTGTCGGTTAGAGAATTTTTGGCAGAGAAAAACATAACAGTACTCCCAGACCCGCCTTACAGTCCAGACAGACGGAAATTGAAAGGTTCCCATTGCGGAACAATAAACAACATCTAAAGAGTTACAATGCAGGTTCTAACCAGCCAACAATGCTAAAACATTTAGACGATCACGTACATAGTATAGCCTAAAAAAGTTTTAATTCTCTTTAATGTGGTAAACCAGCGTCCAGACTCTGCAGTGGTATACCTCAATCAAATTAATTTACTTAGGACCTACAATCGCAAAATGCATAGTTATCATATCTAAGCAGAGGTACGTATTAAACAGTTGTCAGTGAGGTTTGATTGCTTGTACAACACTACTAAATCGAAAGAAACTTGCCCAGAAACCAATCGACGTACTAAAAAGAGCTAATATTATGAATTTTGGTGAAACAGATATACTTTTCTCGTGTAGAACTGTACCTAAAAATATCTACTGCCGATTAACTGATGATAAGATGTTCGTTCTCCCGTATTCGTTATTCATTATTTCTGCTAAGAATTTAACATTGCTAATATATTTTGTAGAAGAATTTTAAGTTTCTGAGGAAATGTATTTTGTTTTATCCATTTTATTTTACTATTTTATGTATTTTATATGATTTTATCTTCTTTGCAACCGCATGGGTTAGCATTATTAATTTATTTTCATTTTCTATCATTCATTCGTTTTTCTCTCTGTAAAATATCTAGAATTTTATTTTAATATGTATGTACATTACGCATTGTATATGTATGCATTCGGCTGTTCACACTACTCTTGCTAAAAGTGCTTAATTTAAGAGTTATTAGATGCAACGTCGTTGAACAAATAATGGGAGTTTTCAATATTTAGCATATTCAGGTACAGGCTGTCGGCTCCCGCGTGAAGGTTGAGGTATTAGCGAGCGTTCACTCTCGGTCACCTTTCGTACCTCGTCGTAACGTTTACAATAACGTCGTCGGACGAATATTGAAAGTTTTTAATAGTTTCAAGTTTTGGCGGGAATCGTTGAGGCTACGGTGTCCGTTGTCGTCTATACATATATTTAGTCTTCTGTTGAGATTCTGGCGGGAACCATTTTTGGTAAGTTCGTCGGAGCGCATGTATCGACATCCGTAACAAGTACGATTTCTCGGCTTTCTATTAACGGTCGTCAAGGCTGTAGCGCCCGTTATCATCTGTACGTTTGTTCGGTTCTCTGTCGCATCGGGACTTTTTTCATTTAGTTAAACATTTTTTCATTTAGTTATCCGTCGTTGCGGACGAGCTTCACGGACCAATTTCTATATGTTATGTCGGCTTCATCGCTTCGTTTTTCTTGTCGGTGCGCACTTCGCACATTTGTTGGCCACTGGCTTTTACTCTTTTTCAGGGCGCAGTAGTACAGAGCTAGATTGCACATAGCGTATTATTTCTTACGAGAACGCTGTGACATTACATACTTCTGTTTTGAGATCGGCTATTATCGCTACTGTCGCCCTCAACCAGGTGTTCAGGCTCTAAAAGATAGGGCGGGTTTCGCTATAATAGTGTAGTTAACGAAAGTGTTTGGTTCAAGTATAAACTCACGCCAATGAAGCAAGGCCAAGTCCCTTAAGCGAATTCAAAGCAAGGAAAAATTATTAGGCTCCCGGAAAGGGACATATAAATAAGCACAGCACCGACGTAAGCTTGTAAAATTAACAAGTAAATAGGGTGTTGCCCTATACAAAGGTAGTGGTGCATGCATACATATAGAGGCATTAGTACATGCCTTTAACAAAGCTTCTCCGGAAGCATATAAGAATTTAAACATAGTTTGGCAACGTACACGCTGAGGCGCAATTATTGCAAATATATATATATATATATATAACATATCAAGTAATTCGGGAATTTACGAGCAGGCTACAGCGGCACTGTTCTTCAAACCAGGAGAATGTAACAATTTCTTATCTATTTTCTGTATTATAGTCTGTAGTACTTGGAAACAGTCTTCTTAATTATATATCCTGCTGTATACTAGTTCTTGAAGGGACAGCAAGGCAAAATTATGTGCAAGTCAGATAAATTTTGGTTGTATTCTTTTATTAATAGCGCAGGCCAAACTCATTACACATGATGGTATGTTATTGCGAATAGTTGCATGGATCTAGGCTACGTTATTTACAAAAAAAAGAGAAACACGAATGTAATAAGTCTTTTTGGCAACTGAGTTAATAATCTTGCGAAAAAGAATATAAACGTTTCACGTTACTCTTGCATTCTTGTCCTTATCTTGATATGGAATTGGAATTCGATGTGTGACTAACATTTCGTAAGGAGTGAATAAATATTTTTAAGAAATTGGAATATTTTTTATTATAGTTGTAACTACAATACTATTTTTTAAATTTATTGCTTGAGAATATTTACGTATTATTTCTCTTTTCTGTTACAATTGCTTTCAGCTTTTAACTGCAAACTTTCCTCACATGTTCAAATATAGAAAGAATGAAATGATATGTCACGATATACGAATGTGGTTGCATAAAAAGTTTTTGCTAATTATTTTACTGTGCATGTGTTCTCTTGCGGTGCTAGTAATAACAAAATTGTATCTGGGTAATTTTTTACTGATTTGTTAATCATAAATGGTTGTGTTTATGCATTTAAGAGCAAATCTCTCGGAAACCATTAAAATTAGGTATTTAGTGCACCATTTGAAATTATATAGATTTATATACTTTTTATATTAATATACGTTTAAAATACAATGCAATCTTGCAAAAACGTACAGGATATCTTGTTAAATAAAGAACTATGTAAAACTTCATCATTGTGGAGGCATCCTGTACAATGCAAATACGCCAATCACAATTATTTTTTGAAATTCAATTAAATAAGCACAAGACACGTTCGGTTTTTATTGTAATACTCCGTATATGAAGACCTACACAGCCAAAAGAGTTTCTTTAATAATGGAAGTCCACCCCATGGAAAATTTTTTGCTATCTTCGACCCATTTTGGAAAAAGGAGATTTATAGTAAATTTTAAGGGCAGATTATATTTCCTGGCTATGCATCTCTGCTGGAGAGGAGGATGCCGCTAGGCAAAGAACTGACAAAGTTTAATCATACAATTTACACCTCGGGTGCCTGCTTTGTAAATTACCAAATGTAGTTGAATGTACGCCTATTTGTATAGTATTTTTAAAAATGAACTTCATGTAGAAGGTTTAATTTCCGAGCATATACGTTTTACCTTAATTTTAGAAAACACTACATATGTAAGTTCCTGTGTGCATATAGCTGCTCTTAACTTATTTCTAACGCGAAGTCAACTGGATATAAGCGTGTTATCTATGTATTTACATTTACAATTACCAGATTATACTAAAGAATTAGAACTAAATACAAATGCTCTCATTTTTACTGGCTATAAATACCTTATAAAAATAAACTACCGCCAAAGCGTGGCATCCCACTTTGTAAATAGCATAAAATCGTACTTTATTTGTAAACTTTTAACAGAAAAGCGCCAATAAAGTATTGACTGACGATCTTCAAGAGCGTATTAAAGTAGCCCAAAACTGAGCTATTTCAAATTGCTGCGCGAAATCTAATAAACATCATAGCGTTCTCTTTGAAGTGTGCTCTTTACAACTACAATAACGAGCATTTGAAACGTATCCAAAACACATTTGAATGAGTGTATTACTTGTGGTATTTGTAATATTTTGATTTCATTGAACATTTTATTAGATGTCTTTCGTTACCTCTGGCATATATACTATATGTATCCATATCTGAGATAATATTTCTTCTGATAAAACTATATCAACTATATTCTTATTGCTGCGATATTTTTGATATACACTACCGTCCATATTAGTTCACACGCAAATAAATCAAAAAAAGAGAAAATATTCACTCATTTTTCCAAAGCTTAACATTTTCATTGCATTTTATTAATAGCGATTAAAATTAAATTATAAAAGTAAAAATAAGTAATTCTAACGAAAAATAAACAAAAACTTCTTAAACATTCCGTTCATCAAAGAAACTCCGTTTTGCGCGAAGAACAGCTTTCACAATCCGAGGCATCCTCTCCACTAGTTTTTCAAGGACTCTATTTGGCATATTAGTCAATTCCTAAAATGGTCCACAGGTGACATACGGAAGTTGGGTGTACCTTTCGGACCTCCCCGTCCAATTCATCCCATAACAGCTCGATGAGGTTTAGATCGGGGCTTTACGGTGGCCATGTCTTCATCCGCAAAGTGCCATTATGTTGTTTTTCATTTAAGAAATTTTTACATATCACTGCTGAGCATTTGGAGTTGTTGTCCTGTATGAATACAAAATTTTCGCCGATTAGACGTTATTCCGATGGTATCGCATTTTCTTGCAGTATTTCTAAATAACACTCTTTTCGCAAAATACCTTCTAATCGCTTCATGTTTCCCGTACCGGTGTGGGAAAAATAACCCCAAACAAGCACAGACCTTCCTTGCTTGACAGTTGGTATTACACAATCCTGCAACATTCTTTGGCCATTCGCTCTTCTTACAAAAACGCGCCCTGATTATCCGAACACCTCAAACTTTGTCTCATGAGTCCATAGCACCCTTTTCCAATCGTCCACTGTCCAATTTCTATGTGTTTCTGTCCACTGTAGCCGCTTTTGCATGTTTCCCCGTCGAAGTAGGTTATGTGGCCATGAAGATTTGCAGCTTTTAATCTTCTTTTCACTGTAGTAACAGAAATTTTTCCATTTTCAGTTTTCGTATGTGTTGCGATTGAAAAAATTCTTCTGTCTCAGAATTGGAACAAAAAGTTAGTATCAATTTTGCTGCTATAGCAGTGTTTCGAAAGGCAAAAATATGTAGCCAGAAGACATCGAGCTCGATGTAGCAGATCACATGGCACGCATACGTGTCTATTATCTCCATTGATGTTACTAATTTCTCTGAATATGTTCCTTATCCCAAACGGTTGCGCGTAGGTGCCTTTTCATTTTAACCGCACTTTGACAAACTGAAATATGGAAATGAAATGAGTTGATGGAATGAATAATGAGTTGAAGAACATTATTATCGAATCGTATTAAAGTTCGATGGTTGAAATCTTTTAGTAATCATGTTACCGAATATGCACAAAAAAACGATGAAGTCAATTATGCAGGGCAGTCAAAAATAGTTCTACCTTTATGCAATCAGAACTAATAAGTTGCTTTAAATGGAGCATCTTCTGTATTAGTTCATCTAGTTTATCCGGTGGTACTCTGTTAAAATTATTTACTATCCTTTATACTTTTTCAAACACCTTAAGAATTATTTGAATTTTTCAGTTAAGTTAAAATGCATCTTAGTATTTCTTAAAGAAAAGACAATGATAATAAGAGCTTTAATATACAGATCAGTTTCTATTGCTTTTTTAGTTTACTTCATCGAGTAGAGCTGCTGAAAATTGTATATCCGTATCAATTTTCTGAATATGTTAGGTACTTTTTGATAGTAAACAAATTAACAAACAAACAGAAATGAAGCTATAGTGTTTTAAAACAAGACGGTTGTTCTTTTTGTCGCATCTCCCTCTCCCCAATCTTTAAATCCCGTTGAAACCTTTCTTTGGCAATCCAACCCTTTTCTTTTACCTGCGTTCTATGTTCTTTACGTTCCACCGTTCTGCTTGATAAAGCTAGTTAATTAAAGCAGAAAGCAAAAGTTTGTGTACAAAAGTCGTCAGTATAATTACTATCCTTTGTTATGATACGTATTTATTTCACAATAAATAATATGTAATTTCGATCATTCTTACATTGATTTGAATATTCAAATGAGCTGTGGGCCATGATACTGGATCAGTATTGTGCAGTTTTTCGGCGTTAATATTTGATTGTATACAAAATGTATTTAATAATTATTAATGATGATGAAACAGAGCAAGTCTCTAGTTATTTTCGTGTTTGCCGTATACTACCTAGGAAACATTGTATTTGTTGTGTTGTTGCAATGGAAATATATTTTTAGAGTTATCTGTATTTTTATTCTCCAATAAGAGCTCAGCGGCATTTCATTCATGCGGAAAGCAATTTCGTTCTGAATACGTACAACGCCCACCTCAATTGTTTAAAACAGCAGTCTATTCAAATTCAATCACATGTTTTCTTGTTGATTTACGTCAATATATGCAAGTTGTTCAAGAATATATGTTCTAAAATCTAAATGTGTACAAAATAAATCCTGTTTCTAAGAAACGTCAGTCGCAAGCTGAAAATTGTATCGTTTTATATGTTGAATATCTGCCAGTTTATTTATATTGTTCATATTTCATTTATTCTGTTTTTTGCTGTATATTTATTAAAACAGTTGAACGTAAGGTAAAAATTATGCTTTCTTACTAAACCTAACAAGAATACAGAATTAATGGAAATTATGAACAGATTTAATAAGGTGCGTTTAAAATTACATTGCTCTGTTGTGGTGCAATTTATGCATTATCATAGTTTCTCAAATGAATTTATATTTCAAATAAACAGGCAATTTGACCTCATGTCTAGCGGTTAAATAAATTTGTACGTCAAATTAGAGAAATAATTTGTCTGCGCCTCTATCGATTAATAAATAAATATTTTGAAAAATGCCATACGAAGTAAAGGAATAATACGGAGTGCTGACCTTTGATTAATTATATTAGCGGTTTTCAATCCACACTCAGTGAACTAAGACTTTGCCAAACCAAGCTATGCGCTATGGAAGGTGCTGTAGAAAACTATATGTTGTGCCAAGAATTGATTGACTGATTAGTATGAGAGTTTTCGGTCTTGCTGTATCCTTAACAATGTAACCAAAAGGGCTATAGTAATATTCTCGCATTTAGCTTGCTTTATTAAAACAGTTCAGTTTCTTTATTTAGGTTTGGTAGCCTGTACTTTTTTCAACATTCTGAACTCTCTTTGACCTAATGTTGCACCCTCGTAAATAGTATGATAGGCTATCCTCTCTTTTTTCATTGCATAGTCTGCGTATAGGACCTTCTCCGAAAATTCCATTTTTATGCTGCCATGTTCTGTTGGTAGTGAAGTCGCCGCGCTGTTTTAAACTGCATTCTATTCAGTGTTACTATGTCAGTTGTAAATTGAGATTATTTATCACTCGTTTGCTAATTCGGTATAGCCATCTGATTCAATAGAGTTAGTGTTGCTGTGCAATCCATTCTCAAGTTGCGCTCATCCACTGCAGTTTTTGTTATGTCATTCTTTGAAGATGTTGGATCCAGGTCACTCTACTCCTAAAATTGATGGTTTCAATCCTTATAGCCTTGTTCAGTTGGTAAAGTGTTGTAGTGCTGTTTCTGTAGATTAATTCCAAGGCTTTTCACGCAAGGTTTCTCAATATTAATAAAAAGGCAGTATTTTGAGGAAACACTCACTAACATTTGTACGTCCATGTTTGTAACATACAGCAGAAGTCAATTCCTCGGATCTAGAGAAAAAGTTTTGTTGCTTGGTATCTACATTATCGTAAGCACTTTGTAATATTGGATGTATAAATTATATACAACAACGAGCTAAATATATTACCCTATGATATGCCCGATACAGCTGGAAGACAAAATAAAAGGTGACCAACGTAGAATACCTATTGCGATCAATTGCGTAAGTAGGAAAAGAAGAAACTGTAATACTGGTAACTGAAGCATTACCTTTAAATAGAGAATAAGAGTGGATGACTAATTGGTAATGCGCCAAAAATTTTGGGGTAATCTAACAACACCAAAATGGTAACTAGGCTGTAATCAAACGCACGTAGAATGTCACGAAGATATACGCTATTGCAGTCTAACAGCTGAAACCAGATTGAAGCCACTACTGTTAGCTGACCAGCAGATTGTGTTCATCTTAGTAGATAAGTCTGAAAATTCACAACTTTCTCCAATAATTTAGATCGAAGTGAAAGAATTGAAATTACCCTTAAGCAAGAGAAATTGTATTAGTAACGGTATTGATTTACACATCGATAATATTGTCGGAAATGAGAGTTTTTTTTTTGGAAAGTAGTGATATCTGTTCGTTAATATGGGTATGTTACGACGTTGGGTTGTAAATATTAAATCTTTAGTAAAATAAATAACAATATATAGTCGCTAGAGCTATTAGTAACTGTATAGCAAGCAAGTAGAAAACGATTTCCTCGTACTATCTTATTAATAATATGACTTCGACGTTATTAATTTCATTTTATCACCGCTTTACCATACTTCATCACTCAGCAATATTCATCATTAGTGGTATGTTTCTTAGGGTCTGAAGAATTTTTGGACCAATCCAGCAACGGCAATTTTTTAGAATTTTAATAGATTGTGCTCTATGACACGGAGGTTTGTCATGTATGAATGTGTATGGCATGATTATTTCATCTATTCTTTCAATATGCATGTGGTAATAAATAATCTTTTAAAATGTCTCAATGTCTGACAGTTGTCTTAAAGTTACGAGCGGTGGTGTACGTGTAAATCAATGTGATAAAAAAATGTGGGCTGTATAATATAGTTTCACGTTTTAGATAAAGGTATTTACATTTAAAAATTTATTGCAGGGTTTTAATTAAACATCAGTCACTTAATATAAGGTAGATAGTTTTGTTGTAAATACAAAGGTCATTATTTCAACAAAAAGTATAAGCGACAACGCCGATTAACTATTGTTATGTCGATAGTGCGTAAGGTAACTGTTCTCAGGCGTATAAATGCAAAGGTGCGAACTTGAAATGTTAAGGCCGGTGATCTAATGATAATGTGATCTCATAAAGATAAACTAATTGATAAATCTATGTTATCGAAGAAAGCTGTCATATCAGGGAATATCCAAATGAATTAACCCTCGGCAAACATTAGCCTTCCGTCTTTGTATACATTATTCACAATGCGTTTTGTTATGTTTGGATTGCGTCCAACTGTTATACAAATAAATATTTGTGTTCTATTTTAACTCAGTTTGCAATCCTTCTTAACAATTCTCTGCTAAAGTTTCAGTAGAAAACGGTCAATTATGAAGAATCAATACTTAATCTTTTATGTTGATATAAGGTAAATTTTGAATATTCAGGTTGTTTAGGAATATTTAAACTACTCGTTTGATTTAAGTAGATGGTTCAAATATGCTTTAGTCATACAGTTAACAGTAATGAGGTAGAGACATATCACTAAATCATTTATATTTTATATACACAGTTTTGTTTTTTTTTTTTTTTTTTGAAAGAAATAAATCGTAAAGTTTTAATTTCAATATTTTTTCTTTAACTGAAGTAATACTCAATTCTGTTGTAATTGGTGGAACGCATAAGTTTTTAGTAAATAAATTTATCAGGAAATTTCTCATACATAAAGTACGATGGAACTAAAATGTGCGATACACCACTTGTTTGTCAGGATAAAACGGGCGGCTTTAGATACATAAACAGTTAAGAACATAAATATAAAAAATGGGGTCACATATCGAAAGACGAATTTGTGTTAGAAGTTGCTTTAAAAAATAAAAAAAAACTGTAGTTAAGCTATGATGGCACTACAGATTGTAAAAAATCTATTCTTAATATTATATACACCGGAATTACTGCAATACTCATCTCAATTTTCATTAGCTAGTAAAAGGTTGTTAAACTGTATCGGCGAAGCCATTCACAACGTGATTCGAAGTACTAGAGTACACTAGAGAAATTTCAATTGACGCCAAATCAATTAGTAATGTTTGCTACTGATGCTAGTTCGACAATACTTATGCAATAGGTTATTTTAGAAATGAGTGTTCCAGTTTATCAGGCGTAACGTGTTTGTTAAATGTATTACATCTGGTCGCAGAAATTGCAAAAATGTGAATGCGTAGTTAAATAACAAATATCAATAAAAAAGTTATTCTGAAATTTCCTAAACGAATTGTTATGTGCAAGATTTTATTTTATTATAGTCTTTTCAACAACTTCGTATACTCGATTCTGGACGACATAAATCGCATACTTCTTTTTGTTTGCTAACACTTTCTTTTAGGGTCGAGCACCTGCTTCACGTTAAGCTTTCATGAAGTAAAGTACAGCGTTGTGGGATTTGAATTTTGTGAAATTCTATCCGCACTATTAGCGATTGGCCAATCACTGTGGATAACGAATTTTTAATATCTAGAAAGTCACCCTGAAACACGAATAGGGTTTTTTTTGTAGTTGTAATTTCACCGGTCTTTTTTGTTGAGGAATATTGTAAATTCCACTAGCCATCACTCCACGAATTCGTGGATAATTTTGCTGAAGCCGCGAACCGTGCATATTTAGGACATATTTTTTTCAAACTGGGGCCATAATTTTCGGGGCCCGGCACTGTTTTTTTTTGTTCGCCACTAATCAGCCAGAATAGGAATAATTTAAGTATAGCAGTATTAGCTGATGCCCCAAAATTTAAATTTTATATCTACTGTGATACGGAAATTTAACAAATACCGTCCTGGGATTCTACAAATTTTCACAAAATAAAGTCCTTACTATTACAGTCCAACCCTAAAAGATCAGCAGTTAAAAAAAGTGGCATAAAATTTCAAACTGTATAAGTTGAAACGGATTTATAAATTATTCATATGAATTACATAGCGTCTGTCATGGAAGTAACGTCTGCCATAGAAAAGTTAGAAAATCCTTCCGTGGATGTAGTGCAAACAGTACTATGTACAGTACTGTACTTAAATAACGAGAAAACTGTTTGTCTATTAAAAGTATCGTTGTGTATTAAGTGAAAATTCAGATTTTGTCAGGTCAACACAAAGTTACAGTAATAGTTTTTCTACAAATTCGTTAACTAATTTTAAAGACCGTTTTAACTAAGCAAATATTACAACACCAAACATTGAATGTTCATTCTCTTTACATCGATTATCAGTAACTATTAGTTATTTATTGTGGGACTTAATGTATACTCATGGTATATGTTACAGTTTATGTACTTTAGTTATCAGTGCTACGTGTTTAATAATTTAACCGACATTGTAATAATAACAAAGTTAACAATAGTGCGCCGATAATTTCGAACAGTTTCTATTTTTAATATCATAATTCTTTGTTAACTCGGATATCTGTTATAGCCAGGTCACTTATAATTTGATGACGTTTTTGCCAGCTATATGGTTGCCTATTTCGTTTTAATTTTTAACAACTATAGTACAGAATACAAGAAGCTGGCTTGTTAAATTTTATCATACTCTATAGTTAAATCTAAGTATACTGTATTTATTTCTCTTAACGTAAGACCATGAATTTCAAAATATATCTATATTATGTAAAATGATGCTGCCGCTCATATATTGTGCGAACAACTTTACATTTAACATTCTTCATACGATTTTTTTTAAGTTTGAATCACACTTGAATTAAACATTGAATTTTGCGCACAATACAAACGCACAGACGATAATACTTAATTTTCTTCCAAATTTCAAAATGGGTATAAATTTCCGCTTTTCTATTTACATATGCATTTTCTTCTCGTGAACAGTCATCGTTAATTTTTACTTTTCTTGGTTGTAAGACCGCGTTATTTTCATTCGTGATGTGCGCTATCTATTTTTATGATATATCAAAATAATTTCCTAACGTGTGTCGATAAACATGCTCATCAATTACCTAAATTACGTTAGAATACATAGGGAGCGTGTATCGTATGTAAGGCAAATAATGACAATGGAGAGTCGTCTCCTTCCTGCGTTTTGATGTAGTTGACAATTTTTAATAAACAAGTGAAAGAGGAATATTTCGAAAATTTGTTATATTCGATTGCCTAAAATGCATGAAACTGAGATGAAGAGAAACAGAATTTCAGAAATGTTTCAACATCTACTGCAAAAGAAATAGAGTTTTCCAAAGAGGCAAAAGGGAATCAGAAATCATTTCAAAAACGTAACATGCTTCTGTTTGCATTTCAACTTTTTGTATTGAGTCTACACTGTGAAATATAGAAACAAACATCGAAGCTTTTTCTACTTACTTCACCAATAAGGCTGGATAGAACTACCAAACTTTTTTTATTAGAAAATAAATCTGGTAGAGTTGAAAGCAATTCATTATTCACTATAAAATTGGGATAAATTTAAATGATTTTACTTATAAATACTAGTATTCCAATGGAACTCCAATGGAATCCTTGACTTCTGGCGCTGCTATAGTCAAAAGCACTCGCCACTGGATCACGGAAGGGTAAACTATTAGTAGCATAAGCAACTATAATATTTAATTCCTATGTTCACATAAGTGCTTGATAAAAATTTATTGTATAAAATGACTGATTCCAAGTCAAAGTTCCCATACATTTAATGTAATGTTTAGATATTTTTAGCAGGTTGAGATTTAGATAAATGTTTTTCTATCTCTTTTAATTATTAGTAAAAGGAGAATTTGTTATTGGGAAAGAAATCATAATTTGATATTGTTGGTTGAAGATTCAGTCCATTTGCATGTCCTTTCGTATATTTGTAAACACCTTTGCTTTACTATAAATGAACGAGCAATGTCGTCAGACGAATTGAGCCGTAATCTCGCGAATTTGTTGCACTAAACATAACAACGGGTATAGATTATTTTGTAACAGTAATGAATAACCTGATATCATAAAATAAATATCTGAGAAGCAACAGTAGCTTTCGGCTGTCGAAGGAAATAACGCCTTTTGTAGTTAGGGCATGATTAGGAACAAAGGAAACATAACAAATTGCCGTAGTCAAATGCTCCCGATAAATCTTATTTAATTGCAATCGTAAAAGAGGGAATAGTAATGTTGATTGTGTTTTCGGAATAAAGCATTTAGTTGAAACTTCGTTTGCGTAAAATATTCAAAGATAAACAAGTGCTAAACATTTTTAAGATAATAGAATTTCGTTCATAAAACAGACTTGGCTTGGCACTGGTTATAAAATTTTTAGTTTTCCAGTTGCGTACGTAATACAAAAAGCGGTGCGCCCTTTTTTGTTTTACGAGTTTCAAACGTTAAATTCGCATTGCTTTATTATTTCCGCGTTACTGGATATGTTGAGAAAATACTGCTTGATTATAAAAAACGAGCTCGCTTTATTGTTACTATTTTCTTCGACAGATGGTATACCCTTACTAGTAGGAATGATAGGTTTCTGGCGTAGCTACATGCAATTTAATACTAGATATGTATGTACAAGAAGCGCCCATAGTACATAATTCTTTTTTTATTATTGATAATACGAAAAAAGGTGTTTACATACTGTTAGAAAACACAGATATGATGAACACAGAAGTTCTATAATAAAGTTATGTTTGCATACCAGTATCCGCCTTGCTTTTATGAAAAAATCTGTGAACATCAATAAGGTTACGTATTTTCGAATAGCTGCTTTTGCAGTATTGTACCAACATTGTGATAGTTTGCGTATTTATTGTAATGATATAATTTATCTTAATTAAAAAACAATGACTTTTTTCTAATCCAATATTTTTTTTAATTTCTGATATTGTTTATTATACATTACAATTATAAAAGCAATTATCACTGTTTTCAAAATTTTCGTGCGTGGAATGGATGGCACGCCTGGCTGCCTTATTAGTAATTAATTTCATTCTATTAAGAGTGTTTGCTATGTAGCCTATCGACCAGCTAAACAAGTTTGGTAATCTGACAGTGCCCTCGGAAATAACGGGTGATTAAAGAACAACAGCGACATCTTGAAGTTGTCTCTTCACAGAAAAACTTGATTTATTTGCTAACAAGTAGACATTTTGTAAAACTTCAAAGCTAACTGAACGAGTATAGTGTCCCAGCTGGTATACTTTCAGAGTATGAGTTAGAGTTGCCGATACACTTGTGGAGACGCAGCCTGGTATATCTAAAACACAGTACGTACGTATGAGTATTATTCCAACATTAAAGATTCATCGTTTGCTTATTCTAATCTATATATATATATACATATAACATACGCTACAACACATATGTATGTATGACATTTTTTCTTCTTTAAACTTAAGTTGGTAGAAAAATTTTAAAAACGTATAAATTCACTTATTCTGTGGCGTTAGTGACAACGCTTAAATATAGGTGGTTCAGTTTATTTTACACCGTTGACACGCGGTTTTCAGATTAGGCTTTGACGTTTTGACAAATAACTACACACAAACGTTTTATTTGAAAAAATAAAAGGTTTAATAATAATAAGGAATGGTTACATTAAATGTTCAAGATGAGCTCTTTCATTTTCTATACGTGACGGCCTCTTCGATTCATGTTGAATTTCTTAAATTATGCGGTGTAATTTTCTCGCTGACATTTGGGATGATTTCAATAAGTTCGTTAATTGTATGAGGACGATTTGTAAATATTCTATTTTTTAGATAGGTAGATTTTGTATATATATGAAAAAATTTATAATTGTCAAAACGGGAGATCACGGTGGAAAATCTACCATCCGATTATCAAAGAATTCATGCAATAATTCCATCGTTTCCCTTGTATGAAACCTGGTTTTCGCCTCTAGCGCGGTCAACACGCAGAGTTACCGTAACCTTCTGCCAAAGTGGTTTCGCCTCTAGCGTGGTTTACACGTCGAGTTACCGTGCCACTTTGGTTTCCCCTATTCTCCTGAAGAAGCCTCCTACGATGGAGGCGAAACGTCCCACCTTCCTCTTTTTTGTCTCTTTCTTTTTCCTTTTTTCTTTTTTTTTCTCTCGTACTCCCCTCTCCCTTCTGTCTCTATTTCCTTCTCTTATTCTTTTCACCCTTCTTTCTATTTCACGCCCCCCCATGCTTTATCATTTTTTCTTTTTTCTTTTATCTCCTTTTCTTCTTATTTTTCTTTATTCTCTTACTCTTATTTTTTTATATATATATCTCATCATGACACGGTCCAATTCCGGAAGTAGTTCGTTTATTACTAACTCTGGCCGTGGAAGCCTACGTATTCATTTGAAATGAAGATCTTTGTAAAAATTCTGGATAAAGTAATTGTTAATAACATTATCGCTTACAGTTGCAATATTTGCTTCTAAGCGACTATTGCGATGGCGTGTTTTGCTTTTTCATCATTTACATTAATAGTCTTACATATTTAAATAATCAGTGCTATAAAGTTCTAGGTTTACTCACTATGAACGATGGCTAGTTTTACTAATAAGTCAGGTGATTTGTTGAATAGCCTTAAGCAAGAATAGTAGAAGCTTCTTCAGTTAATCTGGGTATGGGACAAATATAAATATTGTTTTCATATATAGAAGTGAGTAGATTATTATGTCTAAAATGGTTCTACAACTTCTAACTATAATCAAGACCTTATACAACTCTTAATAAATAACGAGTTTTTGCAAGAAAAGACTCTCTGCACATCTTGATTCTGTCCCCAGATAATATCTTCTTTCGCCACAGGTAGAGCACTCGAAGTCCTAAATACAATACATTCTGTCTTAGCTTCATTTAACTAAAGTTTACTATACTCTATTTTTTAATTCGGAGGAGTAAAATGATAAGACGCGTTTACAAAAAGGATTTTTCAAAGCTACTTTTTGGCGGCAGTTGTTGTGGTTACGTAATTATTATTACAACGCAAAATTTGTGGAGAAAATTTAAATACAAACGCACTTAAAAAATTACACGACCTAAACATCAATCAGTTGTTGTAACAATATGGCGGCCGGCAATATATCAAATATCGCCAGTGTAAAATTTGACGAAAACTGACCTATTGCTAGCCTACTTTTTGGCGTTTCAATTTATAATAGAGTATAGTAGAAAACTTGTTTTCAAGAATATTATAAATTAGACTGTTCACTGTTCTCTATTACTAGCACCAATGACCTATGTTTAGAAAGTGATACGATATTATTAATGACATTATTAAAAATGTTAAATAGTAACGGTCTCAATAAACTCTTCTGAGAAATACTCTTTCACAGATATTCAAAATGTGAATAGATTATGTTTGAACTTCTAACTCACATTTATTATTTGTTTCCTATCAGAAAGAAAAGAAATATATGCCACCTAAAGTGTGGCAGAGATTTCAATATATATTTTTTTACACTTTGGATACCATATGTTTCTAGTTTGTGCAAGTGTGTACAGTGTAGCAGGAAATATATTTGTGATTCACCCTGTATATTTCCAAGTATTGCTTATCATATGCTGGATTTATAATATTGACGTCATTCTCTGAATAATTCAGGTGTGTGACAAGACAAATTAATTTCAGGCCTAAGCAAGTGAATGCAAGCGAAACGGGCCATTTTCAATACACTATATATATCTTATTAATCAACAGTGCGTAACAGTTAGCTTTGCCCTTTGTAAATCTTGTTTCCTAATTGATGTATTCTCAAACAAGATAAATATGTGTACGTCTGGAAAATTTAGAAAGCTCTCCAATTAGTGACGACAACCGCGAAGTTTGTTTTTGAGAAATGAGTAGCAATATAATTCGGAAGATGTATGTGCATGTCAAAGGAATTTCGCTGTTGGCATTCTTAATGCAACGAAACAAGTTTCAAGTACAAAAGATTTTCTTTCTTGAGAAATATAATACCGTTGGGTTTGGCATCAACGTAAGTATGAGCTCTCAGATACATTTATATAACTGTTGAAATATTAATGGATGCGAAGGAAGCAAACTAATCTAGTTTCATTATAAGTAACAAGCTTAACTAAAGAATAGTAAGTTATTTAATATTTACTGTACATTTGTACAGTTCTTCTTTTTCCACCGATAAATCTTTCCCGGTTCAAGTCCCATTTGCTCTGTCCGATGTTATGGAAGAGGAATTAATTAAAATTATGTCCATCTTTCCTCAGAGATTTAGTGCTGGCGATGATTCAATTCCAAGTATAATCGTCAGGGATGCAAGATTTGTTTTAGCTAGACCGGCAGTAATTATAATCAACCTTTCAATTAGAACTACTAAGTTTCCTAGGAGTTGGCGACGAACCAGAGTTTGTCCTATATTTAAGAAGGACGACAAAACTGGAACGGGTAGACTGATATCATTTCCTTCAAATTTCGCCAAAGCTTTTGACATCTTTTATTTGTGCGTGTTCAGCAATATTAAAGCGTTTATATCTCCTTACCAACATAACTACATAACTAACTTACAATCAGTCACGCCAATGCAGTCCATTTGTCAAGTACTGGATAGCCGAGGTCAAGTCGATATGATTTACACCGATTTTAGCCGTGCATTTGACATCATTGATCATGCGCCCTTACTTATAAAACTTTCTACCTTTGCAATTAGCTCGGATTTTCTTCAACTTTTGCATTACTATTTGATCGATAGAATCAACTAGTCCCTCATCCCTCTGGCGTAAATTTGAGACCATGTGTGTTATTCGTGCTCTATCTTACGACTTGCTTTCTTCGTTGAAGATTTACTCCTGCATCACGAACCGGGATGATGTGTTGCGTATGCAGCAGAATTTGAAATTTATAATTAATTGGTGTAATGAATTTAAATTGTAGCTCAATATAAGAAAATGTTCCTACATTTCATACAACCGTAAAATTACGAAGGTATATACTTTGATTCCCGTTTGAGCTTCTCTAATCATGTAAGTTATATATTTGTACTGTGGCATCAAGAAACCTGGAATTTTTCATGCGCTGTTGTAAATATTTTAACAATTTGGTGCTTCTGAAGAAACTTTAGTTTTGTGATCAACAAGCTGAAATATGCTTCACAAGTTTAGTCATCACAATACGTGTATTTGCAACTCAACATCGAAAAAGTACAGCGACGGTTTCTGAAATACCTTTCCTTTAAAAAAAGTTGGATCTATCTCCAACGTAGTGAGGATTACAATCCATTACTGAGTCAACATAACATTCGATCTTTAAGTCACCGCTGCGAAATGCGTGGTGCAAAGTTTATGTGGAAGCTGTGCAATGGATGGATTGACTCACCTTACTTCCGTTCCTGCTCAGATTTTTACACGGGTTCCTCTCGTTCCTTTCCTAGCTTTCTACTTCCCTTCTCTAGAACTAATATACTACAAGAATCACCTGTTGTAACCATGTACTAAGCAGCAAAATTACATTACGATGGTATATTTTACATTTCTCTACTGGATTAGTGTCAATTTGCTGCATAATTTATAAATTTGTATATTCTATGCTTAGTCCTGTAATTGGCTAACTGTTGAACAAATATATGATATTATTATTATTTATATGTTATATAACGGTAACATAGAAACTAATTGTTACGGCAATTAAAAAACTAGCTTGTATTTTATTATTATAATGATAATAACATATAGCGCAAGGAAGAAAAGACGTACACTACAATGGTTACTTGTAGAGTATTTGTTAGGTATTGCTTTTATGAAAAAATATCCTAAACGTAAACTATTCAGTAATTTATTTGCTATTCTGTAGTTTAAAGAGAGTTCCTGTAACTGTTTAATTTTAACAACTAATTTACTTTCTCCATATCATTATATAATATTACTTTAATATCGTTCATAGACACAAAAGTTAACTGGATTGCACGGTCATTGGTTATTATACGCTATTTTTTAATTCGGAAATGTATTGCAGAAAGCGTATAAACATATCTTATAAATACGAAAAGATGGCTTAAGATTGAAAACTGAAGTTCTATTTATTTCACTTAATTTTTATGTTGCTGGCCTATAATTATTCATTTAGTACGAGGGCTGTTATTTTTTCAACCGCTGATAGCTCATAAAAACAAGACAAGTGTAAATAAGAGAATGAATTTATTACCAAAAGTTATGTGATTTATTACCAAAAGTTATGTGCAAACATAGTTACTTTTCTACGTAATCACAGTGAAGATTGTTGTGCTTATCATATCTATGGACGAGCCTTCCAATACCCTCTGCATAGAATGTTGCTGCTAGTGAGTTGAGATGGTACGTGACGTTGTTTTGAAGTTCTTCTGCACTCTAGAAGCTCTACTTTCCTAAACACTTTTTCTGTTTACGAAAGAGATGAAAGTACCTTGGCGCTAAATCGGGGCTGTACGCTGGGTGCTCAAAAAGTCGTTAAGTTACAGCAGTAGTGTGAGGGCGGGCATTGTCATGTATGAGAACTCCGGAAGTCAATATACCTCTTCTTTTGTTTTGAAAGGCTCTCCACAATTGTTCTAAAGTCGGACAATAAACAGCTACATTGATCGTAGTCCCCCATTCCATAAAAACGTAACTCGCACTTATCTGGAGAATCAATTGTAGCAGCCATGTTTAAGTGCCCGTAACTCAGCTGAAAATGGCGTAATTACATTGCAAGTACCAGATATTGTAGTGAAGGCCATGTGCAGTCACCTTCTGGGCATCCCCGTCTTCCACCGATCGCGTGACTCTTTACAGGCACAAACAGAGGTTGAAAAGAAACAACCCTTGTAGTTCCACCATAAAGTTACAAAGTTGAAAAACATTGCAGACGTATGTACCATTTCTATGAAAAAAAAACTTGGAGAGGTTATGAAATCCAAATTACACATAAGAAAATGTGGTTATGTTTGAGAGAGACGACCGTTTAGAAAATGTTCTGTTATTATTTTGTAGTATGCGCTATTGAACCTCTTAAACCGTTATATTCATTCTTACTAGCTAATGCACGATTACCAAGATGTATTGTCCAATCAATTACGAGCTATTATTAGAATTACACCTTTTAAGAAACCAAGTATTAATATTTGAGATGGTATCGCAAGCATGCGTTTTGTAAATCGTTGCCTTAAATAAACGTATGAGAACTTCTTATATATTACGTGTGAACTGCATGCGTAACGTCCTGTGACTAAAGAAATTCAAGTACCACAGCCGATTCTTACTCACTGGAGGAAAATGGTTAAAGACAGCATTTTATTACTTTGAATATCTCTACAAAATAGAAGGGTTACAATCTGATGCTAAAGAAACAGCTACCGTCAAGGAAACTCTACTTATTTCGAGATCTTTAGGTTGAGGCGATTTTACAAACTATTCACAATAACTACAAGGAAAGTTACTGCAGATAGTGAACGATATACACTCACTATTATGCGCTGTAAGTTACGCAAAAAGTGATAATGTTACATTTGACTACTTTCAAAAAATACTCAGGTTTTGCTATTTTAAAGCAAATATGTATGCAGTTTTTCCTGTCTACGTATTCGTTACATAATTGCAGCGATTATTTTGATGATGATAATACAGTATGCGGCAAAATAAATAGTACTGAAATGCGCATGTGTCATGCTGAAACGAACCGTGTGGTTTCTGAACGTGGTTACAACGTATGTGAATGTCCTTTTAATGTTAGTTGCTTGAGGATGTTGCAGAAAAGGTTTTTATCGTGGAGCACTATTTTCTGTCTATGGAAAAGGGCGCGAAAATGGTCCACGCTTAAAAGATGTTGCCGACGCATTAGGGCCTAAGTTTATGAAACAGTCTCCGAGCAACGCCGTTATGTTAGCAGTTGTTGACAAGTTTCGTCGTACGGAAAGTGTGCTTTACCAACGTAAAGGTCACGCAGGTCGCCCAGTGATAGTCAGAACCAATACGAATCCCGGGCGTGTTTTGAATCAGATGCTGCAATCATCGAAACGAAACCTGCGAAGATCTGTTTTATCAGGAGCGTCGTCGTGAATAATATTTGCAACGCTATACAATGTTAAAGTATTGCTATGTAATGTAAAGTAAATACATTAATAATATACGTTTTATAATTTCAGTACTGTTTGTTTTGCCGCATCTTGTACTAATAATGATAGTATACAAAAAAATAATAACAATGCTTATACTTGAGAGCGAATAATTGATTTCTTTTGTTGAAACCGAACTGTCTTGCTTGGTCCTAATCTGGAAAAACAATTACCTAACTGTGGTATAAATAAAACTTTTTGTTGCACTGCCAGGAAAGTTTTAAATTTCATATTGGTACGTTCGATTACTATTTTTGGGTAAAGTAAAAAATGAAAATAATTATTGAATTTATTCAGAATGATTGATCCGTAATAAATTTGTTGAAGGTTTTCCGAATATAAACAATCGTTCTTCTCATGGCATTGCATAAGAGCTATTTAACGATTTTCAAACATTGGTGCTGCACTGTTTATAACGTACATCCCTAAATCTTTCTTTAGACTGGTGATTTGTAAAATTTTGTTAGTGGCTCGGAGTTCTAACGAAACAATATAACACAGTAGAAACGATTAGTTGTTATTAAAATTTGGTATTATAGCTATCGACTTAGGCAGTCTACTGGTATTTAGAAAATGAGCTATGTACTCTCTTGAAATAAGACCATTACTCCAAATTTGTTGTGTTACTAGTAATATTTATAGGTTGCGCCTTTTGTGTCCACATTGATTTTAAAATACTATTGATTCTAGTATGCTTGTAAAGTAATAAATATGTATATTTTTTTGAAATCTGCAAGGAAGGAACTTTCTCTAGTGTTTTAATGCTTGTTGTAAGATAATGATCCAATTCACACTTATATCATTATATGCATCTTCAACTTTAATGTCTTTCATACTCGTAACCTTTGTGTATCAATTTATTTCGTTATCTGCTAACATTTCTATTTTCACTTTATGTTTGGATTATAGTTAACCTATATGTATATAATGATGCATATTTGACGAGATTAGTATCAGTAATTTATTGTACGCAGCAATTGGAATATTGACGATGTTTCGAATGTATGGGAGTTAAAAATCTGAAACTGTAGTACTAACAAACCTAACAACTACTAAACTGTTCAGGAAGCGTTATATTTTTTCACTAGCTTACTTTTTTATATATAAACAATGCATACTAAACCTGCGAGAACTTCAAATACAGCATATACGAGGGGAGGTCCAGAAGTTCGTGGAATGAAAGGGTTTTAAATAAAATAAAACAATAAATCTATATGTCCTTTTCAATATAATCACCTTTAAGCACAATACATTTATTAGATCTATGAATTAATTTTTCTAAACCGCCATAAAAATATTTTTTATCTTTCGCCTCAAAATGGGCCAAAATTACCTTATTGTCATCGGAAAACTTTCTTCCACATGTCTTTTTTTTTAATTAAGGAACAAATAAAAATCACTAGGTGCGAGGTCGGGACTGTAGGGTGGATGGACTATTGATTGCAAGCCATGCTTGTGCAGAGCAGCCATCGCAACTTTGTTCTTGTGAACCGGCGCATTGTCTTGCAAGAGCAACACACCCTTCGTCAATTTTCCTCGACGTTTTTCCTTGATGGCCTCCTTTAATTTTTCTAATATCGCTGCGTAATATTCTCTGGTTATGCTCCTATCTTTTTCTTTGTAATCAATCAATAACATCCCCTCTCAATCCCAAAAAACAGTAGCCATCAACTTTCCAGCCGATTTTGAATTTCTTTGGCGGTGGTGTCCCCTTTTTATGCCATTGCATGGACTCCTGTTTGGACTCAGGCTCAAAGTGATGAACCCATGTTTCATCTCCGGTAACAATCCGCTCCAAAATCTGTGCAGGTTTGTCTCCACACAGCTCCAAAAATTGTTTGGACGCACAGACGCACAGACGCGCTGCTGTTTCTGCAGCGACGTAAGCATTCTCGGTACTCATCTTGCTCTGACTTTTGTCATATTCAGGTGGTCATGTAGGATACGTAAAATGGTGGTATCTGATACTTCAACTAATGCAGATAATTGTTTTTTCTTCAAACGGGCATCTTGCAGTACAAATTTTTGCACTTTTTCGACGATGTCTGATTAGTGGCTTCATTTGGCGGTCCTGAGCGGGGCTCGACCCCCGACCATGTTTAAAAACACCATGCCACTTATAAATCATTGATTTACTAGGGCATTGTTCCACATAAACGGTTTCCATTTCATTCAATATGGTTTGAGTGTTCTTTCCTTGCTTTGTAAGGAACTTTATCACAGCACGGTGTTCCCCACTCCATCCCCTCCATTCCACGAACTTCTGGACCTCCCCTCGTATGTTGTATATATTGAACGAAGCACACCACGTCATTTTAGATTTATTTCCATTGCAAATCGAAATGAAGCTTTCTCTTTAGCTAAATCATTAGCTTCTTCATTATGTTGAGTTTTGTTGAAATTAAGTGTTATATTCAAAATAATGCAACGTGGGCTGTTATATTTATTAAGTATGTATATCCTTTACAACCAAAGTTACAAATATCTCCGAGATGCCAACGAATTTTATTATATCATTTATACTGAATAATTATTAAATATATCTAAACTAAAGTAGGTTTAATTTTGATTAGATTCGATCAAATATTCTATTAATATGTATACATGACTATTAGAATGTTTGTTGTCATCATAATGTATTATATTCGTACAAACGTAGGTCTGAATCATTTCATTTGTAAATGCTACAATATAACCTGCTAATTAGGTGAATGTCATATCAACTTCAGGTCTAGACGTTGCATAATCTATTTATTTTAGGAACACCAACGGTCACAACGAGAACAGTGGGAAATCCGACAACTCGACCACGACTTGCTACAGCAGCGCCAGTCGGAAAGGGAACGAGAGCGGGAGCAAAAGGAATTAGCGGATCAAAGGCAATCGGTAGCTGATGATCAGGACGAATTAAGTTTACAATCGCTGTAAGTTTTATATTATTCCACACCAAAGAACAAATTACCCTGTGATAAGTATGATTTTACTGCCAATAAAGTAGAATTAAATGGTAAACTCAATTAAAGGTTTTAGCGTCCATAAAACGAAAAAAAAGTGTTTACGCGATTCTGCATAACGTAAGATATACATAGTATTACGCGTTTAAATATATACGATGTGTACAATTTAGCAAGTTTGGATAAACTTTAAACAATCCCATTAAATATTGATGAGCAGGTTTAAAATAATGCTATTGAGCTAATCAAAAAAAGTGATTCTTAAACGAATGTGAACATAAAATACGAAAGAGTCAGACAATATTTATTGAAATAGCACTACGCAATTAGGAATAACTCCGGGCGTCTTTGCTCTTTGACTTCCAGCTTTCCATTTATATTTGCCTTTTAGTTCTAATTGGATCAAAGGAACCAGATGAAAATAACAACCTAATTGGCTAGACATATATTTTGTAGGATGCACAGTATTTTAAGCATTCATTATCTTTATAATTTAAGCTTAAAATTCTGTATTTATGTAACTGCATTATTTTAACGTAGATTTAAAAGAAAATATGAGTTTTATTGAGAAAGTTAATTTTCTGTTATACACTTTTTGGTTAAAATTATTTGAAGTTAGATTTTTTATGTCTTCTGAAAGTTTATATAATATAGTAATGTATGACTATGTTAAAATATAATGATAGGAAAGTCAATTTCTAAGTAAACTTTTAATACCTAGACGTAATGTCTGTAGATACGTATGTATATCGTAATATTTCAGCAAACACGATGTTATTAAAGGCAAGATATATATATATATATATAAATATAATTATAGGTATATAAATATATATAAATCTAGATATTAAGTGATTTGAACATAGAGGGGGTCCCGAGGTCTAGCGGTATGATGGCACTCGATGTTTATTTTGATAGGAATACTTGTTTATCCTCATGTACAGAAAGAAATAATAAAAAGAATACCTTTTGGTTTTGCTATAAATTATTTATTACTAATATTCTGTAGATCCTCCATTACAATGAATTACTTCAAACATCGTCTTTCCTAAAGAATTACATAAATGTTGTAAATAATATTTTAGTATTGATTCAAAAGCAGGTTTAATTGCTGCAACAAGGCGTCTCCTCTGTCAAAATTGTTTTCTTTGGGCATACATTTTTCGTGTCAGCCATCCCCAAATATTTTCAATAAGATTTAAAACTGGGGAGAGGGCTGCTCAGTCTAGAACACTCACGTTGTTCTTTACAAACCATTGTTTAACATGTCCTGCAGTGTGAATAGCCGCCTTAGCTTGCTGAAAAATCCATTGCTAACCTTCAAATATTTCATTAAAGTTGATTTTCTGGATCTCTAAAAGATCCAATATAATCGGCTGAATTGTGCCGTCCTTTCAAGTCAACTAAATCAATTACACTATGAAAGGAAATTGTTGCGCATACTATGGCTGAACCAATAACTTTGACCTTTTCAAATTATGATAACAGTATTGGAAACCGTCAGATCCATTTAAATTATTTCTTTCTCGTCACTAAAGATGACCTGTTTTCCCTTATCTCTCTAGTTCAAGTGAGCGCGGCAAAATGCTAAATGAGTATCTTTATGATGCTGAAGTAAAAGTGGCTTCTTCTTTATTTATTTATTGCTCTCGCTATTCGGCCTTTTTGGTTTTTACCATCATCGTTTGGATTTTCTAGAAAATTATTAATTGTCCAAGGACCTCAATTGATTTTTCTACCAATTTCTCGGTTTGAATAATTTTCTTGTGTGTTTCCGATCTCTATTTTTGTTAATTTTTACCTCGACACATTTTAATTATAATACAGCAAAAATATGAACAATCTCAATATATAAACAAGAGGTACTAAACTAAATATCCTTTTGTAATTGTTTATATTGGTGAAGGTAATCAAGTTTCCGTTCTCCAAAAGGCTAATAATAGAGGAACGGGATTCACAGATTTAAAGTAGGCAATTTTGGTAATTTTTGCTATCGGTAGGACATAATAAAAGATTTAAAAAGAAATATCGTCAGATTTATTTCTAGTAAGTGACATTACTATCTTACAATTAACATCAGAATTTCAGGTGAGGGTAAACAAGTGACCGATAGTGTATTACGTACACATTTGGAAATGGTGCAATGTTATTATGGAATTGTACCACTATAAATGTAAAATTACCTCCTACATTTATTGCCTCAGCACAAACTTGCAACAGTTGCTTAATTCTAGTGTTCCCATAAATTTCAAAAAATTTCCGATGTCCTGAAAATTTCGTCTTACAATTAGTGGAATGAGCAAATTCTTAATGTGATAAGGAATATTGATGCATACGTGCTACTTTGACTCATTCCTGTGTATTTTCGCTTAATGTTGTTAGGGTTATAGTTCAGTGAAGGGTCGTATATACAGTTTTGGCATATAACATATAAGCGTTACTGCATCTATCCATGCATTTCACAAAATAAACTGTAAAGGAAAGCATAAAATATTTTCTCTTGAATTATTCGGGTCATACCTACGCGCAAAAGAATGTCTGGGTAAATTGCTTTAACGTAAAGGTGACATTTGGGACGACTTCATTTAATAGAGAAATTTTTCTCTAGATGTATTTCTTCTTCATCACATATATTCATTATATATATCATAGTTTAGTTTTTGGCCGAATAAAGTACCTGCTGTACTTGCACTGGCCGTTAAGTAGTAACTTGGATCGAGATGTGACGCTTGTAAGTTCGTTAACTTGCTATTGAAAGTTAATTTTGGAATTTCTATTTATGACAAATACAGAAGGTATAAAATAGATATTCATTAGACATCGATCGTGAACACCTGGTTAAATGATTCGTTTGTGCTTTAAAAACAAAGAACGTACACACTCTGTGGCACAAAAATAATCAAAGTTACCATTGAAAACTAGAAAACACTAAATAAAAAAATCCATCTTAATAGTATTATGAGTTATTTTGAAGTGAGCACCATGTTCCAATATTGTAGTAGGTCTTACAAGTTGAAGAAGTGTGGTGGCAACCGACTTTCCAAAAAAACTTCGCTAATTTTTATGTTGTTATTCAAATTGTCATACTTAACGAAGATTTCTTGCCTCATTAAATAATTTTTTTATGAACAAGGTTATTTACTGCAGAAGATCCACACCACGCAGGTTATTGCGCTAAAATAGATATTAGACGTTATGCATTAACTTGAGCTTATTCTCGTAAATTATTTGGGTTGTCGGTTTTCGTTTCATTTAATCTTCTTTTAAATCAGCTATATCTTTTTGTTCGATGTTTATGCGAGATAATTATGTACACACAAAATTTAATGCTCCACAAACAAAAGCGCTTTGAGTAGATCGGTTCAATGAACTGGTTAATGAGATCTGCTTTGTAAAATACACACGTGAAATTTGCGATTGCGATCGTATACTCACAAATTACCATTAACTAGGACATATCGAAAAATGGTTGCGCTTTGCATAGAAACAATATAAAATTTCGCATATATATAACAATTTTGCTTTCATTAATTTTTAAACGTACGTGCAACTTTCTTGGTTTCTGGTATTACGTGTGCAAAAGTTAGGTAAGCTCAAACACAAGTTCTTTTTCTATAATCAATGTGGTGCATCTGTTGTTGGCAAGATTATGTTAGAGTTTTACATGCTTTAAAATTCAAATTTTTGTGTATCTTTTGAACATATAAATATTACTTTATACTGGGTGTCTCAAAAGTCTTTTTCAATTTGTTTTGTTCACTGCGCGAACACAATCATTGAGTGGAGGGTGGGGCTATGGCAATCACTAGTCCCGTCCTTGGGAATTTAGTCGCTATGGAGCGTTTTATGAGAACGGAGTGTCCGTGCTGTGTGCAGGAGCTTAAAAACTTTTCTGATGACACGTAACAGGAGTTAACAAATTCAAAATAAAAGCATGGAGCCGACTTTACTCGCCAAAAGTTACTGTTTGGGGTGCAATGTTAACGCAAGGAATTATCGGGTCCTACTTTTTGAAGATGGCAGAGGTCGTACAGTTTCCTGCAAAATTAATAGCCGGATGCGGTGACATAAACTGGTCGGCACGTAGCCCCGAATTGACACCAATGGATTTTTTTCCTAAAGGGCTACATTACATCAAAGGTATACAGCAACACTCCTCACTCTGAATGAATTAAAAGATAATATTCGAAGAGACATTTTTAAGAAATAAATTCTGAAAGCCTGTATTATTTTTCTGTTTAGTTCGTTCTACAATTTATTTACAGGATTTAGGTCTGGTAATTGTCGTGGCTATACAATAGTTTTCGTAACTTCGTCGTCTTCTTGATATAAAAAGTTTTTGTAGAGCTTTGAGGAGTATTTGAGATTGTTATGGTGCTTTATATTGTTCTTTTATTAATACACCTTCAATCATTAGCAAATTTTCCAATCCATTCATAGCAAAACATCGAATCGCCTGCATATTTGACGCATGGCACGATAGCTTTTGAGGATGACTTTTCTTTAGATATTATTGAAGGGAAGATTCGTATTTATTGCCGAAAACATCGAATTTGGATTCGTCGCTTCAAAAGATATTTGTCCAACCTCAAGTTCACCTCAGTTCAATTTCAATGTTTTAATGTCCAATTAAATCGCTTTCATTTATATCCTTTCTTTTTAATTTCTTCCTTACGAAGTAGTGGTTTTCTAGCATCTTTTTAAGTCCGTCATCGCTTAATTGTAAATACTAATTCAATAGTTTTATCGCTTTTATTAATATTAGCATAGATTTTGGATGTTGTAAATCGCCGATTTCATTTGTTGATTAACGCAGTATGTCAGTTTTCACCAGTGGATACTACTCTACGCCGCTCCGTATCCATCTTTATTTTTACCCATATTATGCAAATAAATTCAATACAACCGCAGGCGGTTACAGTTAAAATAGGATTTAACTCAACTGACACTTAAAGACCATGCAGCCGAAAAGCACAAAATTGAACCGTATATAAGCAGATGTGTACGTACAATTAACAGAAACAGGTTTTTTAATAACTTAAGTGGAGATTTTTACAAAAAAATGTAAGATTTTATGTGTTTACATTAAAACAATGCAAAAAGGGTTTATACCAGCTAGTGGTACATTTGCAGTTTTTGTGATCTTAGAAATATTATTACGTCATACGTGGAAACCATATCTATATCGCTATGATTTTGATTTTTTTAACGTTTTGGTATTTTTAGATAGGTGGTTTTAAACTTATGCGCATCCAAAGATATCAAAATAGTTTAATTGAGTTTGTATCATCGATATTAGTAACCGCCCAATTTTTAGTTTTCTCAGATTTATAGTCTGCTATAAATACAGCTGTGGCCATATGTATTCGCCACCCTTTTTCGTTTTTTATTCCGACGAATATATAAGAAATAAAAGAAAATTGATCGATGAAAATGTTTCATTGTGAGTGTATACAGATATATACAGATATTGCTTAATATTTGGTAGCTCCTCCCTGGGCTTTTATCACCGCACGAATTCGTCGGGGCATACTGCTCACTAAGTTGTAGCACTGTTTGGTGGTGATTTTATTCCACTCTTCGAATGTTTTTGTTTTTAAGCATTGCTTTGTGGTAGATGAGCTACATTTCGCTTTAAAATGTACGATAAATGCTCAATTGGCGATAAGTCCGGGGATTGTGCCGGCCATTCCAGGACCCGCACGTTATTTTCTTCCAACATTTCGATGTACGTCCGACTGTTCATTCGGCCCTCGCAGACGAACAGTTCTCCGACGCCTGTTGCACTCATGGAACCCCAAACCATTATGCTACCACCCCCAAACTTTACAGTCGGGATGATACAGTCTTGATGGAAGGCCTCTCCTCGCCTGCGTCGCACGCATTGAGACCCACGTTTACCACAAAGCTACCAACAAAAACATGAATACTATTACATTTTGGAACCCATTAAAAAGAATAAAACACTGTAGATACCAGGAATTGAATACAGAATACCGCAAATACAATAATTATGTATTACTTACCTCAATATTTGACTCATGCGTCCACATAACATTGGCCGAATTGTCAATGGTCCAGTCGCGGTGACTTTCAGCCCACAGCAGTCTCTTTTTCTTTTGTTGCGGAGACAACCGTGGTTTATGTCGAGCTTTGTATCCACCTAAATTTAATTCACAAAGGCGTCTTCTAACCGTGCGAGGAGAAATAGCAACATTATGTAGCAGGAAAAGCTCAGTGGAAAGCTGTTTAGACCCTTTTTTCCGGTCTCGCAAAGACATCCGCTCTAAGACTCGCTCATCTCTGCTAGTTGTCTTTCTTTTTCGACCAGTTTTCGGTTTGTTTGTCAAAGATTCACTCTCTTTGTATCGTTTTATCGTCATTCTAACTGTCGATCGCGCACATTTCACTTGTCGGGCACTAGCAGATACCGACAACCCTTGCTTTTCTAACACCACAATTTGTCCTCGCTCTACCGTCAATTCGCGTGTTTTCGGCATTACTTTTTCCTGTATACTATCGTATTACACAGACAAAATCACAGACACAATATCTTCACTCTAACTAGCTCAACCTTACTCTTACAACTTTTAAGAAAAACTGAAGAAATATTGAGAAATTACAATTTTACGTCTATTTTCTAATTTACTCAGAATGCCCTACAATAAACCATTAAACCCTCATTACCAGGTACCTAGTTAAGTCCGTCATCGACCCTGCTTCTTAGAAATACAATAATATTCGTGTAACACGTTCAAAACGAGAGTGGCGAATACATATGGCCACAGCTGTAGATAGATAGATAGTTGCAGTTCCTTATGGGATATCTGATAATAATAATAGTAAATAATTACAGTGTATATAGATTACATTTGGAAATCTTTATTTTGATATATAGATTTAACTACGATACTAATTTTTTGAAATTCGCTATTTCTTTCAATTTTACGGAGAAATATAATGAAATTATAAGGAGGTGTGCGTCATTGTGTTTGATGTAAATAAGATAAAAGTAATATAAAACACAAGCAAAATCTAATTCTGATGAATTCTATAAAATGCAAACCGGTTAATGATATTTTACGCACATACAAAGTGTGTTTCTTTAATTACGCAAGTACCGTTTTGATATAAGAAAGACCATTACTTGTGCATATAAGTTTAGAACTTTTACATTACTTTTAAACATAACCTTCACTTATATTATAAGTCACTTATCGTATCACACCACCAGTTATTCAATTTCATCCTCATGAGAATCTGCCACCTGATTGGCTAACCAGTCTAACACTACTGTTATCATCGTCATAGATAATGATGAAATCGTATAATATTTACATTGTCTAATTGTTTCTAAGTTATCCTTAATGACTGCACTAGGTTATCCTTAATGACGGGTGGTTGCCCACCTTGACTCTTATCGTGTTCATTTGTTCGACCACGTCTGATGGTTGGTTTCTATAAAATATTCTTACGGATTTAATAGTTATCGGATCGATAAAGTTACGAATTCCATAAGTTCCAACTTAGTTTCTGAGGCAACACCACAAATTATCCGTTCGATAAGTATCAGTTCGATAAACGTGACGCAACCTAAAGCATGAGAGCACCGAAAGATCGCGACCACACCTTCGACGTATTTCGCGTTTGTTCGCATAAAGTCGAAGCTGTCATTTCGAGAGCCCGAAAATTTTTTGAAACAATTGATTCTAAACTAGTGCGTATATAAAAGTTTCTCTGTTGATTTGGAAAATGGATGTTTCTGAAGTGAATGAAAAAAATAAATAGAAAATTATTCGATATAGTAATACAGAATTACCTAAAAGTGATAGAAAATAAACAAACCGACGCGGTTGCGGTTGAGAAAAGAGTTTTGTTTTTAATACTTATTTACAAAATCTTAATTTTAAAATTATAAAAGTTAGAGGTAAATTACACTTATATTTCTGTTTTACCATTCCATTTTTTCACATGAAATATTGCGATTCTGTTACTTATTCGCAAGTAATGGAACTTGCTATTTCGATGAGAATATGTATGTCATGTTTAAATGAGAAGAAAATTTGTATGACACGGCGTTTTTAAAAAATTGATTGTAAATTATGTTTACATAATAATGTAATTTTAAATAAATATAAATAATAATATTTATTATAAATAATAAGATAAAATAAATAAATAAAATTTATATATATTTATATGTATATAAATTATATATAATACAGCAGAACCCGGTTATAACAACTTCGGCTGTAACGACACTCCTTTTTTAGCGTCAAATTTTAAGCGGTCCCGTACTTTACTATTCAAACGTACAGGGAAAACCCGGTTTTAGCGTCAATAACCTCTGATATAACGACAAATATTTACCACTTGAGGTATGTATTTATCTTATCATTTATGGCTCAATTCCCGGTAATTGCCTAGCCTGCAACCGACCGTTCGGAAATTCCAAGAATATTACCGTTCGTTGAATTAAGATTTCTTGCAATTTGCCTAGCCTGCAACGTTCGACTGTTCGGGGATTCCAAGAATATTACGGTTTCTTGCAATGCGCCAGGCAAACTTCGTAAGAAATTTCCTCGGCATTTGAATCGTGTGAGTGAAAAAGATTTCTTTATCGAAAATGTCAGGTCTAAAGCGAAAAAGTTTAAGCGTGAACGATAAAGTTGCGATAATCAAAGCAGTCGAAAGTGGAAGGAAGAAAGCGGTAGTGTGTCGCGAATTTGGGCTAGTTAATTCTACGATTTGTACAATTGTGAAAAATAAGAATAAAATCATGAATATCTTTGTGAAAGGGAAAGAAAAGTAAAAAAAAATTCGATCGTGTGAAAAAAAAGGTTGAAATCGAGGAAGCGCTTATGATGTGGTTTAATGGACCACTACCTATGCAAAAGGCCGAAGAATTGGGAATTTTATTTGGAGACACAAATTTTAAGTACAGCAATGGGTGGCTGGAGCGTTTCAAACGGAGACATTCAATAACGTTCGGAAAAGTGAGCGGTGAAGCGAAAAGTGTTAATATGACAGAAGCATAGACGTGGCTAAATGAAGTATGGCCTAAATGAAGACAATATTATGAAGACAATGAAATTTATAATGGCGACGAAACGGGAATTTTTTATAAACTTCTTCCAGATAAGACTGTGCGGTTTAAAAGTGAAAAGAAGGCAAAGAACGGTCAACTGCATTTGTGTGTGCTAATATGACCGGTACGGAGAAACGTAAAATTCTTGTCATAGGAAAGTCAAAAAAGCCATGTTGCTTCAAAAACATAAAAACACTCCCAACAAATTACTGCATAAACAAAAGAGCATGGATGACATTAGAAATCTTTGAAAATGAAATTCGAAAATGGGATAGAGAACTTGCGGTTAGAGGTAAAAAAATCTTGCTTTTAGTCGATAACTGCCCAGCACATCCATCACTAGCCCACTTGAAAATATTAATTCAGTGTTTCTGCCCCCAAATTGCACTAGCATCCTTCAACCAATGGAACAAGGCGTAATAAGTAGGCTTAAAATGTTTTTACAGAAAATTTCTTCTGTAGAAAATTATTACGGGTATGGACAAGAACGCACCATATGCAGTTTTACTTCTCGACGCGTTGGACTTTTTAGAGAAGGCTTGGTGTAGTATAACCTCTCAGACTATAGCAAACTGCTTTAGTCATTTAAGATTAAGGAATAATCCAGTTTGTGACGACTTAAATGAAGATGACCTTCCGTTATGTGAACTTATTAAAAGTGGCAGCAAAATCAGAGTGACGAAAACCAATTTTGTTTCGACGACTTTGCATCCGTGGACAATTGCCTTATTACGTCGGGAATGCGTTCAGATTCTGATATCGTGGAAGACATAAAACAGCGGGATAAGGAAAACGATAATGAAATCGAAGAGGAAGAAGATTCATGCGGCGAAGCAGAACACGTACCTACAAACGAAGAAGCCCTAACTGCCATAAAACTGTTAAAAAGTTAGTATGAACCTACATGTGTAAGGTTATTTGGTTAAGTACATTAAATTAATTAAATTCACATATGTATCTGTTTGCCACCCGTAATATTGTTTCTCACCAATTCTTGTATGTAAACATGGAACTTGTAAAAACTCCGCCTATAGCGTCACCTTGTTATAGCGTCAAAAAATTCGCAGTACCGTGACTGTCGTTATAACCGGGTCCCACTGTATATATTTATATATATTTTATATAAACATTTATTATTTGTTTACTTACTTATAATATATAAATAATAAATTTCAACGCCTTCGTAAACTTAATACAATTGAAAATATACTATGATTAATCTTCTATTTTATTTTTATTAATACTGATTTAAGTTTCAATACGCAATTGCTAGCGCCCACGTTTTATTAATAAAGATAGCGTAAACTTAACCTTAATAACTAACTACACGCGGAAGAGGAACAGTCCCGAATGGTGGTTGAGCGAATAAAGGATGCGTCAAACAAGTTATCTGAGCCTTATAGCTGCAATAACTTATTGAACCGTTATTGATTCGATAAATGTTATGTACTCTTTCAGAAGTGATTCTTGCATCTTATGGAACCGATGTATGTGCTTTCAGAAACAATGCTTAGATGTTCTAACCGATTGTCTTACCATTCCCGCGACCATAGCGTTTTCTACATTTCGCTAATCTCTCAATGAATTTCGGCCGTTTTTACGTCTTTCGCATTTAAGAAACGAGCGTGTTTCACACTCGGCGGGTTTTTCAATGATCTGAGGCATTTTAAACACGCATAAACAAAAGCCAACGCGAGGGAATGCTTACGTAAAGGAGTTTGTAGTTAGCCAAAAGATGAAGCGCTTCAGCGGCTATATTTCAAAACTAAACTTACTTAAAAAAACACAGTTGTACATTCTTAAATTTACATCAGAGTAACTTAAAATGGTCTTTAATTGCAAAACAGTGATTACTGTAGACTTAAGTAAATACGCTATCTGTAGCAGTCCTAGTTTTAAACTAGACATTACACTAAAATAATGTTCAATTTCGAATATTACTAGTCTGAATTAACTTTAATTCTCGTTCTTCCATAAAACAGCAAGTTTGTTCTTGAAACAAAAATCTACACATTTAATATGTATTCATCGGTTGAATATCCTCCTAAGGAAGTATTTCATATTTTACTTGTTAGTTTTGAGAAATTACTCCATATGTATCTAACAATTTTCTCTTATATTTCAAGCATCGAATCAGGGCATTATTTGAAGGAATAATTATTTTGGTTCGATAAAAAAAAAAATCGGGCCAAACGATAATCGATTTTTATCGCATGATGACTATAGATAGTGGAAGTTAATAATCAAATAATAAAATACTTTTATAATATTAACTGATTCAGTAACTTTCAGTGAATATATTCAAATTATTTTTTTATTTAATTTATTTCTAGGTTTCCTAAAAGTAGATTTGTAACAAGGGCAACACAAACGGTTAGCATTTTAAACTGCTGCGCTTTTATTGTTGATGTAATCGTCCTCTGTTGGCGAGTGAGACAACTACCTAAACATATTTAACATCGCTTTGCTAGGCGAGAAAGTTTGAAGAGCGTTTTATGTAACATCTTGTAAATAGTTGATAGCGGTAATAAATCGAGATGACAATAAGAATTATCGTTATTTCCACATTTTGTTTATCTGTAATGTACGAATTAAATATATATGTATATTTAATTTCTTGTTATACAATCGAAATTTTAGAATATTTTTTTAGGGCAGTAGGGTGAGGGAAATTTTTTAATTTTTTAATTACGGTGTAGGGTGTAAGGTACATTTCATATAGGTCTTGAGCACCAAAAAATAAATACTTTTATGTATAATATTGATACTGTATCTATTTTTATGCTCATTTATGCTCATGTACGTTAAAAACCGAAAATCGTTCTATAGAAGGGCGGGGTTTTCACACCCTCAGCATGTTTTCCCCACCAAACAAACAGTTTTTAGCATGTTCTGAAGTAAACAACTTACGTGCAACATTTCAAATTTTCGTGAATTTCCGGGTTGAAAATTTTCCCTTTTGAGATCAAGTGAATGCTCATGTAAAATTCTTTTAATTTACTAAAGTTAAAGAAATTTTAGATAGTTTCAGGTTTGGAAAAATCTTCTCTCAGCTAAATATGCTATTTTATTTTCGAATTTTAGAAGAGGTACTGATTGTTTAAGCGATAGTAGTTATTCTCAAGTTGCACACTTTGATTTGGTGGAATTTACATTGTTGCTTGATAAATTGATATTTAGTTTATAATACAAGCTTAGCATACTTATTCGGGAAAGATCTGAGAAGAAGATCTGAAGACGTTAATAAACATCTTGTCGTGTTGTTTAGATGTACGTCATCGTTTTGGTCGTATGAATCAAATCAATGATTCCTTGTTAAACATATATATATATATATATATAAATATAACAGCACAAAATAAGACGTAACTTTCATATTGGTGGCGTGTAATTTACTGTCTTGTTTACTTATATATTTAACTATCATTTCGACACTTCTGGGATCAATATAGTTTCAGTATGAAGTCTCTAGGTCGGAAAATATTGCGAATGTATGTACGGAAATGAATCGAAAGCAGTATAAAATCCGAATTATACAATAAAAAATTGTGTGCACGTGTGGATGAAATGGTGGATTGTGAGAAAATTCTGTTATTAATGCGAACAATTTTTACTAGATAGTAAACGTTCACAAATATGTACTGGCAAAGCAATTATAAACGCATACTGCATAGATGAAAAGATTTCCTTTTAAGAAAGGAAGTGTTAATGCCTATGTGTATTCTAGAGTTTCACAAACAGTGTTTCAAGATCACTAAAACGCCACTTCTTACTCCCGGCGGAACGTAATTCAAGACATCATATTATTGTACTGAGCATTTCAACAAAATAAGGTCTGTGATGCTGCAATTTGATCCTAACGAAGCGGCAAGCAAAGTCAGGTGATATTTCAAGATACTCAATTCAAGACGGATTTACGAACTATTTATAACTATAAAAAGATAAAAATCCTTCAGTGCCGTCAGCGGAGTCACTGCAAATAATGTATGTTTACTGCTACGCGCTTTAGTAAAATTTGACAGTGAAGATTCAGATTTTGCTAAATTAAAATAAGTGTGCAGCGTTTCTGCGTCTACAGATTCGTCAAATAATGGCAACGATTACTTTGACTATACCAGTATTATCTCACTAGATGTCACGATGCCGTTTTCTTCATATAACACACAGTAAAGCAGCTGTAGAAACATACCTAATGCTACAGATGCACTTAGCTGCTAACGACAAAAGTTAAAAGACTTGTGAACACAAAAAAAATATTTAGACTATTACCACGCTGATTTTGTGAACTATAAGTGCTGACTTCTTTTGTTATTGGTGATAACATACCTAGTCTTCGAGTTCGTAAATATGCTTTTATTTTTGGATATCCACTGTATATATTGTACAATGTAATCATTGTTCGCACAATTTGAAACTAGTAAAATAGTCCCAGTCGAGCTAATATTGTAAATTACAGATCTATGAAACATCTTAGCGAACTTTGCAAATATTTGAACATATCTTACATAACAATATCTAAACCGTTTTTGTTAATCTATAAACACGGATTTATGTCGGGCAGATTCATTCTAACCAATTTTGAAAATATCACCGAGTACATATCTAAACATTGGAGCCGCGAGCACAAGAGTGACTTTGCTAGGCCTTTTGATCGCCTTAGCAACAATTTTTATTTTGTGCTAAACTGGAGAGTATTGGCTTTTATCCTCCATTGGTAAAGTTAATTTCTTCTCATCTCTTTGGAAGCAATTCTTACGTCCTGTATAAAGGATATTTATCCGCTCATTTCAGGATATCGTCTGGGGTTCCGTAGGGTTCCAATCTTGGACCATTTTTGACTGGACTATCTTTTAATATTTTGATAAATGATTTGCTTGATAAATTGTGATTTGAGTTTTTGGCATATGCGGATAATCTCAAAATCTGTAAGTATATCTTTAAATATTGGCAAATGCTTACAGCACTAAGCATTATGCTAAACGCTCCAGTCCAATCATTTTCAATTATACTTCTCAATCTATGTTTATTACAACAACAGAGAAAGTAAAGGATTTGGGAGTGTCCTTTGACTCAAAACTCCTTGGAATTCCTAAGAACAGCTTGTATTTTCCGTGATATCTCGACGATCTGGAATCTATACCATATCCTTCTTGAGTTCAAATTGCAGTATGTTAAATTAATTCGCCGTCTTTACTACACGTATTAAGTGATTTCGATAGAACAAGTCTAAAAAAGACCCCGAAAATATCTCAATTATAAGGATAGTGAAATAATTTTAATTCATTGGAAGATCGTCTCAATAAAAATAGTGCAAGATTTTTATTCACCCTACTACTTAATGAAATAGACTCACCATCATTGCTGGCTTACCTGGATTTTCGAGTATCACTACGTTAGACACGATCAGTTGATTTGCTTGTAAGGTATGTGCACAACACAAGTTATCTTGCCCCAATAACCTGTGTTCCATACGGTCACCAACTTTAATAGAGTGTACTCGTAGAATATTTATTTTTATTATAAGCAACGGCTTTAAGATTGTGATATGGAATGTATAATACAAAAGTATTTCTTGATTTTATATTGCACTGCACATAAGGTATGCAACCAATATAATTTCAGTAATTATTTGAATATTGTCTTGTAAATGATTACAAGTATAGATTATTGTTATTGGTATCACGATTATTATCATTATTATTAATATTGTTCGGATTATTACAAGCTGTCAAGGTGACGCCTCTGGTGCGCTGACGAAACGAACAACTCCACTTATTATGCATGTACAGTTGTTTAATAACCTATTAAATATTAAATTTTAAGTTTCGTCAATTAGGCTTATTTTATTAATGGAATGGCTGTTTTCACTTAAAACTTTTTAACAAAAAAATCGATATATAGGTTTTGTTAAAATTTTATTACGTTTTAAAAATAATATTCATATACAAAGCTACCCAAAAAGAAATTATTAAATTTAAAATCAATAATTTGAACAACAATAATGTACGAAAATTTGATTACATGTTTGTAATTATTCTATGAAATTTATGCGCAAATGGAACGACGGAGCCTCCCACCGATAATTGAAAGTAAAATAATGAAAATGTCAGTCGAGAAAGGGAGCTATTGATATTAAATACACGCTCTCTCTGAAGTGATGATATTGCATATTATTTAGTCATTCTAATGAAGTTACCGTTTCCATACGGAGCTAGCGACGAAATGAAATTTCATTAACGAAACGTTCTGCGAGTTATTTAAAGCCTATATCAGATGTAGTACGTGTTGCATACTGCAGTGCGACACGTTTCAGCATATCGATGGAGTTTTTGACGTCATCCGGGAAATAGTGACGTCATAGCAATTCCTCTTAGCCCGGATCCAAGTCCTTAATGGGCCGGATAACAGTAAAAATACTGCCTTTGGTTCAGTTTTTACTGCTGCTGTAAATGTTGGTATAACTAGTGCTTATCTATATTAGACATATTTTTTAGGATTTAAACCATAAATAGCAGAAAAGGCAGTAGTATTTAGTGGAGACATTGCAGGGCGCCAAAAGAAGTAACGCGAGTTTTTAGATCGTTGCTTATTTTTCATGCAGAACGATAGTTATTCTGTCATTTATTCCTTAAACATTAGTTTAAAGATCTATGCTGTTTCAGAGCTATATAATTTTTAATGCTATGTAATTATAAAATTCTCAAGAAAAATAAGGTGTTGTTTTTACTAAAATAGTGCAAATAACGAGTGCTCAGAAAAATCCAGGTTCAAAGTAATTCATGGAAATTTGATGCCATGTTTGATATAGAGTAATAATTAATATAATTTTATAAATTATCGTACACGGAAATATCAGTTTATGTCAAAAGATATACCCGTTTAAAAGTAATTGTAACATTGATTTCCTTGCATTAGCCCAATAGTTTAAATTCCTGAAAAAATATCAGTCAATGTAGGATTTGAACCAACGACCTCTGCGTTACCGGCGCAACGTATTACCAACTACACAACGAGGTTAATTACACTGATGTATGGAACTTATTCACAGTGATTTACGAAACTGACCTATTAAAAGTTTATAAGATTATGTCCACAACAAAATCGTGAAATTTTAGGATTAAGCACCTTCATTGCCTAGGAGCTATTTATGTAATATTAGGGATTCCCAAACTTTATCTCTCCGCAGGATACTTACAGGTAATATGTTGCATTCTTCTGCTTATCTCGGAAGTAATAGCTTTCTTGTTTTAGATTGATTTATATATCTTCTACGGGTTTTTGGATTTTATTCTTCAAGCTAAAACAGTTTCTTTTTTTTTGCAAAACACCGTAAATAAAGGAATATAATGTCTGCGTTATAAGCGGTCACTATGTAGTATCTGAAGAGTAGAGGACATACATGAATTAATTAATAGTCATTCAAAACTGGACGACATTATATAGATTGTTTAAATCTATAATTGTTTTGGTGTGTCTTTGAAGTAGCATTTTTTTTTCATCCTACGTATTCTTTCAGCGACTGATGACACAGATCTTAGTTCTTTGAATCCACCTGAATAAAATAAACCACCCTTCTATAGCTGAATTTGTCCTAGTTAAATCCGGAAGTTTTGCAAAAAATATGATATTAAGCTTCACATTATCTGTGATGTATAGATGTGAAGCTGTGTTATGAGTTCATAGATACATTTTCCTTGACCTGGTATAACATTACACATGCACCTTTAGATATACAATGAGCATACATGTGTTTTACAAGTTCCAAATAACACAGAAGCAACAATTTTAAGTTTGTATGCTACTCACTGCATAGTGTGCTCTAGAGGGTTAAAACAAATATCTTACTATTAAATTTAGTTTCTACAGATCCTGAAGTCCTACATTTATGTAAAATTCTTCCCTCTCTATGTGTTAATTTTGATTTGGATGTCATTGATTAAAAAATAGCAGTTACTTCTCTCTACATTTTATAATTTTTGCCACCAAGTAACACCAAGCTCCTTTTTTTTCCTCTTCTTTTCTAGTCATGATTGGGTCGGCCGATACTTGTTGGAAATCCGTATTGAACAATGGTCGGAGAAGTAAAACTCTATTCATCAGATATATCTGATGAAGCTACAGTGATAGCGAAACATGTCATATTAATACTGTGATAAATATATTGGAAGTTTTGTAAATTGAGTTTTACTTCTCCGACCATTGTTCTTCTTTTCTTCATGAAGTAGGTGGGCAATTGCCCATTTTCTTCCTATGCCTCTTTGGATATGGGTGTCCAGCATTGGAGTCGTCCAGGTCCGAGGCATGTCTTTGATTCTGTCAGCTAAGTTACCCTTTTTCCCCAGGTAGGGGGTTGACTTGACCTGAGAACCCTCCTCTTTTAACATTAAGCAATACTTAACAAATTGCTAGGTATGAGAAGTATGTTGCCAAATTGAACAATCAACAATCTATAGCAAGCTTATTACATTACATAATGGCAACAGTAACCAAAACTGCATACTGGGTTCATTTCTTTAGTTGATTTAATGTGATATACTCACTATTTTACAACTTTAAAATGTATGTAAATATAGTGTAATGTCCAAGCGTAATTTGCACTAAAAGGATTAAAAATCGTGTCTATTTTTCTTAGTTGCGTAAATTATTGTGCATTACTTGAACTTTAAAAAATAAGTAATCTAACCAATAAAAAAGTTGGAACTTGAAATTTTAAATTAGGTTACTAAATTTTTGAAAAACAAATAAAAAAGTGATTATTCTTGAAAAACTGAAAGCTGTTGGTAAACTAATTTTTGTTTTGATATGAAAGTCTATTTATTGATAATAAAATTTGGTTGGACAGAGCCACCTGATAGGAGAAATATGTATAAAAAAATGGAAATTGAAAAACATTGACATATTTGCTAATTATTCATATTGCAAGCACAGGCTTCTGCTAATCCAAATATAAGCACGTCCTTAAATAAAGATGCATTGTTTTACTGCAAATTGTATGCTATGTATTTAGCTCCATTAAAATATCTGTTTTTCTTGAATAGCATAAATGAAAGACATACTTAAAAAGTTAGAGGATTCAAAATTATTTAGATCTTTTGTTTCAAGAATCCCTTACCAGCTGCGGTCCCCACACATACACCTTATTACGAGAAACTTTATTTTGATAGTTACTATCACCGTGGAAGTGGTTGCTCTATTATTATGTAATTTCGTATATAATTTTAATATTAAGCAACAGAGATATTTGAAAAATAATGTTTATCATAGAATTTAAAAAAACGGTTCATAACATTTATATAAATTATAGAAAGTTATAGTATCTACACAATTTAAGCATGTTGGATACCTTTCTCATTCGAAATGCCCAATACAAAGTATTGGTACTGCAGAACTGCTCGCGAAAGGAAAATAACTAGAAAGTAAGTGCTATGCTGAAAAGAGCCTTATTGCAAATACGAAATGTGAAGCGTATTTTTTATTGATAAAGATCTGGCTTGACGGGAACTTTATCCGCGAAATATTTTTCAATGGTTCGAAGTTTCTGTAGTAATACACTACATAAGGGCTTACCTTTTATATTCAAGGCAATATATCAAAAATTGGTACCATTTAATATTTATACATAATATTTGGATATGCGTAACCGGCACTTCCACCAATTTATATTCACAACTGTAGAAAGTAGCATATTGTAGGAAGAAAATAAATTGTTATACTAACATTTTGTGGGAACATGTTTAGTATGTATTACACTCAATTTAATTGATGCGGCACTTTCAACTACTTATAGAAGTTATTAACGTTATAGATGTTATCATGCTTATTGGTTGATTTAGAACAGTTTTAAAATTACACTTGAGAGTGAGCTTCACATTCTTTGTCATTCTTTATCACCTATTTACCTTTGCAGTGCTACTTCCCCTGAGTAATTCGTAATGCTGCCATAACTTGACCATCGATAAAACGTGAACGCTAAATTTTTAGTAAACAATCAATATCAACTAGAGGATACGATAAAAACAAAAATAAAAGCAAGAAGTGATATTTTAAAATTCAGGAGTTTATTCGTCGTCGGTCGCCAATACTCGTTTCAAATCGTTCCACTGCAATGACGTAACCGGACGTTTAACACCGCGACGTCCTCCCTACGGGTTATTTTATTGTTATAATGTTGTGACTTATGTTTTAAAATATGTACACACACCTAATTTTAATTTAAACGTTAAAAAAGCCGAACTCAAAGGTTGTGAATAAATAAAATCTAATTATTATAAAAATATTCGCGTCGAAACTAAACTTAACCTAAATCACCTGCCACAACACGTCTAGCAGTCGTTGTAGTTTAAAATTGTAACAGGAAATAATACAGTAAATCGTTCAAAGTGTCGGTCAGTAATTTTGAAAGAATTAGAAGCTGTACATGTAAAACTACACAACGATAATAACCAAATTGATATATAGATCTTCCTAAAGAGAGTGTGATACTTTTTATAATTTAAACGTTTGTATGTTCCGAAAAAAGTTTTTAATACGATAGTATATGATGCATTCATATTAAAATAGTTGCCGTTAAAAAAACGAGTTGCTAAAATAGTTTATTTTAGTAAAAAGAAGGTATAGTTTTGAATGTAGTGACAATAACGTATTTCTGTTGTTTGTATTTGAATGCAGCTAACACTGTTACTAACAATAGGAGTTCTGTTTGCTCATAAAATTAAATTTCGATACATATTAAAGTAATGGTTTAATACCAACAATAACAATAAATTTATTAAGATGTGCTTGCCTTACGAATATTCGCAATGATAGTGCCTATATTACTTTTAGCATTTGTCTAACGCACATTTGAGAAAGTTACTTTTTAGAATACATCAATAGCTAAGTCAATAAAAATAACATCAATTGAAATATAAAATATATTTATATTATAAAAGAAATTGAGAAAATAATAACCTTATAAATTAAATATAGTGTAGTTTACGTAGTGTGTTTCGTAGCCTTAGAATGTCACAATTAGCATTCTGCAATAATGATAATAATAATAACACCGATAATACTAGCGAAGATTCGAACCAGCCACCGACAATATATCGGTAAATATATTATTATCGAATATTATTTCCAGTATTAATTACATTCACAATATATAGCTCTCCACATGCTTAAGTACGATATGTAGTAAGGTTAAGGGTAAAGTTTTCTAGGCAGATTGCCAATTGGAACAGAGGTCGAAGGTTTTTATATTCAAAAGAAACGTGAGTGTGCTGTTTCTGTCTTGCTTTCGTGCTTGTGTTGCTGGACGTTGATTTATTAGATTTTCCAAAATCGACTCTCTTTACATTTGATAAATGTTTCTATAGATACACTTATCCCTTTGGCCAAATCCCACGTTAATAATCAATCAAGCAAAATTAATAGCCTTCTCGAAGGCTTACTTAGAAAGATATTTCCATAGACAGGCAAAAGTTTGATTGATTAGTAACAATATTTTACATTATAGTATAATATTAGAATAGGCAGTATACATCTGTATACTTCTAGTTAGATACGTCCTTCAAATTTAACGATAACATGTAACAGTAAAAACTAATTTCCTAGTGATTATTTTAGATACATATATCTTTTGTTATGTTAATATAAAGGCATGATAATGTATTGATACCAATATAGAACGGTCTTGGCAAAACAAACAATCTTACGAAAGTGAATAGTTCTTAAAATATCTTATGACTCGTTTTACACTCAGTACAACGCTAGGCCTTGTATTTATTTTTGTTTTTATTAAAAATATCTATTCAGTCATTTTCAAAATGTTTATTATAGGAATATGTATTGCCTGGTTTACTACCTGAGTTTACTTTTATATAACCAGGAGTCAGAAGTAGTAATTAACAAATAAATGTTTGAAAAAATAAAAATTATATATAATGTGTGGAAGGAAAAAATTTGCATTTAAGCGATACTACACAATTTTCTACTAATGCTGATAGTACTCACAATGAAAACAATTGCGGTCAAATTCTTAACAAAACGGATGTAGAAACGAAGTAGACGAAATGAAGGTACTTTGTTTCAACATTCCTATATTATATGCGATGACATTATCTTTTTCGGAATATACGTATCTACAGGTACATACTTATCTTGTACCTTATTTAATTTAATAAGCAATAACAAAAAATACAATGCATTGTAGGGCATTTAATATACGTAACAATTTCCGATAGAGTTGTCCAGCCAAATTTCGATTGGATCTATGTAATTGATCATAATTTCTATGGGATTATCTTGAGATGATGTTGCACATGCTGCATTTATTTATACCTTTAGTGAAATATTGTAATAGTGAATTGAGAAACACAGTAATAGTGTTTGTTCTTCGTTCTTCCTATATACCTAACTTTTGCCTTATTACGCACTTTCATTCAATTTATTTATATTTATTTAATTTCGTTTTCTATGTAAAATCAATTTCATTTATGATGAATATAGTGAATTGTAAAAAGGAGTGCGCCGGTCCTTTCCAATTTATTTTCAAAAATTATTATTGCGAAAAAGTTGACGTTGGTAATTACAGGAAAAATTATAAAAGCCAACAAAAATCTCATATTAATTTAATATATATATATATATATGCATATATGACAGATATACATATATATATATATGTCTATCATAATTTTCAGGGAGCATGATTAAAAGAATTTTAAAAATGCGTAAACTTCGAAGTGACTAGGAATCCTGAATCAGGCGTTATGTTTTCAGTGTGGGGGTAGGAAGAAATTGGGGCTATGTTCTGTCTGTTTGTAAAGTTTTATCCCAATCTGAAACAAACAAATTTTCATTCGATTTTAGTCTGCTTTAATAGTATTATTGCTATTTTCACCTACAACATTATATGCTATTAATAAATGGTGCATATTTCAAGGGAAAACACCTTTGTAATAGATAAACTTCAATTAAAAAATAACATAATTAAGTTTCTCTTAAAATGAAGGAAATTATGATACTCTAAAATTTAAGTGAGACAAATTAGGAATTTAAGTGAAGAGTAAATTATCTTTTTGTAATTATTATTGCAAAACTTTCAAGTATGTCATATAACGATAGTACTCTCAATATGGGTGTTTTCTTATTTATTCTACCGATTTCGTTCATAAAATACGAGTAAAAGAATAGTTCGTTACAGCTCATTTACTCCAATTTACCTGGACTTGCATACCCTTATGATATCAATATACTTCAAGTTCCAACAATTTCTATTTGAAGTTTTCACCGCTTTTATAATGCAATCTGTAAGTATTTCGCTTGTCCTTAATTTATACTATTTCGTAAACATATATATATATATAGCGCAAAATACCAAAAAACTTTAAATATCATTGGCGAGTAAAATTGAAACAGTTTAGACAGGGAGTCATATGAAGATTACATTGTAGTACGAAAAAAAAGAAGTCTGGGGGTAGATAAGAAAGAAAGTTCGCATTTCTTTCCGATAAAATTTTATTTAGCTTAATTTATAGGTTCTGCAGTAATTAAACTAAAACGTTAATACAATTACTTTTCTAAACAGCAGTGTTGTGAAATTAAACTAATTTGATAGCTCTAATTCTGATTCCTACTCCATGTAACATAGCTTTTTGTTTAACTAGAGATACTAACGTGAACCTTTTTTTTATTTATTACGTAAATTTGGAGACAACTTCAATATCACCCAAATAATAAATTTGAAAATTTCTTTGTCGCGAGTTTCTGCTTTCATATAAATGCCCACATAGCATTGTCTCTGTTGGACTACTGCATCTTGAATAGAGGCCAAAATGCCAAGGTTAAATGGTACTATTGATTACGAAATAGACGCGAATATTACAGACGTTATTTGCTTGGGTAAATGTTTCAAATTTTCTTGAGCATTATATATTGTATGTTGCTCTCTGAAAATACTGAGGGTTTTCGAATTCGAACCGCATTGGAAGGCTATCAGTTTGCCGACGTTTCACTCTTTATCGCACGGAACTTCCGCTGAATTTGTATCACTACTACTCTATTATCAGATATCCCATTAGGAATTTCAACTATCGATCTCTGGAAGAGTATGAATTGGAGTTCTTTGGCAGCATTAGTAACATGATGATTTGACACGTCAGCCACCGTGTGCTTTATTTTGCTTTTTTTTGACATATAGAAGGAAAGCACCGTCTCTTTGTTTATTTTTGTTGCCTTCTAATTTTAAAGAAATCGGAAAAAGCGGGAAAAAACAACAGCAAAAAACCTTCCTTAAACAGAACACGTTCTTAGGATTTGAGTAGAGAATATATTTATTAGGTGGATATGTTTCAAACAATGATCTTATGTAATATATGCGTACGAAGGTGAAGGTGTTACAAAAACGAGCTTTCAAAAAGTTTTCACAACCTTAAACTACTTAAATCAAAGAAAAAAGAAACGATATTAGGAAGCCGAAATGATTTCTTTTACTAAGCATATGTTCTAACAATTGGAGGGTATCTTAAAACATCAGGAATAATCATTTTGTTTATAAGCTGAATACATCTTTAGTCACCACTTTATTATCAGATAAGGGACTGCAACTACCGATCTATAGAAGAGCATGAATCTTGAGAAACATAAACATTGGGCGGTTACTAATACCGGTAACGCCAACTTAATTAGATTGTTTTTATATGCATAGTATCGTAAGCACCATAACTAAGATGGCCTTTCGAAAAATAACAAAATATTATAAAATCGTTATCATAGTAATATAGTTATGGCTTTAACACACACGGTGTAATATTTCTTTCGGGATTACAAACACTGTAAATACGTTACCAAGAAATGTGAATCCTCTTTTTGTTTTAATGTACACTTATCAGTTATTAGAAATCTTGACAGGAATGCTTCTGCTGGTCTAAGTTTAATTTAACAAGCGCATGCCTGTGAATTGCATGTGAACATCTGCTTCTATCTTATCTAAGGAATAACTGAATTAATTTTGTAAAATGTTTTCAGCTCCGCCGTCTTTAGGTGGTACTTTAGTTAAATGGTATTTGTAACTATTATCGCTTGTAGTTATGTTGAGTTTATTTATGGATAAAAATAAGAAGTCGAGCACCGAAAAACGTTCTGCAATAATTCCTCCTCATAATGGAGGCAAAAACGAACATTTCATTTCAATTAAACTACAACTTCCAGAAGCTGCTGTTCACTCAACAGTTGAAAGGTATCGGAAAACAGGAAGAAATTCGCAGCATTAGAGATATTGTTAAAGACTAACACATTGTGTTAATTAATAAACAAAATGACCGACGTACAGTATTCTAATTTGTGTGTATATTAATTGAAACCACAAAAATAGTACGAGGGAAAGTCAGTAAGTAAGTCATAAAAGGCTATTATAAAAATAATTAAATAAATAGTTAGCCAAGGACAAGTTTTATTTTTCAACAGTTTCCATCTACATTAATGCGCTTACCCTATCGCTTTATCAATGCTCCAATGCTTGCTGTATAAAAGTGTTTGGGTTGCCGTCTGAATTACGTGCGTACCTTCTGTTGAACATCGTTATCATTCGCGAAATGTTTGCCGCCAAGATGCTTTTGGAGTGGACCAAACAGATGTCACAGATGTCAGTCGCCTGGGTGTAAGTTGGAACTGTAAGCCAGATTTTCAAGAAGTTCTCGCCCTAATTCTGATGCAGCAATGTTTCTCTCATCAGTAGGCCTTTTTTTGGCAACTATCACTTGAGTGTCATAAAGCTGAATTGTGCTGACATCTAGTGACATACAGGAAAATAGCTTACTGCTATTTTCAGTTTTCCCACAGTAATTTGTGACTTAATTAATGACTTTCCCTCGTATACCAGTACCCACGGTCACGTGACAGCTAAATGTAGCAGACTTGAAGGGGCGCGTCGCTACAAAAGCAAAACCATTATTTTGCAAGGAGAATAAAAGAAAACAGTTTAATTTGGCTTTGGAGCATACAAAATAAGACTGAAGACGATTTGACAAATGTTCTTTAAAGTGACGAGTTCAAATTGGAAGTTTTCAGTAATAAACGACGAATTTGTAAAACACGGAAGAGATTCGGTAATGCTGTGAAGATCTTTATCTATGAATAAGATAATAATCGTGAAAAGAACAGTCCAAAAATTGTAGAGCAGCATACGTTACCATTTGGTTTGTAGTAAGTCAGGATTTTTCGTTTTAAAGAAAGAAGAAGGGGAGCTATCAAAAATTAAGCTTTGGCTACCATAATCGCTGAATATCAATCTTCAACAATATAAAAAAGTACGCGGTGTCCAAATTTAGCAAAGCATTTATGATTTTTATGAGAGGCGGACCTTTTTACGTAACCTTTGTGTTATTTTTACCGTATTTTTTATAATACAATTCCCTCCTTAGCATCTATAATTTTGGTTGTATATGTCCTTTCATGCGTTCTTTAAAATCAAAAGTTAACTCAATATTCTGTTGGATTGATATACCAATACCTATTGCTTGAAATTATCTACATAATTTATTAATTTAATAATATATTCAATACACTTGCGCTAAAAATTCGATTAACATTTCGATAAACCAAATGAAATTTTTTTTATTAAGACTATTCATAAGAAAATTGCATTTTAAGATTTTAAAAACATAATGCAGAAACAAACAATTTAATTACAATTGACGCCTCACTCATGCCCCGAGGACGAGGAAATTAAATAAGTTAAGAACACTTTAATAGTAAAATTTTCGCGATTCAATTCCTTTTTTTGTAGCTATCGTAGTATTCGCTATGATTTATGCCAACAACGCTTTATTTTCAGAATCTTTCATTCCACATTCTACTATGATTTGTTTTTTACTGTTAGTGAAGATAGTTATATCTTACCATAGTGTTTCTCACTTATTTGCATGTATGGACCTGCAGACAACAAAAGAACACCGAAGTTGATAAGTGACTGAAAAATTGTATTGAAAACTTAATACAACTCTTTAATACGCTAGTTAGATATTAACATCAAAATTATAAGGAAGTTAACACGTATGTAACTATCTAACTCAATTTCATTTTTACAAGTTTGATTGTACACTAATATTATCTTGTGTTTTCGAAAAATCGTAATACAAGTCAGTTACATGTAAAAAATCGATACGAATCCTATGAAAATCATCAACTTCCTAAACCTCCAAGACTTTAGGAGACTAAACACTGTATCTTTCAGTTTCTTTGTATAGTACACATTAGATCTTCGTACCTACTATTTGATTTCACTTATTTAAATGGCAGTTAGTTACACTTAACGTGATCTCTCCCTACAAAACTCACTTTATTTTTACAGGAGACGATATCACGACCAATGTGGCCAAATTTATTTTATCACACCATTATCTGTTACCTGTTACTACTTGTTTTCAAACATTCTTAAATCGCAATTGCAATAATTCTTGAAAATACTTTTGTGAGTTTTGTAAGATTCTAATTCATAGGATTTTCGTCAATTTTACACTGGAATTTTTAATTCTTAACTTTCCTCTAAACGTTTAAACGGAAGCCGGATTTTTGAGATATTGGAGGAGATGATAGGCAGTGGGTCCAAAACCAAGCCTACAAAGGGGTGAAGTCTACCACTTGAATTTTTGAATTGTTTTCGTAATGCGTGTGCGACACTGACGATAGCCTAGGCACTACACTTGCCACTTCTCTGCTCATCGTGATTACCTAACCGGTTTTTTTTTAAATGCACATCATTGCCTCACTTTTCCTTTACCAATTGCGCACAACTGATTTCACACAATTGACAGTGACTTTCACCAGCATTATATTTTCTCGCGCTTAGAAATTTAATCTCCGATTGAATTTCACAACTGGCAAAATTTGTTATTACCGCATAAAGTTTAAAACATTGTCTTGCAAAGGAAGACAACAATGAATTGATAGCAATATATAGGTTACATTCTCATCAGACCTGTTAACGTCGCTTTGCATGTGCGTGCCCATCTGTATTGCCATAATCTTTCATATATAATCGACTTAATTTTTAACCACGTCTCGTATTTACAAATCGTACCCTATTCACAAATACTAATTTGCAATATAGCATTTTGTAATCAGCTCCAGTGAATTCCTTTATTGTCTAAAGCCTTAAAAGGACTATTGAAAGGAATCCATTACTATAGGGAGACAAAAGAATTTTTTTCTGGCATTTGAACTTTGAATCGTCCTAATATAGGCGTTTCTTTTCACGCCTTATGGGACGCTTTTTCATGCTTTATTGTTGTCGTATTTGCTTTTAAACTGAACGTTGGTATATCGACGAACAGTAAAACTGACTACAATTCAAGTTGGAAAGTCAAGAGAAGATTATTGAAAGCGCTCGGATAAGGTTAGATTGGCAAAATAGTTCAAGTAAATTGTGCGTGAAGCTAAAGTGAATGTTTCATTGGTTCGGAAAAGATGAAATGAAAGTTCGAAAAGAACAAAACAAGTATGTTGACGATTGCTATTTTTGCCTGAATAAGACTATAGCCGCGAGAAAAGAAAACGTGATTATGTAGAGACAGTATCAACTCAAAAGCATTCACCCAATCACAAACGTTATCCAGTTCTTCAACCGTTAATTAAGAAACGCAGGAGAGTCTAACTACTAATAATAATACTCAACAGATCCTAGTTTTATTCAATTTATATCACGTAAACCACCTTTAATTACTCAATTTGAATCAAATCTATAAGTTGGATCGGGATCTGAATTAAAGCAATTAAAGTCTTTTGTCTTTGAGGCAATCTTGACAGAAAACAACATTACATTAAGCATAGGTGACCACCACGACATGGCTTAATACCAGGAGAATGTGTACAATATCAACTTTTCGTGGAAAAAGAAAAGTCATAACACCATCTCTAAACATAAAACTGAAGTTCACGAAAAACTTTGTTAAAGCATTGAATAGCGAAGGTGGTGGTTTTCAAAATTAAATCCTGCTGTGTTAGTAAATTGCAGTTGTGCATTGAGAAGGGAGACTGTGGATATCGTTTGTATGGTTTTTAATAAAAAAGATATGTCCTTTATTGAATATTAAAATGTGTTGGCCATTGTAATAGAGGCATTTCTGTTAGCTCTTTTTGATACCTTTCATGCGTGTTTTCATTTGGAAATTCACTCAAGTACAAGAATAACAATTATTGAAGTTGATTCTAATTTATGAATATACGGGGAATAGAAACATTTTGTTTCAACCATGTATGGGCTAAGTAAAAAATCATAGTGGCTTACCTCAATATATTTTTTATTTGTAAATTTTGTATGAAATAATTATTATACTTTAATATAAAAGTCCAAACATATATATTACCTCAGTAGTACGCATATATTACCTATAGTATAGAATTGTTCTACATGTATATAAACGTCTTAGAATACTTAGAAGCTCTGTATTTAAAAAAGTAAACTTGAAATAATTATGGACAAGACGTGTGAAAAATCCACGAACATAAAGAATCGTTAAGGAAAATACACGAAATATATTGTTGTCTTGTACATACATTGGCCTAATCGCTCTTGTTCGTAAAATATTAGATAAAACTGTGCAGTTAATGGCATAATAGGCTTAAGGGATGCGTGTATCTGTGTATCGTATTTCTGCTGCGTATCTTTCGTTTAAATGCTTGACTTTTTCTGATAGAAATTAATCAGATGCTCTATATATATGTTATAATACATTTCCGCTCAAACTATTAAAAGTCTATAAAAAGACATTTGTAAGAAGGATGACGAAGATCATCAAATTTAACATTGCAAGGATTCATTTTTATGCTATCATAACTTTACAGAAAAAAAGTTGCGTCACACATTGGGAGAAAGAAATATTGTTATTATTCAATGAATAGGAATTCTTTTCGGAAATTGCTATCTATTCCATTAAAACTAATGTCTCCGTTTCTATTTGGATCGTGTTGTTAATGAACCTTTACCCTATATTTAGTTATCGTAACCCCTTTAATGCAAATGCCGATATTATCTCTGTATTCGACTGCTTATAATTCTAATATTATTGATTCTTCTTTATATGAATATCAAGCAAATAGGAATATCAATTAAATAGGAACTAAACGCGTTCTGTATGCGACGTTTATGTATTTAATTTCTAAATTATTAAAACTATGAGTAAAATTCATGTATGAATATGACTTACATGAAAATATGCTTCATATTACGAAACCAAATTAAATGCATACTACTGTTTTTGTATGGATTTCTGATGTCAATTTTGATAATTTTCGGCCAAATGAGAAACAAGTAGTTCACTGAAAGCTTTATTTCAGTTTAGCAGACTGTCAAATTTCCCTAGGAAGGTACCATGCCGAAATGTTATAATTAATTCTATACAAATGAGCTACTGAAAAAAAAATGCTTTAGAAAACTATTTATAATGAAAAATTTAGTGGTCTGAAGAAAAGATTTCGAGCTGTAAGATACAGAATGTTTTAAAGATTAATGAAATTGATTTGTACATGATTGATTGTCAAAGTAGCACGTCATACTTATATTACTTGTTGGATATTGCTCACCAGTAGCAATTTGTGATTTCTTGACGAGAGACACGTAATTATTGAAAAGTATAAAAATGCATCACAATAATCACGTCTTCCCATTATCATTACAGGTAAAGGCACCTCGATAAACATCCAGTTAACTAATAAAACTAGTCAGAGTAAAGATACTCTTGCTAGCAGTTGAAAATTGATAGAAACATATAAATTGTATTAATTATTAAGATGCAGTACACTAATACGAAGAATATGAAGAGATATGTAAGAAATTAATACCAAAACTTCTTTTAGCCGCTATATTTGTTTACTAACTAAAAACTTGCTAACTAAAGGACGAGGAAGGTAATACTTATAACATGATTGCTACTAAAAATACATAATTCATATACAGTGCATAAATAAGTAATCACTAGAGATCGGATTATATGCAAAGTGCAAATATTTTATTTTATTTATTTATTATATTTTACGTCTATATGTATAGATGTAGTACACAAGTTAATTAGCGTTAATTAATATAATAAATAAATAAAATAAAATGTATGCACTTTGCATATAATCCGGCCTCTAGTAATCACTATTAAACTTGAAAAATAATAAATAACCTAGTTATTTAATGCATCTATTTTTTAGTTATATAAAAAGTACGAATTTTTACAGTGATGTAAATAAATGCGTGCCTGCGCTTTAGTCGGATTACAGCGTTGATCATAAATTTTACACGATTATCTGATTTTTCGCTTTCGCTATAAAGTTTAAGAGCTTGTTGAAAAGCAGTGCAAAATTTAATACAACATATTGAATGTTTTAATATATAACTATTTCCTTAACTTTTTCATAATAATCTACAATATACTCTCGATAAGCAAAACTAAGCTTTGATATAACATTTATTTTCCCTAGTAAGGTAAATGCTCTACACGGATTAGTATAACCAAGAAAATCTTCATATTTCTGTATTTTAGTGGACAGATGATGTACATAGATCCTTCACAACAGTTCTAGCCCAACTGAAATCTGATGATTCATATTATAAAACACACACGGAAGACAATATAATAAACTCGAAACGTCACATTCATACAATCTTCTTTTTATAAATTTCCGCAGCAAAATATTGTGTGAATGTATTTCCAGCTCTTCTTTTAGTTGTTTACTTCAAATTTACTTGAGATAATAACCTGTCTAATTTGTTAGGAAGAATATTAAAGACACTTTTCAAAATCATACATCATAACACTCAATTCCATATTTAGAAGAAAACGCTGGTTTTTATATGATTGGTTCTTTGGTGTAACGTGTTACCGTTACCCTAGCAACAACAATCGCAATTTCGTAGCTGTCAAAATATTTCAGTCCAACTTACTGTATGAGGTCACGGAATAAAAAGGAAGCTGCGGGGTCATTAAAACACGCAATAAATACATAATTTATAAATCAAATTGAAATGTTTAAACGATGTATCAGGCGGGATGCGTGACCTTGCGGCCTTATAGACAAATCATACCTGTTGTTCATATGAAAAATTATTTAGTAATTTATTTTCAGTTACTATGATAATTGACTTGCTTCTTTTTAAAATAACCATCCATTTTGTTTTTATAATATCTTGCAAGCTATATTTGTTTCAGTTCAGGTTCATTCACAAAATATTTTATATGAATCGATTTTAAGGATGCGTGTGTAAAGATATAAGAATTAACACACATCATAATAATCAGATCAAAAATCAGACAAAGAAAAACTGAAATAGAATTTGTACACGAGGAATATCGAAGAAGTTATAAACACCGGGCGCTATTTTTTGCTACCGTTTTACCTGTGTTTTAAAATGTAAGCTTAAAACGCGTTTCATCAAGTCCAGGAGAATACATTAACTATAGTTAGATAGAATTACATTTAAATTTTCTTATATATATTACCGTTCATAAGTTTGAGTCCATTATATAACATGAGCAAAATAATACATTCTAATAAAACACATACTGTTATAATGTTTCTTCAAAGTAACCCTGTTTTGTTTTAATAATTGCCTAGTAAATACATAGCATCCATAGAACTAATCAATCCAAATACGATCCGTCTATAACATTTCACATTTCCTACAGAGCATTCTAGAATGCTGCTTTGGCCGTCGGAGACTTTTTCCAGACCTCATGATCCAAGCGATCCCGAAATAACTCACTGAGGTTGTAATCAGAGCTCTGTGGCGGTCACTCTATTAAGGATATGGCTTCTTCAGAAGATTTGTCTTGAAAGTAAGTTTTAACCACCTTTACGGTGTGTTGGAAGTCGTTATCTCTCTGATAAATGAACCCCTCCTTAATTAATTCACATCCAGTTGGTACTGCATCGTTTACTAGGATTCCCAAATACACATCTTTTATAATTCTTTCATTTATCTTTACTAATTTTCCAACCCTTCTGCCTCCAAAGCAATCCCATATCATGATATCTCCTCCTCTATGTTTCGCTGTTTTTGAAATATAGTTGTCCAGCATTCTTTCTCCAGGGCGGCGACGAACAAGTGTACCACGTTTACTTCCTAATAATTCCAATTTCGATTTGTCCATTTATAACACATTTTTCCAACCATTTACATTCCAATTTGCGTGAGCTTTTGTCCAATTTAATCTTTTCCGTTTGTGTATAGAACTTAACCGTTGTTTTCTTACTGCTGTACGACCTCTCAAGCCGACTTTTATTAGTCTTCGTTCTACTGTCGGCACATTTAGTAGCTGACGGCGATGTAAATTGAACTCTGTCGTAATTTACGGTGTGGTAAGGCGACGATTTCTTAGGGAAATCACCCGAGTGTATTAATCGTCTCGTTCCGTCGTTCATTGGAGCTTTCCACTCTGAAACCTACCTTTAATTGTCCAACAATTTCTCTATTTGAAATATTGTTTCGTATAAAAGGCATATTCTGTCACGCGTCCTTCTTTTTAGTATATTTTTTACCAAATAAACTAGCAGTATGAAATAGGTAGTGTCCTCCTAACGCAACCACATACGTCTCCAGTATTTCGGCAATACATTGGGTGTATACTGAATGTACAGTGTATTATAGGCACTTTCATCTAGAGTTTCCTACCACATTATTGCTTTACCCATAAAATTTAATACAGAAACACATAGTTTACGTGTTTGAATGGATTTCGTAAATAAGTCATAGTGTTATGAATGTATATTATTAACATTAGATTATAAATGCCATTGTATGAAGGCTAGTATAAATTTCCCTAAAAATTTTTAAAACGGTTCTAAGTGTAACACTAAATATAAGTGCCTTCAAACTTATGATCGGTGGTATATAACTAAAAAATAGCAGCGAAAAGAATATCTTCGTTTAGAAGGAACATCTAGGTATCCAATACATTTGCATATATGTTTACGGTAAATAGTTAGGTCTTGATGTACGAGGGGTGGAGAGAGAATAGCTTTATTTACTATTTTGAAATATTATTTTAATATGTATACTTATACTTTTAAAGTTTCATTTAGCAAGTAAAACTTATATTTTACATATTACGTACAAATATACTTTACTTTACTAAAATATGTGTCGTTTTGTACATTTGTATATAGCGTATAGAATAGAAAATATGTATGTACATATTCCCGTTCCGATATTGATTTTACTACTTTCACTTGCATGTGAACTAATGTTACATTAAAGTAGTACTATACTTTTATACCTTATGCAAATGCTTTTGTCAGATGTAATATAACGTTTCGATATATTAAGTAGAGCGTATATACCCACTGAATCCTGTCATTTAGAATAGATTCGTATATTTCTTATAATGATATAATAAACAAGGTAACGTGCAAAAAGTTAAATGTTGATCGCGTAAAATCAGTTAATATTTTATGCCTAACTTGAGTGGTCGTTGAAAATATTTATGGATAAACAGTAATTTTCCTTCTAGTAACGCGTACAAAATAAATGAACTCATTTAAGATACTGGGGAACCTCTTTATTGCCGCATTTTCGACAAAGTAATAAAACATTCTTAGTAACCATATCTGTGTTGTGTGTGCTGCTTATATCTTACAAAGTTATCTACGTTCATTCTAAATTATATTTATGTTTTTTTTTAGTTGTAGAGCACCCATAGCTAGTTTAGACTGTATGGAAGAGTTCAGCGCTGGTAGCGGCCTAAGTGCATTGGGAGATCGGCAAAGCGATGGAACAGTTACTAAAGAACAACTATTGCTTAGTGGATTAACACACTCTGCTCCAGCCCAACCCATTCAATTAAATAGACAAACCGCAATAACACCAGGTTTACGTTACAGAAATTTAGGAAAAAGCGGCTTAAGAGTATCAAACATCGGATTAGGTAAGTTCAAACTATTGTAGATTTCTGTACGTATATCTTTCGTCTGTATAGACATAAAGTATTTGGAAACTTGTTAATATAGCCACGTTTTGTAAAGTTTTTAAATTTATTTATGAAAGTATTTGGTCAAAAATATCTTATACTAAAAATTTAATAAACTATTTTTAACTAGTATCATGTAAATATGCTATATACAGAACTGCTGTTTTTCTCTACTTGATTATAATTTCGTAGTAATTTTTCATGAGATTAAGAAATTGAATTAAATAGAATTATATGTACTTCCATAGTGACTAAATGGCAAAATACATATGTATACAACGAATGAACGTTGTATATCTAAAGAAGAAACAGTGTACGATATATTGAGGAAAAATTCTAACAAATCATTTTAGGAACATGGCCGACCTTCAGCCCAAACGTGACAGAAGAGCAAGCAGAACAAATTATTGTGTTGGCGGTAGATAGCGGAATAAATGTCTTCGATCTATCAGAAGCACATTCAGGTGAAACATCTATCATATACGAAAACTTTTCACGAACTTTTACACTTTTTGGCGTAGGTACGAGGGCTGAAGTCGAATTAGGAAGAATTTTATCAAGAAAACCGTGGAAAAGAACTAGTTACATTGTTACAACCAAAATTTACTGGAGTACCAGGTAAGAAGATAGATAACTTTTTACATCACCTTTTTAATATTCGACAGAGTTATTGCTTATTTTCGATAATCTTGTTTATGTATACAGTGAGGTTTTAAAGTACTGACTTATTGGAAAAAATGCGCCGTTTTTTATTATTTTGTAAGCTTGGGTCTTATTCTTGAATCTATGTGTAAAGCGTGCCAAAAGAAACGCCAAGCTGTTTTCTGTGACGTAGAAACCATGGAAAAAGATCATTGTTATGTAGTCAGCTCATTTCTTTTCTTTGCTATCTTGCACTGCACACTTCATTTTAGCGAATTAATACTATTTGGACACATATACGGATCATCTATAATCTTTTTTGCTTATTGCCACTCACTTTCTTTTATTAGTTGTAGTATTTTTTTATCGTTTTCGTTTGTGTGGAAGCATCAGATAGAACAGGGCGCTAGCTTCTATTCGAACTGATGATGCAATCATCTACTTACTTCCTTATTTATTATACGGTTTCTGGTACAATATAACACAATTATTTCAAATATTAATTTCAGAAGAGTAAATTATTCATGTTATTTGTTGTTTTTGACTACTGTTTTTTCATATCTTCATAAATTTGTTTGCTCAAGACATTGCAATATTCTCTCGCTTACTATCTATCTAAACTTTCAATTCAAAGTGAGCATTCTTGGCGTTATCTAATGCTACACTCATCTGCGCCGGATCAAAACACCGCAAAACAAGTGGGTAGAGTTTCCCAACCCTTCTCTCGAGCAGTTCATACACTGCTGAACCAGAGAGGGCACGCAACAACAGTGTATAGGGTAGCTACATTTGTGAATGATTACTCAAGCTTACCGTGACGTATTAAAGAAACACATTGAAAATGTCTACAAAATAATACCTAACGCATAACACCATTAGTCAGACGACCACCGAATCGTCAACATCATTCTAAAGATGCCAGCCACAGTGTTTACCGAAACCTCAACATATACCAACCCAAGATCACGGGCTATAAGCTCGGAAATACGTACTGCCAGTATAAACTCAGACTACGCTCGTGAAAATCTTATATTATTTAATACTTAAGATAATAATGTTGCTAAGTACAGCTACTACTCATGGTATTGGTGTTATTGTTTACTGGAAGGACAGTGTGAGAACAAAAAATGCTAACACGCGCACCCCTTCAGCACGGTTTCGAGCGATTTTCTGCTCAACACATTGCAACTCCCTCTCGGCTACTATTACCATATCCAAACATACAACTCAATTGAGCACTATTGGCGCTATCTACTGCCATAAGAATAAGACAATTGTCAAATACAGTGAAACAACTGGGAAACTGTGCTCGCTTGTTTCGTTCGTGTTATGTCCGTCTGTTAGCGGTTTTTGTTTTCCTCGCATTGCCTTTCCCATGAATGATTCCAGTAATATACATGAGTAGCTGTATTTTAGCTGAATTATTATCTTAGGTAACCAATAGTAAATTTAAATTTGGATCTGAAGGTAGTTTGAGTTGCCCGTTCACAGTCGTCAGTAACGTACAGCGCATCTATATTTGAGTGGTACCAATATTGAAGGATTGGTCTGAAGAGCATCGTTTGTCTACAAATACTAAAATAATGATATTCTACGATGATGTCAATTGGTGCAAGTGCTGCTTAACACGTTCGTTGACCACACTAACAGTGTGTAGTCGTTTTTAGATAATGCCCAGGACGCATATGTGTCGGCAGTAAGGTATTGAGATAATATGTTGTTTCTCAAAGTGGGTAGTGGATAAATAATATACTCAATTAGCGAGCAGTGAACATAGAGCTACGCAGCTAATTATTTTGGTATAACCTATAATCTAGCAAGCTCTGTAAGTTCATACAATACTTCTTTAATACACGTGCAAAGTGTTAAGCTGTGTTGAAGCAAGGGTATATGTATACGTTATTACAACATTTTCTACTTACCATTGTGAGTCCTTTAGGAGTACAAGTTATACTGCAAGTAAAACATGAAATGTATTGCAAACAGCAATGAATAATACGCATTCGGACCGTCACGGCTATTAAAGGCTCGAATGCGAAAGGGAAAGGTAGCTTCGCAGCTGCAAAATTATAGATCGGTAATATAAAAAATTATACCACTGTAAATGACATAACAATGCACTTAAAGAATAAATTTTCTTGCTCAAGCTTTGTTATTGGTAAAATAAATCGTTGAAAGTAGGATTTGGTTTTAATATTTTGCAGGACTTAAAAAAAAGTGAAATATGGCTAAATAATATCATTATTAAAAGATTTAAGTTTTTTTCAGAAAAAGAACGAACACAGAGCCCAAGTTTAATTATTGAACCAAAACATACATTTCAAATAAAATTGACCAACTCGATATCAAGTTGAATAACAATAGTATCGGTGTAACATGTAAAATAGAATATTGACTAGTTCATTTTGTAGATAAATGGATAAACATGGAGGAATGCTTAATACTTCTACGAAAAAAAACGTAGTAGAAGGCTTTTGACAATTTAAATAATATGTTTATTGAAATAAACATTGAGATAGCTATACTAAGGCTTGTAAAGCTCAACGCCATTGTGTTGTTTAAACATTAGAATGAAGGGGAGGGGGGCAACACATTGGGACCTCATTATACATCACATACTATTTTGGAAGTTAGTAATTTTTCTCATTAAAAAAAAACTTTAAATTAAACTCTTATATTAGAATGATATTCTTCTGTGTCCAAAATGGATACGTCTAATATTTCTAAAATCTCTACAGAATCATAAAATTATCTCTGTTGTTACAGGTCGGAAGAACGAGGATTGTCGCGAAAACATATCATCGAAAGCGTTAAAGCTAGTTTGCAACGGTTACAATTGTCCTACATCGATGTGGTCATTGTACATAAAGCCGATCCTATGTGTCCTATGGAAGGTTAGTGTATATATATACTTCGTTGAATCAGTGTGTCATTTGTGTGAAAAATTATACCTAATAGTTACCACTCGAGTACAGATATCGGCAAATATTTTTAAGAAGTAAACTTTTTCGTATCAGTAATATAATTAATTATAAGGGATGGATCATTTTGCCGGTGCACACTAGCCCGAGCGATATGAGTGCGACTGGCAATGAACGGGATGATTTTATTTTTAGCTATATCGCGCAATTGTGCACTAATTCACTCGACTCGCTTCCAGAGCGTATATTGTTGGCTGAACCAAACGTACATTGACTAGCGAAAATGTCATATGAACGAAAATGGTGGTTATAAAACATACATTAAATTAATAAATATATACGTACATTGGTATCCTGATTTCAAATACCATGATTACGAAGAATAGAATTGTAAACCGCATGTGGAAATAAAGCAAATTTTAAAAATGTAATACCATACCGAACCTTCTTGGAAGAAAATGAGCAATATGGACAAATATACATGAAACACCTGACGCTAACAGAAACGGTATAATAAATGTTAGAGTACGCACTTTTAAATTTGAGAGCTCGTCAATACCATCTGTTTTGTGTAGAAAATGTTTTCAAATTACGAAGTCATAAATTGTAGTGCAAGTGCAAAAAAATTCTATTAAATCTCTGATGTACAATGAAGTCAACTAAGAATGCTTATTACTGACTGAAACGCAACTATGGCTAAGGTTGGGAAATTACTAAGAACAGCTTTTCCGCATCTTCTTCGCGTAACATGTTTACTACATGCATTTCATCTTGTGACAGATGTTATTAGGCTCAGCTATCCAAAACTAGTCCATCTTACAGCTAATACAAAGAAGGTTTTTCTCAAGTACTCTAGTCGGGCAATAACGAACAATTACGTAGTATTAATTATTTCACTTCCACGTTGAACGCCCAAGATTCTAAAAGTAGTCAGAGAACCAAGAACTCTTTTTGAACCATCAACTTGACGCAGATATGGCGGAGATTTGCGAAAAGTACACTGTTTGAGATCACTTGATCTATTACAAAATAATGCATTATCTTTATCGAAATCATTTAATATAGTTCATAAAACGAAAACATATAGTTAATTTGACGGATAGTACAAGGCACCGTACTGTCGAAAAAATTACTACTACGAAGTACTTCCAGAATTGGACCGTGTTATGATGATAATAATAATAAGAAAATATAAGAATATAAGAAATAATAAGAATAAAATGAGAAAGAAATAAAAAGAAAAAGAGATAAAAAGAAGAAAAATAAAAAAAAAAGGGGGACGTGAAAAAGAATGAAATGGTGAAGAGTAAGAGAAGGAAAAAGAGACAGAAAAGGGGGAGAGGGGAAAGAAAGAAAAAGAAGAAAAGAGAAAGGTGGGATCTCGACGTTTCGCCTCCGTCGTAGAAGGCTTCTTCAGGAGAAACAGGGAAACCAAAGTGGCGCGGTAATTTGACGTGTAAACCACGCTAGGCCTTCTGATAAGTGCTTTAGTATATAAGTATATAAACAGTTGATGCGCTAGAACAAATGCATTTGTAAAAATTATATAAAGAGTGTACAACACCACCATTATTCATAATAACCGCCTCTGATTTGAAACTTCATCTACTCGATAAACAACCGTTTCATGTCTTCTGGAATAAATGCAATCGGCAGCATTACAGAATCATGTGTGAACTGTGCGTAACGACATCAAAAACATGATCAAAGCTGTGATAAAAGATAAGCAATTGTAGTTATGCGACGAAAGGGACAGATCGAAAAAGCATTCTATTTTGAATATGATAGCGGGCGTTTTAGTACCCATTAAAGCGACATTTTTCTTTATATTAGCTAGCAAAAGATTAGAAAAGGGGACTGGCGAAGTAATTATGGGGTAATCCTGCACACGCTGAAAAATGTCAATTTTCAATTGATCAACTGTTGATACTTGTGAGAGATCTCTTAAAGAAGGCTGTAAGAGATTTCTACATGTGACGCGTGAAGTTAATACTTTACATCTTGTAGCACAAGGTATTCGACAATATTATCCAAAGGCGAATGCATGCATTCATTTCAACAACCAAGAATGAGGTTTTGAAAATCGCTCAAACGGATTTGAGAATTCCACAGACGATCCCCTGATATTCCTGAGTCTCCAGAGCCAATTTTCATACGTTGGGAAACGGCGGGAAGGCGGTTTTCTGTTATTGCGATAATTTCCAACAAATAAAATCTGTCGTACTACGATTCAACCCTAACGAAGCTGCAATAATTAAGGAAATCCAGAAAGGATTTGAAAATACTTCTGTTGAAACCGATTTAAAAAACATACAGCAATTATAGAGGTTTATTTGAATAGAAAATTTCCAAACAGTAGGTTGTTGTTGATGGAGTCAATGCAAATTATGACCGATGTACACTCACTGCTATGCGCTACAAGTAATAAAAGATGTACATGTTGTGGAACAGTTCGAGCGTGTAACACAGATTTCGATTTTACTAGATTAGATAAATTTGTGACGATGGATGTATGTATAGATCTGTTAACTATTTCAAAAGATTATTTTAATTATGTTTGTATTACATCTGTAGACATCGAGCATTTTCTAAGTATAAGAACATCTATTCAGTACGGCGTATGTTGCTCTTAAGTCATTCTGCAGACTTTTTGTCAGTCTTATCTACTTTGCACTATTCAATAATAGCTGCGAATAAGGTAAGTGTTTTATAAAATATAACACAGATGCGATATAAATAACGCATGCATCGCAGGATCGCCTGTTTGTTCATACACTCGCCTTGTTACGATCCTGACACGCGGGAAAGATATCCTCCTCAACAATAAAAATGCACAGCAAGCAAGGCAATCGAATTGATTTAGGTGTATAACTCCGCTCGCCGAATTTGTAATGGCCACACTACTATGCGCCAGCGAAACGATCCATCTCTGTTAATTATATTTTAAAAATAGGATAAGATAAATTAAATTTAGGTATACTGCTTGGATTCGGTTAATTAGAAGATTTACTAACATACAGATGTACATACTATCTTATTGCTATTTTTTCATTGACTGTAGTAATTCTCCAATTTACTTTGTACTATAAACGCGTCGCAAACCAAATAAAGATATGTGTAATAATCAAACTTTATTATTTTAGATGACAGAAATTTCCCGAAAAAAAGAAAAATAGTGTATATTACTTTGTTGACTGTGAGTTTCATTTTCCGATATTTTTAATTCCAGAAATTGTTCGTGCCATGCATTATGTGATATCTCAAGGTTGGGCGATGTATTGGGGCACAGCGCGTTGGTCACCGGTAGAAGTTATGGAGGCCTACACAAATTGTAGACAGTTCAACTGTGTGACACCTATCGTAGAGCAGTCCGAATATCATATGTTCTGTAGAGAAAAAACTGAATTATATATGCCCGAACTTTATAACAAAATTGGTGTAGGTAAGTACAAAATACACAAAGTAATGAAAAATATGGTAATTGGAAAATTGAAATATGTATATATAAATTTAATCTCATGTCTACCCATCTATCTAGTGCGTGCGTAAAAGATAACTCATTCTCTAAGTAATTTAGAAAAAAAAAGAAGGATCCATAAATAAAAATCACTTAGTGAAAAATATACGTAGGCTTCCACGGCCGGTGTTGGTAATAAACGAACTACATCCGGAATTGGGCTGTGTCATGATGAGATACATAGAAATGAAATAAGAGTAAGAGGAGAAAGAAGTAAAAAGGAAAAGAGATATAAAAAAGAAAAATGAGAAAAAGGGGGGAGCGTGAAAAAGAAAGAAAGGTGAAAAAAGTAAAAGAAGGAAAGAGAGAGACAAGGGGGGAGGAAGAAAGAAAGAAAAAGAAAAAAGAGAACAAAGGAGAAAGGTGGGATGTCGCCGCGCTAGAGACGAAAACAAAAGGTTTTCGCGTCTAGCGCAGTTAACACGTCGAGTTACCGTGACCTTCTGCCAAAGTGGTTTCGCCTCTAGCGTGTTTTACACGTCGAGTTCCCGTGCCACTTTGGTTTCCCTGTTTCTCCTGAAGAAGCCTCCTACGACGGAGGTGAAACGTCGAGATTCCACCTTTCCCTGTTGTTCTCTTTTTTCTTTTTTTTTCGTTTTCCCCCTTCCCTCCCCTTCTGTCTCTCTTTCCTTCTCTTACTCTTTTCATCTTTCTTTATTTTTCACGCCCCTCGTTTTTTCCGGAAGTAGTTCGTTTATGAAAAATATTTCTTAATAAATTCATTCGAAAGCAAAACTATATAACGATTTCAATGACCATTTACTAAAAAAATATTTAATTAAGTAAATATCGGTATATCACAAAAATATTATAGCTTCAATTATCTAAAGCACTAATTTAGATGTCTGTGAGAAATGTAGAAGAAAGTTAAATGTAATTGCAGAGACATTTAAAACGGCAATGAAGAGCGAAAACTGAAATACTTATAAATAATACTATTTGTTTCTGAATATTTTTTACTTGAACACTTTTCCTCTCAACTGCTAATGAAGGCGTTACGTTCTACCCGCGCAGTAGGTAAACATGCTGTATTTTTGGGTTCTTACGTCTTTCCTTATTTTAAGGGCTAATGGCGTGGTCACCGGTATCCATGGGTCTTTCGCAAGCTAAAGAAGAAGGAGGTGTGCTGTTTTCGAAGCCAAGTATTCGAGGTAAATACAGTTCCTTTTCTTGGACTGAAGATGAAACTGTAGCAGCTAATAAGGAGGTAAATTTCATAATTAAATGTTTATAGGGATGCAGTACTTGCTTTTCTTTTTGATTCAGGGTTATAGTTGGATGAAGGAAAGATTACAACCGGAGGAGTCTAGAAGACAGACGGAAAGAATCAGGGAACTAACTGCTCTTGTCGAGAGAATGGGCTGCACCTTAGTACAATTAGCTATAGCATGGTCTTTAAAAAACGAATCCGTTCAATGCCTTCTGCTAGGAGCAAGTAGTGTTGACCAGTTATATGATAGTATTCAATCTCTTCAGGTGATGAAACAATTTTTGAAATTATACTTACGTCTGTTTTATGTTTATTTTTAGTTGGTACCTAAATTGAATAATAATATGATGGCCGAAATAGAAAGAATTTTGGAAAATAAACCAACTAGACCACCAATGGTTTCTACCTTGGCGCTGAGATGACAATCAATGTGCCCCCCTGGCTCTATCAGGTGAATATACAAGAAGTATTGGTAGATGCAATACTGTTTTTATGTCTCTACTGTAACGCGAAAATAAAAAGTATATATATATATACACTTCGCGACACTTAATTAAACGCAATATCTATAATTTTGTTAAAAGAATACTTTTTTATTTTTTGTGCTTTATGTCGGTAATCTACTGCTATTTTAGGTAAGTATTCCAAATAAGAGTAAGAAGAATTAAAATTTAACCTAACTAATAAGTGTTACTTTGAAAAGTGGTGCGATACTTGATTAAACGCAGCAGAATAAAACGACAAAATTATTATCAAAAACTTTATTTACTATTTAATAACGGGTATGGCTACCGTTCTTATTTATTACCTCTTAACATTCTGTTCGGCAATGAATTAAACAAATTTGGAATGTACTTCAATGGAAGTCCTTCCCATGCTTCCCGAATGGCCAGTTTCAACTGTTCTTTATTTATTAATTGCTTCCCACCACTATAAATCCTTTGGAATAACCATCCCCATATACTTTCTATTATGTTGAGGTTCGAAGAGAACGGTGGCAATGGTAATAGAGTTGTTTCACTTTGCTCTAACCATTATTTCACTACTCGATCCTTATGCTTAGGAGCATTATCTTGTTGCAAAACAAAGTCTTCCATGCCTATTTGATTCTGGATTAGGCCTTTTACATTTTCGATTATTTCTAGGTATTTCTGGACATTTAGAGATCCCTCGATGGAAATGATTTCAACTACCCCAGAATAAAAAATTGCACCCCATACCATAGCACCTTCGCCGCCTTGAGGTCTCCGCGATATCACCTTGGGTTCTTTCCTAAAATTGTGCCAGTTATGTTGAAATCCATCAGATCCATCGAGACTGAATCGCTTCTCATCCATGAAAACGACCTTCTTCCAGTCTTCAGTCCATTGAATGTGCTGTCTCGCGAAATTTAATCGGCCTTTTCTGTGTTGGGCAGTTAAAATCGTTCTTTTTTCGGTTCCAACCGATGAATGTGTGAAGATTGTTTCAAAACCTTTTGCACTGCCCTAACGGATTCAGAAGTTCCGGCAGTATCCCGAATTTCATGTGCTGTTGCCGCTGAATTCGATGCTATTCAAATAATTTTCCTTCTCTCCTGTTCGGTAGTTGCTTTTGCTGTCTGTCCCTTACGTTTTTATCGGTAGTTTTCCTTGTCGCGGGGACGATTATGGATTGCGTAATCACTCCGCTTTAATTGCCTAGCGATTTCTCTTATGCAATAATTTTCGTTATTTAAAGTATTGACTTGCGCTCTTTCTGCTTCCGTAACCGTTTTTCCGCATTCCATAACGATACAGCTACTACAAATTATTCGTATATAGTAACGTTATCGCCAATTTAACTAAATTATCACTGAAAAATATTTGGTTCTATCGATTACGCAGAGATAACTGAAGTGCGTTTAATCAAATGTCGTAGTAATTATATCCCTACTATTACAATCTCCCAGGCCCTACGTTACCCGGTTCTTGCCGCTCGCAGGTACCAGCCGGATTTCCAAGAAGTATTAGAAAGTGTATAATACTATATTTAAAATTCTATAGATTCGTACAGAAACTTTGTTCTTGAAATATATATCAAGTGTCGCGGAGTGTGTATACAATATATATATATATATATATATATATATACCCACAGATAAATAGATCTGTAAGTAGATGCCTATTGTTATTATAAGTACTACTGGTGCGTCAAAGTAATAGAAAAAACTAAAAAGTATGGCGGTAGCAATAACACTGTTAGGCGTATCGATGGAAGTAATAAAAATGTTTTTTTTAAATTCTGTTAACTGGTGATGGGTCAGTTTTGTTTTTCAACACTAAATTGCGACCTCATTCACTTCAACAAGAAACGGATTTTATTTTATATGAAACATATTGCATAGATTAGTTAGTCTTATTGGAGATAAGGTCAATGATATAGGATATATTTGAAAGTATATTTAGCTATAATATAGCTGCTCAAATTTTGATGGTACTAGAAATTCTCCAAAAGTTGTAGCTGATATCCAGGAATTATATACAATGGCTATTTATTATTAAAACGTATTGTATCTATACGATTTTATTTATCTTTTTGCAGTGGGGGTCAGGGTGGCACTAATAATGCCGAAAGCCCAAAGTACGACGAATTTAGCAACACTGAAATGGAAGCGAAGGATGCGCAGAAGCTTCCGTTTTGCGAGATTCAGTGACAAAAGGTTACCGAGTTTGTAAAAACTCGGAAAATTAAAACTCCCGAGGAAAAACCTTTCAAAGAAAAAGTGAAATGGTCCTACAGTCCGGACGAGGGACCGAAGTGCACCACGGAAACTTTTTTGAATAAAAAGAAAGATAAAAAATCGAGTCCTGTACAGGTATGAAACCAGGATTAAGTCTTGCTTTTGGGATTCATCTTTTTTCAAGGTGGAAGCGTTTGTCTGCCTGACTGCATCGCATTCTAACGAAAGGGAAAACAATGTTTTGTTAAATATTTAGAAAGAAGAAAGCAGAGGCCAAGAAGTTACGTCTCTTGAGGGTGGTACTTTTCAGCTTTCATAGGAGCTGCTGATAGACTTTAAATCAATAGAGGCGCCATCTTTCGAGTTAGTATCATCACGATAACACGGTTCATATCGACATCATCAGTAGAAAACGAAATCACCGTAAAAGGAGGTTTGGACATTTGCTAATATAAGGTATTACATAAAAATTCTTATAAGATAAAATGACATTGAAGGTAGATTGTAACAATTGACGAAGTTACAAAATCACTATTATATTACAATGAAATGGTATTGGGAATACTGGTTTTGGTCAAGATTTTTAACACGTGCTGCAAACTTGTAGTTTACACTAATGTAACAAAATAGAGAAATATATTTGAAGAATGTTGATAAAAACAGTTATATTAGATAAAAAGATCTGGCAGTGAAAAATTGCACTACCTAATTTTATTTCTTTGTAATGATATTTTTAAGTAGCGCAGGTTTTCACTGACTAACAACAAAATAAGTTCAACAATGAAAACAGCACCGAATCACTATCCTGCATAAATTCAAAGCGTTTTCTGGTAGTAACATGAGTAATAAATAAATTCTTAAAAATTAGTATCCATCAGTTGCTTATTGAATTTATAATACTCGTAATTCTATTTAAATTTATGCGGAATTTTGCTTCCATTCAGTGCTGTAGATATACGTCAATTTTCTATTGATCTCTTGATCTTGGATCGTCAATTGCTCATAATTGAAGAATACATTGCGTATATAAGAATTTTACTTGTACTTCATCAACATATACGTATTTTAAGAAAAGGTAAAGAAAGATATCCTTTCTGGACTTACGCAGTTACGTATTTTACACTAACAAATGCATATCGGTAAGCAATCAGGTAGCGAGTGATGGGAGGTATGTTCTTATTCGTATAAATCCACAATTTTTATAATTCAGCATGGAATTATGGAACGAAAACGAGAACGTTCATAGTATAAATATAAGTTTGTAATACTTTCCTTTAAAATTTAAATTACATATGCGTGTAGAAAGTTGTTCACTGACTATTATTATCTTTGTTACTATTGGAGCTAGCAAAGTGAGAGAATTGTTGGAGCTTTTTCTTAATTATTTTGCTTCTGAGTTATTTACTAAAATAATATTCCCTTGAAGAAAGCAGGTTATATATTTATACAGATTATTAAAGTTCATTTATGAATGAACCTAACCTGAAAATAATCGTAGAACAAACGTTAGAAATATTTATTTTGTAAATAACTCGGAAATAAAATTATTACTTTTTTCTGTTTTTGTTATTTTAATGGAGAGAAAGAAACTTAATTTAGTAGACTTCAATAAACATAAACTTAAGAATAGCGAGCAGAGAACTTAAAACACACTGTGCGGAGCTCTCGAAAATTCTTTCTTTTATGCAATTCCTCGGAAGCTTCCATATTTCCTTGACTGTATATCAGCCACCAACAGAAGGATCATTTCAATCAAAATAAATATTTATTATATAATTATAACTATCCCTTATATATTACATAAAGGCCTTATTTTAAAACAGTTTCTAAAGATATTTTGTACTAAGAAAGTATAAAGGAAATTGCTTTAATAATATACCTTTTTATTTATTATGTGTAAAGTACGATAATTATATATATTAAATTAATGTTTTATTCTAATGCGTAAAGCAGACTTAATTTCGTAACGAAAGATCATAGAAACGATGACGGTTTATTTTTTTTTCAGCTGCAAAATCGCTGCTACAAAACCAGATAAACAAGTTCATTGTTTGTATAACACTCTAACTGCTTAACACATTGCCTGCCATAAAAGGCATAACTAGTGTCTCGAGTTGTTATGCTTATTTGCTCCGTGATACAATATTGGCTTTTCAGCTACGATTCCAAGTAGTTATGAGGGATAACAGTTGTGCTTCAGTACCAAGCACAGCATGTGGTATTAACAAGGCGTTTTATTTTAAGCACGACTTTCTCTACACTTCCTCTGCAGTTTTTCATAATATACCACACACTAACCAATATTTTCTAACCTACGTTCAGGTTCAACAACAATGTTTATGATACATCTAATTGTTAACGCTTAATTGCCGCTCTTTTCCTTAAATTTGGTTATTGTTACTTTACAAGAAGTTCAGTCACCTTTCTATGCCATTTCACACCTCGACGCAAAGATGTCGCGCAAACCTTGATTCGGTCGGACAGGTCTGTATAGGTTTTGTGCTTATTATAGTCAAGAACCATAGCTGGTGTCTGAGATCACGTACTACCGCGTGTTACTCATCGGTATGTTTCACAGATAACATAAAGACATTCATTTTATTCATCTATTTCTGGACGATTAGTCTGGTATTACTTTCAGCTGCAGTTGTTTCTTCTCTTTTTGGTTTCTTATCAGTAATATCTTTAGGATTCAATTTTCTATTGCATCACTAAGTAGTTTTCTCCAGCAATGCATGTGCAAAGCGTATACAGTATAATAATTTTTTGGACAAATTGTATATCCCTTACTTAGTGAATTATCTGGAAGAGCAAATACTATCTTTTTAGAAGATTGAGCTTTTGCCTTGTCTTAGCCGCAATTGAGCGTCAAATAGTAAACATACCCCTTCTCAACACAGAGCTTATATAACTTTATTCTGAGTTTGTACTTTTATATTTTATGAATTAATGAAAGGATAAGCGTCCTTTAAACGGTTTAATTGTTTTGTAGGTGCACATAGCTTTTGGGTCTAACCCGGTGCCGAAAATTTCGCGATAAGTATTTCTATGAGAGGGAATGCTTTCTTCAATTTGTCTGCCGACCGCTATTTAAGAGATAACAGGTCGTATAACTTCTGACCAATATGATTTGATACTAGGTAAAACCCATCAAAAGTAAAGAGCCGCTGATTCTTTCATTTCACCAATATTTATGTACTGCCAAGCTTCAATTCTAACCTTAAACATATTTATGTTTTTCTTACACTGGGCAGCATACCTTCGTCTATAAATAATTCGTAGAATTCTTGTGGTTATTTCGTATAGTGGATTTCATATAATTGGGTGTTTATTCCAGAATTTAGTCCCTTAAAAAATTCTCCGTATCCGATTTGGTTGTAAATTTATCTCGTTTTTCTGTTTGCTAAAGACCTTGACTTACATCGGACTAGGTTTATCAACAGATGCGTCAGATACTCGATCGTTGCTCGGAACGTATTCTTCTGAGGATTCATCGAACATATTCATTATCATCTTCATTAAACGTGCATTCCTAAAATAACATCTATAGCGCATACTACTTTCTTTTTATTGTTATACTTGCCGAAAAAGAAGTTTTATCATGTCTGTCTGAGACGCCATACTGGATGGTTCATAAAATACATCAATAAAATCAACAAAAACAAAAATTGTCTTGTGTCGAGATTCGACAAGACATCAAAGAACCTAAAATCAAAAAGCATTCAGCTATAACTGCCTCTTTTTAATAGATTGTGGCAGTCAACGTGTTAAGCTCGAAAATAAGCTAAAGAGGCTATATTGGGCATACAACAATAACTTATTAGGTAAAATTAAAGTTACTATGACCTCACGTAAACAATAAAATCGTGTATAGGTAACTGTCTGATGCTTATTTTGTTTTTGATTTACCGACAAATTCGTAATTCGGCTATTCCTAACAAGAATAAACCTATCACTTGTCGCTGTTATTGAAGTTTAAGCAAAGCATTTTAAAACAAAAATGAGACGTGATATCAGAAATATTACATAATGTAAGTGCCATCAGTATAGCAGTATTTTAACTTCCTTAAACATTCGCTATCCTATCCGAAGTAAGTTTTACACGTTAAACGGTATAAGCAATTAAGAACATATCGATCTGGTTATTGTTATTGATGAGTATTCTGATCTTAAACAATTTGTAAATTATCGTATATTTGATTTTAAGTAGTGTACATTTGGGTGTACGCACATTTGCCATTATTTTAACAAACAAATTAGCAAATGTCCAAAATGTTCTATATTTTGTATCGTAAGGAAGTCAGTCTACACGAATAAATTGGCGAAATTGTACATAAACGTATCCGCAAGTTATGTATATTTACGAATATACGAAGTAATTACATGAATAACATTACTTTATTCTATTCTCGCAACATATTTATAACGATTCTTTCGATAATAAAGATAAAAATCATTTTGACCAATCGTCGTCTAACCATTATTCGCGCGGCGTTTTTAAACGTTAAACAAATATTTATTATATCTACCTATATTTAAGTAGGGGAGAGCCCGCGATTATGTGACTCTTATTGATAATATAAGTACGAAATAAGTCAAACAATAATTATAGCGTATAAAAGAGAAGTGAGGAGTATTAATGCGAATCAAAATATAACTCTATAAGGACACATTTATGTAGGTTATTGTTTGTATTTAATACGGCATGTATTCAATTTCAATTTTTATTAGTTTTTCCAAAATCTTTTTCTAATTTGTACACTAAAAGTTGTAACAATATGTATTGATTGTTGTTATATAGAAATTTACATCTGTAGATAATACTGTAGTCTCTAGATAGTACAGAGTATGTCATTCCATATTTATGTTGAAAGTAGCAACTGCAAATTATCGCTTGCATTCTACTATCAATTCTAGTTTCCATTGTTGCCACTGACAAGGAAATATCAGTAATTTATTGACCAACTTAGTATAAAAACAATGAAGAGTATTTCAGGTACACCTTCGTCCGTTTTCGGAGTCTTGGACACTCTAAACGCAACGCAATCTTTCAGTATCTGCTTTAATCTTTTTGAAATTATGGGAATAATACCAGGTTTTCCCTCAGCTACTACTAGTTTGCGGAGGCAACCCTCGGCCTTTACTTTTCATTCAAATGTAAAAATTTGTATTTATTAAAAAAAGTTGTCAAAATACAACTATAATTTTATTCATAACGTTTAAATTTACAGTTTACTTACAACTATGTGTTAGAGAAATGATCAAATCACTATTGTATACAATTTATATGGTATATATTACGTAAATTTATGGTATTAGGGATTGATTTACATTACATGATACAATAATGACTTCATCGAGGTGTGGTCCTTTATAAAGCTAAAGCTTAAATGATTTTAAAAATCTAGGGTCGATGTAACCATTTTCACTTGATGCATATTTAAATAAAATTAAACATTATTGACGAAGGCAATTGATTATGTATATATTATCGCTATTGTAATTGAATAATACTCCTCTTGTTGTATAATCTCTATTGTAATTGATTTGAAACCATCCTTTTAATATTTTTTTTATATTCGAAATTCATGAAATTCACTCGGACAAGGTCCACTCCAGGAACCAGTAACAAGACACCTTTAGTTCCCCGTCTTTAGGAGGAACACTTCTGTAAACTAATCCTTAAGGTTTTTCGGCTGTCGAAACAGAGGTGGCCTAGAAAGTGTTTCTTGCACCTGCGGTCCAAATTAAGCTGTTTCCTTTAACACAAGAAAAAGAGGAGATAGTAGGCATCCATTTGCTGTAACTGTTGGCATTATAGTATAGCTATATGTAATAGCAAATAAGGATAGAACGTTTGCTTCTACTGGTTTTGTCACCACGGCGAATAGGGTTCGACTGAATGACTAAGTTGAAACCACCTGCATTATATGGAAAGATTATTAACGTAAATAACCAGCGATTGCGTTAGGTTGTTATTCTTCACCCTGAAAACGGATACCTGTAAAAGTTACTGCTTGTTTTATACTAAATTGATCGCTTACCGGTAAATCCTTGCAACTTTCATCTTTTAATGCAAAAAGATATTACTAAAGAATAGAAAAAAACGAAAATAATAGCATATTCACTGCCGATCATAAGTATTTACTTACCCTTGATTATGATGTAGGTATCGTAGAAATACTAAGTGAAAGATTAAGTAATACTTAATACGAAAGTAAAATAATAACGTACTATAGTTTCGTTATGATCCTTCATGATTTCTTGGCATGCTTGTATGAACAATGTCCACACCGCACGCAATTCATACTTATCGTTATACGTCAAATTTACAGGAGTAAACAGATAGATGTGGTATGCTTTGCTCTTGAATAAAACTGGTAGTTTTTAAGTTTGATGTTTCGTTAGGTTTAAGTTTTTCTTATACATTACATAAATTGTTCGCGACAATTGCAAGATACAGCAAGAGTTGATCAGCGATATAATGCAATTGCCAGCCTACGGTTATCAGGTTAATACAAAAATGTTTAAGTTCAGATAATGTTAACAAAGCTTGGATTAATGTGGAAGAACACCAAAGTATTAGTGAAAATCCTTAAATCTCTGTTCAAGAAACAGCGCAAATTTACGTAGTCTCTAACACGATTACCAGAAGAAAGCGACTTAATATTTTTCTAAAATTAGCGACAGTGCACATGGAATTCCAATGAAATTGTTATTTTTATTCTATAACCTTAATAATTCTCAACTTAGACTGATCCTGATATTTTTAACTGGTAAAAAAAGTTTTGAACAACTTCTTCCTTAAAATTTGTTTCTATTTATTTTTATACAAAAAATTTCGTGACAATTTTTGTTCATTTTGTTTAAAATATTTTTTGAGAACTAATATCATCGGAACAAAACGTTTAATACATATTGTTAACTTTATAACGATGATTGTACAATAAAAAAATAAAATAACCAAATTACGCATCAAACATACATGTTGTATGTATAATTCAATAAAAAAGTACTGAAAATGATTTAAGTTTGACCCAAAAAATTGTAGCAGTTTACATTCACCAGGTGAAAAACTGAAACCATTTATATGTTGTCAACTGATATTTTTAATATGGACAGTATTAAAAATGCAATTTATAATTTCCGACTATATTAAAAAACCATGAACGCATAGATATTTTCTGAAATGATACCGATGCATAGCACTAACAGTTACACATACAGAAAATTTAAGATGATAATGTGGATGTGGACAATGACACCATTACTATTAAGTAATTTTTTACAAATGCCTCAGGTGCTAAAGCAATATAAGCTGTTAAAATAGGCAATTATTATGTGGTATTAACTGCAAATAAACTAGAAAAACGATGTGATAAACTTTAGCGATTTAAAAATGTTATCAGAATGATACGTTCAAAAAATTCTAATTATCCAGTGTGTGATTAACGTGACCCCTATTGTCTCTCTGGTTATTACTGTGTCCTATATTCTAAGTAATGATTGTAAGTATATTATTTAAGTAGGTTTAATTACTTCTTCCTATCTTAAAGAACAATCAAACGTGTATAATTGTTTCGGTGATCTAAATCTAGAACAAAATCTGTGCATGTTATATTCTAATTAAGTGAAAATAAAATATGTGTGTTATAGAAAAATTAATAATGAAAATCTTTTCACATAACTAAATAAAAATATTTACAATTTGTGTTGAAAATAGACACTGATGTGTAGAATTTTTGACTTCATTAATAAATAGTACGTGATAGTTCTACACTCTTGATTTTATATGCATCTTTACATTTTTGTTTAAGGCATTACCACTATGTCTTTTGTTTATATATAGTATAGCTCAGGATTTGATCGAAATAGCTATTTTGCTAATAGGAATTGTATGAAATCAGTAGGTTATTTCTACAAGATATCGTTTTAATAGAAATTGAGGTTGAATACACGCCCACGTTGATAGGGTTAAGAACAATCCAAAAATTTACAATAAATAATGAGATATCGATAAAAGTAATGATTTCTTACACGTATCGTTTTCTACATTCGTAACAGTACATATATCACTTAATAGGATAGTAGAATTTTGCTCATCAACTTTGTTAATCTCTTTGAAATTCTATGACTTGTTCTTCTCTATTGTTAATTTTATCATATACTGTATTATGACAGTGATGAACATAATACATACTGTGATTACCGTTGTTTAATTTGGTAGTTGAACATAAATATTTGTATAGAAATCCATAATCGTTTGTAATTTTGGTAATTAGAAAACATTTCCCCAAAAATGTTGCGTATGTAAGTGAAATCTGAAGATGAATGTCAGTAGCACGGGCTTCCATAAAAATGTACCTATTCTTAATTAGTTGCGAGTGTTTTATAGTAATAGAAAAAGAAGCAATAACATTATACAAGGGTATGGAAGTGGCATCTGCACTTATTAAAATATTAATTCAAATTATTCTATCACTGTAAGTAGATGAAGAGTTTGTTGTACATTATATTTTTTTAATATTTCCACAAATAAGATGGGTTTCTTTTTGAAGTTCTATACAAAGGTTACAAAAGTAATAAAAGAAAAGCAATTAAATAGGAAAGGAAGTTAAATTTTTGAGCTTGTTTTAAAACCACAAAGCGCTCTAGATATTTGTAAAAAAAAACTGATATTCTATTTAGTTTATAGAACAATATTTTTATTTTAAATGCTAGTACAAAAGTTGCGGTTTAGAAATCAAACATAATATCTTGTAAGTGACTTCTTTCCATTATATGGCATGTGTTCACTTTTTTATCAAAGGATGGTTATCGCAATGCATTTTAATGTTACATAGAACGTAAAACAAACATAATGGGAGCAGTAGAACATCCTTGATACTAATTAGTTCGTTTCCAACAGTCATTCCCTAAATTTGAACGGATAAAAAAATTCATCTGTGTTGGTGGTTATTTTGAACATTTATCTAAAAATGTCTTGCATGTCTCGTGAATTTCATTCTTGTTGATAACAATTTAGCTGAACCTTTGTTTTATTTACATAAATAAACTATCTCTCTTATTAACAAGTTAAATACCGAGTATTAGTAAATCATAGCTAAGTATGGTTTCTATTAAGAAAAAACACAATCTTGTTGTAACTAAAATTATAAGGTAATCCATTAATAGTAGGTCAAGAATATTTAAATGTTTTTCCAAACCTCTTTTTTGTAAAATAAGTAAATGTCAGAAAACAAAAGATGATCAATTTCTTGAAGATTTTTGAAACGAACTAACAACAAACAAAAGTGGCTTTAAATCATAACACTACATTTCTTTTCCCATTTGACAGTTTCTCTAATTCTAATATTGTTAAAATCTCTAAAATTCGAAAAGCTCATCCTCCATAAGTTCATAACAATATCTGCCACTTTTTTGAAAATGTCGTATAGAATTGCTTTGGAGATTCGCATATGGCAATAATTATATGATCTGCCTAAAAATTACCAATAAACTTTTAGAAATGGCGGGGAGTTATACACCAAGTCCAGAAAATACCGAAAAAACTTTAAGTACAGCGATTTTATGTTCAAGTCTGTCAATCAATATTAATTTATAATTCGAAGAAGTTTTACGATCCTTTATTACGTCATACGAACTGTTTAAAATAAACTTACATTTGGCAACACTGGATCAAATTAACGCTATTTTAGCAAGTAGTTTGTGAAAATTGGACAATTTGTAAAAACCAAACATTTTTTCGGAGCTAGCTCGCCATATATACTTTAAATTAAGAAAATACAAGCCAATAGATGTTGAGATTGATCGACTAATTATGTAATTGGCTGCTTGGCTATGAACGGCATGGTTCCCCATGAAAGATTACAAGCCCTTGAATTATTTCTAGTTACACATTTTCAATTTTCTTGGTGCAGTAAGGTGTAATGAAGATTTTTCTTAGCTTTTTTCAGAAATGCCTTATTTCAAAATTAAATGGTGAAAGCCTTTTATTGAAGAGACTCGCCTAAATTAGTAGGGCTAAGTAATGAAAGCATACCATAATAAAATGCAGAAAGTGCAGTATATGTGTTCTTAATTAATTTAATGTTAAAACATGCAAACAGGAGATCCACTTTTTGTATATAACGTTAATGAATAATTGTCGTACTTGTTCATAATAGTACGTTTTGGAAAACTTATTCTATAATATAGCTGTGATTATGAATAATAATACACCGTGTTCAGATTTTTGTATGTGTTTATAATTTTTATGTGCAAATATTCCTTAAAATTGCCAAAATATTCTTTGCACGTTTGTAATTAATTAAAATAATCAAATCACCAGTACCATGCATATCTTCATACAGTGCAATACATATTTTATCAATTATCTTATTTGCGTTAAGATTAGTTTTAAAAATGTATAGTACATTTATTTATTATTGAATTCGGAATGTGTGCAATTGGGGAGTAAAAGTATCAAAGGAAATAGATATCAAAACATTTATTTCTTTTTAATTAAATTAAAGCATTATATGCGCTTGAAAAATATAAACTCTGCTTAAATTAATATTAATATTAAACCACCATTGATATTAGTAATGATAAAATTACGATTTCCTTACAATGGACCAAAATTTTTAAATTCAGTCACGGTAGGATTTGAACTCATGACTTCTGCGTTACCGGTGCATTGTGCTGCCAGTACACTACGAGGCGAAATGTAAGTTCATGTGACATTTAGGTATTAAAAGCGATTTGAACTCATATTCAGTGGCGATGTGTAAAGGTAGCACAATGTACCGGTAACGCAGAGGCCGTGGGTTTAAATTCTACCGTGACTGATATTTTTTTCAGGAATTTAAAAATGCTGATCAATTGCAAGGAAATCGTAATTTTATCATATAAACTTACAAACATCACCTGTTCCATATCAAAACTAATATAACATTTATCGCTGCCATGATTGTCTTGTTTCTTCTTTTAGGCACTGTAGATATTATTCAACCTAGGGCTAGAGCTGCCACAGTGTAGTTCATTACATGTATGACCGGTATCTATTCTTAGCCTATGACAACTCAGATTAGGAAAATCCTTTTTAAAAATGTCCTTGTAAAATTTATAGGTTATCCCAAGCTCGGTATATTTCTTTCTGAAAACCTTATACATATAATCGATGTATGTACATCTAAGTCAGATGTAATGTATTCTTTACCCGACGATACACCTCGTATATGGATAAAATATATTGACGTACAAGTTGCCGATGTCTTTAGGTAAATTTTGGTAGACTATTTTGATAAGTTGTGTCACTCAATTTCTTCTTTTGAGAAATAACAGAAAAAGCGCTTTTGGGTAACTTTAAATATATCCATGATGCAGGATAATTATTTTGCATCAGCTATCACCAGGATCTCTGTAGTTGCCGTAGCGATATCTTCATAAAATTTGTCAATCTTCCTTTCGATTGTTACTTTTGTCCAATCAAAATAACACTTGCATTTCATCTGAGTAAGAGCCATGAAAGCATGTGATTAAGCGAACTTGTGAAGGTTAGATCAACTTTAGTTAAACTATACCTACCAGAATGATTAGTGGCAGTTTCTCCGGGATCTTTTCTGTAACTCTATTGCTTTTTTTGTTTATTCACGAATCATCCTGAAGAATTTCTTTTAGTGTTTTCCATCGTTTTGTGAAACTTGCACCAATGTATGCGGCATTTGGTGGGTTTGATGGGAAAACCGGTGTTACATTTTACATCCGCAACATTTACAGAAATTTTTGAAAGTCGGCTCATAGCGCTTATTTCTTTTGGTAATGCATTGCTGATAGCACTTGAATCATTATGGCATAAATATCTCCAAATTTGAATTCATGGTATTTAGTGCCTTTGATATTTTCACTTTTCAATGGTTCTTTTAAAACGTCTTTAAGTACGCTATATTCATGAAGTAAAGGATTAAAAGTTATATTTTACACACTTTCGTGAATTTTTGCAATAGAAGTTCGTTTTGGCCATACGAGAAGATATTTATTTTCTGGAATGTTGTTTTCGTTACAAAGAGGGCGGAATCGTATCTAATTGTAGGTTGGAATTATGTTAACATTCTCAGCTATTCCGTTTCAGTGTCACTGTGTTATGGTATTTGTAAAGTTTATTAAGAGAAAATATTTTTATTTATACAGCGTAGTTTGAAATAAAGTTATTTCTAACAATGATTTTTGCAACTAGTAAGTCAAACATGCTTAAGAGAATAGGCAGGGCTGTTGCTTATAATATATGTATGTAAAACACTTGTTTGGACAAAAGACAGAGAGTGATAATTTTATGTAACCAAAAATGCTATTTTACAGCTGATGTGTGCAAGATTCGGTATGCTTTGTTCCAGTAGAATTCACGAAGTTATTGGAACAAACATCGTTTGTATTTTTAAAATCCCCTTTATGGTTCAATGGTACGAGGATCTGCATCTGGTTGTGGTAACTTAGGTGTCGTGCGTTCGGTATACTCCCATAGATCACTTTACACACTATTAACAGGCAAAGCTCCTGCACACATCGTAACTTGTAATCCTGTTGTACCGCTTGCCAAATATCAAGATCCCGGTCCGGTTATTGCAATGCTTCTCTGTCAACTGCTCATCGGGCGAACAGCTTTACAGGTGCCAAATTAAATTTTATGCTGAAGGCAGAAACCAAGGTAAAACAAAGTCAGTTCTTAGCAGTGAGAATTTTGTTTCATCTGAACCTATGTAGTCTTCGCAATAAATTAGGAACATTAGAAGCGTTATTGTATGTTAATGAACTCGACATATTTTGTTTACTTGAATACTGGCTTAGTTGCAATGAAATATCAATTGAGATTTTGGGTAACTATAATTTAGTAAACAGTTTTTGAAGGATTAATACGAGAGGAGGTAATATAATCTAAAATAGATCTGAGTTCAACGCCGATGCATAAATGCATAAATGTGGTTGAGGGCGAATTTTTTACATGTACTAGTATTAAAGTAAGAGATATGAAATATGCCATTATCTGTGTGTATTGGCCTCCCCAAGTTCAATTAATTTTTATTTTTTGATCATTTATATGAAATGTTCGACGAGGCATAGTACTGTTGCGACTCTGTTATGATTCTGTACGGATGTCATTATCGATCTTAACGAGAGTAATGATTCTGCAGAAATTTTTATGTAATAAACTTATTCGCATGTTTCATCGCACAAAAGGCACGAGTGCTTTAGTCGGTAATATATTTGTTATATCAAATATGTTGTCGACGTATTTTTTTCGCATCATAAATACCAGCTTCTCTGTTTTCACATTGTTTGTCGAACTCTAGAAAAACTCATATATCAACGCCGTTATTCCAAAGCGACAGTTGGTGCTTTTCAAACGGATGTATCGGGTGAGAACTGGTATAATGTCTGTTCCAACTTCAGTAGTGTGAACGACTTCTTTCATTGTTTTTATCAGATATTTTTACATCATTTTGAACTGAATTTTCCCTTCAACAAATATAAACTGTGTGTGTGTATGTGTGCGTCAAACGTGGTACGAGGTAAAGTAAGGGACCTATATTCTTTATATAGATCGAACCAGCTGACATATAATTCAGCTGTTCACAGCCGCGAAGGAGAGTACTAACGGATCAGTGTTATATTCTCAAAATAAGACCAAAATATCTTGGAGAATCATTAACAATTCAATTAAGATGCGCAAGGCCGTCACTTCATCGAGGATTACGTACCCTCCCTACGTGATATCCGTGGCGAAGTCGTATTCGACACCGAAAATGTAGTCGAACTATTTTGCGAGTTATCTACTTCAAGCGTATGAAGCAGTGTTTCCAAGCCAAAAGCATTTTACCTAGACTAACGATGTTACTACAAGAGGTAACTTGTATTTGTCTCCTATTAATGTGTGTATTCTAAACAGTGGGCTATCGAAATATTCGCCTGGTATAAACGACATTCTTTGTTCCATTATAAAAAATAGTATTACTATGGATTGTCGAACCGCCTGCGTTTGTGGTTAATGCATATCTACCATGAAATTTTTCCATCCGATTTCAAGCACGCAAAAACAATATTTATTTGCAAGAAAAGTTATCGTGCGGAGATTGGTAATTATCGTCCAATCGATTTGTCTTCCATCTTGGCTAAAATATACGAGAAAATCATTAATAATGGACTTATTAATTATTTAAACATCTATAACATTATTCCATCAGCACAATTCGGCTTTTTAGCGGATAGATCTATGGCCGATGCTATATACTCTTCTTTCCATCGAGTTTACCGTGCTTGAGATAATAAAGAAAATGTTTGTTTTCTATTCTTTGACATGTCTAGAGCATTCAATGTGATTTCACATTGCGTCCTTCTTCATAAGTTGTCACAAATCTGCATTCGCGGTCTAGCGAATAATCTCTTCAAACAGTGTTTATTGGATCGCAAAGCAATGGTACGTTCGAATGGCGACGTGCGTGGTACCATTCCTACATTTTTTTCCGGGGACGATTGACGTCGAGACGGATGCTGTCCAAGGTTCAGTATTGAGACCGACTTGTTCATGATACACGTGATTGATTTGTATTCTAATACGCTGTTATATGTGTTATGTGGATGGTATAAGTTGCGTAGTTGTTGAACCCTCTATATTAGGGTGTTCACACTGGCTTGATGCGGTTCTGAATAATTGCTGATGACAGTTAATGCATATATGTTGACATGTAGGGCAAATCAATTAATGCCGAATTCTTGTTTGAAGTATAGGTAACATTGTCTAGGTGTCGAGTCCCTACTCTCATGTGCATTGTACAATATTCAGTTTCTGCGCGCTTGCGTAAATTTGTGCTCTCTGAAGTTGTTTCACTCTGTGTATGTTGAATCGTGCTACGCTGTTGCTTGATGTTTTGGGGTTCGTCCTCCCACGTGACGAGATTTTCTTTGTAACAGAAAAATATCGAACACGCGAACATCATACCGCCCTTATTTAAGCAGCTAGGAACAATAATAAAATATTTGTCACGAATCCTAGAACAATGGTCATGTAATGTCAATATTATAAAATATTACCTCTGGCCTGCCTGAATATGTATGAGTTATTGGTGTTTCATAAACAGCCTGTTTGTCAGGAATGGCGATGTCTCAGTTGGATGCCAACAAGATGTCGCAATCATCTATATATACATAGATACTGCACACATTTCTGTGAGATGGGTCCAAGATGTAAAGCCATAATTTTGACGGGTCAGCTAACGGGCTACTCGTTTAATACGATGGGTAGTTAGTTTCTGATTGATTAAGTATCACTTTCATAGGTTTGCATCAATCGATATTTGTGAGTTCAATATCTCTTCGTTGTGACTTTGGACATTAATACATCACAGTAATTCATATTAGCACACGCCCTTATATGCGTATCGATAAACTCTAATAGCTATTGTTATTTTTGAAGTATAAGCTATTTTATTATTGATTTCGAGCGGGTAGTACAAAAATGAGGGGCGTAATTGAAGGTACTTCATAGTTCTTGAAGGGGTACAAAGTTACACGTTTATTTAGAATATACAGTATTCCTGATCATAGAAGCAAACGTTGTTTAGAAAGATTGCATAAGATCTCGAATCTCATTTTCAGCTTGAATGTAGCAACCGTGTAATTATTTTTCGTAGCAAGTTGGCAAATTTCTTATCGTTGAATGCTGCATATAAGGACATATGTGGATACTTTCCACTCGCAAACATTTATACAAAAAGATAACAAATACTGGTTCAACTTGCGATTATATTAATCTGCGCATGGAGCAGTGGTTAGCAATTAATAACAAAACAAGTAACCGTGTTCTAGCCATTGTCTTGAACATCCTTACGAAAAGCTTTACTTCACGTAAGTATGTATATAAATGTAACAGGTTTATGTGAAAAATATAATTACCATAAATTATTTATCCTTAATTTCTTGGATAAAAAAATATCAGCGAACGGTCTCCATTTAATAACTCTGCCCCATTAGTAAAGAAGTGTATCAGTGATTTAAGTTGTTTTCATTACCACTGATTAAAATAATTCTTGAGAAGAACTCAGAAGTGTTGCTTTCTCGAAATAGGTTGGATTATTTTAACAATTTCTATATACTTAGTTGAAGTTTTCATTGATAATATCATTATACATACATTCGAAATAGGGTTTCATAACAGAACACTTAAAATAATTTCTTCTTATGCTTATCTGTATTTCACTTTTGAATCAACTAAGGTATACACATGAATTTTGCCAACCTAGGAATAGTAGCACATGTCCTGTGTTGACATAAAATGCTCTCACATTCAAAGAACAGTAAAATCCTAAAGTTGTTAAAAGGTTGATACTTGACTTATATGATGATACCTATTTTCGAGTCCAATTTATTCCAATGATTCGGAGATGTTAGCTAAAATTGTGATTAACAATGGAATTTTATGCATTTTTTGTACATAATGGAGTGCTGATAGTTTGAGGTGAATGGTTCCACTTCCACCTATTGAATATTTTTAAGCTATTTGAACTATTATTTTACAAAAATAAATTATGAATAATGAATTGAAAATTTAACGTATGCATATACAGGGTTACAAGGAAGAATAATAACCGTGATCCGTAGTATCGCTCATCACGGCTTATTTGCTTTGGGTAATGTTGGGCTTACATACGACTGTAGTGTTTTACTTTTTGACGTAGTTCGGTAGTACATTGTGGACCAGACCAGATGACATATTTGCTGCAATGCTCATGAGAAGTCACTTTACTGTTGATGCCATTGACGTATTTGATCAATTTGTTCTTTTGTTTTTGTATATTTACCGATTGTTTTAAGATATCAGCAATTACATCAGTATATAAAAAATGACAGAACTAGTATATTAAATTACCGACCTATTTCCTTTAATTCAAATGTTAGAAAGATTTCTGAGTACTGCATGTTACGGCTGGACTCATTTTCTGGATAACATATTCAACAAGAACCAACATGCCTTCCGAAAACGCAAATCCACTACAACTGCTTTGCTATCCTTCTATAATACCATTCGGAACAATATTGGTAATATAAAAATTTAAGTATACACCTCTTTCGATTTTAGCAAAGCTTTCAATGTTCAACAATATTTATGAATAAATTCTATGAATATGCTGTACGACATAATGCTTCAAATTGGATGGTTTCCTACATGCAACTTCAATAAGTTGTTACTCGTTATAAAAGTGATTCTGCAATTAGAACCTTTACATCATCATATACTTCGCGGTATACCGAAGTATATGATGATGATTAAAAATTGATAGAAGTAATGTATAGATGATGATTTAAAGGTTCTAATTGCAGAATCACTTTTACGAAAACATTGCATCCAAGGTAGTTATGTACGTTGATGACACCAAGTTAATGATTAATTACAGAAAATAGCTTAAGTTAGCCAAAAGCAACTGCTACTTTAGAAATTAATCGTTTGGATGACCGGTTTTTGGAAACAGACTGAATTAGCAGAAAATAAGTTTCATACTTTTTCATATACATCGCGCTTGTATAACACAATGTGTAAGATAAGTATTAATAACAACCAAATACAGCAAGCGGTTAAAGCAATCATCTTGGATATCTACATGTAGGAAAATTTGCAATAGAATGAACTGCAGCAAATTGACTTGCTTAATTCACAGCAAGGCCTACCTCTTTATCACTTTAAAAAGCACAATATCCCTGAATACCTCAGTTCAATATCTTTCTGAAGTGCAACCTCACCTAATCTATGGGTTACTTTTATGGGATTCTTGTTTTGTAAAAGCTAGTACTGCCTCGAAAAAAGTCGATTAATCCATCTAAACTAATATTAATATCATTTAAAATTCAATATTATCATCCTTTGGATATAACGTTGCAGAAACGTGTGCTTTCAGAGATGTGTGCGGCTCGATTACTATCAATATTATAAATAATTAATGTAATTACTAACTATTTTAGTTTGATTGCCTTATTGGTGCAGGCTTTGTTGATGTAGAGTTTGCCAAATTAAAGCAGCAAGTAATTACATTCATTATTTTTAATATTGATAGTAACCGAGCCGCACGCATCTTGAAAGCACTCTTTTCTGCAGCCTTATTTGGAAACGGTTCGCCAATCTTCTTACAAACGAAAATAATAATGCCACAAACAAAAATATTTATGATTACAACTCCCGAAGAGCAAGTGATTTCCATTTACCAAAATTTGATTTCTTCGTCTCCAGCAGGGGTTTAGAGCTCATGGATAAAAAGCTCTATAATAAACCTCAAACGGAATGTAATTAAATCTGAAAACCATTTTAGAAGATATGTTAGACAGATGATTGACTTTTTGTTGCTATAATTATTATTTTACTTTATGATTTTGTACAAATTACCTATGCTTTGAGTTTGGTTAATGTTATGTTATGTTTGAACAATTTTCCTAGTTAGAGAAACATTCTGGAAAAGCGTGGTGCCGCAATAATTTGCGATTACGGTGAGCTTTTAAAGTATATAAAAGTACGAATTATCCATTAACAAACTACCGGGAGTGTACTGTGTATGTTGAAGTGGAGAACTTAATTTCTTCTTACCATTCTCCTGATCTTTGCATCAATAAATAAAAGAATAATATCTAGTTATTTGAGGTATCTTTGAAAATACGAAACCATCAAATAAAATAGGTGCTGCATTAGAAATAAAGACATTACTATAGTTGCGAACAGTATCGATAAAAGTTCTTATCTTTAAAAACGTTTTTCATTAATATTATTCTCCATTAACTATCGTTAGAATATTAGTGTAATCATACTTAAATAATTTTGCAATTCATGAATCTTTGAAATATTCTAATTACCAAAATTACAGACAATGAAAAATAATTGTGATTGTGAAATTCTTACTTTAAATTATGAAGTAAGATACAATAGTAACTCTTCTGAAAGTAAAATTAAGTTTTTGTTTATGTTACTATTGTGCAATATAAAGTTATGCAAGAATTAGTATTGTATCTCGCGCATTAATTATCTATTATTTACAAGATGGTAATTTCTGTGCACAACTTGGTTGTAATAATTAATTTAACGAATAGGCCTTCAAAGTAATGACTAGTAAATATTAACCATTGTTATTTTGAAACACACATATTTTAAATTATTACAAAATAATTAGAGTTCAGATTGAAGGCAATAGTAGCCAACACTTGTTATGTATATAATATATCAGCTAATTTCGCTCAACCACTCGAATGCGTTTGAAAATTTTATCCGAGTTCAATTTTGGCTCGAAATGTGCAATATAATGCTTATTTTTTTCTTAATAAAATTATTATTACATTCTCTTCTTGTTATTCTACCCTATCCAAACTGTACTGCCCATCTACCACACATGGAAGACGTGTATTGTTCATTCAATAACACTGAACAACCTATCCAGCGCTAACATCATCCATTAGCACCGGATGCATACAGAAAACAAAAATAAAGATGCAGAAATAAACTGTGAAAGAAAAAATAAAGTACAACAGAAACATACATTTATTATGTTTTTGTACATTCTTTGCATGTTAAAGTGACTACTCATGTAAACAAAAAAAAAAAACTGTTTTTGAACATTATCAAAAAACTGTAAAAACAAGAAGCGGGTTTTCATTACCATTTCTGCTAATATATACTGTCGTCATTCTACATTGATTAAACTATTAATTAATCTTTTCTTATGTACAATAAATATGTGCATTTATATGCATGCGTACTCATTATAGATTATATTTTAATATGTTGAAAGCAGAATTTTATTTAGTAAGAAGGAAATCGTAATATAACGTATTCAACTATTTCAATGACACGCCGCTATTTAAAACTAAATCTAAAATAATTGCTAAAATAATCCAAGAACCGGTCATAGTATTCATACCTTAAGCAAGTTTTGAACACTTGTATCTATAGAGCAGTTGTGATAGTAATCCTTTTTTTACAAATTAAAAAAAAATCCTATTACATGAATAAAAAACTAGTCTGCTATTTATTTCGTAGAAATTAAAGGTAAAGCTTTTACAAAAAACTAATTTTCGACGTCCGAGAGGTTTGACATGAAAATTCGGTTTACGAGAAGTAAATCTCGAAATCCAACCACCACCAATTACTAATTAAGTAGTTGATTTGGGTTAGAGATATAAAGGTATTGATTTCGTGTTCAGAGGGCGTATAGGGGTCTCCATTTTGAAAGTCTCTAACTTCAAAAATATATTATAAGTTTAAATTTTATTGCGATTTTCTTTGTCCTAATATTTTTTGTTGACTTATAACATTCACCATCAAATAGTTAACAATAGTAGGGAATAGCCCACTAACTCTGTTTAGAGTATTAATGTTTTGTTCAGACACCTTCAATTTCACCCTTAACGATCAGATTGAAGAATATTTTACTTTTCTATATCTCCGATTTTAATTTGTTACGCTTTGGTAATATAAGCAAAGAATTAAAAATGGCACTGGCTACTACTAGATAATGTATGCATTAAGTTAAAGATGCTTACATTAAAATTGTGCAAATACATACATGCGTATGATGAAATTTCATTCCAAAATTTTATAATATCGCTGTATTTGTATCTTGCTACACATAAAATTTAAAATGTTGTTGCTTAAAATAGGGAATTTCTATTTTCATCCTTACTACGTATGCATTTATAAAAAAAGAATGTTTCTTTTTAATAATTTCCCAAGTTATCATCTCTAGAATAGAGATTATTTTATCCGTGCCTTGAGCATATATTAAGTATTATTTTTGAGATAATAGTAATATCATCTCCGTCTATTTTTAGTTATAAAACATTTTAATGATTATTCTGAATATAAACAAATAATTCGAAAAAGAAATCTAACATAAGTGATAGTAATGAAGTTAGTTAGTCAGTATAGGCAACCACTTCCACTACTTGCACCGCAGTAGCAGTACCTGAGCAGTACTACTTTTGGTTACTTTTTACATCAGAGAACAGTTGTTATTATTGCACCATTTTGTTTCCAATAGGTGGGACCGCAACAAACCATTGCTCGTCAAAAGTTTTTTCGTTTTTTAGAAAAATGGAAGAAAGTACTCGTACAAGTATATGTAGAGCATGTTTAACTGAACAAGGAGAATTTCAATCTATATTTGTATGTCATGAAGATTCAGGTTTGAATATTCATTTAGCAGAAATGATTATGACATACACATCTTTACAGGTAACTAATTGGTTATGAAATATATAAACATTTGAAGTATATGTAAATGTTTTAATCGTAATCTAAAAATATTTCTAATATTCGAGGAAAGAATACATGTAGTTAATAAAGAAAGACATTTCATATTTGTAATTTACAATAACTTTTAGATAAGATTTGGTGATGGATTACCAGAAAAAATATGTTTATCATGTGCAAGTAAGGCAGCTGAATTATACATGTTTAAAAAGCAATGTGAACAAGCTGACATAATTCTTAGAGAAAGGTTAGGAAAATCACCTCTACTTAAAGTTCAAATTGATAATGACAGTGATCTAGTACAAGGGTTAGATGTAGATGTAAAAGATGTGAAAGATGCGGAAGTACTAATTAAGTCTGAAGTGTGTAATGGTATTAGTGTTTTAGAAGAAAAGAGACAGTTAAATGAACCAATCGAATGTGAAAAGTATGATGATAATGTTGACTTAATTCAATATGTAGTTTATGAATGCGAGCAGTGTTTACAAGAATTCAATGAAATTGAACAGCTGGATAAACATAAAAAAATGCATGAAATCTCAAAATTATTTCAGTGTGATACTTGTTCAAAATTATTTATAAAAAAAGATTCACTTCAAAGGCACAAATTAACACATACAAAATGTGATAGTAAAAGTGAGAATCATAGTAATGTTGAGGTGAAACAGGTAATGTCGGAACTAGAAAAGGATAATACTTTACCAAGTACACCAACTTTGGATGGATTTAGAATAAGACTTCACAATAGAGAAAAATATGCATCAGATCTTGAATGTCATATTTGTACTAAGAAATTCAGCAAAGCCTCGCATTTAACAAGACATCTAAAGATACATAATCCAATCAAGCCTCATGCGTGTAAAGTATGTTATAAGCGTTATGCTAGATTGGAGCAACTGACAACACATATGAATATTCATATGGGTGTTAAACCTCATGTTTGTGAAATTTGTTTTAAAGGTGATATGATATAAAACCTATTGAATTTTATCTATACTTCTGTAAATTTTTGCAGGTTTTAATCAAATATCGAATTTAAAAGATCATATGAGAACGCATAATGGTGAAAGGCCATTTTTATGTTCAACATGTGGGAAAGGTTTTAATCAATTAGGAAATTTAAGACAACATACAATTCGACATAGCGGTATCAAGGCACATGTGTGCAGTTTTTGTGGAAACGGATTTGCCAGTAAAGGAGAACTTGGTGCCCATGTTAGAAAACATACGGGTAGAGTAACTACTTAAAATATGGTTTTGTCTGTTGCATTGCAACATGACATTAATATTTACTTTATTATAATCAATGAGTATATGTATATCCAGCATCCTATTGGGAATTGCAACTATAAACATCTAAGAAAGTGCCAGATGCAGCACTCTGAGAATTTGGGGGATTCTAAGTTTCTTATTTTGAAGGGAACTGCCTAAATGTTGTAGCATTTTTGAATTCCACACTATATTTCAAGGTTTTTTTTTGTAAGATTTCTTATATCCGTATGCTGTTGTACTATTTAGAGCTTTGGAGAAAGATGGACAGGTGTTCCAGACGAAAAATATTGGTCTGTGTTAAACGTTTCCGAATAGTTTTATGCAGTTTTAGCATTTTGTAGTATAAATTTCTTTGTATTATAATACAAACGAAAATGTTATGCAGAATGTGCCGATAACTTTTTGTCATAAAATTTCAAAATAATGTGCAACAGACAAAGTGTTAAAGTGGAGTCTGTTTTTATCATATTTGTGTTTTATATTAAAAAAAGGAGCTGGTTTTGTGTTAGATTCCCTGTAGCTAACTGTAAGTATTTTGTATTTATTTCAAAAAAGTATACTTTTTCTACTAATTTTGAAAGTTTAAGCTTACTAAGACGATAAAGTAAAATAAATAATTACTTAATATATTATATTTTGTTTTACATGCATATAAATTGTCAATGTGTTTAAGTTTGTGCTTACAGATTAATGTAATAAGCTGTCCTGAATTGTATATCACTAATACCTAAAGAATCTTAAAGCACCATTGGGACAGCCGAATGAATACATTTTTATTTTAATTGTATTGATTTCTATTTTCACTTTCGCAAGTCTTCAAAATGTAATTTTACCATTCAGACGAAGTTCGAAGCAGATTCTTCCTTTGTATTCTTGGAAATCATGTATGAACTTAACTTAATATTTTATACAGCATTCAAAAACGCAAGAATATACAGAGCGTTCTACTAAAAATAAAAAAATTGGAAATGACAAGTATGCTAAGACATTTTTGCTAAGTTCATCCCACTTATATTAGTATTTCTCCAAATTTTACGGTTTTTTTTCAACTCGTACTCTTCTAGATATCGATGGTTGCAGTTCCTGGTAGGATGCTAATATAGAAAGTCAACGAGATGGGAAACTTGACAATTCAAGGTCAATATAAACTCTGGCCGAGAAAAGGCGCGATATAACAATAGCAGTTAAAATTCGAATGCGTCGTGAAGGTAAGCTCACATAGTTCGTCAGAAATAGCAAATAAATAGGCGAAGCATCTGTTAGAAGGTACGCGGTAATTGAAAATTAAGTAACGATACAAGATAAACTTTAAAAATAGGATTAGAATATCTTATTGTTTGCTAAAATTTTAATTTTAGGAATTTTTGATAAACCTGCTTAAACATAAGTGTTAATGTCCATATTATTTATAATCATTATTCAATCGGAAATGATTCTAAATCTATTTGTACTAATTAAATGACATTGATCATTATTGATCGATTGGACAAGTCTGTCTTTGGAATTATCGTTTCACCTCTTACTAATAAGAATTGTTTGAATATACGTTGCATCCACGTAACTTATAGTTCTCCATCTGTCTGACAAATAAATAAGTCGAAATGCGCTAATATCTTGACATTCCAGGTTGTACCTAAATGGACCCTAAATGTAAAATGTTTAGGTAGAGGTACAGGCAATTACACTTTCTTAGTGATATCATTTACATTTCAAAATGTTACAAGTTCTATTTCTGCGCATTTATTATCGCAGTTTCTACACTAAATGTTCATAGAAAACTACAAGGTACAGAATTCGGCAGGGAGATGTTATGTTTATAAGATGGATATAATATTAGTGTAGGAGAACTGACGCATGCGTAGTGGTTGATATGCTCTTTCTTATATGCCATTTTGGTAGCCATGGAGAAGGAGGCGATTAACTAACTATATTTGATTACGGCAGCTTTGTCGCAATAGGTAATGCAGACACAACGAATATTTCGAATTCACTTCAATGTTGGTCGACGCGGTGCTATCCTATTTCGCTCAATAATACTGAAATAGTTTAACAAATTCAGAGCGAAAGGAACTGAGACCTGCATCAGCTCGAGGAGGTACTTAGACCATAAGAACACCAGAAAATATTGAAATACCTGGATAGGGTCAGCTATCGCCGTTCAGCGGTATCACATCCTTGCGCTTTACACATTCCAGACAGGTTAATTCGCCGAATTTTTCAGTCGGACCTTTACAAAATCATGACGGTTCAACAACTAGGACTATGTACTACGGTTCACGTTCGCAGAAACAACACACTGGAAGAGCGAGTGACGGAGTTCGTTTTCACTTATCAAGTGTTGCAAACAAATAAAATTACCGAAACTGTGTGGAAAATAATTCAAGAGAATTCATGAAGGGTCTTTCATTATGAAAGTGTAACTGTGTGATGCGGAATAGCTCGATTTGGAATAATTGGACCCCGTTATTTCAGGATGTTGAGAGAGTTTTTGATGCCTTCATTAAGAAGACGTCGAATTGCGTCCGATCGGGTTTCGTTTCAACAGAATAGTGCTACTTGGCATAACGAGCGCAGGAAGAGTGGCCCTACATATTAGCGGATCTTTTACCATTAGATTATTTCTTATGAAGCTATCTGAAAGCAAAAGTTTACAACAAAAACCTTGGACTTTTGAAGGTCTCAGAGAAGTCTTATCTCGGGAAGTTTGATCAATTGCGTGCCCTATACTTTAAGGGAACATGGACAATTTTTACACCCGCCTGCAATAATGCTTGAATGAAAAACGATCGCCAATCGAATAACGTGTTTTTCTCACCTAAATCACATTCTTTTTGTTTGCTTAAGTGACATTATGCATGTAATCATCTGAAAAAAAAATAATAAAAATGGAAATTTATTCAAAAAGGTTTGTGTTACTGTTTTGAAAAACGTAAGACCTCTCTGCCTGACCCTGTAGTTTCATTTGTAATCAGTTGCAATTCAGATATGTGCGTTAAATTTGTTAGTTTCCTGATTATTATTCGATTGCTCTAAGTTTTACTTGTATTTACGATTGCTGTTTCTCAATTTTTATTTTGTGGGGTCTGGTTGAGTAGAGTAATATTTGCTAGACTTTGCTAGTTCCCACTTTTTAAATATGAATTTTCAATCAACAGCAATTCGTTTTATAAATAAACGTAGAATTTTTCAAGGTACAAACAGGCATGCATATTCTCCAATTAATTTTTGATTTAAATGGTGCATTTGTGAGAAATGGACCATATATATATTGGCATTTGAACTATAATAGTAAATGATTCTCTCGAAATGTTTGTATATGATTTAATTTGTTGCAGGTGCACGCCCATTTGTTTGTCCAGTTTGCAGTCATGGCTTTACAACATCAAGTTCCTTAACGAAACATAAAAGAATCCATTCAGGAGAGAAACCCTACGAATGTGATGTTTGTCATATGCGATTTTCTAGATCGGGTATATTGGCAAGACATAAACGAACCCATACAGGTGAAAAGCCATATGTTTGCAATTATTGCGGAAAAGCATTCTCCCAGTCAAACGATCTCAGTTCGCATTTGCGCATACACACAGGCGAAAAACCGTTTGTTTGTGATATATGCGGGTCGGCATTCAGGCAAAGTTCCGCATTAAAAACCCACAAAAAGACGCATGCCGATAGAAATACAATTATAGACTCTAAGGTGGTGATAGCAGATTCGAAAGTGACGATGGGAATGGTACAACATTCGACATTTCTAGAAAATTTGCAGTAGTAAATACCGAATACGCTAAATCGATTCAAGTCATAATTGTTAAAAGTAATGACATGTATTGTGTACAATTTTTGTCTTTCTTCTTACATGAATATGTTTAAAATTGTTTTGTGTTTAATTTTTCATACCTCTTCAACGCCTGACCAAACTCTTTTAAAAGAAGATTTAGTAAAAAGCAAATGAATGTATTACTTTTTTATCGGAAATTGGTGGTAACGCACATGCATATCCCCAAATGCAAAATTACCAGTTTACTGAAAATGAAATACAAAACCCATATTGCCATCTAGAAAAATTTAAGATGGTGACTAGAAAGTATTTATTAAGGTAAATACTTATTTAGTTTATTCATATGTATATATATGTTTTACTTCAAAAAGTACCAGCAAAATAATTTTTCATTACGTAGCTAGAAGGTTACCGACAGTCGGTAACACGGTTGGCAATGAGAGTTCACGTGCTCCTGAAACGCTGCGTTCCGAATAATTATTAATTTGTGTAAAGTTGAGTTTACCGCGATGCGTGTGAATTATACAACCACACAGTCGTTGTGTTGTTGAACACGCCTGGTCAATGACGTGCTGCCTGATTAAAATATTGGAGATAAAAAACGACAAACAGTCATTTGACGTTTGTCAACCTTGCAGCATGAATGTAATATAAAATTTGATGCAATTCGTGGTATTTGATGATGCAGGATCCGTTTCACTTAAATAAATTGCCTAAGCTTCAGCCTCTTCTTATATTAACTCGAATCCTGTTATACTTAGCTGAATTGTTCATGAGTTTTCTTAAATGCACTGGAATAAGTCAAACTTCTTTTTTCTTATTGATACCAATCACAAACCATGTTTTTCTTCATAAATTCGTTGACTTTATATTTGTAATAACGTTATTTACCACTATTGCATCCTCGGAAGTTATTATTCAAAATATTGAAGTATTCGAAAACATGAGTAAGTGTGGCCAGCCTAAGAAGAAAAGAGGGATTGGAAAGTAAGCTCTAATATACATCTAAAAGAATGCCAAAAAAATAACACCAAAGATAAAGAACGCTGTAAATACAGCTCTAATATACTGATTTCTCAACTTGCAAGTCTGTACATCAAAAGATCTATTTTAAATTGTAAAATTTGTTACAAGTTACTGTCCTTTATTGCAATTTCTCATAAAAATGTCCAATAAATATTTTTCAATTGTATTAATTTCTAAAGGTGGACAAAATAAAATATATTCTGTATATTATTTCCCTATCGTATCTTATGAATACTATAAATTATTTAGAGTTAGCAATATCTGTCGCTTCGCTTCTACCACATTCTTCTTTCGGTAGTTTAAGACTACTATTTTCCATTTAATATCTTCATTAATTATTTGAACCGTTTCAACTACTGACAATAGTAGGCCATAGTAATGTATATGGGTTACTAGTCATTGCATTGCGAAATGAAAGTCGGCAATTCTGTATTACATTTTAAAGTCCATCAATAATTTTACAATATTAACGTATCGTCGTTTTTATTTTTATGTTTTAGTTTCAAAACAATCATCTTTTTTGGTAGGTGATAATAATTAATATTGGGAAACATTTATTCGATTTTTTCTTTTTTTTTTCTTTGTGCTTAATAATTAATTTATTCAAAAAAATATTTGCTTTTTATATTAAAATCAAAACGTACTTGTCATTTTCTACTGCTGCTTTCATTTCACTTATGCACTATCATCATTCAATCTTCAAAAACACTAACAGTTTTATAGTTCTGTGTTTTAAGTTGTCGATGTTTTCAAAAATATCTTTGCTGTTATAACACAAGCTAAGCTAATAAGTTGTAACGGAAAGACTTGAACTCCTCTGGTTCTGGAACTGTTTGATTCATTCTTTTTTTTTATTTGCGAGTAGATTTTCTTTCCTTTTTTTGGCTTTAACGAGAAACTCAATTACGCTATACGTAGTGGACATTAACAAAAAACTAGTGATTATATTTAGAACTACCACAAAGACAACACAAATACATCTTAAATTTTTGTTTTAACTGCTTCGTTTTAACTGCCTGCTTTTTCACTTTGCCGATCTTATTAATAGCATTGGTGTCAAGGATTTAACATTGTTTATATATGTATGTTTCTATGAGTATTTTAATTTTCTGAGGAAATGTACTTTACTTTACGCATTTTCTTTACTAATTTATACATATTATATGGCTTTATGTTTCTTGCAACCGTATGCGTTAGCATTAATATTATTGTATTTTCATTTTTATCATTTATTTTTTTTTCTCTCTACAAAATATGTAGAATTTTATTTTAATGTATGTGTAATACTCGTACTACAAGTGCCTAATATTGGACACTATGCTGTAACGTTGTCGTACGCATATCGGCAGTTTTTAATACTCAATGTTTTCAAGTTCGGGCTGTTGACTCCCATGTGACGGTCGAGGCAATAGCGATCGTTGACTCTCAGCCGCTTTCGTACCTCGTCGGTTTTCGTATAGTAGCAACCTTTACTGCAACGACGTTGGACGAAAATTCGTAGTTTTTAATATTCAATATTTTGAAGTACCGGCAGACCTCTTCGATTCTCGTATAGTGGGAATCTTTATTGTAACGTCGTTGGAACTTATATAACAACATGCTTACCAAGTAAGATTTCTCGGCTGTCTACTATCAATCGTCGAGGCTTTGGTGTCCGTTGTCATTTATACATACATTTGGTCTTCTGTTGAGATTGTGGCAGCGATCATTTTTGTAACCTCGTCGGTGCGCACGTATAGACATCCTTAACAAGTACAATCTCTCCGCTTCTAGTTGACGGTCGTCGATGCTGCAGCGTCTGTTGTCATTTGTACGTTTGTTCGGTCTTCCATTATTACGGAAAATTTCTTCATTTAGTTGTCCGTCGATGCGGACAAGTTTCATGGACCAAATTTCTATTTGTCATGTCGACTTCATCTCTGCCGTTTTCCATATCGGTGCACACTTCGCCTATTTGTTTGCTAATGGCTTTTTCCCTTCGATGGAGAGCGGCAGCAAAGAGCTAGAGAATACACAACGTATTATTTCTATAACGAGAACGCCTGGGTAGCTGTGACATTACATACTCTTGCTTTTAGAGCGGCTATCATCGCTACTGTCGCCCTCAATCAGCCGTTCAGGCTCTAAGAGATAGGGTTGAGTTGCCCTATAAAGGTACAAATAACGAAAGTGTTTGGTTCGAGTACAAACACAAGCCAATGAAACAGGGCCAAGCCCCTTAGGCAAATTCAAGGCAAGGAAGAAGTATTTGGTTCCCGCAAAGGAACATATAATTAAGCACAGCACTGGGGTGCGCTTATCAAACTATTACTATACAATTAAATAGGATTAGCTCCCCTATACAAAGGTAGTGGGGGATACATACATATACAGGCATGACATACATGGCTTTAGCAAAGCTTCTGCGGAAGCCTATAAGACTTCAAATATAACGTTGATAACGTATACGCTGCGGCTGTACCTTACATAGCAAAAACTAAAGGAAAGCATATATATACACAGGCTAATGTCCATTACATGTATAAGAGAGCTCAAATAATTGCAATTATTGTGCATATTATATATCTTTAATATATAATATATCGTATGTACATACATCATAACTGTACATAGGCTAGAGTGGAAACCGTGGACAGATTTTATTTTTTAAATATATTTTTTTTGCACATGCGCATTGAGTTTCATTGTAAAACCTTCAACTTACCAAATAAGCGAGCATTCTCTGCAAGTATTGGTCAAGAAATTCAAGAATTTATACAGCGGCACTGTTCTTCAAAACAGGAGAATGTAATAATTGCGTTTTTGAATTTTTGACATTAACTAAATTGTACTATTATTTAAGCGAAATTTGGCCAAACTTTCCAAATATAAAACCAATGTCTTGTGCATTCAACTGTTGCACTTTTACGAAAATCATATCTTAGGGAGTAGCTATATTAACTTTAAAATGTAACTCGAAACTGACTAATTTCGTTGAAAATGTAAATTATTTGAGTTACTGGAGTAAATGAGATATTCTATTCGTAGCACTACTAATAACTAAATATAATAGTGATTCAAGTTTTGAATAGGCAAAGTATTTTGGTGTACAATACATCCAATAATTTGATTGTGATTTAGAAAATGCAGATATCGATACACTAGTAACTAAAACAAAGACCATATCAAATATTTTCTATTTTATTTTGCTGATATTCTAATACCCATCATTTAGTCGAATCGTCTTTCTATTCAGGCAATTCTAATTAAGTAGAAGGAAATACATATTTGCCAAAGTATACAACGAAAGTGTACACTACATAGAGGTTTCACGTTTGGCAGTCTAACTATTAATTTAGCTCATTATATGAAATCAAAAAGTATAGATACTTACACTTTTAACACATCTGTGTATCTACCATCATAAATATCAAGTTGTAGCAAATCCTTTTGCTTCGACGGGAGTAGTTCACGTTGTTGGGAACGTGACGGGGGCGCTTCAAGAACACTTCACCCTCTTTATGACAGAAATTCCCGCGTTCGCAAAACATTCGATTCGCTTCTTTCAAGCGTGTACAGTGTTTAGCAAGCGCTGACATTTAAATATTACCTAATTTTGAAACGAGTATGTGTAATTTATATCACAACTATTGAACGATAATACATATAAAGTGGTAACAAGATTAACCAAGCATTAATCAGTTGATATGTGAGTATATTTTTAATTTCCTATAACAGAACCAAATGCAGTTTGATTTTTCTGTAATTAGAATGAAAGAAGATTTGGTAAATACATATTTCATAAAAAAGAAATATCTAAACATTTTGAATCAACGAATTTGTTTAACTTTATGCGCAATTTACGAATTTGCATATACAGCTGTAGTGTGCAAAGTCCACTTGCAATATACGCTGTCGCTCATAAGTTTAAGAAAACAACACATTTTTAACGAGAAAAATGTATTTGTTAGAAATTATAATACTAAAACGGAGATTATACTATTAAAAAACGCGTAAGTAATTATAAACAGAGGACTTTGACATTCATTTTACTAATTTATTTAAAGCTCCGTTTTGATTTTAATCTCTTCAAGGTGAAAGCACTCCCATAAATGCTTCGCTGACGTACTTTTCTATTTAATTCGTTCCATAATCAGGACTTGATTTAGCTACTTAGCATCTCCAGGCAAAAACAATATTTGCCACCCTTTACAATTAGTTAGAGCAACTTTTAAAGACATATAGCCGCCCTCAATTTTCCTGTCCCTCATTTTTGCCGGTCTGGGCACTTTATCGTTTTGGATTTACTATTGATCGATAGATTTTTAACTACTTACAATCAGTAATATATCTTATACCATTAGTTTTTTTTTTCTATTTCATCTTGGAAGTTACAAGCGATATCCGTTTATTTCTTAAGTTGACATCTTTTTGTCGGTATTACGATTTTCAGGAAAATATTTATTACATTTATTTTATCGTGTAATACTTTTCACTTCCATGCTAAATGATCTTCCAGCCAGTATTCCTTGAGCATTTGGAGTAAGTAGAAGTTATACTATTAGCTACATAATATGAGAATAATTTTAACACGGAAGGAAATAATTTCACAATACCTTATATCGCAAAGAATCAGAAAATATCGAAGTTGCGACTTTCTGACAATAGTTTTCTTCACTGTAATTATATGTTAGAATTGTAATTACTCTATGGTTACATATATGCAACTCAACCCGAGAAATCAGTAACTCTCATCGTGGAAGTCCCATTAGCATTTATTTTTTTAAGATGACTACATGTTAGCTTTGTGAATAAATATCTAAAATTTCATATATTTTAGGAAATAATATAATTCATTCCGTTTCCCTTAAAAGGATTTAATTATTTTATTTTAAATAAGAATTGTATTGTAATTTGTCCTGTAATTGGCCGCCCTTGGGCTGTTGGGCAATAAAGGTTTATTATTATTATTATTATTAAAGATAAGTCTTATGCAAATTTCTAAGCGCATACACCGTCGGTAAGATTATCTAATCTGTCGTTTAAAGTTACTTTTCTATAAAACAATAAATGTAAACTAACATCCATATTAATATCAATATTAATAGTAATATTAATACTAAACCACCGTTGGCATTAGTAATGATAAAATTACAATTCTCTTGCAATTTCCAACGTATTAAATTTCCGAAAAAATATCGGTCTCGGAGGGGACTTGAACCCTAGATAGAGATGTTGGGTTCAAGTTCAAACATTGTAATTTTATCAATAAATATAAAATTAATAGGCATGGATTTGGCGAGAGATATGGAAGAAATTGTTGATTGCCTGATTTATCCAGGCAGATATACATACATTACTTAAGACCACCAGGATAATTTAATCGATGTATGATTTATACGTTGATTTTGGTTAGCACGATGACATTAAGATTATTCGAATTAATTGACGAACAATTAGAGTTCCAACTGAATATGTAACAGAATCTGTTTTACTGTGTGGTTCTACTAGTTAAAATGCATATTTTAGGGATAACTGCGTATCACCCATAAACTAATTTCTAGTATGTCAGAAATTTCTCATACACTCTGTAGAAATGAGTTTTGTCCCAAATACTACTACGTTAGAAAAGAATAAAAAAATAAGCTAATGTGTTCTAACATTTCACGCTTGAAACTATATAGTTGAAAATGGCATGAAATATATTAAACACAGGAATAGGAAATATGCAGCAATGAAAATCTCAAAAATTCCCACGTTTTTTCTAATAAGGTTCCTATTACCAACAGAATTTTTGAAACTTTTGTACTTGGTTGACATTTGATTTTTGATTTAGATGGAAGTTACATTATGAAATGGTTATTTAGATTATTTGTGCATCACCTTCGAGCTTCGTTTGTTATTTAACCATCGTAACCATTAAGTTGCAATATACTAGAGGAGTGTTTAACCTATACTTATACCTTTTACTTTTTCTAGATGGGTTTTTAAGGAAAATTTGTAACCCTTTGTGCGGGTTTTTATTAAATCCCACAAATATGCTACCAGATACCAGCCTGGACGCTCCCAAAAATTCGTTTTATGAGTTGTACTATAATGCCGTTGGGTAAAATTGCCTTACTTTCGGAAAGTTCGTTGATAATGGCCTTAATGTAGCATTTAGAACCACTAACGGCCAACGGTTTCTGATGATTTATGTCTGGTATATCCTAATACAGCTAACTCGGTACTTAATATTGGAGGCGATGCTTTAGAGAATTTCCAACTTTATACTGAAAAAGGAAGTTGCGGGATAGCGTTTATTATTACAAAATTCATATAATCGTGATCAAGCTTCTTAAAACATTGTCTTTGTAGCACTTATTTTTATATTTGTCTTACGATGCATGTCTCAGAATGAAGTGTTTAATTGTATGTATCTACAATTTAATGTTGCCCGTTCAAAATATTTGAAATGCATACAGCCTCTCCAGCGAGTTTTCGATTTCTGGTAACAATTCCGTTTCAGTTCAAGTTTTGTTTCATTAGGCTGTGTGGAACCTGCGTCGCGACTCTTCTAATGGGAAACTTTCATTTCCCGCTTAAGCGTTGGAAAAAGAAAATAGTCACGTGAATACCAATTTCGGCTTCCTTTAATTCGTAAACTTTTGTTAACAAAGATTATTAATAAGGAATGAAAATATTAATTGCTCTCGTAAGTTGACTTTTTCTCGTCAGTTTTAAATATTATTTTCATAAATGAACGAGTTCCAAAGAAATCGATTGGTGCCGTAGGGAATCGAAAGAAAAGGGCTCTAGATTCCACTTCAACGATGTACACCTGGCATTTCTATTTTTCAATTGTCAAAGCCTTTTACTCGCAGTTGTGTACAAAGCGTTATGGTATCATCTACTTGCGAATATATTTCTTTTATGTAGATGCAATCGACACTTGGAAGGATAATGGCATGTACGATCATTCTTTATGTACATTCGCATATAAGGCTTTCACATGAGAACGTCTTCTACCAGTCATAATATGTAAAACGATCTGGTGTTACAATTTTTACATGGAAATTTTGTGTGTTACTGTCTCAAAGCTGTTTTAAATGTCTTAGTTCCTGTAAGGCGTATTGCAAACATAACCTCAGATTATTAATACATAATTGCGACGCGTTTAGTTAGAGGTAGGGACCGTCGATGGACTTTTTTATAACATAACGTAATATAACATGCATTCAAATAAATTTTACCTCAAAGTAGTCTTTGAAGTGATAATTATGTCTTAGCTTGTTACTTAAACTCTAAATGCGAATTTTGCTTTGTATAAATTATGTAGAGCTACATAAATATGTTTATTTGCAACAAGTAAAATAACTTTTAACCACGAATGATTTGTGTTGTATAGTAAAAACCATTTTAAAACAATTTTAAATTACATTGCAGTTTTAAAAAGTTCCTGTCAATTCTGTATCTGAAAATACTCTGTTAAATAACTAATGCAACTGAAAATAGTACAGTTACTTACGACAAAAGTTTTTTTGGAATGGGCTACTAGAGGTAAAATTTATTTGAACGCTTTTTACAACTACAGCAAATATATCTGATAAAAAGGGATTTAGTGTTGGGTATGTGACATTATATGTTTAGGTTTAGTTTGCGAATTTGTCATATTTGAGTAGATACATTTATTCATATGTCTATTATCAAAAGATGTAGACATCTGAGAAAATTACATGTGAACATTTATAAATAAATATACCACGAAAATGACAACATTCAAAACTCACACGTCTTGTTTATAATTTATTGTCCTAGAAAAGCGGGTGTATTTCTTTTGTGATTTTCTATAGCCCTTCTCCTTGATTAAATCGTACTAGACTTTCAGATATTCTTACTATTTTATTATTTATTTTATAATCCTTGCTATCGGCTCACAACTAATATGGCAATCTTCTGTCTTTATTTCTAGCCTTGCTAATTACTCAGCTAATCTGTTAATTCTGTATCAAGCTACGCCCTCACTTCTCGTGTCCCTGTGGTTAAAAATGTTGGTGGAACTCCATTCTTGTTTCTTTTTAACTTTATACGCATGTCAGTTCTTTCTGGCTTTATTGACGAAACCTAGTCATCACCCAGTGGAAACACGTTGGTTGAATAACCGTTACTATAACGTTGCAATGGTTGAGTACGCGTTACACTTTACAAAAACAACATTAATTTTATTATCAAATTTCTACTAAACGTTGAAAAAATGCTGAATAAACGTATAGTTGTAGCCAATGCTTTCAATTATCTTAGAGAACGACATTCCTTGCTATCATTATATTGACGTTATAGAACAACGTCTTAGTAATGTTGAATTAAATGACATTTTCAAACGATGTTTAACATAATGTTAAACAGCAACGACGTTGTTACATATTGAAATAGAAACGTCATAAAGAGACGTTCAGTAAACGTTGAATTACAAGTGTTGATAAACAGTAATGGCTCTAAAATGTATTTAGATCAATATTATGTTACAAATTAATGTTTGAACGGTATATTTAACCTTTAATGAATACAACTGTATTTGACGCAATTACTATAACAATTAAATGATACTTTCAACTAGTGATGTAAATTACCCCAAAGAGCAACACTATTTTTCATGGTTGAGGTTGTTTATAGTAACCGAAATAAAATATAATAAAGTAATAAAGATAGTTAATGTTATAGCAACATATATACAATCCAAATTTATTTTCTTCTATTGTATGTTGCTTAAAGAAATAGCAATTATACTTTATGTTCAATTCATGCAGTTAGGTATCTTAACATTGTATTATTGTTAAAATTTCCTTTCAAACACGTTTAAATATCACCATTTAGGTATTAATGTTTTGGAGATACTGTTAATATAGGAAGTGATATGTAGGTATGTACGCATTGTCTACATTACCACTTAAATTTTGTTTCATCTCGCCGTTGGTGCCGTAGATTAAGGATCTCCTATGTTGACGAAAACTAAAGTTTAGAATGTTAGTGTCTATTTTAATAAAAGGGCGTTCCGCACTTTTTTGCACATTAAACATTGTAACCTGGAAGGACGCTATTTCTATTGACTACCTCTACGGATGCTGTTTCTATTGCCTACCTCTACGAATATTCGTCTGTTTATGTTTATTCAAGATTAGTAAGAACAACAGAAACGTTTATATTTATACACATAACATTGCTTTCATATCGACTCTACACGGTTTTTCTATGTTTACACATTTATGTTGGCTTTACACGATTTTTTAACGTTGTGGAAAACGTTGTTTTTACGTGTTTTTCGCAATGGTACGTTAAATAATTAAGTTAATATAAAGTTAATTTAAAGTTTGTAGAAGACTTAAAGGTCTTACGTTTCAAGTTGTTAGGTATGACATTCGTATGTTGTCAAACGTTAGTTGTACGCGTTAGCTCACGTGTATCGTTACGAAAAATATCTTTTTAAGATTTTCGCTTCCATTGGGTAGTTATGATATTAAACTATGAATTGATTGTGCCAAATGATGGTCTACATGCTATGTTAATTTGGTTATAATTTAGCGTCAGTTAATAACTTCCGTGTAAACTAATGCTAGAATTTTTAGAAATATTCAAAGAAGAGAAAATAATGTTCTCAGTTTTGAATATAATAGTTTTTTAATTATTGGAAAATAAAATCATATTTTATATTTTGCTCATTTAACGTTCCAACGTTTGTTGGAGACAAAGTGCTGTTAGGAGTTCGTGTAATATTTATTTGAAGCACTTCCCGTAAATTCTTTACGTCCCATCTTACAGTTTTTCATTTCATTATATGTATACAAATATGTGATCATTATATTACAAAATATTGTTAATAAAAAATAAACAAACAATTACATGTTAAGTTTTCTTTTTAATGTTTGAACACAAGCTATGATACTCGAACAATATAAAACGGTTTATTCTTTGCAAACCATCATTTATTTAGAAACATAAATTACATTCTAAATTTTTGTAGCTACAGTTTGGTATGATTGGCAGCTTAGAACATTTCATCATGTCATCAAGTCTTTTCTAACAATAAGGTAAATAATCATCATCAAAATTTGAATGTAAAAACTTTCCTCTAGTTTAGAATTGGAATTAAAGCATCCTTCGAATAAATAGAACCGTTTGTTAGACTGCAGTTCATCTTCAAACATAGAAAGGTGCCTTTGGAAGTTGCCTTCAAGGTTTCAGAACTTTCAACTTCAAAATTCTAAGAAACAGCATGGATCTAAGATTACCAGGGTTTGTGTATGAATAAATTATAAAAATTTTATAAAATGAATAGTGAATTCAGGTATTTGTTTTCTTATTTAAAATACAAAATTCCAAAAAGCGATACATCCTGTGCTCTGATTAAAAAAAACTATCTTCAAAAAAAAAAAAAACAAAACAAAATCACTAAATAAACGATCCTTTACATTAGAGAATATCGCCTGAGATTTCTCACTATAACGAAAAGCGTTGGGAAGGCGCAACGTTCTTATGTAAGGAATAAATACATGCATCTATTTCCAGAAGCTGTCGAAGAAACTGACATTGAAGAATGCAAAATTGGCTAAAATTTATTATTTATCGTAACAATAAATTAAGGTAGAAAAGTAATAAAAGTATGTAGTACGCTTTCTATTAACCAATAATAGGTAAAAATAATAAAGCTATATTATTGAGAATTATTATTATAAATATATACATAGTACAACTTCTTTAATCCCATCACGTAATTTCAGTATTTTCCAAATTACCGAATCACTTGATTAACAAAGTAATTTACAGCCGCCAGGGAACCCAGTTTAGTAGAATATGATCAAGTATTCTACACATTTATCAATTTGAAGAATTTGGCAATAGCTACTTATTCAAGGTTAAACTATGACATAAGGATACATGTGGATGTGAGGAAATACTACAACTTCAAATTATTTTTTATGTTGAACATGATATATGTATATTGGTCAGAATTTCTTAGAAATATTACCAGGTTCCTAGTTAACCCTTTTAACTACATTTATTTACATAATGAGTTATCCTAACCTAGAAATATACAAGCAAATATGTTGGTGTAACTCCTAACGTAACTGTATTGCACACGAAAGAAAGCTGCTGATGATACCGTGTACCAAAAACCACTGTAATAGTAACAATAGCAGTAACTGTTTCTGCAATCTTCATTATATATTTGTAAAAAATACGTGAGGGAATTAAAATTTAGATCTCACATATAATAATGGGTAATTTGCTGAGTATAAAAGGGAAAGCGATAAAATAGTGGAAATCTTGTAATGTAATTTTACTAGGTACAAATAGGAAATTTGAAATAATTTAATATCAATTTAATAATAACACATAGTCAAATCTAACGCTGTTAAGTTGAGCCTTACATGTGGAAAGCGGAAAAATAAATGTGTTTTGCTTTTGGAACAGGCTGTCATACGGCAGACAATTTCAAGGCAATAAGTAGTGCGCTTAGTATATTTTAATTATATTTCCTAGAAATAATTAGTTTATAAATACATTTGTAAAGAACTTCTACTATGAGCGCTCTTTACTACAGCTGTGAAGCAGAATGTACTTTATTGAATCTTCCAGTATGTATTAACCTATTTATAGGCGAGTACTGCTTTGTTGTAGTAAGAATTAAGAACCATTTGGAAATGTAACTAAAGAAGCTTATTAAGTTCACGATTAGAAAATGCGCCTTACACGTGATTACTTTATTCTAACCGATATTAAAGTGACGCAGATGCATTGTGAAATATTAATTAAATTTAATTTTACATTCAACTGTTACAGCTATTTATGTGTCGACTTCTATTGTAGTCGAAAATTCTAAGAAATTGCGTTGGTAAGGATCACGTTTCACTACATTCGCCCAGTTATTTGTATTTCTTCCTAATCAATGTTACTTATATGTAATATTCCTTCGAAGTTTTGTTACAGGATGTATAGGATGTAAAATGAAGTAAGTTAGATGTATTTGACAAATATACTGAACTCAATGCTTTAACTACTACATAAGAGGAAACTTTTGAAGTAATTTGCCTAAATATTGAAAGGATTATTAATGTTACTTTTTATTGGAAATTAAATTAAAATATTTGCTGCTTTATTGGGTTTAAGCTCAAGTTTCTACTTGTTAAAGTTAAGTAATAATAATGTTATAAAGTTAGGGTCTTTACTTACACTTATGCTTTAAAACGACCACTTTTTTTGAAATTATTAATTTCAAAGTGTACCTGACATTTCCTCTGTTTCCCTTTTTCAGTTACATTTTTGAGACAAATCAAAAGTAGATTTTCTGCAGGAACATAAAAACACGCAATTCGTTAATTTATACCTCAACTAAATAAATATATTCTACAAACAAGATTTTTTGTACAAGTTAAACTGTTATGCTGGTTAATTCAATTACAAAATTTGTTGCCCTTCCTGCTAATAAAATTGAATTTGTTATTTCAATATGTACCTTCCCTTCTGTGGCAAACTGGGTATGATTTGTTCACTACGATGAATGTTTAAATGGGCAAAGAAGTTATGTACAAAAATAGCTAATTGTATATATACATATTCATATACATATACATATACATATACATATACATATACATATACATATACATATACATATACATATACATATACATATACATATACATATACATATACATATACATATACATATACATATACATATACATATACATATACATATACATATACATATACATATACATATACATATACATATACATATACATATACATATACATATACATATACATATACATATACATATACATATACATATACATATACATATACATATACATATACATATACATATACATATACAATTATCTATTTTTGTACATAACTTATAACGAATTAAACATTCATCGTAGCGAACAACTAGTTTTTTATACCGCCCTTATAGAATTCTGGCTGCTGTGACTTTATGCCGCACGGTACAGCAATTAACTTGCAAACGAGATCTGATCACCTCTTTTACCTGAAAGGAATTTGATCATCAACCACACAGTCGTCTGAGCTTAGCGACTACCACCTCTTCCAACATTTGATGACTTTACTAACACTATTATTGCAAGGATAAGAATAGAATAGGAATTAGTAACATAAGGACACTCGTGCTCTCGTGTACTCGATCCTTTTTGACACTCTGTGAAGAAAAGTCTGTAGACGTGTGCAAGATAATTGCCACAGGGGTGAAATTATGGTTGTTTACTATGATACTTCGTTAAAGAGGAGAATGGAATGGAGGCGGGTAGAAAGTTCAGGGTCTGTCAGTCGACAAAAGAATAAGATAAGATAATAACTACGATTTTTTTTGAGTTTGTTAGGGCGTTCTTCTTATATTATTTGAAGAAAGTAACGCTACAGACAGCGGGGCATGTTATATAGGATCTATAACTATACAAGAGGTCTTGATTCTATATATATTGTTGGAAGCATATATATATACATGTGAAATCGCAGTCGAAATCACGATCTCAAGAAGAAGATGAACGCGATTACATCGAAATGTCAGGACGTACATGGTTCTTGTAAGAACCAATGCCGAACGCGGGACAAAACCCGAGAGGATAGCAAGGCATGTATATATATATATACAGTTTATATATATATATATGCTTCTGACTGTGGCCTCGTCAGGTAGAAATAAGTATGATACATCAGTACGAACTAGAATTTCGATTATTAAAAACTACTCACACTGCAGTTATTTCGACATGGATATGCTAGAACTAGTCAAAATATTTGATTCGATTCTGTAGAAATTGAGAAGCATTATGCATCTACTTTCTTTTGGTGGTGTTGATAACTAGGCTATAACTTTAGCACTAGCATGTTTCTTCTTATTGATGTCAGCATTGAGGACATGCAACGAAAGAGTACCGCCTTTTCATGACAAAGTCTGAGTTGTAAATCCCTCGTTAAATCCAACTTGAGCTGGTGCTTTCTTAGCTAACAATGATGACGCAATGTTCTCATAATTATGCAATAGTTTTCACTGGACAATTTCAAGTATCTTTATACTCTTCAATTTTTCGGATAAATAATTGTGACTCGATGCGGCAGAAACCTCATCTCTTCATGAACATGTTGTAAGTGATGATCTGTTACTTTCATAAAACATCGACAGAAACGATTGAATAAGCGACCCAGCATCATGAATATTCATGCCCGATTCATTCTTAGCAATTCGGTCTGCCAGAACTTTTGTTGTGGGTTTTTAGTAATTTATGTTAAGTTTTAGTAATTAATTTCTGTCATCAATCTGATGATCATCTTCATAATGAGCAATCTGGAGCAGCTTAATTCTTTATGAATTTTGTATTATTTTTCGTTTTCTATATTATTATTATGCCAATCGAAATCAGGTAGGAAATCTATCAGATGTCAAAACAAGAAACGAAGTTCAAGGCCTTATGTCGCTATATTATCGGGTCACGTTGTGGAACATGAAATCCGTTTTATTGACACTCGTCATTTAATCAATCTTACGGAGAGACGAGGAGGAGTAAAAAAGATATTGCGTGAACTCATAATATTTTTTTCCTTGTCAATGCAAATGCTTATTATGTAAATCGAACTTACCAGTTAGACTCGCATTGCTGTTAACTCTGCTTAAAACTTTTCTCCTGTTGTTGTTAGTTACACAACGCTCTAGTTTGAAAATTACTTAGTCTAAATTTGTTTAATTCGTGAATTCTAATTGTGTAATACCTTAAAAGTGGATCAATCTATAAATACATAATAATAATAATAGTAATAGTAATAATAATAACCATAGTAATAGTAATGATAATGATTGTTAAAATTGAACTTTTTGTTAGAAACGGCCATGGTGTTGATATGTTGATATGATTTCTCGGTTAATCTTGAAATCTAATATTCGACCATTTTTTCGAGCACCTCAGGTCGTATATGTGCAACATCGCGATTTATGTTGACTTCCAAATGATCCAAATGTTTATCAACATAGGTTAGCGACTTTACATATCCCCAAAGAAAATAGTAGAAGTGTGATATCTCACGATCGTGAAAGCCAATGCACAAGCCTATTTTGTGAAATTATGCGATCAGTAAACATTTCCTGCAGTAAATTGATTGTGCTGCGGGCTGTGTGGTACGTTGCGCTGTCCTGTTAAAACCAGAGCTTCTCCACAATAACGCCATTTAATGGGGGAAAGAAAAAAATTAGTAATCATGAATTTATAGCGCTCTCTGTTTATTGTAATATTTTGGCCGATGTCATCTTTGAAGGAAATTTGGCCAATGACTCCACTTGACCATAAAACACTCCAAACAGATTTTTTCCTGGGTATAACGGCGTCTCAATAATGGCATCTGAATCTTCTGTACTTCATATGCGGCAATTTTTTTGACGGTAACATTCAACTCAACACAAGTCTTATTGCAGAACAAAATTCTGTGGTGAAATCTTGTTTTCAGCCCATTCACCGAATGTACAACGAGCAGGACGGACACGTGGCTTCAATTCTTGCGTGAGTTCTTAAATTAAAATCCTTTCACAAAATTTTTCATGAAGTTGATGAACAAAGCTTCAATTGTCCTGCACGATGGTGAAACGAGTCATTATCATTAATATTTGCAAGGGACAGGGAGACCTGTAAAGGTCTCTTTTAATATTTGGCGAATAATATAGTTTTAAAATTCGCGAAAGAGTTTCAGATATCCCCATATGTACAATTGCTTCTTGATCGTGATTAGCTTTTAATATGTTCTTGCGGTGTCTAATAAGAACTACGATTTTGTAGTCGGAAAGATTATTCTTAGATGATGTTTGTCCAAAGTGTTTATAGAGGACATTATCTCCTATACGAAATGCTGGATATGCATCAGAACGTACCCGTATACCTTTTAACATGGTTTTGTACCAGTATTCAGTATTATTATAGATAATGTGTCAGGCACATGAATAAGGATCCTTTTTTGATGTTCAACGTCAAAGTAATTTCGAAAAATATCCATTTATAAAACCCAACCCTCCAAGCCCAAGATCATTCATCTCTCAAAAGTATCTTGAACTTACTTGACAGCAACTTTTCGCGCATCAGTTGTTAGAATTTGCGTTGCATTTGCATTTTATTGGAATGTAATACTTTGAAACTATTCACAGTTAAAACATTTTTTTGTTGGCTTTCTCTAGGTCGGAAATAAATTTTCGGAATGCCGATTGTTAGGTTTTTGATTTAGCTTAGAATTAGCTAGTCGTGTGTTTAATATTGACGTTTTAGTCGAATCTTGCACCATTATATCAATTTCACAGTCTCTGCGTCATTGATCAATAATATCCGATATCGTTAAAAAGTTTATCTTTGTATCAAGAATGCCCTAGAGCTGAAAGTACTTTTAGAAAAAAAGCGCTTTATCTGCACTATCGTTTAGCAACAATTTGATTACTTCTAGAGGTGTAACAACACGCACGAAAAAATATTTGCCAACCATGTTTGTAACGTCATAGTGTTTACTTCGATTTAGAATTAACAAACTTGTGGGTTCTATATAATGAAAGCGCATTTTTTTTGCTTAAACTAAAATATGCCACATTCTTTTTATGACTCCTTCTAGGAACATAATTTATTATGATTGCACCACTTCTTGCCTTTAGTGCAATAATTGGCGTCCGCCCAAAAATATGTGAATTAATGTAGAGTTTCCATCAAAGGATATAAAGGACATTCAGTTGGTTTGTAAGTACGAAACTGCCAAATTTTATCACAAAGGACATTCAGTTGGTTTGTAAGTACGAAACTGCCAAATTTTATCAAAGTTAAGCTTGTAAATATATATATTATGGACAAACAAAAAAAAGTAGATTAAAAGAGGTCTATGATGTTGAAAATACAAAATTAATGTTGAATTTGAACAAATGTTTTGAATTAAAGTAAAAATATGTGCATTGGGTTCACATATTTTTTTAATTATATACGAACACATATTGAGTTCTATACGTTTTAAAATGTAAAGCTGAGCAGGAGCAATTTATGCACGGTTTTAAGCAGATTTTTAGTCTGTGTTTTGAAAAGAATCTGTTTGACAACTCTACAATTACTAATGCTGTAATATCAGTGTTGTTAATAAGAGGCTCAAGAGGCGTGGAAAAATAGTGGTGTTGACCTGCTATAGTAAAAATAATAAAAAAAACAAATGGGAAACGTTTGCGTGATAAAAATAAGTCCTGGTGTTAAAAGTTTTACTTCTATTACTTATGTTATAATTATTGCGCATTTCGATATAATATCATTGTGGTTAAACAAGGGTATAATGTTCACCTCCACAACTTTTGCTATACGGAGAGGTCTCGACATAAGAATAGTTCCCATTTTACTGCTTGTTTTAAGGTTGATTTGAATGCTTCCATCAAAAGATGCTGAGAGCAGAGTAGGTACAGTACAACATTTTAGTATCAGAGTTTCCGATTAAATATTTTATGAAAACTATTGCCACGTGTAGTTTCCGTATTTTGAAAGATCTAAATACTGATTATTTGTTATAATGTCACTGAAAATACACGTATACATATTATACAACAAATGGTTGGAGGACAAATGACTGAGAATGAATATTACCAAACCGATATGTTTTATTATTTCAACCCACGTCGTATTTGATTGGATCCGAATTAGTTCGAAATAATTTCGTGTAAACCGAATTAGGGAAGTAGGTGTTCACGTTGCAATAAGCGTGCTTCTAAATTTACAACTAACCGCTAAACGTGCACTCTTGTATCATGTATCCTACTTCAAAAAGTAGTTCAATTATATTACGTACTTCTCGTTTGTGTTAAAATTGAATCCTCAATGAAAAGATACTCAATTGCAAACTTATTTTGCGTTATTGGAATTATTCGCTCACGTGGGGAATTAATACGTAAAGAGTAATAAGTTTTCAACAACCTGACCGATGGTAGCTGCAATTTGATAGCAATGTCTCATATGAGAATTAGGTGATTCTACAAGAGAACTGGCATTTTACTAGAACTTGTAATTACTCTGGTCGCACTCCCGAAAGTTTAATAATCAGAAAATGGCAAAGACAGGACCGCCTATGCTGTTTTGGTGTTCAGAGTTAACAAAACGTCGTGATTATGTAATATTTTGGAATACGATCGCTTTAAGAACAATTAAGATTGTTCGCTAATAAACATCCTATCATGCATATGCTGTTTGTAATTATTTAAATTTAATTATCGGATAATAGTGGAGCATTATGAAGCGTTCATTCACAAAATAAATTTTGTTTGTAGATGTATATACACTCCGCCAAAAAAGTACCGCTTAGATTACGAAAAGGCGTTTATAGACCGAGATATTTTGTACACGTCCACAACTAGCTTTTGAATAAGTTCGTTTTTGTTATTACAAAAACATTTTAGAATAGTGCATATACACATGGTTTACTTAGTTCTTTATTTAAAGTGTTTCTGTACGGACAATTTTTTATGTGTGCGGTTAGAATACTTTAAATGTAGTAATGTTATCACGAGCAAAATGAGTAATTTAATTTCAGAACAAGTCGTTGGTATAGTTGTTTTGATCGAAAATGGACGATCTCAAACATACGTGGCTAATTTGATGAATATTAATCAGTCAAGTGTTCCTAGGGCAGATATAGAGAAACAGAAGGTTACATGCGGAGGCCGATACCATCCAAGCTGTACAACTCCCCAAGATGATTGGTTTTAAGATTACAAGCATTACGTCGAGGGCATGTAACCGCAAGGCAATTACAGATCGGTTTGGCTAGAGCTAAAATTACTCGGATAAGTGCCCAAGCCGTTCGTAATAGGTTGAGTCACAGTGGAATAAAAGCCAGAGTAGCTGCTACAGCTCCACGTCTTACTAGGAATCAATAAATGGCCCGTTTAAGGTTTCGTAGGGGACATGTCAATTAAGAAATGAATGACTAGACCAATATACTCTTCACAGATGAGTCAAACTTTAGATTTTACACCTTAGATAAACATATGCCAGTGTACAGACGAAACGGTGTCCCAGTGCACCATCAAGTCTACGTCTAATTTTTGGTAGTGGCTCTATCATGGTTTGGGGAGGCATCTCTTTAGTAGGTCGTACAGAGTTAGTATCAGTAAACAGAGGTACAATGACTGCTCACAGGTACATAACAGGCATCTTACAAGACCATGCAGCACCATACGCTGCAATAACAAATTCTGTCTCCATGTAGCGATAATCGACCGGGAATATCTTGATGAGGTTGACATTCGATTAGATTGGCCTGCGGTAAGTCTAGACATGAATTCTATTGAAAATATGTGGGATTATCTTCACGGACCGAACATGTTGCCCCAGTAGAGCTTGAGGGATTAGAAGATGCCTTTCGTGAGGCGTGAGAGAATTTAGACCAAGCTTACATACGGAAGTAATTGACTCCATGCCAAACCGAATGCGAGCGGTCATAAGAATCAGAGTTGGCAATATCGAGTATCAAGCTACTACTCCCAATTGTTTTTTCAAAAATATAATTTGTTTTACCATATCTGCTTAATAAAAATTTCAAATATGAGGTTCTCTTTTCATTTGATCCCTATATTATTTAAATAATCATAACAATTGGTTCTTGGAATATATTAGGATATTTTAAAAGCTTGTTTAGTTAACATTATTCCTGTGCTTCAAAAATTAATTATGCGATATCTTTATGCGGAGTGTATACGTATACATGATGCTACTTCAAAAGTAAAAAGTTCAAAGAGTTATTTGATTGTATGATGTCATCTAATGCGAACTTTAGCAAAACACGTAATTCTCAAATAAGCTAGCAACGATATTAACTAGATGTCAGTAACGATTTTTTCCAAAATTATGTAACTAGCTTATCCTTCTTTTCTATTATTAGCAATAACCGTATGTTGTCAACACGTGCTTGTAAATAGTAACTTCTCTTTCTCTCTCCGCTTTGGTCTCCTTCTCTTTTCCTGGCTTTTCGCTGATGTTACGTAACTAACTGTGCGGGGCAATAATTATTTATAATGAATCTAAAATTGCATAACTACCTTTGTTATTAATATCTGTTTATTTGTGTACGAACTTATTTCAGATGTTGTGTGTCTATAGGTATAATATACAATGCGTTTATAAATTTATCCACTAAAAATTAATGCACATAACAACAGAAGACTCTGTAATAGAAGACTCATCGAAAAGTGTCCAGATACCAATAAAATAGTTAATACATTTTAATGAAAATTATGAGCGACTGATAAACATAAGCTTATAATCCCAATTTAAAGTCGCCGTCTTCTTGAATCTTTTATGAGATAACGAATCGTTTAATCGAAGTATGTTATTGTTTTCATTGAGCGACTGAATTTTAAAATCGATTTTTACTGAATTTTAAAATCGAGAAAGTTTTCTCGTGGAACTAACTGGGGATATTAAATGTTTAAACTAAACGCCGAGTATTAACGGAGAGATTGTCTTTCTTACTGCGTCTAAAATTTAATCTGCTAATTGGATTGAATGCCTTTTTCTTGATCGGTCAGCATTACCATTTCCTGTATTGTACGAACCAATTTTACGAAGATGTTGACCTAGTCTTCGAAATACATTTCCACTGTGATCTCTCTGGTTTGGAAAACGTATGCGACTTCCTCCTTCTACAATATTAACATTTTCATTACAGAAACTGTATATCATATACATATCGGCATATTTACTGACTGTAATAAAATCCATTATGGGGCAATAAAATAACAAAAGAACGGAAAAATAGAAACACAAGAACTAATCAACATTATATAAATAATCATGAAAAGACCATCTCATTATAACACTAAAGTAGAATTAGATACATAGCTAAAATTTGACAGCAATGTTTTTATTACAACGTTACCAAATGTGTTCTTTGTGAAAATATGTCAATTTAAATCTTGAAAATAAATTTTGAAGTCAAACGTTTGCGAAAAGCCTGTGACTGTAGACAGATATTTAACAATAATGCTTATTTGTGGGCTAAAAGTCCTAAATTAGAGAACCTCATGAAGCATGGTGCAATATTTTAATGTTGAGATTTTCAATTCAGAACCGAGCACAGAATGTCACTGCGTGTAGCTTTCACGCCAATCTGTACAAGCTTTACACATAAGATGTATATATACATATCTTTAGATTTCAACATTAGTTTTGTTATTACAAAATATATAGCATCTTCTTATTTCCTAATCTTTCAAAAGATATTGATTAATTCCTTTTGTTCCAGAGTAATTCTAGAGAATCTAATATTGACAATGGAGTCGGAATCAGGAACAACAAATACTAAAATTTCAGATTCTGGTTACTCGAATAGTTGCAGCAATAGCAATTCTCAGAGAAGGTAAGATAGACAAACAGTTTTACATATTTGTAAAATAGTGGACTTAATTTCTTTTGTCTACATAATTGGAAGGACACGACGATATTTCTAAAATATATAAACTAGAATATCGATAATATGATTATTGATTTTGTCACAGATTATAGATAAGCTTTTAGATTTTTTCTAACAAAATTCAAAAAATGACTTAACTTTAAACGTTTAAGTTGAAATTAACCATAGCCTAAATTAAACTTGGATAATTGGTTACTTGATCTAAAAATAATGTATTTATGCCCTACTAGCAACTGTAGCTATCGATATCTGGGAAGGTATGAATGTGAAAGATCCCAGAAAGATTTGAAACTTTGTGTGTGCATGGGACATGCTGAGAACTAGTACGGAAAAACGTGTTAATGTACTGAAGACTTCGTTAGAACGACTTTCTGTTTTTAGCACTAGTCGAAATAGCTTTTAAAACGACGCTAAACACATGTAAAGTTTATTCAAAACAAATGAATGTATATCAACAAAATAATGTAAAGTAAAACTATATAAATACTGACGTGTGTACCTGGTGTAGTCATGTCGTATCGTGCGCGTGTATGTATATATAAACACATATAGGAATAACAGCATTTTACTAAAAACAAATGAATATGTTTAGAGTAGAAATGTGACAGGTATATATTTATTAATCTGTTTATATAATACAGTGCCTGGCAAGCACTGGCAACATAACCAGTAAAAATGAAATTCTTCAAAAAAATGGTTGTTTCGGTTTGTGTATAAATTTTATAGAAAAGGTACTAGATATTATGTATAAATTTAAGATTTTTATGTGGAATTCGAAAATGCGGTAGTACATTGAATATCCCACATAACGAGTTGTCACACTTTTAGTTTTAGTAAATCCCAGTGACATTGATAATGCGCCAAATTTTCTGATTACTACGATTTATATTTTGTTGATGTTGCGCAGTACTCAGGTAAATCATGTAAAATTAAATATGTTTACAAGTTTTACAATGAAATAATAAAATAGTTTATTATTCTTAATAACTGAGAGTTTCAGTCAGTTATGTGCAACTTACTGGCGACTTTTGTTGTCAAAATTTTCATTATGTATGAAAAAAGTTTTTGCTTCGTCGTTTATATTAAATATCCATCCTGTATATATAACCTTCAATCAATTTTCCGGGTGTAGCATTCTGTAAGCAATTGCAAATTAATTTCAAGGAATTTATAAATAGGTAGAATGGCTCTAAAGTTCTTCCATATACGACAAAATTATTCTCAACAATATAATCACTAGTATAAAATATATGATTTTCTAAAATATTTGCTTTTTGGTATCTTAATCATCAACACTCATAATAAAAAAATGTACCAACCCTTATTATTTATTTCCAATGAGTAATAAAACTACATAATTATTTATGTTCGCAAAGCTGGTGCCAAATCATGAGCGCGCAAAAAACAGGTGTAATACGACGCGCTGTATGAATAAAAACATTTATTACGGACATATCTAAAAGAAGAGGATCCGACTGGAAATTGCCAAGTGTATCAACACTGCGAAATTATTTACCAGGAGTGAAATTGATTTAAAAACTACTGATAACTACTTAAAAGCAGTTAACTTAACTTCAAGTGACTAGAAAAGTGTCTGTGTTATAGAGCAAGATTTAATTGTGTGCTATAAGAAATACAAATTTGATTAAATTAAGACGGATTTATAGTAACAGTGCTCCCAGGGACGTTTACTTGTTTCGTATAAATACGACACCATTGCACGTCGAACAGTCTAGTTAGATATAAAAATCATGATTCGGATGTTTAGTTGAACACATTTACAATCTTAATATGTGCTAGGTAGCTGTTTTTAGTAGGTATTACATCAATTGCAGCTTATAAATTTCTACTTCTTCCTACTAATTGTAAGTTACGTATTTCCTAGTTGGACAACTATGATTTGTAGTCTTGCGCACCTTAATAATTCTTCTAGTTTTATGTAGCTTAGAAAATGTGATGAAAATAATAATTGTAATTGTTACAGTGCAAGTTCGAAATCGCGTCATAGTGGCAGTAATTCCAGCAGAAGTAGTGGATATTGTGGAGCCCCTAGTGGTGATCCCAGGTAATTTTATTACTTTAATGAATTTATTGAGTTAATATTCTTCTTTATTAAACAGTGATAATGGCCCTACGCCTGCTACCAAGCGAAATAAAGATCGGGAACATAGGAAAAAGAAATTGAAATCAGCAGATCCTATTATAAATACTGCTGTAACCCCAACGGCAGTTACACCTACAGACAACAGAGTAAATAATGCTATTCTAAAAGATACGACAGAAATAAAAATAGGTAGGTGCAAATATTTTTCTCTGACAATATTTTTTGTGTGAAGCTGTACATGCTTATTATAGCTAGAGCTGCTAAATCATGTCGGCAAACCAGTATTATCTAAATTCGTGCCTGTTGAGTACCATACGTAATTTATACACGGATGGCGGGCTTAGTAACGATAACTGTGGGAGAATTGTGATACGTCGTATTCGTTATATTATAATAATTTTTGTGTACAATGTAATTATGTCAAAAGAAGATTGTGGTAGTGTTACTAGAAAATATCGGTTTGATGGGGATGTATAGAAGTTTATAAAAGAAATTAGAGCAATTTTGACAGCAAAAAACACGTTGAAAGTATATAACATACTTATAAAAAAGTGAAGAAAAAGCCTATAATGACCCTCTTTTAGATTTAATTTGTAGGCTAGCTGCTTGTAAGTTATCATTTACTTTACTTGCTCCAAAAGTGTTTGCGATTTTGGCTACACGATTCCAAATGGAAATTACTATGTCGATTAATAGACAATATTAAATTCAATTTAGATAATAAAGAGCTCTGGTTAAGTATGGACGAGACTACAGACTCTAAAAAGAATCTACTCTGTAATATAAACACTGGAACATTACCAATCGCCATTGTCATTGTTATCAGCTGACAAAAGAAAAACGTACTAGCGAAGCAATTATGAGGGTAGTAATGAATATATTAGTATCTCAGTTTTCACCAGACCGAATGTTACTGCTAATGACTGATTGTGTCATAACCATATTTTACGCGACTCGTTCTTTTAGAAATACGTGCAACATGTGAAGTTCGTGCTTTACATCTGTAGTAGAAACTATTAGAAAGTTATCCAGCGATAAACGAATTCATTGCTCAAACGAATTTCAGAATTTCAGAGACAGGGTCCCAGCATTCTCCAAGTTCTAACTCTTACACGTTGGGAAAATGGTTATAGGCACCGTTTTATTATTTCAAACATTTTTTTATAAATAAATTCTTCAATTTTACAATTTAATCCTGAAGAAGCAGCAGTTATTAAAGAAAGACAATTAAAATTTCAAGATACGTAAGCTTTTACAGATTTACTAACTACTCTCAACAATTACAAAGGAATAGTGAGGTAACAGCAAAGTTATAAATGCCCTTATTATTATTGTTATTAAAGGGGTCAGACAAAAGAAAATCGTCTTGTTTATAGAAAAGTTTAATGGTGTTTTCAATAGAGTTTCAGATTTTATTAAATGAAGTAAAAGTTATAGTGAGAGTAATAGTGCTTCTTCAAATCCCTTACATAACTTCAAAATTTACTTTACTAATTAATTTGTGTGGGGTGGAGTTTACTGCGATACCTGTGGACGTAGGAGTTTGTGCTACTTAGTGTAATTCAAAGGATGTTTATAGACTAAAGTTGCTCCAAAAACATATAACTGTAGGTAGCTACTGTCTCTGTCGTCAGAAATACTACTAAACATTCTCGCATTTTAAACATGATTGTGATCCGAGTACTAAGCCGAATCGTGTCGTCGTCATAATCCCACTGCTTACCAAATACATATGTCTTCCAGCCTTGAATTCCGTTTTTTTTTCAAATTGGTTTTATACTTTCTAATGAAATTTTGATCAACGAAAGGCATTTGAATTTATCACGGACCGATTTGGAAGAAACATTTGATAATTCATCACAATCAATATCTGATTCTAATAAAATGGAGTCCAAGCTCGCTATTCTCTCGTTCTCTTAACAACGAATTTCTCAATTCATGAATCAGTAACCGTAGATATATTTTATTTCCATCTAGATTTGAAAAAGTTAAAAAGAAAGTTTACGTGACCTTGAGCATTTCATACAGATTTATTTATCTTGTAGTAAATTTTCTTTGATACTTAATTATTTGCTTGTTTTCCAAACAACCTAAAATCATTATCCCAGAGTACTCCTCTTTTATTTATTTTAAAGCTTACGTTACACAAAGAAAATTAATACTTAAAAGAGAAAGGAAAAAAAAGGAATTTGATGTTGCAGTATTTTGCGAGTGCATTATTTTCCCGTTTAATTTAAATTATGATTTAGTGATACCATTGTAGCGAAATACGTATTCATTCTAAATTTTAACTGCGATTTTTAGGAGCTGAAGCCATTCCAACATCAACAGTTGAACAATCTGTCACATCAGCAGAAAATTTAGAACAAAATGAAGACCGAATTGGAGAAGCTCACGTGCCTGAAACATTGCCAACAGGTAATACTAATAACAATTTATTTACCTTTCTTGTGCCTTTTCAAACGAAATGTGTATAAGCGTATTATACTATTTGGTACACCTCTGTACGAAGCCACAGATATAACACATTGCCTCTGGTATGCTTTTTTTCATATGTTAGCGGAGTCTCCTCCTGCAGGTGACGTATTATCTCCTTGGAATAGAGACCACCCGAAGGAAGAGGGAGCCGAGAACAACGAGAGCGTTATGGAAGTAACTAATGTTGTTTACGAATCTATTGCAGACGGAGGAAATAAAATTACCAATTGTCCGCCAGAGGTAAGTTTTTTGTTGCTTGATTTGGTAATTTAAATTTGTTAAAGCTTAAGTCTATAATATGTAATTCCGCCAACTGATAATTTTTGCTTAATGATTTACTAACATGCGTTACTTATTTTTGAAAGAATATATATTTATATTGTTTATTTAAAAATGAATTTCTATAACATCATGTATAATAAAAGGAGCTATAACCAATGGTTTACAATAATTCGCCCCTTATTTTAGCACTGTGCCGCATTACCTTTGTTGACCATAACTACTCGTATTCAGCATTGTGTCTACGCGTTTTGCATATTCTTCTGATTATATTTTTTACAATTTTGCTTTTAGTTCATTTATAATGCATGTTAGGTTTTTATGAAACTTTTACTGCTATGTATTTTATTTTATGCTTTTATAAATATGTATTTGCCAAATCACGTGTACCTCTGCCTTAAATATAACTAAAAGGAAATTAGTTGGGTATACCAAGTTATTGGATTCAAATTATCAGCTACCTGAATCATTATGGTTTTGACCTTGTATAAAAGATTTTTTTTTATAAAGTCTCTTACAAAGAAATTCAATATTGAGAGGTACAGCGATCCTTATTCCCAATTCACTGCTGTGATACTAGAATTGCATTCGTCTCCAAATTCCATTTGAAGAAAGTTGAGTATCGGCCTTAAACGAGTGTAGCGTTACAAAAATAACATTCCAATAAGCGATTATCTGTTACACCTCTTTGTACATTCATAGAGAAGTGTACTTGATATCGAATGTTTTGTGCTTTGTAAGAGATCATCTCATTTTGAAAGCGATAATCACATTTATTAAATATACCACTCTGACGAAACTTTGATTTATCTATTCAACATTTTTTGCAGATTCATATTTACAAAATCTGCTTATGTACTTTGTGTTTTGATATTGTATTATTACGTTATTTATTGTTTAAAAACTGGAATAAAAGCAGAGATGTATTTAGGATATAATAAATTATCCTAATATTAATTGTAACGCTATACAAAATAGTGTATTATGCCTACGACGCCATTCTTATGGCGGAATCGGACGACGATCTACAGTGTCTACTACATGAATTTAGTAAAGCCGGAGGAATACTCAATACCAAAAGTATGGTAATCTATAAAGGGCCAATAACCTTAGAAAGAAGTACAAGTACAAACTAAGAAAGCATCTAGAACATCTGGTTGTCTTTGAGATTTCATCTAGAAAAATAAGTATATGTTCATCAAAAGTAAGTTAGGGTATACAAACATATGTACGGCCTATATCATGATGACTCATGTTGCAAAAACAAGGGGAGAAACACCACGGACTAAGAATTTCATGCGAACAACCGATATTAATATAATTAAAGGAGCGACAGTAAGTGAGAAAATTAGAAGCGCACAAATAGGAAAAGAATGTAGTGTGCAGGATGTCGTACAACTTGTTTGAACGCAGATATAAAGAGGTATATGGAGAGACCATATCTACTATATGGCATCCAACCATTTGACGAAATGGGCAAGAACGGCAATACCTGTTTCTAGAAGGCTACCCGGTAAAACACCTAAGAGGTGGCAATAATTTTTGGGGCTCTACGTCACATGAGGTCTAAATAGAGCAGAATGAACAGGAGTACGTCCTACCAAAAATGCAGTTTTCAAATAAAACAAGTGACCCTTATTTTAGCACTGTGCCGCATTACCTTTGTTGACCATAACTACTCGTATTCAGCATTGTGTCTACGCGTTTTGCATACTTCAAATCGCTGTAAAGGGCGAATATTTCTATTGGACTTGTTTTTCAAGTTTTTAATTACTTTAACCCTGACAAAGATAAAATGTATTTCTTCTGATGGTGAACTGATCAACAAGTTTATCAAAATTTATGTATTTAAGGTAAATGTCTAGTTATATAGTATACGCCATCTGGCGATCAGGATATTGCTCCTATCATGAGAGTGCTAGATGTCGCCAAATTTGTAAGAGAGGAGATAAACTTATAAATCATGTAAACTGGTATATTAGACCGAGTAACAATTTCAAAATTTGGGATGTCTATATTTTTTCCACAAAAGAATGAAATAAAGCTGAGTACTTTTTTGTTCCTGACATATGAAAGAGGAACATAAATGATATGTTTTAGACTATAAAAACCCCAACAAGAAATAAAAGGCCTTCAACTTGTGATGCGTCGTTGACAAGAAAAAGCTGTCCGACCGGATCAATCGTTACATCGTTTTACTTGAAAGACCTGGGAAAATCTGCGTACAATCATATTTCAGAAGAAATATTTGTTATTGTGTCGAAAACAATGACAACCATTTTGAAAATTTACTGCGTTAACTTCAAATATAAAAATTTGAAATTTAATCAAAAACTATTAAAGTATTGGGGTGGCATATCTGAATATATGTTATCTCTTCGTATCTTAGAAGCAATTTTATGAAATTTTATACCTTTTTAGTTTTGTAAAATATAAACATTTTGTTTTTAAGTGGTGACACAAAGCACAATTACTATTTAATTATGATATAATAATTATATAAACAGGTTCGAGGATACGGATAGTGTGATAACTATTTAATTCTATAAAATTTATGAATATGAATTATTCAAATATTTATGGCATATAAAATCTCCACATATGTTCAGTTGAATTGAAAGCGAAAATTTATTTTGAATTACAGAATGGTTTCTGTTGCGTAATTTCCATGTATGATGGAGTTGTGCTGTACACAACCCCAAGTTTAACATCAGTACTAGGATTTCCAAAGGATATGTGGTTAGGTCGTTCATTTATAGATTTTGTTCATCCCAAAGATCGAGAAACGTTTTCTGCACAAATTACGACCGGAGTAGCATTACCTTTAACAGATTCTATGGGAAAATACAAAGGTAAGATTTATATATTGTTAGGAATAGCTTGATGGTATAAGAAATATTTTACGTAAAATATTGTGTGGGCTAATTTTATGTACTATACACATTTTTCAATTTTATAGATGTTAGAAATACCCTATATGTATGCCTAAGAAAATATAGAGGATTGAAAACTTTAGGCTACGGGATAGTGGAAAAAGCTGTATCCTATGAAGCTTTTCAATTAACTGTTACCATTAGACATGTTGCGGATTCACCAAAAGCAAAATATATTGACAATAGCGGAGGAATGTTTCTAGTTGTTGTAGCTGTTCCAGTATACTCTAGTTATAGAGGTAGTTTCTGCGTTTACGGATTGGATGTTAAGTTAACTAAATAAGTTTTATAGTGCCGAGTGAAAGAAGAAAGTCTGCCAAATTCGGTATGCGACACACTGCAGCTTGTACATTCAGTCATGTAGATCCTGAAGTAGTAACAAATTTTGGCTTCCTTCCACAGGATATGCTAGGGAAATCGGTATTTGATTTTTATCATCCGGAAGATATGCCATTTCTCAAGGAAGTGTATGAATCAGGTAAAAACTTGATTTTTATATTTGTATGAAAGCGTGTATGCTAAAACTACTGTATGTTTCAAAAATTTTAGATTTATAAACAAAATTATTTAATTTGTGGTACCTTATTTTAAAACGCTCTTTTTTCTGAGTCAAACAAGAGAAAGAAAGGCATCTAACATTTTTATTGGAAACATCAGCGAAAGTAGTAGTCTTTATCACTAAAACGTGAAAATTAAATATATTTACCAGTATAAATTAAGGGTTTCGCCGCCTGTAGTAAATACTACTAAAAAGAATAATTCAATAAAAAAAAGAAAATATTGTGAATCGAAATAAATTAACAAATAATGGTAAGAAAAGTATTTATTTTTTCTTATTATAATTGGGCAAAGCAATTGTCGTTTATAACTTGACGGAGGTTATAATTAATAAATACCTGATATGTTAGAGGTTATTTTTCTTCATTTACACTATGTTGAAAGATGAAAAAGAAACAGAAGACATTACGAAATTTTGTTTTAAGTGGTTTCTCTTCAATATACCCATCCCGAGGTTTAATTATTAATTACTGCACATATTCTTAGCACTCCTCTAATTAAATATTCCAGAATCGTCTGTAATTTCAGTTCATACTACCTGGAATTTCTGGCAACGATCTCTTGCGCGTTACTCCCCTTTCTCGAATTCTTCGCTCCAATTCATCCCACACTGATTCTATTGACGACAAATCTACAGATTGGGGTGGCCAAATCTTCCGTATTAATTTACCTTCTTCTTCGAGTGGCATCAAGTAAGTTCTATATACGCGGGATAAATGTTTGGGATCGTTATCTTCTTGCAAGATAAAGTTTAGGTCATATAGTCTTTCCCCACTTAACACAGCATTTTCCCTTTAAGATTCTCAGATAGAAGATCCCACCTATTTTTATTAAATTGGCTACAGCTGTACCAACAAAACAACCTCAAACCATTGCACTACTTCCGCCATGTTTCACACTATGAACCACGCATTGGTCATACTCTTTCTTCAATCTATTCCCTCACAAATGATCGAGGTTTTGAAACAAAGGTTTGGAATTTTTTTGACACTTTCACTCTTTTAGCGATTTGTACTAGTGTATACTCTTGACCACGTAAAATTGCGTTCACCGGGACTGGAAAAGGGCTTTATGGTCCTATTTTCTGTTTGTGGTCAGTTTTACTTATAGTTAATTGAGTAATAGATGCATTGGAACATTCGTTAAACATTTCACAATCTTCTAAATGAGTTGCCATTTTATCCCTATGATTAAAACTTCATTTTTCTTAATGGTCAGATAAATTACGCATTTTTAATAGCAATTACAAAAAAAGTTACACAAATAATATTTTTTTCAAAAAGAAAATTGTTAATGCACTGAATTCGAATAATACTACAAACGCATCACTCTTGCGTAGAAGAAAATCAACTTGTATATATGTAATATGTGCTACATGTAATATTTATTTTTGCAGTTATGAAAATGTGTCAAATAGCTGGTTCAGTATTTAGAAGTAAACCATATCGTTTTGCTGTGCAAAATGGTGGTTTCGCCATGATAGAGACAGAATGGTCAAGTTTCGTTAACCCTTGGTCAAGAAGATTAGAATTTGTGATTGGTTTACATCGAGTTTTGGAGGTAGTATTAATGACTTTCAGAAATCGACAATTATACTAAAACATATTTACGCATAGGGACCTAGTAATCCTAATATTTTTGATACACGAAGAGACGACAAAATTAAACACATATCGGAAGAGGTTCTAAAAGAGAGTAAACTTATACAGGAAGAAATTCTTATTCTACTCAACAAGGTATGCAATGTTTATTATTGAAGTAATCTTTCATTGTAACAATTAAGTGAATATAACTAGGAATTAACGAGACCGACGGAAGCAGTAAAACATGAAGTATCGAAAAGATGTAAGGACCTGGCAACATTTATGGAAACCCTTACTGATGAGGTATCCAAATCAAATTTGCAGCTAGATTTACCGCAGGATCCTGATCCAACTATATCTGTAAGTTAACTGATAGCGAATATGAGAAGCTTCTGAAAGACAGAAAATAGGTGATACAAAATTATACCTCTCATGAAGGTAGTCGTCATCTTACGGGAAGAACAAATTTGCGTTTCATATTGAAAGAAATAAAACGTACTCTGTATTTTATATGGTAAAATTAATAATCTTTAATTAGCTATAACTTTAATTTTGGATTTTATAGCTGATACTACAATTTACCATTTCAACTCTTTAATATGAAATGAAACTGTTAACAGAGCGTTAAGTAGCTCAGAGTATTTCTGGTTTCCCAGGTTCAAGCACAAGCCACAGTTTTCAGAACTGTATTAAAACGGTAGCAATATGTACGCGATTGTATTGCTGAATAAAAATTTACCAAAATGTCGATTTTAAATATAAGTACATACATAAATTTCTCGATTCTCAGTAGAAGAAAATAAATAATTTGATATATAAACTTGAACTGTATAAAGGGTATTTTATTTGTTCGAAAACTGGCAACATCTAACTGGTATTTCGATGCAATGAAAAGAATATTATTTAAAGTGCCGCACATCGATTGGTAAAAAAATAAACTCATCATTATCTAGCTGAAAAGAAAAAGCTACAATTTCAGTCAGATACGAAACGAAGTGTATAGTTGCACATTTTGATGTACCTCCATGTTATATGGTAACACAAAGAAGTTAGTTGTTTAATGCACTTATACTTGATGTGTTTAAAGAACATTAATTGATTAAAGAGATTCGGTTATAATCAACTAATTACATCCATCTAATCCTTCAATAAATAAGCTCTTTGAAAAATCAGTCAGGAAATAATATGAGAAATGGTTAAAACGGCTACAGTGAAAGCAAAAAAGTGTGTAGCCCTAAAAAAGTAGTGGCTAAATATTTCTGACATAGTTGTACAAAAAAAAGTTATATAACCAACGCACTTACTGGTGGAAAAGGGGATAACATTTACCCTAATGCATATGATTTATGTTCAACAATCACATGAAAAGAACGTAGAAGAAGGTGGTTATTATAATTAGTAGATTAGATAACATTTTCGAATCAAGAAATGTGGTGTTTAATTGAATATTTGTTAGGTTTATGGAAATTGCGAGTTTGTAGTACAACAGTACAAACTGAGCAACGCTTTGCTGAGCAAACCTTTTAAATAACAGTGCGAATAACTTGCTTAAATTTGCATACAAGAACTGCATACAATTGTCTATGAAGTTCATTAAGAAAACTTAAAAATCGTGAAAATAGATATAATTACCAGAAAGTATCTCTGTAGTTAATTGTTATCTGTCTCTTTAATATCAAAATAACGGAAACAAAAAATAGTCGAAACAAATTCATTGAAGAGATAACTATTATTTGAAGAATATTTTGGGAAGGGAAAGATAATATTAATTCATTACAGTTCCGAAGTAAGTTCAGATTGTAGTATCTTACCCAGAGAAATGGTATCTGTACCTACGTAAGTACAGATACAGAAGATTTATGGTTATACACTTGGGTGACAGAATAAAATAGACACCAGGTAAAGCGGTATAATTATGTAAACAGATAAATTCTAAGAACGAATTAAGAACTTTCTCTTGTCATTAGGGTAGGGGTAGATGTATCGGAAGGAATTCGTCATAGTTTAGTATCGTTACAACTATGCCTCGCTTACAAGGTTCGAGTGATATTAGCGACTTCACGCGGGGTCGCATCGTTGGCCAGAGTGAACGCGGCGCTTCGCAACGTCAAATAAGTAAATTTTTAAATAGTCCTTCGTCCACAGTTAACCATATGATTACACAATTTAAACGCAAGGAAAAGACAACAGTGGAGCCGAGACCAGGTCGTACCGGACCTTCTGAAGGAAGTAAAAGCGTGCTTGTGCGCGAAGTGTTAAGAGAACCGCGAAAAAGTACAGCTGAGCTTGCGGCAACTTCACAGAAAAGTCAGCGCACCGTTCTGCGATACCTCCACAGTGTGTGGATGTATAAAAGGGTGGCAAAGAAAAAACCTCTCCTTACGGCGTTTCAAAAACGTCGTCGAAAGGCTTGGGCAATCGAAATACGAACGAAGCCCGAAGAGTTTTGGCGGTCTGTAATCTTTTCAGACGAAAGCAGATACTGCCAATTCAGTGATAGTGGTCGTACGTGGGTATGGAGACGTTCGTCACAGCAACTGGACGACAAATTTTTGCATCAGACGGTGAAATACGGTGGTATGAACATCATGGTGTGGGGCGCGATATGGTATGGTGGAAGATCGCAATTAGTAATCTGCGACGGAAATATAAATGTGGCAAAATATATCCAAATACTAACAGAAGGACTACTACCGATATTTGACAACGCCATTTTATCTAAAGAAGACACCACTTTTATGGAGGATGGAGCACCCTGCCACAAAGCAAGAACAACAACCACATGGAAAGAGGAACAGTGGATTCGGATTTTACGATGGCCAGGCCAATCATCAGACATGAATCCGATGGAGAATGTTTGGCACATAATGCAGACAAATATGGCGAAACGGCCCCGAAAACCCAGCAATAAGGAAGAACTCGTGGCAGCTGTTACAGAAGAGTGGTTAAATATTCCAGAAGACACCATTAATCATTTAATAGATTCTATGCCACGACGACTCGCAGCACTTCACGCAAGTAAAGGTGGATCGACAAAATATTAGTCTAATTTAAAAATTTTAAAATATTTCGTATATATAACGAGAATAGAATCTTGTTTTTAATTAGTAGGTGTCTATTTTATTCTGTCACCCTAGTGTATATTAGGCATGCATCTTCTCCGTACATGGTTGAAAAAAAGTACCAATACGAAACCTGCATTTCTATAAAAAAATATGTTTAAAAATTATCTCTCGAGAAGAATTTAATTTATTTCTTCAAATATTAGCATATTCTGTAATTTAGAAAATTCGCGATGTGATTAAAAAAATTCAGTTTTCCATTATTATACAGATATTGATAATTTCTTTCTTTTTATAGGAACGTGATTCTGTGATGCTGGGAGAAATATCTCCTCATCATGATTATTACGATAGCAAGTCTTCATCAGAAACGCCTCCAAGTTATAATCAATTAAACTATAACGAGAATATCCAGCGCTTTTTCCAAAGCAAACCCAAGACAACCGTTTCCGATGAAAGCGGTGAAAGACCAGGACCATTACAAAGTACAACGGATACAGACCAAGAAGCGAAAAGCCTTTCGGCGGTTCAAGAATGTTCAAACAATCAGTAAGTATTAACTACGAAAACAAAATGTGAACGGGTTTGGTACCTAAACGTTACTGTTTCAGAAAATGCTTGTCTCCAGTTCAAAATAGCGGTGCTTCAGGAAGTGGTAGCGCGGGTAATCTGAGCTCTGGAAGCAACCCGAATATTGAAAGTGCCACAACGAGTGCAACACATACATCAAATGATTCTTACAAAGCACCTCATCTAACGGAAGCTCTTCTTTTCAAGTACGTGCCTTTCGTGTCGGTATTTGCACAAACATTGTTTACTAAAAAATAGTTGCAGACCATTGTTATTTTATAAGAGTTCATTTGACTCTCACAAAATCTAATAAAAAGATTCGAGCACCATGATTCTTAATTAGTTCTTTAGATATAGTTCTTATTTGAAATTTCGAAGTGCACTTCACGTGCAGGCATTTAGAGAAATTCAAAGCAAGAATAATTAGATTTTTATAATATAGTTTCAATTCTGATGTAAATACTTGTTTTGCGAAATATTCGAGCATTTCTCTAACTTTCTAGACACATCCTTTAACACAAAATTATGAAATGTATGTTGAACAAACGTTTTCGCAAGTTATTGGCGAAATTGAACCGTAAACATGCCAAAACATGACAGTATCATGCAAATTACTGTAGCATGAAACACTTATATCAAAAGGTACACTTTTATAAACACTAGTTTCCCATCAAATAGACAATCTAAACGCAAAATGGTTCCGGCACAATAATGCAATATTAATGCAGGCCGAATAACTCTTTAAATTAAGCTTGCTTCGCCAGCTTTAAAAAAACTACTATTGCTGAATACGTAATGCTGACGCAGCTGAATTATTCATAGAAAAAAATATATAAACAGATACAAATACAATTATATACAAAAATGTTTAAATGGAGTCTATATCTGGCCTAAAGTAACAAGCGTTCAAACAAGTTTTACCTCAAAGTAGCCTTTGAAATTATAATTATGGTTTAGTTTGTTAGAATTCTTAATACGAATTTTGTTTGGCACAGGCTATATTAATGATATGATAAATACTCTGCCAATTTGACAATTCATGCAATTAAATATAGGACAAGTTACGACAAAGGTATGTATTGGAATATTAGAGGTAAAATTTATTTGAACGCTTTTTATTTAAGAATAAATAAGTTGTTAGTTTTAGGTATTTGAAGTATTATTATATAATTAGTTTAATTTGTCTTTTAAAGGCATAACGAAGACATGGAAAAAATAATGATTAAACGTCATAGGGAACAAAGAACCAGTACAAAAGTAGATAGGGAAAGTAAAAAATCTCATCATAAGACTGAAAGGAGCGGTGTCGGGGAAAAGATTATTGATAAAAATGAGGTATGATTATAGGGATTTACATAGGCATATAATATAATTATTTTTTTTTATAGAATCATGGAAATCATGGAATTAAAAGAAGCGGTTCGCATTCTTGGGAGGAAGATAGTCATAAGGTATCTAAGTACAAACATCAACCTGATACAATTAACAACAACGGTGATATGGAAACATCTAATAGTTTTCACGCACTTAGAAATTCGAATTTTCCTCCTCCCACATCTATTGCGTCTGGCATACTGAACAGTGATATATTCGCTACGGGCGTAAGTAACGTTATCTAAAATGTTCTAAGCATTTATTTAGAATTACTCTTGTGATTATTTATGTTATACGCTAAAGCATTTTCCTTGCTCATAGGTAAACGATGTAAATTTATGGCCACCGTTCTCCGTTACGCTTACACCAATCAATAATACGCAAACAGGAGTAACTTCAACGCCAAACACGAATGGAAGTTTTGCTACTGGAATGGTTCCTGTTTACTACATTCCAGCGCATCAACGATCTCTTCAATCAGATCCCACTCTGGCTGGTTTTCAAGGTAATTAAGAAAGCTGTTGCAGAGATTTCGTATGTACTATTCCGATTATCTTTAGGCTCGAGTTACATTGACTTATATTTACCTCCGATTAAGAAAGAAATATCTTAACATGACCAAATAAAATAGAATGCTTTACACTGATTCAGTATTTAAAAAAGCATTCACTATAATATAGGATTGATAGTTTTAGACATACTTCAATCTGTATAAATATTTAACCTTTGCATCAAAGCTTTAAATAACAACAAATACTGTTGTTACAGTACAATATATGCCAGGAATGATGTATAACTACAATACGATCTTTCCTGCCTCTCCCATTTTTTGCTCTCCTGTACCAATGGTACCAGTGCCACTAGCGCAGCCGTTAGCACCGATTCCTTCAGAAGCCACTAATGTTATTCCTGCAGTGGGTACAGCCTCAACTGAACGTAAACTAAGTCCCCCAAGTGGAAGATCTGTACCGCAATTTCAACGGCCGGCGTCTCAGGCTACTTCCGTTAAAGCTGAGCCCGGTAGCGCAATGGGTTCAATTGCATCAGCCAGTGTCGCGAACAAGGTAATTGTTTGTAATTGAGCATTTCATTGTATAATGTTTTCACAAACGTAAAAAAGTCTTAAATCTACATGGTTCAACTTTAATCAAGTAAACGTCAAGGCTCCCAATTATTTTTTAGGAAGTATACAATATATAAATATACAGTACATATTTTAGTAACTACTTATGTATAATTTATTTCAATTAATCATCAAAATACTTCATCTAATACGCACAGTAATGTTGTATTGGCAACACGTATATACACATGATTTGCTTAATATGATAAAGAAATGTTACATTACTAAAACAATAATTGCTTACAATTTTAAAACCATGCGTCGTGCGATAATGCAGTTTGCGTTAACTAGTATAAGTATGGAAGTGCTTTCGATAACTGATGTCCTAATAGTCAATACTTGTCCAAATTCAGCGGATGTATAAGCACTCTTAGACATTCGTTTACTAGATGCTACTTGAAACCGGTGTGAAAAGAGCAGCCAAAGTTAGCAGCCAGTTTCTCCGATGATACCCGAACGCACATAGGCGGACGTAGAAGGTAGAATAAATAATTAAATTATAAAAATTATTATCCACGGAAGTTCAGTAGCTACCACATTAAGATTCGGCACATACAATGCTTGTTATCACACCCTCATACCAGCGAAATACAATTGAGTTTCGAACGGGTGCGTTACTTACAACCCCCTTACTTAAAAAATCATATTCGCGGAAGTTCATGAGCTATCAGATACAGATTCGATATGTGGAACACCCATACACATACGAAACTACTCTCCAAATATCATCGACTTACAAAGGGTTCACGGAGTGTTCTACCTACAACCCCCTTACATAAAAATTCATATTCGCGGAAGTTCATGAGCCATCACAGACATATTCGGTATGGAAGGGGTTGTAGGTAACGCACCCCTAGGATCCTTCGAAAGTCAATTGTATTTCGCTGGTATGAGTGTGTGATAACAAGCATTGTATGTGCCGAATTTGAATGTGGTAGCTACTGAACTTCCGTGGATAATAATTTTTTATAATTTAATTATTTATTCTGCCTTCTACGTCCGCCTATGGGCGTTCGGGTTTCATCGGAGAAACTGGCTGCTAACTTTGGCTGCTCTTTTCACACCGGTCTACTTGAATTTGTCTATAAACTGTGCCACCTAAGTTTCAAAGTATTGCTCTTATGGAAATCACACTAACCGTCGCCAGATTTTCAATATAAGGGTTATTTGAAATACCGGGTTGGTACAAATATAAAAAACGAGTTTCAGTTTCAGTGTTTTGTCTAATAATTTCAATTGGATAACATCGTTTTTTCTACATTTTGTATTTCTAAATAAGAAACGACTTTAGCAACTTACTGAGAAATTATTGAAGGCCAAAATCATTATTAACGAGAAACAGATTTATGCAGTTTTATTATGGTTTAGTTAAGAATTGAAAATTGGCTGACATATGTATTATTTAATATTGTGATGAAAAATATTTAGCAAAACATGTTCCGCGGTTGTTCGGCTTGGAAGAGCAAATTCTTTACTTTAAAGCAGCAACTATTAAAAAGGTGGTTAATTTTATATACTAGAATACTCAAAACCATATTACATTATTTTTTATGTAACTTCCGTCGGTTTTAAATGATAATTTAATTTCATAACACAAATTTGACTGGTTTGTGAAATGAAAAATTTCATGGTTCTGGTAGGATTTGAACCTATAATTGCTGTTCGCTAGACAAGCTAGCAACAACTCGGAATATTGTCATACAGGATAATTTTTGCATTGCAGCGATAAATTGTAATGCTAAAAATAATTTTTATGTCAAAACGAATAAAATACAGTTCCCTGATGAAGAATTTCTACACCGCAGCAAAGAAATTCTAATATTACGAGGGACGGTTTTTCATCGTAACGGAAAATCTGTACCGTTTAATTTTGGCGTTGGCTAACTCTGACGAAGTTGTAACCACATGGTAATACTTTAACTCCATTGATTCTAACTATACGTGCAGGTTGACCCAATCAGAAATTGGGAAATGAGAAATCGACCTGATATCGTGTTTTTAGTATAGGAACTTGTACTGAAGTAAATAGAAAAAAAATGTACAATTTTGTATAGTAATATATGTGGTACCTAATAGGTTTTAATGTGTTACAATAATTTGTAATGCCACAAAGAAAATACGGTATTGAAGGTATTTGAAGCTCTGCTTCCTATTGTCTAGAATTTCTATTTAGTGCGTCTATTATTACCAAGTAAATAAACTTACTTGCATCAAAAAATACTTCTATGTGTGTAGAAGCTGAAAACAGGCAATTAACGTTACAGGCTTTATCTGAATGTTCACGGAAAGACCTAGGACTGCAATCAGTTTGCTCACCGGATTCCCCGCTAGTTAGTCCTCCAGGTGATGAAACAGATATGGAAAATTTTAGTGTAAATATCAAGGTTAGTCGTATTTATTTATGATATAATTATACATTTCGTGTACTATTCGAGATTTTTGGATAAATTTTATTGTTATGTGTACTTTTTTTACGAGTGATTTTATGAAATTACGTACAATCACTAATCTGCTCTTATAGACGATGGAAAACAGCGACGACAAAAATAAGCAGGACGACAAATATAGGGACAGTCAGGCAGGAGATGAAGAAAGTAGCTATTCCTCTTTCTATTCTTCATTTTTAAAAACTGACACGGGCTCTGGATCAAACGACGACTCAACTAATGCGGAAAATAAAACCATCAAAAGCAACGATGTAAGTAATGTAATAAGCAATATAACTCGATTTGGATCATCATTTGCATAATTATATTGTAGACTGTTAGACAGAAAACCAGATACTATTCCGTTCGTAAACGTGATCCGCCATGGTTGGAAGCAGTATCTATGACACCCGAATTAATTTATAAGTATCAGATGTCTGTTAAGGAAATCGGTGATATTTTGGAATCCGATCTTAATACACTAAAACAAATACATCAAGTAAGATTTAAAAAATTTTTTAGGATATATTTTTGTATACTCAAATATTCTGTACATGTGCTCTATTATCATTTTACTTGTATACCGTACATTCCAAATAGAACAAGCCCAGCCTCTATAATGTTGTTAATGTATGTTTTTCGTCTTCTTGTGAAATTTCTAGCTGAAAATTTATCTTCTACTTGTAGTTCTTCTAAAACCTTCGCATATTTTGTTGTAGTTACTCATGCTTTTTATTGTTTTAATTCAGATTGTATATAATAATAAATGTTGGACTAGGTAATCAGTTTGAAATCGATGCAATCGTTAATTTTAATATTCCTAGGTTTGTATCAAGATGTTTTCTAATGTCCTTCTTATAGTGCCTACCATTCTTTCTATTTCCCCATTAGATTTTCATTTAATTTAATTTGTCAAAATCTATTCGAATAATTAAACTGCTAAATACTTTTGCGTGATATCTTTCGAGCTAATTAAACTTGAAAAAATATTCACGTTTAATTTCTTGATTTAATTTCTTTGGATGGATATACAGCGTATTATTTAAAATCCTTATATCTTTTGGTTTCATATTGTATCGCAAGGGGACGTCATTATTAGTCGTTAATTCGTTTTAAATGATGGACGGTTAAAGCTCTTTAATGTTATAGTTGTGCTTCATATTTTTTTAATTCTTTATATTTCATAAATAAGGCATGTAATTCTTTACAAAACTCAACGAAACTGTCACCATCATAAACATTTCCCTCTAACTAATTTATTAAAAATTATTGAATATTATTCAATAATAAAATTAAAAGCTACATAAAATTCCCTTTCAATCAAGCTGTGGCTCATTCAATTTGAATAAATAATATAGATGGCACGACTATTTTAGAAGAGCTCACTTAACCTACTACTATTATTCTTATAAAGGGCGCTAGAATTATAAGTATAGAAGGTAAAATGAGCAGCGCACCGTAGGCGTGCGCTGGGTAGCATGCAAATGAAGTAAAAGAACAGTTATGATTTATAAAACATTGTGAAGCACTTAGGCTTTTCAGTGTTATCACAAATTGAATAAGATCGATTACATATGTGCAAATCAGGTATACCTGAAGCATCTATGGAAATATATTTCAACAGTTGCTTCAGCAAGCCGAGTACTCAGCTATTGGACTGTACGCCAAATTTTTTGTATTTTTGCTGTACACTATTGCGTGTCTTTTCTATTTATTTAATTTTTGCATCATTTCAAATTAAATCGCTAAATTTACTAATAACCTTATTTATATTCTTAGTCTTTCTACCTACGTAATTCCGACATAATTGTATACAAAGCGTAAAATTGCTTAACAGAAAAAATATTCAACAAACCGATACGAGCAAGCTGGGAAAGAGTACTGACCCTACAACATCAGAACAAAAAAGATTTATTGGAAATTGCCCTTAAAATTGAAACCGGAGTGAGTTTATAAAATTGTTTTAAAGTTGATTGAGTTTTCGAACTATACTTTAAATTCTTCCTCAAACGGAAACATGAGGGTAAAAGGTCTTCCTAATAAACCGTTACACATAATTCAAAATTTTTTTCTCCACCTTGAAACTTATGGTTACGGATTAATAAAAAAAAATACTAAGCAACAATTACCTGTAAACCTGTCTAAAACTTGCGTGGTTATAATTAGTTTTACCCGCTACGATCCTTACAATTATTTTATTAAGTTTTACATTTTACAGTATTTATAAATTGTAACTTAAATTATTTTTATTAATCTTTAACCAGTAGTTTTAATTTTAATGATTTTTGTAGCGGCTTATTCATACATCTTCTTTGCTTTCATGGATGTTCCTTCCTGAAGAAGAATTGAAAGATTAAATTTGAAGCCTTAGAATACTTTGAAAGAGAGCTTCATTAATTCCTTTCACTTTCAATGTTGACTGCAATCTCCAATAGGTATTTTCATCTTTACGAACGAGATATACTACACGATGTAGATTAGCACTGTCAGCCTAGCAATTGCGCCTCGTTGCTGTAAAATCAGAAATATTTTTCTAAAATTAATTTTGGTAAGTTTTGTGATTATTATTAGGATATTTCTCCGAATATATCGCATCGTACTTCCAATATATTCGACAGTGTCATGCTTTTTGAGATATTAATACTGACTATCTGACTGATACTGCTTATTGGGATACCGATATATTACCTGCATAGAGTCTAACACAATAAAGTATATCTTTAGAAACTTATTATTTCTATTGATGTATTTAACCTAGTCGGAACATTTATTCAGTTAAAACATCTTATATGCGTTACATAATCCTAAGGATACATTTATTTTTTACTTAAAAATATCCTATGTGATTTCTTTAGACAGATTCTAGTGCTTTATAGAAAATAAACGTCTTACGTCCAAACGCTATAATGTAATGGAATTAAATTTAGAAAAAAACTTAGAAAGGTTACATTTTTTTCTTTTAAATATAACAGAAAATGTACCTGGGTACGGTATGCGCCATAATATACAGTACTAAAAAACACGCGGCTCTATCGCGAATGCTCGTTTGTTAATTTGACAGAACTTGTTAGAACAATAGATGTTCGCAGTAATGTAAAGGAAGTTATGCTGATAATGGTGTCGAAGAAGGAAAAGATGTTCATAGTTCAATATAGAAGTGGTCGTGAGGGTGGACCGAGTTTGAGAGAGATTGCAGGTCAATTCCGAAAGAGATTTTTTAAACCGACACCACGTTACGTTATTAATTGTTAGAAAATTCTGCCGTACCGGTACTGCTTTTTATCTACGGAAAGGAAAGTCTGGTCAATCAGTAACTGTTTCGACGAATTCAAATCATCAACGTGTTCTCCAGCATTCACCCCAATAACGTCTAATACGAACATCCTTGAAACTAAAGATTAGCAATAGCCCTCTTCACCGATTTTTTAAGAATATAGGTGAATTTTCGCACAAAATACAGGTTGGACAACGCCTGACAGAGCCAAATATGCAAGGCAGGATGTTATATGCTGGAAGTTTTTTGATTCTGGTGTACGAGAATTCAGATTTTTTTTCGAACCTGTAGTCCTCCGGAAGATGCCACTTTTTTGGACGACTACATCAATCGTCAAACAACTTGGTTTCTTTATTTTGAACGATTCGATGTTATCATTCAGAAACCTCCATGTGTACTATATGTGATGATGTGGCGTGCTCCTTCACCACACGGTACACTGGGCTAGCGAACATTACAAGGGCATTTCTTCAATATTTGAAAGATTCTGTGTTATTACAAACTTACATCTGAATCAGCAGTAGTATCAACAGGACAAAGCAACGAGCAACATAGTTAGACAATTTGTAGCCAACCTGCAGGACGACTTTCCGGGGAGAATCAGTGAACGTGGTACTGACTTGCTATACCCATCCTAATCCGCTGATTTTACTCCATCTGATTCCTATGCGTGAGGTATGTTAAAGAAGCGTATATTTAACTATGAAGTCAAGAACTATGTTTGTATTATGAAAACAAATCGTTACCTCTTGTCGGAGTCTGCAGCGACCTTTATTTCTGGATAACTTTGAGAATCTGAATAAACGATGTAAACTATGTCTACAGCAATGCGTAAAGTAATAAACTCTTTAGTACTAAATATTTTGGCGCATATTGCACTTTATTTACTCTTAGTTTTCTTTTTTCGTGTTAATTGTTTCCATTAATATCATTGTATTTCTCTCTTTTAAATTTTACTTTAGCGTTTTTACTTTCTTGTTCTAATTTACTAAATTGCTTCGTTCTAGCCTATGCTTGTCAACGACCAATTAAATCAATTATATATAGAAATGGAGTTAGAAGGTCTCTCGACGAAATTAACTTTAGAAGAAGGCATAACATCCAGCAGCAGCAGTAGTGACGAAATAAATAGACATATCTCAAAAGTAAAGTGAGAGTTAATACGTTTTTGGGCATTACAGTGATGGAATTAAATTTTTAGTCAAAGAAGAAGCGACACTCCTATAACTCCTTGATGATGATTTACGAAGAAAATGCGCCGTTTCCTTCGTCAGATTACTAGCAACATGTAAGGGATGACATTCGACATGATTATCAAAGTGAAGTGTCAATTCACCAGAACACTATTTGTATTACGTAGGCCATAGTATTGCATATAATCATAAAATATCTGTTTGCAGTATTTAAGTCGAAGATTATGTGTATTACAAGAAGTGTGAGAACGTTTTCAGTTTTCGATAATTTTCAATGTGTTATAAAGACTATTTATATATTTTTAAAGTAACGTATAAAAGTTTCTTATAAAAAATATGTATTTTTTGTAACCCTAACAGACAATAATTCATAATTTACTACAATAAAATTAATATAATCTCTCTCGATTACCCATTTAGTGCAGACGAATATTGTTACAATTAGGTGAGTAGTCCCTAATTTTTGTTACTGGCCAAACGGAGAAAGCGATGAGAGCGGTCTCTAAGATTGCTGTGTCGAATCTAATTTTAACGGATTTTAGTTTTAACATAGAATTTGCTAAACTGCTGTCTTGCATCTTTTCATTAATATACAGACAATAAAATAGCAACTTCTGTAAGAAAGTTATCTTTTTTCATTTCACTAATCTGAGGAATCTTAGTTGAGTGAATTTTCAAAGAAACAATTGAAAAATAAAATTTAGCGAAGGTTAATAAATATAGTTGGTCATTTACGACGGCTGTCTATTAGATGTATCCTTAAAAGCAACAAAAAATATTTCATTGAATTTTAATACTACGACTAAATATCTATTTTATATTTATCTAATGTAATCTAGCCTACGAAGTGTTAACATTTAAAATGGCCGGGTCAAAGACAACCGACAACATTGTATTTCAAGTATAGCCAATAACAGCAACGTAAAAGTAAAAGTACTGCGATATGGATATTGTAATAATTAAGTAAATAATTATTTCTTTTACATTTTTAACTTTGATAAAACGAGCGTTTGTATTAAAAAATAATGTGTTGCGTTATCCATTGAAATTTACTTTAATTATTAAGTATTATTGCATATTTAGGACGTCATTTGATTATATGTATGACGTTTCGTTAATGACGTGCATTGGAACTCATCGTGCCCCTAGTATATACAAATATTTTTAATTTGATATCGGTAGTTTCCTTGTATTTACTTCCATTCTCGTTCATAAGTGGCTACACCTTTTTTGTTTAACTTTTTGTACTTCACATAGTAATATGTTATGGTAATACCATTTTTTGCAGTTGCGATGTGTGCCTTGTGTATCTTGAATTCTCTTCAATACTTTTCGGTTAGGCTTTGTTTTAATAGCAAAAACATATTTCTTACTTAATTGCTACTCCTTCGGATTTCATTACTCATCAAAACTTATTAGTAACACTTCCCCCTATCGATGCTAAGGGGCAATTCAAATCTGTAATTTAATAATACGAGAGTTGAGCGAAAATTCAGATATTGGAGAAAACATGCTTTTGATAATTTCTTATTTATTTCGTTACATGGTCCTCTACACATTTTGCCCAATTATATTCCAACATTTTAAAACCCCCCAAAAAGGTAAGATTTCTCCAAGTCTGCAAAATAACTTTGTTTCGGCAATGATCTTTCATTTGATCATTTAATGACAACTTGTTCCCAACCAGCCATTTTTTTATGTTTAGGAAAAGATAGAATTTGCAAGAGAATGAGGTGGATGTCTAGTCGATAAAAGCGATACGTTGTCCCAAAAACAGTGGTCGTGGCTTTTCCTGCTGGTGATATCGTTTTTCTCTTCTACGGGGCACGTTCTTCAGGTAAATCCGTTGTATTGACTGTTCTCTCGATTCTGGGGTGTAGTAATGAAGGTAAGCTTTGTCAACACTGAGATGTTGCCCCTGATATTCCTTCGAAATACGTTGATACATGTGGAAACACCGTTGTGAGGAGGTCACTAGATTCTGTGTTTGTTCCGCAGTAAGCAAATGCATCACGCATTGCGCTGAAAACTCTCTCGTGTCTAAATGTTCGTGTAGTACGTTTTGTACGCGTTTGTTCGAGATGTTTTGACTTACAACAATATCTTCAACCTTCAATCAACAATCAGCCAAGAATATCATGGATTTTATTAATTATTTCGTCGGTAGTCCATAAACCACTTAAGAACTATAAAATATAAAATAAAAAATATGAAGGAACAGAGTCCCTGTAATATTTTTTCAACTTCTCTTCTGTTTGCTTAATGAGGTTTTTCCACGAGAAAAGTAATACTTAATTATCGCACTGAATTCACTCTTCATTAATTTACTAACATTGCAAAAATTTTGTCACTATTCATTTTCGAAGGTTGTCAAAACAAAACTAACTGTCAGACAGATATGGTATTCGTAGAGTACTATTGCGAAAGACGCGACTATCCAAAAATATATCTCTTGCAATCGTACCGCCGCCTATTGAAAAGTATGTGACATTGCACTCTAATTTTGCATATTGATAAATATTTTATGTCTGTCGAATTAACACTGTCGTGCATTTGTGCAAAGAAATAGTTTACAATTTTTACTTAGGTTTTTAGAACTAAATTTATTACTATTTTGTTTTATATTACTTGAGCTAATTACTATAGATGCTGAAAAATTGCGTATTCAGAAAAATTTTACACTTTTTCGTAATATTTTTGTATCTTTTTGTAAAGGAATATTTACTAGAAAATAGTTTACTTTTGATGCAACTCTATTATCATTATTATATTACTACTACTTACATATTTCTAAACAAGAAACCAAATACAAATGTTCATACATGTTCTTCGCTATAGCTTATATTCCCGAAAACTGCTGGTTTGTATTTTCCTTATCGAGGAGCATAACAGCACCGGAAGAATATGGATTAATGAGTAATATCAATTGGAACCATAATAAATAGGGACGAGTATTATTTAGTGACGAATCCAGACTTATGCCGCAGTCAGATAATAGAGATATTCTAATTTGGTGTGAACCTGGCATACACAATAACCCACAATTTGTTCCGGCGATAAGCTGGGTTAAGTATTAGTGTGCACATCAAGCTCTCACTGGCCACAAATTTTAGATGAGTTTCGGCAATGCATTCTTATTCCGTAGGCAGTGACAGTGAGAGCGTAAACTATTTTTATAAACGGTAATGGTCGTCTTCATCTGGTAAACATTGTGGCTGATTGGTTTATGTAAGTTGGCATCAGGAGAATGGGAATAACCAGGCAATTCTTCAAATGGTAATCCAATTTAATATGCGTGGGATGCTTTGGGATGACGAGTTGCCGCACGAAAATTTGCCATCTAGAACGCTTGAAGAATTACAGATTGCTGTGACGGAGGGAATGGAATATGATTTATCAAGAATTGTTTGACACTTCAGTCCGGGTCATACTGTTAAGCTGCCAAACATTTTCAACTGTTCATGGAAATCATATGGCGTATTAATCTCTATTTTCTTGTAAGAATTATTGCAATGAAAATTTTAGAACTGGATCACTTGCCTAAAAAATTTTAAATACAAAAATGATGCGTTCAAATAGTTACTTAAAAATATCGAAACCAAAGTATGTGTAAAATGTTTTTTTTTAATTATCATTTTAATGAAGTATCCGTTTGTTGATTTAAGTAGTATACATTCATAATATAGGACAATATGTTGTAAGTGCTACAGTAACTTAATAAATTGCTTTATACCTTTTCAGAACATTAAAATAAAGTTGAAGTGGTTATACCTACGTATCTACAGTATTAACGGTCACAAAATAGAATTTGAAAATTGAAGAAGTTGGCTTTGAAGCTCATTTTCCTCAGCTGATATAGTTTCCTTGAAATAAAAATATATTGTAAGAATTGTACCAGCAGAGCTCAAAACATCAACGATTTAATTCTTCTGCAAAAGAGCTTTTTACAGAGAAAGTCCATGAGAATTTCTACAATAGCTGTTATTGGTTTTATCATATTTTTATTATTATATTATTTATAGTTATTATATTTATGTAGATGGATAAAAAAACATTTCGGAATATTTTGCTGTTTTACAGAAATTTGTTTTTCTTCTAATTGTCGTATGCCGTTTGTATTATAATTCTTTCAATTTTAGAATACTGTGTTTGGTATGGTCTTCTCAGTTAGTAATTTATATTTGTTGGCGTTTAGTCATCATTGCCTCATCTGACAGTTTATAGTTTCGTTTAGATGATAATGTTAATTTTTACTGATCGGTTTGCATTCTATTCCTAAATAAAAACTCACCAATTATTCACATTCCGTTTATAATTTACGTTAATAAAATATGCTTTAAAAATTGAAATGAATACGCAGACTTCCACGGCCAGAGTCTGTAATAAACGAAATACTTCAAGAATTGGACCGCGTCAAGATGAGATATATAGAAATGAAATAAGAGTAAGAGGAGAAAGAAATAAAAAGAAAAAGAGATAAAAGAAGAAAAACGAAAGGGGGTAGTCCAAAATAGGGAAAGGTGAAGAGAGTAACAGAAGGAAAGGGAGACGGAAAAAAAGGGGAAAAAGATAGGAAAAAAAGAAGGAAAGAGCGTGGTTTACACCTCGAGTTACCGTGCCACTTTGTTCCTCTGTTTCTCCTGAAGAAGCCTCCTCGACGAAGGCGAAACGTCGAGATCCCACCTTGCTCTTTTCTTCTCTTTCTTTTTCCTCCTTTGTTTTCTGTCTCTCTTTCCTTTCTTACTCTCTTCACCTTTCTCTCTTTCACACCCTCCCTCCTTTCCATTTTTATTCTTCTATCTCTTCTTCTTTTTCTTGTTCTTTTTATTTTTATTGCTTGCTACTCTTACTCTTATTTCATTTCTATATATCTCATCATGACACGGTCCAATTCCGAAAGTAGTTCGTTTATTACTAAGCTTTAAAATTTCTTTTAAAGCATTGATTTCCTTGTGTTTTATATTTACACGTAATTGTGTACATCAACATGTAAATTACGTCTGCAGAAAATATATTCGCTCTAGTTATAAATAATTCCGCGTGCGTACTTCCTTAAATATTTCAGGTCTTGGCCTTTCACACTAAAATTTTAATGGTCTTCTAAACCTTACCTTCCCATTATCGGGAGCTATTGTTTCATGAAAATCGCCGGATTACGACCACCTATCGGTGTTTCGCGCCTTTTCTGGCAAAAGTTTAGCGAAAAAAAGACGATAAAGAAATCGGGGTCGACCGGATGTTAATTTTAAGTGGACGCCGTTCGGTTAGGACTCATTTCAATTGCAAATTCGCCGCCGCCATTTTAAATAGATTTTACTATTCGGTTGCTTTGCCTTTCAGAATATATCCGACGTTTTTGTATAAAAAACGCATTCTCACTAATAAATATAATTTCCTATTCAATTTTCCCGAAAGTTCATTTCAATTAATCTCTAATGACATACCTTTTTGAATAGCATCCAGCTGGTTGGCAAAAATAGTTTTTTCAACAGCAATTCAATGAATAACGATATTACTTTGGAAATTGGTATCCACCTGGTTTCTGTATTACTTTCTTTTATATATTGGATTGGTAAATTTACGCGAATAAATATACATTCACTTATATTCTCTCAAAGTTTTATATGATTAGTTTAACTAATAACTAATAAAAACAATACTTAACCACACGTAATAATTTATATTATTATTATTTGAGCAAAGAGTATAGTCAGGTAAACATTTAATATTTAAAAACTATACAGCGTTTGGGTATAGGTGTGGTGATGATAGCACTTAAATAAACAATATGGAGATTAGTAAATATAAATACGTACAATACTAGATTGGTGTTCTTGTCGATTTTAGTACACAAAAACAAAGAACGTAAACGAGTAAACAGATTGTTGGTAAATAATACGTTACAAAATAAGATATTTTTTAATTATATTTATCGTATTGCTGTACATATCATAACAAAAACACAATACCATAAGTAAAAAGAACATTAACAAACTAAGGGTAGAATATTTTAGATGTGTGCAGAGAAGCATAGCACATACAATAATTACAAAACGTACGTCTAAGTTATATAGTTCATTGCACTCTCAATCGCAGTCATAAAATCGACCGTTTCACCAATATAAGATCTCAACAGGTATTCTTCCGCGATATGTTTTATAGTTTGTCTACCAGTGCCACACCCATACTACGGAGACTTATTTCCCCCATTTAAATAGAGAGAGTCCTTGCATACTCTATGACTTGTCCGAATTCTGTTCAGTAAGCACCAGACTTTTCGTGGCAATTCTATGCCCGGTGATCTCTTATACATGGCATCCGCATGTAAGCACTGTAACTGTCGCAATGGAGAGATGTAGTCGCCCTATGGGGGCGAAGGTGCCTAGATCACAGCCTGTCAATCTCCAGGTGGGAATTATTCTCTTATATTCCCTCAGGATCACCTCCTGTCTACGGATTTCAGCGGGCGGTATGTATCTCGATGCAGTCGTCGAAAAGCCCGATGTGATACGACATAATTTCTGGAGGACGCTCGATTGGAGCCTTCACCTGTGGAAGAATCTTCTTAAGGCGTCCAGGTCCTCAGTGAAGACATTTTCTACTACCCCAAAATCTCCGTGCCATGTGGTTATTGCCCAGTCATCTTGTGCGTAGCAAGTCGGGTAAATATAGGCTAAAAAGCAGCGGGACCAAGATCGATCCCTATGTCAGACGGTCCCTGTGGTAGACCGTTATTCAGCAACAAGGTCACCGTGAACATTCTATTGCAGAGCATATCTTCAATTAGCGTTGTTGCCTTTAGATAGAGTATCTCTTGTATAAACTTATAGACCAGCCCATGTCACCACACTGTGTCATGATGCAGTAGGTTCGATTAGTGCGGTTGATGTTTTTAGCTATCTCTGAAAGCCTATGAAGATTGTTAGACCGGGTCAGAACAACTCCTGTCTCGACAAAAGCCGGATTGCTCTATTGGTGCGCTCCTCAGAGTTCTTGGGCTTATTCGATTGTAAATAAGTCTCTCTATAATAGTTTGTAAATTACGCTCTACAGCGAAATAGGCCGCTAATGCTCTGGGCTATTATTGACTTTTATAGGTTTAATATCTCTATTATTTTCGCCCGCTTAAGTGCCACCGGAATCTAGCCTTTGGTTGCGTTACAAAGGGAGACATCTTCAATATCGCTACGGGCGTACATAGTCGTACTGTGCGCCTTGTAGTATGTTGCCCCACTTAGGTCACAGCCGGGAATTCTTCCTCGTGACTGGAGCTGATGTTCGTTCTCTGTGTGTTCTATGTGTCCATGTCAGTTTCATTGTCCTTTAAATTTTCTGCACGTACTGACACTTAGTTCGGCTTATGTTTTAAGACCAAAATTTATTGTCGTTTGGCTTTTGAAAGGAGCTAGGAATTTCTCTAGATTGCCTAGTCGCCAGTATATGCTAGCTCATTTAGCTCACGCAAGAGCGCTATCCAGGATACACTACAAGGAGGCGAACTAGCTCTACAAGCCACAACATGAAGAGTTACTACCAATCACTAAATGAAGCGATATGATGCATAAAACAGTTCTAAGAAAGTAAAATAGTAATTGAATAAGGAAAAATACGAAATTGAAGGTTGCTGTAAGAGAAGCTAGAAATCAAAACAGAATCACCATTAAATTGTACACACATACAAATGTATTAACGGGGGCTGTTTGTAAAATAAACATTTTATAAGTATTTTTACCGCACCTAAAATTGTCAAAATTAGATATTTGTATCGGAATATATCGTCCTCATTTCTTTTAATTGGCAATCAGTAGCATACATTTTTATTAATTAAGTTCAAGTTAGCGATAGCGATTTAAATCTGTTGCTATTTTATTAAAATTCATATAATTTTCCAATAAATAATAAGCTATTGTGGAAAACATACATCACTCATTTTTTCATTTACATTTAAGGTGCATTTACGTCAAAAGTGAAAAAAAAGTTCATTTTCCTGTTGTAGAATAACCAAAATAAATATATAATATTTTGTGGTTTAATAGTTGCTAGTACGGCAAAATATCAGTCGTTCTTACGTTTCGATCTTAACTGATTTTAGGTTAGTACTGTCGAACTCCTTATAGAACGTTTGTTTTCCATTCATGTTGTAGTTCGTTTACGTTGCTTTCTATTATTATTGTGCTTTAGAAAAGTTTTTAAGCACTCATTTACGAGTACATAGCATATCGAAAAAAATGCCAAAAGCATTGGACAAACAGGCGAGAGAAGTGCACTTCGAAAGTGAACGTCATAACAGTAATCTTATGATGATTACCAGTTATTAGAGAAGTATTTCTCTTTATTTAGTTGTGAATGAACGAACAACATTAAAAATGTATTACAGTATGTAGCTGCAGAATTAAATATTAGATTATAGACTTATATACGAAATGTATCATGGATTGCGAGTATAAATATATACTTAAAGGAAAGGAATGTTTTTAACGGAAGCATTGCATCTCTTTCCATTTTCACCCAAATTGTTAAAAAATTAAAGAGTGAAAGCAAAGGTACATATTTTTTTTCGTTGTATATTAAGGTAAAAGTTGTTCATAGTATTTTCTCAATTTTCCGTTTCTCTAATAAGCACCGATAATTGTCGATGTATAGGTATATTGATAAAATTTGTAAGATAAGCTGAGACTTTTCATTCCAATTTTATGTGTATTTTGTTATATGTAATGGTCGATATTTTTATTTGTCACTCGAATGCTTAAAGAGTAAAACTAAATAATCTTATATTTCCAAAAATTTAAAAATATCAAAGTTAAGGGACATATCCACAGATAGTGTTTATTCTTTAATTATCAGGCAATCAAATAAGTTCCTGCGTTTTTTTAATGATAAAATATACATATTTATTAAGAAACAATAATATACTATTATTCATCGAAATAATTACCATCACACTCAATAACCTTTTGCCACCGTGACACCAATTTTTGTATGCCGCTTTTGTAGAACTCGATTTCGAATCAAAAAGTTGACGTACTGCATTGATCACATCCACTCGAGATTTGAACTGTCTATGCCTCATACAGTCGTCAAGAGACAGAAAAAGGTGGTAATCGCTTGGCAAAATGTCAGGAGAATATGGAGAGTGTGATATCATTTCCCAGCCAAATTTAGAAATTCTTTCTCAGGTGATATGCTGTCTAGCGGTATCCTGTAACAATCTAACTTCTTTCGATTGACTATAGAAAGCTGTTTTTGAATGAGTAGCGCTTGTACTCGTTGAAGTTGTTCACAATACAAGTTCGCAGTGATTAACTCCTTTCCAAAAGCTCATATGACCTATTCCGGTTGTTGTTCGCCAAACACACAATAAATTCTTGTTTGGGTGCAAGCAAGGCATTATCTCCGAATGCGGTATATACATTTTTATCGCACCGCCACTGCAGCTTTGGCTCCAAGTTTGTACTCAGAGAGTAAACGACTCCGAATTGAAGTTTTATTCGTTGCCATTTTCAGCCATTCATATTAGGAATTAAACAATTGTCACAAATGTGTATGTATCTGACATAAGAAGGATTCCTATTAAAGTAGATGATAGATAACAAACAAGTGCTATCGATCAACAACTTAAAAAATATTCATGGTCCTTTGCTGTGTATAAAAACCGTACAAACTTATTTGGTTACCTGATAACAGAAGAAAAACAAATCAAAAACTTTCAGGTTATTACAAGAAGTACGAATTTTAATTCTAAGGTTAATTAAAAAGCATGAATAGCAAATATTGTATTAGTACAAATAAGCTCCAGCATCACCTATAGTATATTATATAGGTACGCTTAAATGCATTGAATTATTTGCAAAACCCAAAATCCCCATGTAAGGAATCTATAACTATAACCTTCTTTAATTTGCATTATGAGTTGGTGTTGTTTATCTATAATTATAAGCGAATCTGCAACGCCAACGTCATAATTTCGTTATGAATTTTTAATAACGTGCAACGGTATTGTTCAAATCCTTACTATATGGAAAATCAAGACTAATTGAAGTGTTATGTATTTCCATTTTTCTATTCTTGGGATTTATAGATTTAGAAAAAGCTTTCGATAAAATTACAAGAAAAAAGTTGTGGAATATTATAAAGATAAGAGTCCTGAGTAATAAAATAATAAGGCTGTTACAAATGATATATAATAGAAACACAGATGTTGTCATCGCAAATAACTTATAATCAGAAACATTTAGAATAACAGGAGGATTGAAACAAGGAGGTAGCCTAAACCCAGTACTGTTCATTACAAATGTGGACAAAATTATCAAGAAATGTAAAAAAATATTAGTAGAGCATATCAACTCTTAAAGAGATGAAGTATCTGAAGGAGTGTTGTCAGACGATGTGGTGGTTGCGGCAAAAAGTGAAAAGGATTTACAAAACATTTTAGAAATATGGAACTCCACATTAAGAGAGAGCAAACTGAAGATGAACAAAAATAAAGCTAAATCTAAATCTCCCGGAAAACGAAAATATATAGATCTATTTATCGACCTATATTAACGTTTGGGTGCGAATCGTAGACACTAAACCAAAAACAAAGAACTAAGGTACAAGCCATGGTTTATTTCCATGGGTATCTGAGAAAAGTTGGGGGGGAGGGGTCACAAAATGTGACTAAAAAATGTCGATATAAGGGAAGATTTAGAAATTAATTCAGTACAGGAATATATTGAGCGGAGAGAACAGGAATGGTGGGGGCATCTGCAAAGAATGGATAATGAGAGACAACCTTGAAGAACATGGAAGGCAAATATTGCGAAAAATAAGAGAAGAGGAAGGCCAGGGACAATGTCATAGCGAGAATTTTGGAAAAAAGGTATAAAAGTTGGAGTAAAGCAGCGAAGTTGGTAAAAGATAGAAAGCAGTGGAGGAAATTTGTAAAGCTCTAACAGGAACAACCCCTATATGGGTTATTGAATTATATGTATATATATATATATATATAATCGAATATTTTCTATATTTTTGTTCTTTATAAATGCATAGAAAGTAATTTTTTGACAGGCATACTAATAAAAACTTTCCTGAATTGAAAAAACACAAAGTGTATTAAAGAAATGCTTCTTTTCTGTACATTCAAATAAATATTTTCCTGTTTTTAAAGAAGTGATCTATTTACCTTCCTTCATTACCCTTACAGTAACATGCTGCAAGTGTTTTAATTTCCATGAGTAATTCCAACTTTTTTTATTCAAATTGATACAGAAACGATATGTCATAGCTTTTATAATTACGATAACTTTAAAATATGATAGGAGACGATTCATGCTAGAAGTAAGATTTAATTAATTTTGTCACCTGCTTTATACGATCTGATATGAAGGAATTAAATGGCGTAAACTGAAAAATGCATCAGTCGCCTGTGGCCTTAATTTAAATTGAAATACAGAAAAGAGCGATTGTATAAACGAAATGAAAGCGTCGCTGCAGAAGAGATGCTCATGGAAGCGGTGCGATCCATAAACTTTTACTATTTTAAAAGTTTTATCTACTTAATGAGAATCGTATCGTTCAAGCTTCGGTTAGTCGTTTAAGGAAATGAAATGGGAACTGTATCCGTCTTCGTCTGGTAAACGTAAAATCAAACGATAGTAAAACTATTTGGCGTTTGTGGATATCTATTACTCGAGGAGATTTCATTTTTTAGCAGTACTAATTTTAGAAATGAACTCAAGAATACAGAATGTAAATTAACTTATCGTTGGCGAAGATACTTTTGAATAACTTAATGAAGTAACGATTTTCAGATCATTTCAGCGCTTGATTCTAGGGGATTAGGGACTATATTTTTTCTATCAAGTATTCCACTTTATATATCTACATATATAACTGAGGTTTAAGATAAGCGAAGTTAGGCAAGGAAAATCTTTGTCATTAAATATATCATATCTTCCTTCAATATTGTATTAAATTTAAAACATATAGAGATTGGCTTTGTAGTTGCTTTGAACTCACATTTTTTGTTCTATTTTTGACGAGCTTGTTTTACATATTTGTATAGCTATGATGAGACATAGCAAAATATATGGGCTCTTCAGTTGCTAAATATTGCCAGCACGGAGGTAGCATGGTAAAGATTAGTAAGGTACTGACTAAATTTTAATTTAAGCATTTAAATTTCAATTTATGTATGTGGCACATAGATTTACGACGTGTGTTTAAGACAAGTAAGAAAATCGCAACGCCAGCCGCTTATGAAGCTCAATCTTAGATCCGATTTTTAAATACAAGAGGTATCAAGCTCACGAAATTCACAGTTACATTTATGATGTTTATGTCGATTCATATCAGTGCTTTTGCTTGTATACTACCATTACTACTCATCATTTACATGGGAAACACTTACGTCACAGCGCAGACATCTGCCACAGTATTTTTTATTTGATCCGTCTTCGTTGCTGGTCAATGCCAGATAAATAAACGATTAATGTAAGCAACAACATAATACATATGTAATCATAAGTTTTACTACTGTTATATTCAGCTAGTACATCTTCTTGAGTGATAATCCTCAAATGTTCGGGCAAAGTTTGGTGCCAGTCCATAAGTTTTTACCTGAGAGAAATCGGAGCCAGACCTTCCAGCTTTCTTTTCTTTGTTAATAGAAAGATCACTATTTTGCGTGATTTTCCCCTCTATGCAAAATTTAGATTTATTGAGCACTATCTGCAGAGTTTAAAGCTCACTTGTTTGTGCATCTAATTAAAACGATCAGATCGTAAGAGTATGTTTTTATTTTCCCCAAGCGCTTCCACGACCACTATCAGGTGTCTACTAGGAATGACCACAGCAGGCGACAAGGGAGGAATTCCTTTACGGGCATCCTCTCCGCGGCAAGTGTATGATGTATTTGTGTAACGAGCCTGAGGCTAATCTAGTATCCAATATGCTACATATCCATTTCACAACAGTATATTTATCTTATATATCTAGAAAGGCAGTAATCCTAATCTTCTTGTCTTCTACAATTGGTTATTTTCGCAACAAGATTGTAAAGAACTAATTCAGTGGATTACGGATGCACATATAAATATGGAAGAGTTTATAACCACAATTAATCAACTGAAAACTAAAAACTAAAAAACACCAGGATCGGATGAAACTCCAAACGAATATTATACAGATTGGCCGCAATTATGAAGTCATTATTTATTGAACATGTTTAATAAGATCTTTGATATATAAAAATGATGATCGCAATCCTTTGAATTATTGAAATATATCTCATGAGTAACGCAATAAGTTCCACAGCACACAAATTAGTAATTTGATGGACTCCACTGACCGTGAGAGTACATATATTCTTGAAAAGCTGCGTTCCGATTAACTTATTGATTTTGCGTGGTGTGGAGTTTACTACGATACCAGAGAATTATGCAACCATACAGCCCTTGCAATGTTTGAAGTACGTTTATGTTAAATACCACAACCAAAATATTTATTAGGATATTGTACAATAGATTAAATGTTCCATTCTGAAGATAGTGATATCCTTCCTGAGGAGCAGTGCGGCTTTATACAAAAATGGAGATGCCTAAATAATTTATTTACCTTAACGCAATCATCTATATTAATACAATGTAAAAGTAATTTTACTTGTATGCCGTATCTATTGTTTTTAAAAGAGCTTTCGATTCTCTAATACACTAAAGGCTTTGATACGAATAGAATAGTTGTTAGCCCTAAATTTATTCCAATTCATAAAGTGTTCAGTAAAACAGAAATCAGAATACTTGTTAATGCAATGTATCAAATGCCATTCCACTTATAACTGGTATAATGCAAGGCGACTGTCATTTACTGCTTCTTTTTCACAGTTTTTATTTGACATTTTGGATCATTTTAGCGGATATAATATGGAAGGAGTAAAGATCATCAGTAGGCGATCTCTGCTCATGATATTATATACAGATGATATAGTACTTTTCGCAAGATCTTTCCCGGACAAAAATCGTAAAATGCAAGATCACATGACTGCAAAGTACTAGAATGTATTGATATGTTTACTTACCTTGGTAGTCTTCTTCCTTTTCCCAGAACTGTAGTATTTAAGGAAGTCAAATAATACTTGATCTAAAATAATTATAGCAATTCTTTCTTTTTAGAAATATCAGTCTAACTAGAGTGAGAGGAATCTTTGCCTGTTCAAATCTGACAGATTGATTATGGCTGAAAGTGGCATCATACATATATACTTTTTTTACAAAAAAAGAAAAAAGAGACAATTGAAAAATGTATAGCGACAATGTTTAAACTATTCGGACTACAGTTCACCTTAATTTACTTTATTACTTCATAGTGGGAGCCACATATTTGTGCGCACAATTAGCGAATGTTTTTTATTTGTTTAATTAATTTATTAGATCAGGATTATTAAGATTATTTATTATATCTACTGGATATAAAGTCGTATTGAACCCATTAATGTAACCCAGACATGTCTTTTTTTAGAATTGTTATGTGTTAATTAATGTTTTAAAATTGAATTAATTATTTTCTACTGTATTACATATATATAAATTGGACTTTCAATTTCTTTTCTTAAAGATTGTATCTTACACAAAATAAACATAATTAGTTTTATATCAATTCAATGCGTTTATTCGTCTGATACGTATATTGATAAGGGTGAAGAGGGTTCAGATTCAGTCTCTTTCTACGAATATACCTCAAGTGCCATTTCAAGAGCTTTCAATAAGGCAAACTGAAATAATTGGTCTATAAAAATGTAGTTTCCAGTCTGCTGCAAGGGAGTAGCAAATATGCCATCATCTTCTGGTGCTTTGAATAGTTTAGATTCGACCACATTGTAACAATAAAGGTTGCTGTTTTTCTAGATACAATCTATACGCTTATAGTTTGCAGTTTGCATCAGCTATTCGCTATTTCTACGTAACAGCCTTCTTTTGTGGCTTATGGTTAAATTTGAAGCTAGCCGTAAGAATACTTTGATCTGTTTTCCATTGGATCAAATATGTAAATATATTGACACGCTTCGTATCTTTGACCGTAACAAGTGATCAATAACTGAATTTTTGGAACATCTGAATTCTATTTCCTTCTTTATATTTACCGACAAAGAGAAGATGTACAACAGCATTCCTTTCCTAAATATGTTAGTAATAAAAAATATGAATTACCTGGAAATAAACATATATAATAATAATAATAGATTCATCTTATAAGATCCTAATAGCTCATATGAACATAAATTTTGGGTAATTAATTTTTTTGGTATCAAAATACGCCCAAATAAATCAAAATTGCAAATTTTAACGGATTCTCTGAGAATGTAACCCATAATGCTGTTATAAAATATAGAAATAGATTCAAAATTAGAAGTATTACCACACCAAAAAATATTGGCAGTAGCAACATAAAGTATGTTAAGTTACCATCAGTTATACGCAAGGTCTTATAAAAATATTAAGGTTCATCGCAAAATCAAAATTGAGATTCACTATTCGTGATGTAATAATCCAAAAAAAACATTTTCAGAACACAAAACAGATGCTAAAGACCAAGAATACAATATGAATAAATGTGGAATTTATAAAATATGTATCATGTAAGATTGTGATTAAATATGGGCAAAGAAAAAGATCAATTTACTTATTAAGGTATAGCTCATCTTAAATTCGGAAGGTTTGATAAAGTGTTCTTCTAGATCTGTTTGAAAAGAATCATAACACTAATAATACAAAATTAATGAAGAAAGTAAACTACAAATGTAGATTTCAACTGTTATGAATACAAATTTACAAAAGCAAATATATTTTAATTAATTCAGATTTACAACCCCTAAATTTCAGCCTTTACCCTTCATTAAATCAAGCATGACCTTGTTTAGTGTTCTCTTAGTTTAGTTTTTTGGTTCAGTATTATGTGTTGAAGATGATAGCATAGCTACGAGTATTAAAACGTGCATCCATTAGTGTACCGGACAGGTAAAGTATTCTGGAGTGTCAATAGTCGTGCTAAAGATTTAATACAGTATAACCACAAGTATCATAGAGACGAAAAGTATCGGCATACTCTTCATCACACAAGTTATTTGCAAGGAAAGGTTCCCAAGTACCAGGCGTCATTTTGAATGCTATTTCGTGTTATAGAAATGAAATTTTAGAACGTTTTTGTAATGCGGTGGGGTAAACTTTTGATTTTTATATTACAATACTGTATCTACTTTTATTACGAAGATGTACGCTAAAAACAGAAAAACATTATAACCAAGGACGTGGTTTTCACTTCTTCAACATGTTTTCCCGTAAAGAATTTTTCTAGGGTATACTACTCACACACAAAGTTTCAACTTTTTCTGTATTTTTGGATTGGAAACCATCTTTTTGGTTGATCCAGTTGATTACCTCTTTTATTACTTCACTAATCTCTTGCTGGAGAAAATAGAAAAGGTACAGAAACATATTTTATTTTATGTTTACTTTATTTCGCAACAATATACTACAGTTCATGTAGGAGATTATAATACATCACAATTAATACACATGTTCTTGTTATTGCCTTATTTATATTATTAACCTACATTTATAGCAACTAATAAGATAATATTTCATTTTTAATTTGGGGATCATTAAAATCTTTTATCTGTTTATTGTGACAGAAAAATCCAAAATGCAGTGTAAAGCCAAATTAAGCATAAGAAAATAAAAAGTTTAATATATAGTAGGAAACACCATACAAAAATAGAAGTGATATATGGATGCAAACTATGTTAGAAAGGGTAAATACACAAGCTTTTGTTAGTTGGGCTTCATGAGTACCTCCAAGGCTGTCACATTTTATACAATCAATAATTTAGTAGCTTTCTAGCTTAATATCTATTACTTCCAACTAAATATTAATTTGAATATCAAAAAAAATATATGAAACATTAATTGTTTGAAAGTAAACTCTGCTAGGAAGTACACTTACGATAGTCAGTAGATTCCGCGTGTTAGTGATTACAGAATATATGTCTTCTATTTTTATTAGAACTATATTTTGTTAATATACTAAGATATATTTTCGTTACTGTATGAATGGATGATGTAAATGGTTGGTCAGGAAAGGGAACCATTAGGATCAAATGTTCAATTATTATAATTCCATTATGCAAGGGTCATCCAGAAGGAAAAGGATGTTTCTTCCTATACATTTAATAATTGAGAGAATGAAACAAAATTTCTTGTACACTTACTGTGATTCCTACAGTACTTTCTTGTGTAGATTTTGTTCATGTAACGTTTTACAAGTGTTCTTTATTCCTCTTTTATGTTAGGTTTCCGCTAGGCTATTGAGCTAATCGTTAACGATCTCTTTCAGAAATAAAGTGACCGTTACTCAAAATAATACTTAGCCGGTGGTTTACATGATACTTACTAAACGCTAAATCATATCTATACGTCCGCATTCAGTTGCGTCATTCGTCGTATAGCCTTGACTTAGCGCCAAGTCAGCATCACTTCTTCAAACAGAATGACTTTTTAGGTAGTCACTGTGCAAAGAATGGTCAAAGAGGGAGCTACTAATTGATTTAATAATCTGAAAGTAGTCGAACGTAGAGAAATTTATAAAAAGTTACGGTAAAGTGCATGTACTTGAATGGAGATAATGCGGAGAAGTAGAGTATGAAGTGCAGGAAATAGGAAGTGCAAGTGCACAACCAATTCCCTTGACTAATAAATGTCTACTTTCATGCTAACCCTCGTATAATAGAATTTATCCATGAACACTATCTACATTTATAAATTCGATATTTGCTCTTCAAGTTAAAGTAAATTATATATGAGAGTATTACAGACATGTCAGAATATTAGAAACGTTATATAGATAGTTACAGAAACTTCTTTCAAAGAGTTTATATCTTGATGCGAAATGTCGGAGGAACATAGAATGTTTAGGAATATGAGTTAATGCTATTAGTATTACTAGTACTATTGATGTTATATTTGCGTATACATTATATGCGTACAATGTAGAAATTGAAGACTAGTCAATGTTATAAGCGAAAAGCTTTGAAAATATACTGCGGCGAATATTTGAAACAATTTTCCGCTATAATTTTACTTCTATCTCCCATTTCAACCTTAGCATTTTGTATGTAATTAAATGAAATCAAGTGAACAAAGAAAGCAAATTTTAACTTAAACCAAAAGAGGTAGAAAAATTGTAATTTCATTTTGGATTAGTCTGCGATAACAATTTAAATGCTTAATACACTTCTTTTAAACATTATCTTCTGTTACATGTCTCAAATTCAATTTAGAAATAAGATTACGTTTAAGTAAAATATAATATGTACGATCGAAGTATATTTTCGAATCTATAGATAAATTCGTTAAACTACAAAAAAAGAAAACAGAAATATTTTAGAGAGAACTGAATTTCAGGCACGAGTTTCGGGTCGACTAACAAAGTTATTACCTAATTGCTACTAGCAGATGTATCAAAGCTATCACGAGAACGTAGACCGCACCGAGAGAGGCCGTTTCGCATCCGTTGCGGTTGAACATGTCTGCAACAGAAAAGAACACACATAGAAAAAGTTATTTCGGTTCGTATCTCGTCATATCGCGATGCAAAGTTTAGAGAAGCAGATACGTGATGTATTGAGGCTCTTTTTTACGATAAAATCGCCAAAGAGAGTGTGTGCGAGAGAGAGGCAGGAAAAAACAGACAGAATGGGCATAAATTCCGAATCGAAAGTGTGATTGATATCTCCGATAAATGCGAATTACTTTTATCTGTGATATTTCACAAAGTCGGGCGTGTTTTTAACGTATCGACGTTCAGGATTTTGCCCAGAAACACATTCTATAAAACGAAATTTTCCTAAATATGGGTTTCGCGCTGAAAAAGTCAGAGATAACTGATCAATATAAAATATTTATTGGTGTGCCTTAGGGCTTAACAATGAGGACATTTTATCGCAGTGGAATAAGATTTTTGTGTCATAATTTATTGTATAATATTTTAAAATTGTCTTTTTACCGGAAATAAAGCGTTTTCGTTCACGCGATATAGTTGATTTAGAAACACGTAGAGGAGATTAAACGTTTAACAGTGGTTCAGGGTTTTAGTTTTGATTAACTGAATTATATGCTTATTATTATTATTTTCTTTACAGTACAAAGTGCACTATGAACTTATAGTATGATTTGCAATAGCAATTATTTTTAGCGAAAGATGCGGTAATTGGAATCATTATCCATAGAATGTACATGACACGCAATCTATTACAGTGGACTTTAAAACTATGTCCTTCCAGCTAGATTTTTTGTTGTATACCTTTTTACACTACTGAAACTATACTCAAATCCTTTTGGTATGAATATCACCAAATATTGAACAAGTCATCAAATGATCGATAACTGTAAAGAGGGAATAAAATATTGAAGCATATTTTCGTGGCTACGATACGTCAACGTGCCATCGAATTCTGTTTTTTTTTTGTGTTATGAATTGTTTTCTCACAATTAGGTACTTATTGTTTATCCTGTAAATTGAAAATGCATCTTTTTAGTCCTTAGTAATTTAAACGATAGGCGTGTTAGAGATTTTGTAACCTAGATTAAATGCTATGCTAACTATCAACTGCCATAAGCATAATTAAAATACAAAGTCCAATGCTTAATGGAACGGAAATTCTACCTTTTCGATCTGTTAATTGAACAACATTCGAACATAAGCGTTCAGTGCCACCAAGAGATTGAAATTTATTTGTAATTTAATTCCATTCTACTTCTTTCGATTTCCAAGCAATTGCCTGAGATTTTCTCCATTCTTTAAGACTTGATCTTTTCCTTTTGTAATTAGATGTTAAAATTTATATTATTTAGAAGAAGCATTGTGGTTATAAAATACCCCTTACACTTCTAAACATCAATAGCTGTTACATAACATTAGCCAAATTTTCTGAATTCAGATCTATTATACGCCCTTGCAGAGTTTTCTATGTCGAATACTGCATTAACAGAGTTGGATTATATTTTTAGTAAAATCGAAGTCTTTGTTTATAACACCCTCGCACTTTGTGTAGAACTTGTAATAAATGGTAGTGTATGCTCATAATTTGTATTGACCAACAACCTAGCGTGTTGAGATTTTCTATTGAGTTAAATAAATCTATATGATTGTCGCAATTTTTTATATCGGTTTTAACGGATATATTTCCAAATCGTTTCGAGCATTCCATAATTGCTGTAGCTTCATTATGGTTGAATCGTAGAACCACAGATTTTATTTATTGGAAATTCTCGTAATAATAGAAAATCGTTTTCAACTATGTTCCCCATCGTGAGAGAATTGGCTCTGGTGGCTCAGGAATACTAGGGAACCTTCTGTGAAATTCTCGAATTGGTTTGGAAGATCTTGAAAAACACGTTTTTGGTTGTTGAAATTAATACATACATCTCTGGATAACATACGAATACTTTGTGCTACAAGATGTGAAGCATGAACTTTACACGTCACATTTAAAAGTCTCTTGTAATCTCTTTTAAGGGAACGACCTGCACCACACATTGTCGCTGCACGATCTTTCACAAACATCAACAGTTGATCAGTTTAAGGTTGAATATTTTTAGCGTACCGAGTACTATCTTCATAATTGCTTCGCCGGTGTACTTTTCTAATCATTGCTAGCTAATACAACGGAAATGCCGCTTTAATAGGATTCGGAACGCGCGTTATAATATTCAAAATAGAATGTTTCTCTCGATCTGTCGTTTCGTCGACATGTAACCACAGCTATTTATCGTTTACTAAGGCTTTGAACAGGTTTTCGACGTCGTTACGCACAATTGGCAGATGGTTCGATAATGATTTACGGGATGGTAGCTTCCAGTTGGGATTGTATTTATTCCAGAAGTCATGAAATAGTTGCTTATCTTGTAGTTTCAAATTACAGGCGATTATCATGAACAGCACCACGTCATTAGATTGTGATTATTTGTAAGTCTCAATTAGAATTGACAAACTAAGATCTAGTTGGGAATAGATGACGCTTTGTGTGGAAAACAAAAAAATGTTTGAAAAAAACTATTTAGTATTTGTTCTTCTAAATTCTTTATTGGAACGAAATAAAAACAAAAAGAATAAAACGCAATAGCAGTAGCCAATAAAAAAGCAATTAACTTCTAGTTTTTGTAAAATTTTAGCAAATCGAATGCGGTTAGTTAAAAATACCAACCTATGTGCTTTATGACTTTGATCAACGATTAATACCATTTCTATCCTTTTTTTCCCGTTAATTCTATTGATGTTCGAAAGGTAAAATAAACTCATAAATAAGTAACATTTAATTTTAAAGAAAAAACCTTCATTGAAATTAAAGATATCACCAAGTTCCATCAAATGTAGAATATACAGATGTATTTACAGATATCGTCAGGCAATATACCCTGGAACTGCTTCAGCGGATTAAGTATCCTTGAGACAATGAAGAGTCTAAGAAGAGGTACTTTAAGTTAAAGTAGGTATAGAGCGATGCTTATAAAAAAGGGATAATTGAAAAGTGCAAGTTAAATGCAGTCTGAAAAGTAGAGAAGTGGATTAGTTAGTAAGATAAAAATTAAGGAAATAAATAGATGGTTATTATGAAAAGAAAGACTTATTCATTACACAAATAAACGCACTTGAAGCGAGACCTCTGTCTATTACATAAATACTAGTTTGTATCAAATATATACAGACAAGTAACCTTAAAAATGCGACTACTAACAGCGACAAATGGCGGAGGCGTCGGGCGAAAGAAAGATAACCCGCTAGTTGTCGCACAGGCACTTACTGGGCACGTCCTTAACGTTACCTTACACGTTATATATATATATATATATGTATTAATATTTAATACAAAGCTGTATTTACGTTATTGGGGCAATAACACTATTCGCCTCCAAACAAGTACTTGATTAATGTTAAGCACAAACTAATAGAAAAATGGTATTAATAGAAATTCAAATCTTTCCTATTTTGGAATACATAAATTATTGACAAAAGTTAGTTCGTAATATTGATAACGTTCATATACTTCTATAAAGTATGTTTGTTTACAATTACCTCACTTTAACATATCTGTAGTTTTTCTTATCATATTGCTATTGCCAATCTTGCTAATTAACGTGAATACTTTACTTTTGCAAGAAAATTAAAATCTTTTGGAAATACCCATTGTTTGTATTAAGAAAATTAAGAATGATCAGCAAGACCGTTTCTTACTTTTTAGAGCAATAAATGAACTATTATATCAAGTTTGACAGCTCATAATTTCTTAATATCATTTCATACATTTAACGTAGCGCTAGAAAATGTATTCAATAGATTATGAGAAGTCTAGTCATCAACTATTTTATAAAATATACTTAATGGTTTGGAGAATAAATAAAACCTGAATAGAAATGATTAAATAGTTTTCATGTGCAGTGGCAGTAACAGCGAATGAAGGCAGGTTCTTTTCAAAATGTATACTTGGAGAGTCTGTTAAGTAAATAGGAAGCATCCTACATATTCAGATAGTTAGAAACTTTTGTATCGCCGAAGAGAAGTTACGACCGAATACCATTATAAAAATGTCACGTATTTCTAGTACCCCATAATCACTTTATTAAACTGCAAAGATACTATTGCATTACAATATCATTGATAATTACGTTTGTGCCCCAGTTATTTCTAAAATTTTTTATACGATATTTTTACAAATTCCGTGCAAAAACAAGAGCAGCAGTAGTACGTTAACAACATACATAATTTTAGCCTTCTCTCAATATAACTACAAAGATATGATTATTACGAATTAAAGGTTTAGTTAAAAAAGATTTGCAATTACGCAATGAAGTGGAATAACTTAACATATGTAAATCGTGGCATGCTATATAAATAATTTTACAAAGAAAATGCATAATGAGTTGATAGAAAGGTTATTATTATTTTCATTCCAGTAAAAAGGCATGCGTAAAAAAGAAATCTCAAAAAGTCAAGATTTCTAAGAAACTTCACAAACAATTGAACATTTTAAGTGTTATAACAAAAGTAGTAACTCCTATATATGTATGTATTTAATACTTTTTGTCCTAATTTGTTATTTAGTTCATGATTTCTCAATCTTTCACAACGTACCGAAAGTAGTGTCCTCTTCTACGCTGTGCGACGACGTTGATCCTAATACAGGTGCTAAAAGGGGTGTTTCATCTCTTATATAGGTGTGGACGACTCCTGTCCATAACTGATGAATGCGAGCTTCACATTTCAAAGCCATTTGTCCCGAAACGAAAAAGCTTTGGCTGGCGACTATTTCGATCTTTGACGTCGTCGAACGCATCTGTCCGCTGTGTTCGCTTATATTGTACGTTGTATGAATCCTTACGTTATTAGTATCACCTGATATCTGAAACACGAACAGTCCTGATTTATTAACGGAAACTATTACTCCCTTTTAGGTGGCTGTAGTAGTGAAATGAGAAATATTGCATATGAGTGAAATGAATATAATTCATAATATTGGTCTACTTCAAATGAAATTTTTCGTTTTTTTTGAGAAAACAAAGACAGAAATAAATATAGTGTAAAACGTTATGAAACCTGAAAGTACTTTAACTATAATTACCCATAAATATAGATATATTAGACTGAATTTATTGTAGAGTTTGCCAAACATTTGTAAAAGGCGTAAATCAAAATCGTTTTTGTTTATAAAATTGTTTTATACTAATCCCAAAATTAAAAAAAAAGTAAAATATTTCATGGCTTGTTGTCTTACCTCGTTATCATTTATATACCAAGTAAGTTTAGAAGGCGGAAAAGAATATGGGGAACGGCATTCTGCTTTTATCGCTTTGTCGATTTCAACCTTTTTGGGTTCAATGCTTAACCTTGGCATTTCGGATGGTAATTCTGCAATAAACCAGAAAAACTTCTTCGTCAGAAGTTGATTTAAGGGTCTGTATTCGTATGCAATTACCTGCAACTGTCATATGGGCACCTTTGACTTCTGTATGAAATAAAGGAGCATCCGCCGATACTTCACAATTATAATCACCTGTCATTTCTTTGCTAACATCTGTCAGAGTAACTTTATTAGGTCCAGAAGTAGATATCTGAAAAATTGAATAAAAGAATTATTGTACAATTGTAGTCTACAAATTGTTCTGTCATACTATTGTTAAAACCATTATCACAGAAGCTATAGACTAGATTAAACTAAAGAATTTGAGATTTTGTCGCGTATTTTATTGATAAGAAGAGAAAACATTCTTTTGTAATACAGTCGCAAAAATATAGATATTACTTTTGCATGGAATCGAAGAAACTTTAAACGATAATTTCTAATGTACTGCAAATCTGATATTAAAAAGTAACGGTCAAAATCATTTACATTATAGGATATACGATAAAATAAAGTTCAGAATAAGGTTTAAAAATGCAACGAAAATATTGCATAGAAAAAATATCCAAGAAAAACGTCCTGGTAATAAAATATTCATGGTATTGGTGGGGCATCATTCAGGGGAAAGACAGTGTAAGGAGAGAAAACGCTGACACGTGGATATGCTTTTGCCCATCCGATGTCATCAGCATGGTTTCGATCGTCTTTCTCCACCAATACCGTGAGCAGCTGTATTATTTTTTGGCTATTGTTTTCTAGATTACTTTTTCGATGTGTTTTTAATAAGCCTGAAGGATCATTCACATGTGCAGCTTCCCAGATGTACTTTCGGTGTGCACTAGTTCAGCAGTCCATGAACTAGTTGGAAGAAGGTTGAGAAACTGTACCCGCGTCCGTCGCTGTACGGCAGGCAGTTGTGAAATCTTAGCGCTAGATAGCCCCAAGCAATACTCACTGGCTGTTCGTTTAGAAGAACGGTGATATGAGCCAAGAGGGAATTTCAATTTGAGGTAGAGAAAAATATTCAAAACTGCATTGATGATGCTGGATAGCTGGAAGTATCTGCTCGGGTTAGCGTTTTCTCTCCTCACATTGTATTTACTGCGAATATAATACCAATAAGTAGTAGTATTGGCAGTATTATTTCCTGGGTAAGACTTAGAAATGGCAAACGTTAGCGGCGTATTAGCTAAATAAAACGCATTTGTAACAACAAAAAGAAAGCAGAAAACTTGGCTTAGCAGATACTCAAAACCACTACCTTCCTCTCATCACCTCTCTTATACTCTACGTAATACCACACGTAATACGATAGTTATACCAGCAACTTTATGCAATACGTGTTTCACCTCATTTTTAAACCACAGTAGATTTCGAGACGTTTGTCAAAATCAAAAGAAAAAAGATAACCGTCTCTTGTTTTTCAAATAATGAAAACTTAATGGCCCCTTAAGATATGATAATTTATTAATCGAATGTTATTCGTCTACGGAGGCTATGTTATTTAGCAAAGTTATTTTGGTTTATATCGGGTGTTTGAAAAAACGTAGGATGTTTACTCCTAATGTAGTACTTATTTAAACAAACAAACAAAAAAGTCCTAATTAGAGTGGGTGGAGTGCTGTTAGTCAATTTGTTTGTATTAGTGTCATTTGCTGTTATTTTGTGCTTCTCAATTTGTGAGTATTGGTGTCAGTTGTTATTTGTAACTGGTAGAAAATGCCGTTTTATACACACTTAGAGATGGCCGATATGCACATTCACTACGGTTGTACCAATGACAATGCTTATGAAGTACGGCAATTCTACCCTGAAGCGTTTCCTAATCGTGTTCTTCCATCTGATAAATCATTTTTCAAATTACATCAACGATTAAGTGAAAAAGGTTCATTTGACGTTAGAGAACCTAATGCCGAACGACCAATAACAATAATAACTCCTAAAATGGAAGAAAATGTTCTGAGAATAGTGAGAAAAACCCGTATACCAGCTCCAGAAGAATCTGGAAGATTTTACAAGAACAGCTGCTGTATGCTTATCATATCCAACGGGTACAAGCTCTTCTAGCTTCGGATATTAATTCCAGATTAGAAAACCGATCTGGTCGGATGGAAACCTTCATGCTGCTATGAAGACAAGACACCAGTAACTTATATTCTGTGAATATTTGGCAAGGCATTTTTTGAGATCACTTGATTGGACCAGTGCTTTTACTAAATCATTTAATTGGCGAAAATTATCTGGACTTTTTGATTGACATTTAACCCCCATTATGGGAAGAAGTGTCCCTAACTGATAGGGTTAACCAATGAAACCAATCGATGAAACAAATTTGTTAAGTGAAATATATAACAACAAATGGATAGGACGGGAAGGCTCTGTGTCATGTCCCCCTAGGTCCCCTGATCTTAACCCACTTGGCTTCTGCATTTGGGGATATTTAAAACAGCTAGTATATTCAAGGCCTATTAACAATGTGGATGAACTACGGCAGCGAATAGAAAATGAGTGCTAAATAATTAGACGAAATTTAGGGTTGTTTGTTAGAGTAAGAGCTTCTTTTCGATGAAGATGTGAAACCTGCATACAAATGGCGGGTGGACATGTGTAACATCACTGGAATATGTACTTTTCGTTTGCTTATGAAAATGTAATTTGCTGATTACCATAGAAAATCCGCTCTATCTTTGAAATACTCCAATTTCGAGCCTATATTTATGGTATTAAAACTTTTTGGTTTGTTTAGATAAGTACCATATGTGGGCAAAATATCTGCGTTTTTAACGCTCTGTATAACTTTATAAAAATATTTTGCCTTATATAGGGGGTATTTGCAGATTTACAAACTTAAACGAACACAATTTAAGGTAAAAAAAGGTTGTCAAAGTGTGACTTTCAAAAAACATTACTGTTCTACAAATTTAAATGAATATCATAGGCTACTCTAAATGAAAACTTAATTGAAGTAATTGTATACATACAAGGGTGGATATCTATGCTGCACTTGTATTAGTTTTTTGATACTAGTAAGAATTTTCCAAAATTTGGTGAGGTTTCAATTGGAGACAGTGCAAGTGAACTGAAGATTTCTGTTTACCCAGAAAAGTATCCTTCGTAAACTAAAAATCTCACAAAGCAGTGAAAGAACGATTGCTAAGTATACGCATAAGCGTAAGGAACGTACGAGAGTGGATCCCTATGCCTACCCCTGACCGCCTTACAGTAAAACTACATCGGCATTATATTTTTTATTTTTCGATATAGTCACCACCTAGACTAATGTACTTGCCCCATTGTTGCTCCAATATCTCAACAGCCCCCTGGAAGAATTTTTGTCCGACCTCTGCAAACCACCTCTCTACAGCTTGTATCGCTTCATAATTACTGGAAAATTTTGCCCCACGTAAGATCTCTTTCAATTTGAGGAACATCCTGTGATTACTAGTGGCCAAATCCGGCGAATATGGCGGGTGCAGCACTAATTCAAAGCCTGCTTGGTGTATAGCAGCCATAGCAATACCAGATGTATGACTGGAAGCATTATCCTGATGCAACAGCACACCGTGTCTTAACTTTCTTCGGCGTGTCTCTTTAATAGGGCCTCGAAATTTAAAAATCAATTGTACGTAGTAGGCCGCCTGTAATGATCTGTTCCTTTTGCAAATAATCACTCAGGATGATTCCTTGAGCATCACAGAATACAGATAGCAAAACCTTTCCACCAGATGGGACGGTCTTAAATTTGCGTGGAGGAGGAGAACCGTGATGTTTTCACTTTCTTCTTTGCACTTTAGTCTGGGGATCATAGTGGTGCACCCACGACTTATCCATGATTACATACCCATTAAGAAAGTTCTCTTTGTTTGCTTGGGACCTTTTCGAAAGATGCTTTGAAATCAACACCTGATTTCTTCTTTGATCAATGGTTAACATTCGGGGCACCCATCTTGCACTTGTCTTTTCCGTGTCGAATTGTTTGGTCAATATGTTGTGCACCACATGATATGATAAGCCAGTATCTTCCACAATGTCCCTGATACGTACTCGTTGGTTTTGCGGTACGATATTGTGTACCTTTTTAATGTTTCCTTTTACTGTTGTTACCGTTATGGGAGGACCACTGGCATGTTGGTTTTCACAGGATATTCTTGTGCACTTAAAATCTCAACACCAGCATTTGACTATATCATAAGAAACTGCACACTCACCAGTAGTTACCATAATGTGTTTATGAATTTAAGTTGGCGTCATGCCCTTTTTCTGGAGCTACATTATTACGGCTCTTTGATCTACAAGATCCATTTCTATGAACAATCACGACACACAATTCAAGAATTAGCCACAACACAATAACACTTTGAGACACAAACTTGATAATATGTAGATATGATCTACAAATGTCAAAACAATTAACTAAATGTCAAAAACATTAATCAAACAACCAATTAAAAGTAGATAAGGGGTGAGGCATGGGGATCCGTTCTCGTGTATATACCATGCCTATCATACATATATATATATATATATATTTATATATATATATATATATATATATGTGTGTGTGTGTGTGTGTGTGTGTGTGTGTGTGTGTGTTATCGTAGACTTTCGCGGTCGTTGTATAGTTTTAAAGAATTAAGTTTCCGGGTTGAAACCAGTAAAAATTAGGTCTGGTCAGCATAATGAACGGACCTCAATTCTATAGAAAAATTGTGGGACAAACTAAAAGAAAGTATGTCAGCGTAGTTCAGCGAAGCATTTGTGAGAATGTCTCCGTTCTGAGGGAATTCAAATTTTTAGAGGAATTTGAAATAAACTAAAAGATGCCAAAGTGAAATAAAACACAGAAGTGAATGCTTTGACGAAGCTCCCATTTAGTGGTGCGTGCACAATAATTTACATATTTTTTATGATATAATCTCCGTTTTAGTATTATAATTTTTAACAAATATACAGATTTTTTCATTAAAATGTATTGTTCTTTCATAATTAAATCTAAATACAGGTTTTTGACGGTCCTAAACATATAAGCAATTTTATAAAAGTTGAGTTTGTTCCTAAAATTAATAAAAACTTTTCCATTTATGTATTAAGTTAACTTCCAGAAAGTAAGATCTAATCAAATGCCGAGTAGTTAGATTTTGTAGATGTCGGAAATGGAACAAACTTTCACTCTTACGAGTTTGAACTGTATTAATCGACCAATGATATACATAGTTACGCATCCGCGGTCGTGCAGTTATGCATTGCATTTTAAAGAGCCCTGTTGAAGCATAAACTCACTGATAAATCTTCATACTTTGTGTTAGATAATTTAGGCGTCTAGTTTTAAACATAATAAAACGTACATAAACATTTTATTTCTTTTTAGTTCCTGGCCGCTATGCATTATTTTTAGTTAGCTCTGATAGTTCTGTTTTCTTTGTAGAAAAATAATGAATGCAACGTATCCATTTTCATGATTTTGATAGAGAACTAACACAATTTTTAGTATATTCTTGCAAATGTGCAGCGCAGTATGTGGGTAAGTGCTTAATCTAAAGCTTCATAATTTACTTAACTGAGGAAGCGGTTGCAATACGAAAAACTACTTTCTGCTTCTCATTCGTTTGCTTTACGGAAGTTAAATTTAGATTACGATAGTTAAAACGAAGAACGAACGCAAATCTCAGTTGATACTTTTTGTAAGCTTACGACTTTTTTACTGCGCAAAGTTTATTATCTTTTCGTTCATGAATACTTGATAAATTAAGTTCGTAAACTCAGATTAACGTTTAATATAGTGAATATTGCACCATGCAGAACTCATTTCATTGTCGAATATATTTACTTAGACAGTGAAATTTTATATTGTCGTTTTCCTAGATAAACGTTCACAAATATTTAATATAGCACGAAATGTATTTGAAAATGGGTCTGTCGAAGTAAACTTTGCATCGAACAAATTTGATACTGGATATGTACCGTGACGTGTAGTACACGCAGACGAATAAACTTTGTGTAGGTAATTAATAGTTGACAAACTAATTAATTAAATTTTAAACATTTTTCAAACATGCGAAAATGTTTGCGGTGGTGAATTCGATAAATTAAAAATGAGGCAGCGAACAGCGGTGTATATAGTAAAACAACAATTGTCACAACTTTTATACTAGTAAAATTATATTTTCTTGTTTGATTTTAAGAGCTTTAAACTTGTTTGCAGAAATCTATTTGCGCGAATCCTTAATGGAGCAGACATATAATCCGAGTTATTTTTGCGACAGTTTATTAAGTAGACATATTAGACTACCATGCTTTGCTAGAATTAAAATCAGTTATATTTCGCTGGGACCAGAACTAGTTGATATATCATATCTACCAAGTAACATGTTGCCCGCTGGGTCGAATGGATAGTCTATGTTTGGCCTATCTATAGGTTTATCCTATGCCAAGGGATTTATGATGTTTAGCTGTGGCAATGGAGGAGCTGAGGAAAATTTTTGATATTTATGAGTGCCCTAGAAGAAGTTAAGTACGTTATAATATCCCACAACGTTGATATTTCGAAACAGTAATTCATTTCTCTTAACCCAACCTGGATTTAATAAACCAATATCCTCATTCTGGAAATATTGGTTTTGTGCATTCTTCATCTAAGGTATGTAGTCCAAATAACGTCAGGCTCCTAATACCGCCATACGCCATTTTCTCAAGTTCAAGTAGTATAATACAAAAGTAGTGCACTGTAGTTTTACAGGTTCATGTAACGGAAAACAATGCTAACATAAGTAATTTATTTTTACAAGATAAGGTGTCGCCAAGCACATTGTGTCGTGTCAACGGTTACAGAATATATTGAAGTGAATACTTTGTTGCATAATATTTTTCAAATTACTACTTTCACAAGTCCATTTGATGTTACTGAGTTAGTCTCTAGTAAGTATACATTACATTTATGTAATATGTTTAATCAAAAGAATTCGTATGTTTTTCATTTCGATGATAATTGGTTATAAGTTATTTGCTCCTAATAAAGCCAATAAGAAATATTTTGGTGGCGTTATCAGAGACATAATTTCAAAGCATTGCACATTAGATATCACTTTACTTTGCTTGCCAAGCAACATCACCCATAAAATGCAGTCATTGGATGAATGTGTGTTTAGAAGTTTTGAACACTACTGGGACGAAAAGTTTTAAATTATTGGACACAATTTCCAGAAAGGAGAAAGAAAGGCATGAGCTCATAGAGAAAAAGAAAAAGGAACAAAATGTAAAGATCCAAAACCCAAGTGATTTTTTTTCTAGTCCTAATATTAAGACACCAAGTGTAAAAAGCCGCAAACCATTGAATTCTACAGCACAAGTGGTCGCAAAGGATTTATTTTCTCCATTCACTTCTGGCTATATAAATACTAATAAAGACAAAAAGAAAGCTACACCGAATTTATTTTCTGCTTCTGCTCCCGGTAAAATAAGTCTAAATAAAAATAAAAGTAATGCCGTTATTAAAAGAGAAAGCTGGTTTTGTTTTTTTATCCAACAAGATCGAATGCAAAGGACTAGCTAAATTGGATAGGATCTCATTTGTTTGTTTGGACTGTTAAATGTAAACATACATAAATAATAAATGTTTTTGTTCTAAATCATTTAATGTATGTCTCAATAAAAAATACACTTGGCGTTATTTGGCACAGGGGTATCCTAGTAACGCCAATTGCAAGTTAGTTTATATATTTTTCTATTATTATTTGGAATGTTACTAAATCATAAATTATTATTATTTTGTCTTCCTGAATGTTCATAGACGAGTCTAAAAAGTTTAGGAAATTAAAGTTAATTTGATCTTAATGTGGCGTTATTTGGATCACATACATTATACTCAATTTTAAAACAGCTATTATTTGACCTAAATGTGTATGTTCATTTGAAATAAAGTATCACCTTAACTAATGGCTAAGAAAACAGCTGCATGGCGTTCTGGACGCCTCTACATGTTATATTTTTCATTTTGCTCAATTTTCTTACCAAAAAGCAAGATAATGCTTAGATTAATTGAATGTAGCTAATACAGTTTGATACGATTTATTTAAAATTAGCATTATTTTTCGTATTCAACGACCAAAATTTATTCTTATTTTAATGAAAAAAGCTAATAAGTGATATCAATATCACACCTAGAGGTAATGTTAATGCTAGAAAATAATTAAAATTGCATTAATTTAAAAAAGGTAAGCTAAGGAAATCTACATATATTTAAAATTACTAATAATACAATGTGTTCAAGGTACACATAAAATTCCTTAATTCCTTGTCGTGCTGTACGTCCAGCATTATTGCCTAACATTGATTTCAAATTAGTTAACGTCTTTATTTTGAACTTTTATTTACTTAACGTTCATGTTTCGCTGTTGTTGGAGGTAATCTAGTTAGGACTCTCTCTGCTTTATCCTAAAATATTTATCTGTAAAATTTTGTAGATTTCTTCTCTATGTAACTAGCTTCGCCATTAAGAGTCCCACGTGCGCAGTGGAGATGTAAACTCTATTATTATAAAGTATATAGTTTTGCACGGATTGCTGTATTTTAAGGTTCTTAAAATTATATTAAAAAAGGACACGGATGTTAAACTTATACACACATTATGGAATAGTTTATTGTACATAACAAAGAATTTGTCTGGAAGTATGCATCATGATCTAAATTCTCGTAAATGCGGAAGTAATGGTACGACTTACAACGTTATAACATTATTCCGTGTCATCAGATGTATTCGCAGTTTAAACTAACGACCAAGCAAACAAATGTAGTAAACGTTGGATGTGCTATACGCCTTGGTAACAGCCACGACTCGAACTTCCTCAAATTGACATATAAATTTGTTTTAGTAACTAAATCTAAAATAAATATTTCATCACGAAAAGATATAATCTTCAATCAAAGTACAGTGTGCTTCCAAACATCAAAGGGGGATTCAGGAAGTGTTTCGAATACATTTTCGGAATATTTTATTGTTAAATTATATGGTTTAACAAGAATCCAGGAAGGCCAAAAAAACAGTGCACGTAGTAATAATTCGCCCAAAATTCTAATAAATACGACTTTTAAAGTTCTCAGTACCATACAAAACTTGTCCGGAAAGTAAATACCGTTTAAAAAAAGCTACTAAAAGGATTTTATTCAGAACAGAATTTATTTCTACATGAAAAAACATTATCTTTCTGTATAGTTGCCACTATTGCTCAGACATTTATCTTAGTGGACAACCATATTTCTATGCCGACTTCATAGAAAGAAGTGAAAACAGCCACCACAGAATTCCACGCAATATCGTTCCGCACTGACGCACAGTACACATGATTTTTTATACTGACAACGTTGTTTTGAATTATTGTCATTTGGGGGATTTTGACTGCCTCCACTACATCAACTGTTATTTTGATCCTGGAGTGACATAACAAGCCCAACTTTCGTCACCGGTCATAATACAGTTTAAGAATTCATGTCCCTCAACACTGTTTCGGAACCAAACGGAAATACATTTTCCGATAATTTAAGCGATTTATGATAACCTCATGCTGAACACTGTTTGAAATTTATGAAAATTTATCATTAAGCATTCTTATTGTGAATCGAATTTTCTCATTAACCTTTTCAACGAAACCATCATTGACAACAGAAAGCCGTCCACAACATGCTTTGTTATGAAGGTTCGTTGCAAATACCTGCTGCGAAGTAAATAACTAGAAAGACTTAATATAAATTAACTTATAATTACATTTTCGTTCATAATAAATTGCTGATTCTGAAAATGATCATTTTATGAGACAGGTGCAACATGTGAGGGAAACGTTCAAAGTTTCGTCTTTTAGCATGAATGTATGTTTGCAGATAGCGCGGCGATTAAATATTTTATTATACGGAGAGAAATGTGTTATAAAATCTTTGTTAGCAAAATATTCTGACTGTAATATGAATATAGTATAAAAATGACATGCCATTATTTCTTATATATAAATGGTGTCTCACGATCACAGCCCATTCACCTCAGAGGAAATAATAAAAAAAAAGTTAAAGTAGGAATCAGTCATTGACCTCCAGTGAAAGCAACCACGGTGATGTAAAACAGAAATACCCATTTCACATCTCGGGGCCTATCGGGATAATATAATATTTCTATAAGCAAATTGTATACTTCTCGATTGTTAGAATGCAAAAGTGTAATAATAGAAGTAGGCAGTGAGAACTTTAGTGAGACTAAATTGTTAATAAGTGAGTGAATAGTGCTTCTATGCGACTAAAGAAAATGTGATTCGGATCAGCCGTTTCTTAGCCACAGTGATATGTAGCTGATTTCACAAATCCCAATATAAACAAATGGGCTAGGTAAAGACCATGTCCAAATTTAATACGAGCTATTGTTGTACAGTAATACCGAGATATGTTATCATTCGTATAATACCACGGTTTAATGTTGATACATGGACGAATATAAGCGTACTGAGTCATCCTGTCGGTATATATTGTTTGCCACAAATCTTTCCACTTTCAATTCAATACCTTCCGTTTGCAAATTGCAAAACACTCTCCCGCAAGAAAGGATGGGATTGTAAATTACTCCATCAGTACAACTGACTTTATCGAGATTGTCAACAGCTTCCTTACCAAAAATCCCAACATGACTTCGAACCCAGTAAAATTTTCTTTCATAACATCTAATATTATGTGATTTATTTTACTGATAGATTTGAAGGAAGAAAGGCCCTGTAACACACTAGCAGAGTCGGACATTATAACAATATGCTTAAGATTAGTAGAGGCACTATAACGAATTTCTTCGAAGATGGCTATGGCTTCCGCAGTAAATACTGATCCGCCAATGTTTAGTCAAAAAGGGTTTTGTATCCATTGTTATAACAGTAAAAAGCGTATTCACGTTCATTGGTACGTTTGGATCCGTCTGTAAATATAATCAGACATTGCTGGTGGAGTCTTAGAATAGATGTACAAAACTGCTCGTCGTGGCTCTGTTATAATAATAATAATAATAATCTTTATTACCCAACAGAAAATAATTCCATTTACAGGATAATGTGACAATAACATAAAATAGTATAATACAGCATAATGTAGTAATGATATAATATATACAGTGCAGTAATAAACTTAAATTACAAAAATGATACAACTGAATCATGAACATAAAAATAGCTCGGTGACACCAGAATGCAAGAACAAAGTAGGACGACATTGTAAATCCATGTAGACACTTCAACAAAAAGGATCATCGAGTAATTCATTGGCATTCCTAATCATATGCGTAATGGGTGCTTTAATAATAATAATAATAATAATAATAATAATAATAATAATAATAATAATAATAATAATAATAATAATAATAATAATAATAATAATAATTTTTTTTTTTTTTTTTTTTTGCGGAGGTGAAATGCATTGACGCATACTAGTATATCCATCTATACTAGTTATGTTGGACTCCCTCTGAAGGAGGACTACCAACTAAAACACCCCCTCTTCTTCTAGACACCAGTCCGGAACCGTTTATCACATTACTTCGGGCTGGGTCTATGCATTTGGCTGTAGAAAGGCCACACTCCGTCGTGGTTTGGAATTATAACAATTCTCTGTCTATGCTGCAATTCCCTTCTTTTTGCGCGGTACATATTGCACGTACCGCGAAACTAATAATAGTAACAACAATAACAATAACAGTAACAATAACAATAACAACAATAATAACAATAACAATAATAATAATAACAATAATAATAATAATAAACATCAATACTCGAACTCCCTTCAATAGAGGACTACCAGCCACCACCCGTTAATCACTTTAGTTCGGGCTGTGTCTAGTTTGCTGTACAAAGGCCACGCTCCACTGGACTTTCGAACTAGAGTAATTCTCTTTCCATGTTGCGGTCCAAATCGCCTTTCTTCGTGCGCAGGACATATTGAACGTATCGCGTTAAACTTGTCCAGAAATTTTCATTGGCTGATATCTTCGTTATAATTGTATCGATCGTAAATTCGCCGATCTCCATTTCGAGTAACCGTCTTGGTTCCGCCCATCTCTCACATAAGAAGAAGGTATGGTGCGCATCATCTACCTCATTTGGACAATACAAACATGCTCCAGTCTCAGTCTTACCCATTCGGTGCAGATACGATTTGAAATAGCCATGACCGGTCAAAAACTGAGTCAGGTAATAGTCCACCTCCCCATGGGTTCTAGAGATCCAAGGGCGGAGGCGCGGGATCAGTCTCGCAGTCCAGCGCCCTCTTCCGTCCGTCTCCCAAAGTCGTTGCCATGCTTCTAATGTGGCGTCTCTTTCGTTGGCGACTCGTTCTTCACCTGCACGTCTCCTCATATATATGCGCTTCCTTTCCTGAGCAAGGAGCGACACTGGGATGACTCCCGCTACCACTAGGACCGCCGGTTCCGACACAGTGCGGTACGCCGAGGCAACTCTCAGTGCAGCCCTTCTCTGCACCTGGGCCAGTCTCTTACGATACATCTCCTTGCTCAGCGCGTCCGCCCACACCTCGGAGCCGTACAGTAAGACCGACTGAACTGTCGACATCAATAACCTCCGCTTCTTTGGCCGAGGACCACCAACATTAGCCATCAACCTACTCAAGTTCGCAACCATCTTCGCCGCCTTATCGGCAGTACGTAAAATCTGGTGACGAAAGGTCATTTTGGTGTCAATCATCACTCCAAGGTATCTAACTGTTGGGCTGGTGGTAACTTCCACATCCCCACGCGAAGGGTACGATTGTGTCTATCTGCTTCTTAGATAGAATGACGACCTCAGTTTTGTTAAGTGCTAGACTCAAACCATGCATTTCCATCCAATGAGTTACCCTCCTCATGGTTTGGTTAAGTTTGAGCTGTGCTAGTTCTACATCCCGCTCAGTAATGAGCAGTGCGATGTCGTCCGCATACCCAACAAGAGTCACTTCCTTGGGCATTTCCTGCCTCAAGAGTCCGTCATATAGGATGTTCCAGAAATCCGGTCCTAAAATAGATCCTTGGGCAACCCCAGACGTCACCTTATCATTGCATCGACCCTGCTTCGTATCATATATGATGAAACGATTCCCAGGTAGTCGTCAATCATCCGCAAAAGGTACGGCGGCACCCGAAAGGAGTGCTACAAATCATTCAATATATCCACCCATCTTGCCGAATTTTATGCATTTATAATAATAATAATAATAATAATAATAATAATAATAATAATAATAATAATAATAATAATAATAATAATAATAATAATAATAATAATAATAATAATAATAATAATAATAATAATAATAATAATAATAATAATAATAATAATAATAATAATAATAATAATAATAATAATAATAATAATAATAATAATAATAATAATAATAATAATAATAATAATAATAATAATAATAATAATAATAATAATAATAATAATAATAATAATAATAATAATAATAATAATAATAATAATAATAATAATAATAATAATAATAATAATAATAATAATAATAATAATAATAATAATAATAATAATAATAATAATAATAATAATAATAATAATAATAATAATAATAATAATAATAATAATAATAATAATAATAATAATAATAATAATAATAATAATAATAATAATAATAATAATAATAATAATAATAATAATAATAATAATAATAATAATAATAATAATAATAATAATAATAATAATAATAATAATAATAATAATAATAATAATAATAATAATAATAATAATAATAATAATAATAATAATAATAATAATAATAATAATAATAATAATAATAATAATAATAATAATAATAATAATAATAATAATAATAATAATAATAATAATTTTTTTTTTTTTTTTTGCGGAGGTGAAATGCATTGACGCATACTAGTATATCCATCTATACTAGTTATGTTGGACTCCCTCTGAAGGAGGACTACCAACTAAAACACCCCCTCTTCTTCTAGACACCAGTCCGGAACCGTTTATCACATTACTTCGGGCTGGGTCTATGCGTTTGGCTGTAGAAAGGCCACACTCCGTCGTGGTTTGGAATTATAACAATTCTCTGTCTATGCTGCAATTCCCTTCTTTTTGCGCGGTACATATTGCACGTACCGCGAAACTAATAATAGTAATAATAATAACAATAACAATAACAACAATAACAATAACAACAATAACAATAACAACAATAACAATAACAACAATAACAATAACAACAATAATAACAATAATAATAATAACAATAATAATAATAATAAGCATCAATACTCGGACTCCCTTCAATAGAGGACTACCAGCCACCACCCGTTAATCACTTTAGTTCGGGCTGTGTCTAGTTTGCTGTACAAAGGCCACGCTCCACTGGACTTTCGAATTAGAGCAATTCTCTTTCCATGTTGCGGTCCAAATCGCCTTTCTTCGTGCGCAGGACATATTGAACGTATCGCGTTAAACTTGTCCAGCAATTTTCATTGGCTGATATCTTCGTTATAATTGTGTCGATCGTAAATTCGCCGATCTCCATTTCGAGTAACCGTCTTGGTTCCGCCCATCTCTCACATAAGAAGAAGGTATGGTGCGCATCATCTACCTCATTTGGACAATACAAACATGTTCCAGTCTCGGTCTTACCCATTCGGTGCAGATACGATTTGAAATAGCCATGACCGGTCAAAAACTGAGTCAGGTAATAATCCACCTCCCCATGGGTTCTAGAGATCCAAGGGCGGAGGCGCGGGATCAGTCTCGCAGTCCAGCGCCCTCTTCCGTCCGTCTCCCAAAGTCGTTGCCATGCTTCTAATGTGGCGTCTCTTTCGTTGGCGACTCGTTCTTCACCTGCACGTCTCCTCATATATATGCGCTTCCTTTCCTGAGCAAGGAGCGACACTGGGATGACTCCCGCTACCACTAGGACCGCCGGTTCCGACACAGTGCGGTACGCCGAGGCAACTCTCAGTGCAGCCCTTCTCTGCACCTGGGCCAGTCTCTTACGATACATCTCCTTGCTCAGCGCGTCCGCCCACACCTCGGAGCCGTACAGTAAGACCGACTGAACTGTCGACATCAATAACCTCCGCTTCTTTGGCCGAGGACCACCAACATTAGCCATCAACCTACTCAAGTTCGCAACCATCTTCGCCGCCTTATCGGCAGTACGTAAAATCTGGTGACGAAAGGTCATTTTGGTGTCAATCATCACTCCAAGGTATCACGCGAAGGGGTACGATTGTGTCTATCTGCTTCTTAGATAGAATGACGACCTCAGTTTTGTTAAGTGCTAGACTCAAACCATGCATTTCCATCCAATGAGTTACCCTCCTCATGGTTTGGTTAAGTTTGAGCTGTGCTAGTTCTACATCCCGCTCAGTAATGAGCAGTGCGATGTCGTCCGCATACCCAACAAGAGTCACTTCCTCGGGCATTTCCTGCCTCAAGAGTCCGTCATATAGGATGTTCCAGAAATCCGGTCCTAAAATAGATCCTTGGGCAACCCCAGACGTCACCTTATCATTGCATCGACCCTGCTTCGTATCGTATATGATGGAACGATTCCGCAGGTAGTCGTCAATCATCCGCAAAAGGTACGGCGGCACCCGAAAGGAGTGCTCCAAAGCATTCAATATATCCACCCATCTTGCCGAATTGAATGCATTTCGGACGTCTAAGGTAACAAGAAGAACGATTCGACGCGAGTAGTGGTTGTGGTCCTCTGCTCTGGTTACCGCATCACAAACTTCCCGTATAGCGTCGGCAGTTGATCTTCCCCGGCGGAATCCGTACTGTCGGGGCGACAAACCCCCAGCATCCTCCATCACTGCCTGCAATCTTGTTCGTATAAGCCTCTCCAGAACCTTACCCGCCGTGTCCAGCATGCATAGAGGGCGGTACGTAGATGGGTCATCCGGATCTCCCTGCTTTTTAGTGATTAGCACCAATCTGGCAACCTTCCAACGTGTGGGAAAAACTCCCGCGGCCAGGCACTCGTTGTACATATCCAGCAACAGATGTGGGCTATGCTGGTATACCAATTTCAGGATCTCGTTTGTAATGTTGTCCGGTCCTGGTGCTCTCCTTTGAGCAAGGGACCCCATTACCGTTCTGAGTTCCTCCTCATTAAATGGTAGGAAATCTCCTGGCATCCTCAAACCTCTGTCCATCCTCGCAGGATGAGAGGGGAAAAGCGCTCGCACAATTCGCTGCATCCTGGTTAGCTCCAGAATAGCCGGCGGTTTCATCGCCCCAAGTCGACGGGTGACGAGCTTGTATCCTAGCCCCCAAGGCTCAGAGTCCACGTCCGACACCATGTCTTTCCAGTGGCGCGCTTTTGACTCATTAATTGCCCGTCGCAGGGATTTCTTGGCTTCTCGGTGCTCAGCAGATCTTATATTAGCCTCCTCTCGGTTCCCAGCCCTTTGCGCGATTCGCCTTAATCGGAGGCAACGCTTGCGCAGCTCAGCTATCTCAGCCGTCCACCAGTAAGCTGCCCGTTTACAATGTCGGGGAGCTTTTCTAGGCATAGAGGCATCGCAGGCAGATGCAATGCCTGACATTGTCGACTCAACAAGTCTCTCCACTCGCTCCCTCGCATCTACCTCCGATCCTGCTATAAGTCGACATACAGGAGGCAGGGCCCTACAGAATCGTTCCGTGTCAAGTTTCCCAAAGTTCCAGCCACCAGAATTCGGTGAGAACCGGCAGCGGGCCTCAGATCGACCATACACGGTGAAGGTAATAGCCTGGTGATCGCTTCCTGTATAACTTTCAGATACTTTCCAGTCCACGATCCTAGGTACTAATGCCTCCGGATGCAAAGAGACGTCCGGTATAGTCTCTGAGTAACCAGGTCGACGGAAGGTAGTCACTTCCCTCTCATTAAGAACAATAAGCCCAGTCCTGGCCGCCATTTCTAGAATATACCTTCCTCGGGAGTCCGGATGCGGCATACCCCACTCTATCGCCTTAGCATTAAAGTCTCCCCCAACAATTACCTCTCCTTGGGTATTGAAGATAGCATCCTCCAAAGCATCTATCTTTGTGCGGAACTGTTGAATACTCTCATTGGGGTGAGGTAGCAACTAAAGAAAGTCATCGCCTCGCATCTGACCCAGACAAAGCCTTCCTCGGAACCGTGCCCCTCTACTCGAATGTTTCTTGAACTGGATATCCATATAGCCGAGGTGCTCAGCGGATCCGAGAACCAAGTGGGCTGATCTCGGTTCCTGTACTGTTCGCTGATAAACACAATATCCGTGTTGGATTCAAACGCCAGCTGATATAAAAGTTCGTCAGCTAGCCTACTTCTGTTCATATTGATCTGAATTACTCTGATCTCATCTGCTGTTCTGCTCCCTTGAAGAACTCTATTCATTAACTTGATGTTTCTTTTCTAGAGCACTGATGTACTCTGCTCTTGCTTTCTCAAGCGCCTGTCTGAAAACTCCGCATTTGCCTGACCCAGCAACATGGTCGCGTGCATTTTCAGCACTGCACAAAAAGCATCTAGCTTTGTTGGTGCAGTTCTTCTTAAGATGGCCCTTTTCTCCACATCCCATGCAAAGCCCCTCCTTTCTTCTATCTGGTTCAGAGCAGGTTGCCTGCCGGTGTCCAAAGCCAAAGCATCTATAGCACCGGGTAACTTCAAGTCTCTTTCGTATTCTGCTATTCACCCATCCTACCTTAATGCGAGCAGTTTTAAGCAACTCAAGAGCATAGTGTTCATTAATTTCAACTAACGCCATTTTGAGCTGTCTGCTATTGGCCTTGGTTAAGATCACCTTCGGGTCAGTTTCGCAATTTGGTAAAGCTTTCCTAATTGCTTCAGTCACTTCTTCTACCGTAGTCAAACAGTCCAGGTCTCTAAACTCTAATTTAAGTTTAGGCTGAAGAGTGCTGACCTGCGCCTTTTCCTTCAAAGCCTCTTGAAGCTGGTTTGTAAACCCTTTACAGTTACTACTACTTCGTCCTAACTCTATCAAAATGGCCCCTTTTTGGTTTTTCTGACGGCGTTTATATTCACTTCCGTCTCTACTGGTTTTACCCTCTGCCGAATCTCAGATAATACCTCAGCATAGGTTTTCCCTTGCATTGGTTTTATAAGCAGGGCTGCGTGTTTCGGACGGGCTGTTTTGGGATTCAACTTTTCTTTATTACTGTAATTTAGCGGCGCGGTAACCCCGGTGGTAGTGGATATCTGCTGTCCGCTTTCCCTCTCTGCTGCTGTCCTTCTAGCTTCATTCTTTCTACATCGCTTACGCCTATTTCGGCGAACATCTTCCCAAGGGATTTCGAGTGATTCATCAACAATCCCTGTTTCTTTGTCATGTCCTGCTGGACTGGTATCAATGAGAGTTTGGCTAACGTTCCTAACAAGTCTCTCATCCTCTGGAAGAGGAAATTTAACTTCGCATTCAGCCTTTCTCCAACTATTTCTGTGAAAAGTCATTGCGTCAAGAGCTTCTTCAAGTTTCTTTAGGCCATTCTTAATTTGCATAGACATATTTTTCTGGCGATCAGACGCGATTTTCATTCCTTTAACAATTTCTATACATTTGGCAAGTTCCTGTTCTTCCTTGTCCTTATGCTGTTTAATTCCTCCCGTAGTCATCTTCGTCCTCTCCTGTTCCAAAGATGGCCTCAGCAAGTCAGACCTGCTTATAGGTGACTCCCTAGTTGCCATTTCTACCTTATGACACTCGATTACTGTCAAACGCTTTGGCAACTGACAATGTCAATCAAAAAATCAGCGCAATCACCAACACCCACGGTCTACCTTTCTCAGCAGCTTCCAAGTAACGGAACTTACCCCAACCAGTCTATCTTCTAATGCAGATGCACCTTGCAAAAAAACCTGGCGTCAAAACGTACTAGAACTGTACGAAAAATCACAAGCAACAGGAGCAGTTCTAAACACGTCAACACTGATTGACAACTCAATCAATAATAATAATAATAATAATAATAATAATAATAATAATAATAATAATAATAATAATAATAATAATAATAATAATAATAATAATAATAATAATAATAATAATAATAATAATAGTAATAATAATAATAATAATAATAATAATAATAATAATAATAATAATAATAATAATAATAATAATAATAATAATAATAATAATAAGAATAATAATAATAATAATAATAATAATAATAATAATAATAATAATAATAATAATAATAATAATAATAATAATAATAATAATAATAATAATAATAATAATAATAATAATAATAATAATAATAAAAATAATAATAATAATAATAATAATAATAATAATAATAATAATAATAATAATAATAATAATAATAATAATAATAATAATAATTTTTTTTTTTTTTTTTTTTTTTGCGGAGGTGAAATGCATTGACGCATACTAGTATATCCATCTATACTAGTTATGTTGGACTCCCTCTGAAGGAGGACTACCAACTAAAACACCCCCTCTTCTTCTAGACACCAGTCCGGAACCGTTTATCACATTACTTCGGGCTGGGTCTATGCATTTGGCTGTAGAAAGGCCACACTCCGTTGTGGTTTGGAATTATAACAATTCTCTGTCTATGCTGCAATTCCCTTCTTTTTGCGCGGTACATATTGCACGTACCGCGAAACTAATAATAGTAACAACAATAACAATAACAGTAACAATAACAATAACAGTAACAATAACAACAATAATAACAATAACAATAATAATAATAATAATAATAAACATCAATACTCGGACTCCCTTCAATAGAGGACTACCAGCCACCACCCGTTAATCACTTTAGTTCGGGCTGTGTCTAGTTTGCTGTACAAAGGCCACGCTCCACTGGACTTTCGAATTAGAGCAATTCTCTTTCCATGTTGCGATCCAAATCGCCTTTCTTCGTGCGCAGGACATATTGAACGTATCGCGTTAAACTTGTCCAGCAATTTTCATTGGCTGATATCTTCGTTATAATTGTGTCGATCGTAAATTCGCCGATCTCCATTTCGAGTAACCGTCTTGGTTCCGCCCATCTCTCACATAAGAAGAAGGTATGGTGCGCATCATCTACCTCATTTGGACAATACAAACATGCTCCAGTCTCAGCCTTACCCATTCGGTGCAGATACGATTTGAAATAGCCATGACCGGTCAAAAACTGAGTCAGGTAATAGTCCACCTCCCCATGGGTTCTAGAGATCCAAGGGCGGAGGCGCGAGATCAGTCTCGCAGTCCAGCGCCCTCTTCCGTCCGTCTCCCAAAGTCGTTGCCATGCTTCTAATGTGGCGTCTCTTTCGTTGGCGACTCGTTCTTCACCTGCACGTCTCCTCATATATATGCGCTTCCTTTCCTGAGCAAGAAGCGACACTGGGATGACTCCCGCTACCACTAGGACCGCCGGTTCCGACACAGTGCGGTACGCCGAGGCAACTCTCAGTGCAGCCCTTCTCTGCACCTGGGCCAGTCTCTTACGATACATCTCCTTGCTCAGCGCGTCCGCCCACACCTCGGAGCCGTACAGTAAGACCGACTGAACTGTCGACATCAATAACCTCCGCTTCTTTGGCCGAGGACCACCGACATTAGCCATCAACCTACTCAAGTTCGCAACCATCTTCGCCGCCTTATCGGCAGTACGTAAAATCTGGTGACGAAAGGTCATTTTGGTGTCAATCATCACTCCAAGGTATCTAACTGTTGGGCTGGTGAAAATTTCCCACATCCCCACGCGAAGGGGTACGATTGTGTCTATCTGCTTCTTAGATAGAATGACGACCTCAGTTTTGTTAAGTGCTTGACTCAAACCATGCATTTCCATCCAATGAGTTACCCTCCTCATGGTTTGGTTAAGTTTGAGCTGTGCTAGTTCTACATCCCGCTCAGTAATGAGCAGTGCGATGTCGTCCGCATACCCAACAAGAGTCACTTCCTCGGACATTTCCTGCCTCAAGAGTCCGTCATATAGGATGTTCCAGAAATCCGGTCCTAAAATAGATCCTTG